>OZ024821.1:154573422-155185922 GCA_964016985.1 Anodontia alba
ATATTTTTCATATTTCTGTTCAAAACATAGAATGTGGGTACTCGTTAGAACCGCCTCGCCGAGGCGGTTCTAACGAGTACCCACAATCTATGTTTTCGAGCAGAAATAAGAAAAATAATGCATACCCCTGTAAACCCCAGTTTTACTATATAAAAGTGGGGTTTAAGGGGGTCAAAATTATATAGGTATGTTTTCGTGATGTCTACACCAGAACTTTTTTTCAAAAAGGTTTTGAGCGCAGGAAAGGAAATAAGAAGTCACAAAAGTTGTCTCCCTTGCTGAAAATAGCGAAATCACTACCGGGTGTATCCGTTCACCTTAAGATAAACTTTAGAACTTACCTCTATGCCAAAGTCACCTTCTTATAAAAAACATACTTTATGTTATGTTAAAATTAACGACATCAAAGAAAAGCTCGTCGCAGCAGAGCTAATCTTTTGTTAACGACGCACTACCACAGTGCTGATGGCTTCATATGCTTCACTGATTGAGAAAACAGAAGCAACTTCCAAAATAAATGAAGTGATGGAATTCTCATTTTTCCTACCAGAAACGTCAAATGTCAGTGACTACGTTTGCTTGATGGATTAATATGCAGCCTGGATATTTCCGACAACTGAAGGTTTGTTATTCGATTATTTGAGAGACTTTTGCTTTATTTAATGTAGTGTTCATGCGAAGAACGAAGCTGAAGAGCAGTCTGTTTTTACTGGTTGAAAAATTTAACACTTGGTAAAAGAAATGATTACAGTTCCAGGGGAAACAATACTCAATTGTTTGATCTCCGTTCTGAAAAAAGGTCGGTAATAATAATAACAATAATAAAAACAACAAGAACTCGCTTCCTACTGAAAAGGGGTCTAGTCCAAAAAGAAAGAGTTTGCTCGCTTCTGAAAAGGGACTTGCTATAAAAGGAATAAAATGCAACATGTCAGAAGGGTCTTTCTGTGCAGGAAGCAAACAGGCAGTCCAAAAAGTTATTGCCCATGTAAATAATGGGCGACAAATCTATCAAGTGTACTTAGTTCCCTTAAACGCTCTTTGCATATATATATATATATATATATATATATATATATATATATATATATATATATATATATATATATATATATATATATATATATTTATTCTTGTCGAGGAGTCTCTTATTTGTTGCGCATGGATCGTGCGCCTTATATGTAACTTTCCGTCTGTTTGACTAATGGAATATTGCCTACAGCATTACAAGTGATGACGTACAGTACATTCTTTTATTGTCACGCTGAAGAGTTGTCTAACGAAATGCATTTGTTTATGTGACAATCAAAGAAAAAAAAGAGCATTTGAAATTTCGTCTGTGGTCTCATCTCGTGCTGTGTCCTTTCCTTCCTTCTCATATATATATATATATATATATATATATATATATATATATATATATATATATATATATATATATATATATATATATATATAAGTGTGTGTGTGTGTGTGTGTGTGTGTGTGTGTGTGTGTGTGTGTGTGTGTGTGTGTGTGTGTGTGTGCTCTGTTTTAAATTTTAGTTTGGGTGTGTGGATGAGCATTTAAGATCAAGATCAGCCGGCGAAGCAGCACACTCTAAAAAAAGAATTCCCTATATATCTTTATATGCGAATGCTTTGATTACAATGGGCGATAGTTGTCTGCACTTCCCGCATATGCAATGAAGGAAGCTAATCTCGTGGCACACCTATTTATTTTCAAATTTGTAATTACTGTATTTACCCTTTAGACGTGGGCATACGAGATTACCGTATTTACCCAAGTATTCTGACATCGGACACCATAACTTCTTACCGTGCTTGTCCTAGAATTTCGGACATCGGACACCATAACTCCTTACCATGCTTGTTCTATCAGACACCACAACTCCTTACCGTGCTTGTCCTAGAAGTTCGGACATCAGACACCGCAACTCCTTACCGTGCTTGGCCTAGAAGTACGGACATCAGACACCATAACTCCTTACCGTGCTTGTGCTAGAAGTTCGGACATCAGACACCACAATTCCTTACCGTGCTTGTCCTAGAAGTTCGGACATCAGACACCACAACTCCTTACCGTGCTTGTCCTAGAAGTTCGGACATCAGACACCACAACTCCTTACCGTGCTTGTCCTAGAAGTTTGGACATCAGACACCACAACTCCTTACCGTGTTTGTCCTAGAAGTTCGGATATCAGACACCATAACTCCTTACCGTGCTTGTCCTAGAAGTTTGGACATACATGTAGGACACTACAACTCCTTACCGCGCTTGTCCTAGAAGGTCGGACATCAGACACCACAACTCCTAACCATGCTTGTCCTAGACGTTCGGGCATCGGACACCACAACTCCTTACCGTGCTTGTCCTAAAGTTCGGACATCAGACACCACAACTCCTTACCGTGCTTGCCCTAGAAGTTCAGACATCGGACACCACAACTCCTTACCGTGCTTGTCCTAGAAGTTCGGACATCAGACATCACAACTCCTTACCGTGCTTGTCCTAGAAGTTCGGACATCGGACACCACAACTCCTTACCGTGCTCATCCTAGAAGTTCGGATATCAGACACCACAACTCCTTATAATGCTTGTCCTAGAAGTTCGGACATCGGACACCACAACTCCTTACCGTGCTTGTTCTAGAAGTTTGGACATATCGATTTTACTTCCTGTTGATGTGTATGAGTGGCAAACAGTGTTAACCCTAATCAGACGCCACGATGGGTATGCACTGTATGCCCGGGCTTTTCTGTTCGAAAACAGTTGACTTTTATCATCATAAACCCCAAGGGACCAGAATATTTAGTTTGAGATAACAGCAGTTTAAGATGAAGGAATGGAAATGTAAGGCATATATAGCAAGCTATACCAGTGTTGCTCTTTATTTACTTTGACTGCAACATATATTTGAGTTATCAGTGTTTGAGATAACGAGTTCTGCGGCGTCTGATCTAGGTATACACTGTTTGATCAGGCATCTGTGCCTGAATACATATACTTGATTAGGGTAACTATTGTAATGCTGTATGTCTGTCTAATCGATTTTCAATTTAATGCAGGAATGGATCTGGAATTGTTCTTTTTCTTGTCAAGGAGACTGCCTCAACCATCAAACCTTACCTGCATTTATCATTGGTGCAGCTGCCATAATTCATGTTAAATCAGCAATATCATTAGAAAATAGTTCTTCGGGGAATTGCTAACAATGTGTGTGTGAGTGGCAGTCCATTGAGAATCGTTGCTATTCATCGATGTATTCTACAGCAGTTGCGTAACCCGCACGGAATTATTGTTACGCATACCTTGGAATAGTCTTGTAAAAAGTCTCCCTAGTATCACTTCGAAAATAGGGGCTACTCTTAAAGAAAAGAATTTGCTCCCAGAGGGAGCAAATTCTTTTCTCTAAGAGTAGTCCCAAATTTGGTAGCGATAAATTATTTTTATACCCCGCCACACGATAGTGGCGGGGAATTATGGTTTCGCGTTGGACGTCCGTGTGCCTGTCCGTCCGTCAGTTGTACGTCCGTCCGTCCGTCCGTCCGTGTTTTCGTTTCCGGATGATAACTTGTGTAAACATCAATGGATTTTCACGAAACTTGGTATGTGCATTGATATTATGGAGATCTGGTTTGTGATTGCTAATGGGCAAATTTCGTCAAGTTTTTACAGAGTTATCTGCCCGCGACACGACAATGGCGGGGTATTATAGTTAATGTTTTTATTTTTATTAGCAGCCCCTATGGTAAAAAAGCAAAATATTTTACGTTAGTTGGTATCTTTTTATTGCATTTTTTTCTAACGCATATTATGCACATGCGTAACGTACGAAATTTGCTGTACGCCTACATGTAGTGTTTAAGGTGACCTGATTACTTTGCAGATTTTCTGCTATCTTTTTTCGTGGCAGGCAAATTTTACAACTTCCTGTACGCTTTCATGCAAAGATGGCCCCTTTCAAAAGGGTTCTACTTAAAAAGAAAATAATTATATCCTAGGTATACCCATTTTCAGTAGGAAGGCATAATCATTCTGATAGAGCTGCCGACTCTGAAACTATAACAATTCGTCTTAAGGGGGAAGTAACTCTGTCAAAATTGTTGTGTCTCCTCCTAAAAATGGGAATCTTATCTAAAAGGAAAGAACTTCCTCTACAGAGGAGCAATTTCTTTCCTTTTAGAGTAGACCCCTTTTCAGAAGGGATTTAGTGCACAGGACAGCAAACAGAAAGTCATAAAGGTAATTGCTTCCCTTGCAAACAAAAATACAGGAAATCCACAAAGTGCATAAGCGTAACGCTCATTACGAACATTACGTATATGCCTAACATACGTAAGAAAATATTAATAAAGTAGCATTAACATACAATATTTTGCTTCTTTGCCATAGGGGCTTCTCTTATTGAAAAAAAAAAGTTCCCTCTGGAGGCAAATTGTTTCCTTTAAAAGTAGCCCCTATTTTATGAGCGATTCTAGACATAGTTTTCAAGATTGTTCCTGGATGTGCGTAAAAATAATTCTGGCTACGTCACTGAAGTCCCTTAAATTAACTGCTATCGTCTTAGTACATTTTACTATTGCTGGACTGAATGGTTTTGGTTTGCACTCGATGACAGGATGCTTTGAAATAATTGGCAACAACAGTAACAATTGAAACAGATAATGCTGAACCGAGTTCTATTGCTATCAATTTTCTTGGGACTAGATACACTTGGTAGTTTTCCCATTACGAAAACATGCCTATTCAAATAAATTGAAAATTTTATAACCAAACAAAGAAACTTTTCAGATATTTCATCTCATTAGCACGATCTCAGGAAACATTACGAAAACACACCTAATCAAATTTACTGAAAATTTTATCACCAAAAAATGAAAATTTTCAGATAAAAAATTCTGATATTTTTCATATTTCTGCTCAAAACATAAATTGGGGGTACTCGTTAGAACCGCAACGGCGAAGCGGTTCTAACGAGTACCCACAATCTATGTTTTTGAGCAGAAATACGAAAAATAATGTATACCCTTACAAAACCCCAGTTTTAATATATAAAAGTGGGGTTTAAGGGGATCAAAACTATATAGGCATGTTTTCGTGATGCACCATTTAGACAAGGGAGACAATTTTTATGACCCGGTTTTACTTTCCTGTAGGGTACAGAGAACTAATTATGTTTCTCATAGAGCTCCATAGTAATTCCACCCCTTTTGGTGGTTAAGATTTATTTTCAGGATATGGTAGGGCTTCGAAATTTTGTTTTAAGTCAAAGACCAGGTTTAACACAGCACAATAAATAAGGAAAGAAAAACACTACCGTTACCAACACGTTGTGGGACGTTTTGGAGGCTCTTTTAGAGACATTTTGCAGCAACCCCTCAGTTGGCAGATAACAAAAATTGAAATGTTGAAATTTTAACCACTTCTTCTTCTTTTAGCTCCAGCAAACACAAACAGAAACACTGATTTCCTTTAAACAATCAGGAAATTACACACAAACATTTTTACTTCAGATTATAATTATTCATCTGCATTATTAACCAATCACAAGCCGCCTTACTTAAAATAACAACCCCTTCACCTTTTTTGCACGTCAGCAGTCTTGATTAATTGGTTCTCTGTGCCCTATACAGTGAGTTATTTTTTCATCAATTGTACCAAAAGTAATTTAATGGGACTGGGTACACTTGATAGGTTCTTTTTTACAAGGGAAATAGCTTTTCTGACTTCCCTTTCCTGCACAGTGGGTCCCTTCTGAAAACTGGTCTTCTCTAAAAAGGTAAGGATTTGCTCCCACGGGGAACAAATTCTTCAATTTTAGAGTAAACTCTAGAGGTGGAAAAACAAATTTGACAGAGTTGCCCGCCTTGAAAGTGAATAAATTCCCCTTAATTATACATTCTAAAGGAAAGGTTCACCAGATAGGCACTGACGGGGAATTTCTGCTCTTATAAATGATAGTTATTATGTAACAGATCTAAGAGTCCTGTCACATTAAGACGCACACATAGATTAACTCCCAAGGGGAGAAAACTCTGTTCTTATAGAGTCGACATCTTTCAGAAAGTGTATCAGTTCCCCATAAATATTCAGCCCTCCAAAAATCCTCCCTCACAGCGCTCCAGGATTCCTATTTTGCCTCCTATATGATGAGCTTATAGATGTTTCATTCTGTGAAAAGCAAAAACTTGTTAAACAATTTTACTCTGTGCATCCTCTTTACCGTGGTTTGACTAGTGGTTGCATTAGCTCTGTATCTCAGTGTCTGGAGTGTTTGCCACGAGCCCTCAGCCTTGTTTTACCACAGCGTACTTTTGCAACAATCGAACCTAGGATGAATATTTGGTGTAAGTTTAATCAATTTTAATCCCTGATGGGTCTCATTACGAAAACATGTCTATTCAAATACATGTATACTGAAAATTTTACCACCAAAAAATGAAAATTTTAGATAGAAAAATTCTGATATTTTCCATATTTCTGCTCAAAACATAGATTGTGGGTACTCGTTAGAACCGCCTCGTCGAGGCGGTTCTAACGAGTACCCACAATCTATGTTTTTGAGCAGAAATAAGAAAAATAATGTATACCCCTGTAAACCCCAGTTTTACTATATACAAGTGGGGTTATAGGGGGTTAAAATTATATAGGCGTGTGTTCGTGATGTTATTACAGACCGTTCTAACGCAGCGATTAATTTGTTGTCCATTCTTTGCTGGGCCTTACGACTGCTCACTGTGTGGTTTCTTTCAACGTATTATTGTTTATTCTCTTGTTATTATTTTTGCTGGGTCCAGTCAGTTTCACCTTTTTGGGGAGCGAGAGCGGGTTGCTTTGCTTGTCATTGGTTTGTAACGTTTATACTGTTTGTTCTCTCTTCATTTTATTGTTATTGGTAGGCCTTGGCCTATGAACGTGGCACTACCTAGACATCGTCTTTACTGATGTGCTTTCCAGTAAGTCAACAAAGTGCAAAGGTCTGACATGTAGGCAGTCATCACGAAAACACGCCTGTATAATTTTGACCCCCTTAAAACCCCACTTTTATGTAGTAAAACTGAGATTTACAGGGATATACATTAGTTTTCTTTTTCCTTCTTAAAAACCTGGATTGTGGGTACTCATTAGAACCAACTTAGCGAGGCGTTTCTAACGAGTACCCACCATCTATGTTTTGAGCAGAAATATGAAAAATATCAGATTTTTTTATCCGAAAACTTTCAGTTTTTGGTGGTTAAAATTTACAATATATTTTAATAGGCGTGTTTTCGTAATGGAAATGTGTGTGATGACGGGACGCTACCGAAAAGCTTCTGTTGAAAACTGTCATTTTCTTACATTCATACTTTCAGTCATTCTATCTTAATGAACCTAGGAATGGGGTCATACGTAGCCATGCCTAACACTTCTATGTCTAGAATAGTCTGTGTAATTTTGTTTCAGGACAAACTCACCGATATGAAGAAGAACAGCATAGTCTGGACACCAGTAAGGTGAGTTACCATTTACTTAGAATATATTTTGTTTGTCATCCATTTGTTACTAAGATCTCCACAAAGACTTCTGCAATGTCAATGTTACTTTCTAATTTAGATTTTGGTTTATATTTTCTCGTCCTTTGTGATTATTGAGCTCATTCCGGGAATTCTGAAAATTTAAATTAGGATCACTAATGAGGCCGACCACTGATGAGTAAATTTTAATTGGTCGACAGTAGCTGGTCTGGCTCAGAAAACATCGACACTTCACTAGTAGTTTTATTACCCTGTGAGTGTTTAGTGCCATTAAAATTCCTTTTATAATGCATTTGAGCCAGCGCATGACAAAACGTACAAAATAGCATATGCGCCCAGTCTGATTAGAGTCTTCGCTGTCCACATAAAGAAAGCTTGGGTTCTTAGCTACCCACTGAGCGCACAGCAAAGACTCTGATCAGACTGTATGGATGCCCAGGCTAATCTGAGTCTTTGCTGGGCACACATGCCATTTTGTAGGTTTTGTCATTCGCTGGCTCATTTAGCTTCAGAGGCAACACATAGTTGTTTGTGTCTTCTTCTAAAAGTAGTCTACTTTTCAGAAGGGGTTTGGTTAATTTGCAGTTTAGCAAATAGGAAGTCGCAAGAATTGTTTCAAAATGGCAGAAAAATCTAACAATCGTGTCCAGTCCCCTTAAGATTCAAGGCAGTGAGCAGGACCTTAGTCTAAATGACGGCTCTTGCCTAAATCAGGTGCGTTCAACATAGTGGGCACTCACATGAGCGCTCGAAAACACAAAACTGCATTGTTGAATGATTGGCGCCCGGTCAATACTTTAATGAGGGTCGCCCTGGAGAGCCGCATATGTATGATTTATGTTGATCACGCATTAAATACGAAAATTAATCAAACTCAGCTTAAGCGGAACTATCAAAGACTGCTGACATAGTAGTCGTGCATCTGATCATGAATAGAATAGAATGGAATATTTTATTATCCAGTTATTGCCCCATTCGGCTATATAATAGACGAGATCGTTCGCTTCCATACTGATTTTGCACTCAACTGAAGTTATGCTTCATCAAGTACGAGAATTCATCAAAGCATTAAAAGAGTAGCTTATAAAAGATAAATGCGTCCAGTCCTAGAGTAAGGCAGTTGTTTGGGGTCCCAAGGTGTAGTCAGGAAGAACTGGAAAACGTGCAAAACGCGCAGCCAGATTTACAAATACTTAAAAGAAAGAAATATCATTTTAATGAGATATTTAGACAGTCTGACTAAACGGCGAAAAAAAAAAAAAAAAAAAAAACAACAACAAAAAAAAAAAAAAAAAAAAAAAAAAAAAAAAAAGCACTGGTTCACTATATTTGCTGGTATAAAATAGCCAGAATATTCAGTAGTAATACATTATTTAACACCATTAAGTTGACTGCGCTCGAAATGACCTAAAATGTGTCGAGGGGCCATATAACTCCTATACAAACATAACAACATCATTGCAGGTACTTTGACACAAACGTTTGAAATGTATGTTCAGTAGTCGTCAACCATGTATACTCTTTTGCGAAGGCAATGCAAGTGTAAAATTCTGAATTGAGCTTTTTTAGTTCTCCAGTCGTTTACTCAGGTGGGCCATTGTGGCCAATGGACCTCTAGTTATTGATCTTTTCACCGATATGAGAATTATCTTAACTGGCATTAAAATGAAAGCATTCCATTGTCGAATCAGCTTATATTAATCCAGTACTCTCCTATCTAGCAATCTGCTATATTCAAAATGTTGAAAAACTTAAGGGTAATGGTAACTGCCAAGAAACAAAGTCCGTTGCACCTATTATTTGCGTGCACGTCAGAGGTAACTTTGACAGTTCGGAGTGAACTAAGACTCGGAGAATAACTGGAGACATTTAGGTTAGTTCAAAGATACATATGCCATCATGTGCGGCAAGAGCGTCCCGATAAGCATACATGCAATTGCTAAAGCTAAAAGATCCGCTTGCTTTTTTTAAAAAAAAGCTAATAGTTGTTTCCGTTTGTTTTTTAAAGAAAATGAAAATAAATGGCTGCACCCTATAACTAGCCAATCAAGTACGCCTTCGTACTGGGAAACCAATATGGTACACATTTCAGCCTGTTTCGCGAGCGTTCGGGTGGGCGCTCTCGTTTAGAAAGAACTGTGGAACGCACCTCTGTAATCCATGGTTGGTGACTGACCACATATGACTGTGGACGGACCTTTTACTCTGGCCGCAGACTGTTTATTGTGATGACAGTCTGATCAGTTAGAAGGCCTCTGTGTGGATTGCGCACTTACATATGCAATGGCAATGCAGCTAAATGAAAGATGGAATACTGTGTCCGTTTAATCAGTTTGACCCCTACCGCACCCTTGGAAGTAGTTACGCACCTGCACAGCAGCTGGTGTGGCAGTCATGTAACAAATTCTCGTATATCATTGTGTAGTATATACTTTCTCAACCTTTGTAATCAATGAACGTATTTTGAATAATTTGAAGATAGGGTATCGATCAGTCCGGTACCAGGGGTCATGAACAATGCTGCAAAAATACATTCATAAACATTATTGATAAAAGTAAGTCTGGTGAACTATTTAGCTTTTCTTGTCTTCTTTGTTTCAAAGGATCTACTGTTATATACGTAGTCTCATGTGCACCAGAATGGGCAACTACTGGCTCAAAAAAATTAAAAGAAGAGATCAACATTATTTTCCACATTAGTGCAGCCTTAGTTGAATCGGGTATTTATAAATTATATGAGCTGCAGTCTGAGAAAACATGCCTTCTGATACGTGCGCCCAACGAACACTCAGATCAGCTTGCGCATCCACGCGTCCGCATGAATAAAAACTATACATTTGATTCATCACGAAAACATATCTATATAATTTTGTCCCCCTCAAAGCCCACTTTTATATAGTACAACTGGGGTTTACAGGAGTATACATTATTTTTCTTATTTCACAAAGATTGTAGGAACTCGTTAGAACCGCCTCGGTGAGGCGGTTCTAACGAGTACCCACAATCTATGTTTTGAATAGAAATATGAAAAATATCAGAATTTTTATCGGAAAACTTTCAGTTTTTGGTGGTGAAATTTTCAATATGTTTGAATAGGCGTGTTTTCGTAATGTATCGCAAATGCGCCCAATTATGAGTCTGATCAGACTGCTCAAATCAGAATCTTCTGATCTGAATCTTTGCTGGGCGCATATGTCCGAAGATACGTTTCTGATACTGCGACAACATTCTGACGCAGTTCCTTCATAACATGTATATGCAGCAATGTGGGCTGGCATGGTTTATATCATCCTAGTGAAAATATGATGTACATGACATCGTTATCTACAAAAATAAAAGTAAAGAAGTATAAATACCCAGGAGAATCATAGCTTTCCTGAGCCACTAAAAGAAGAGACGAAGTTATGATAAAGCAAAACTAAAACAAGCGACGGTAAAAAAGACATTTATAGCTTATTCAGCAAACAAAAAATCCAGGCTTCAAAGTTATAAAACTTTTTTCATGCTCAACTCAACTGAGCATGAAATTTTCTCTGCTAATAAGCATGGAATTGATAACAAAAGCAAGAAAGACTTTGCAGTTGTTAGTAATTTGAGATTTTTTAGCAGGACAAATTTCGTGCCCAGCTAAGTTTGCCATGGGAAACGTTTTATTACCATAGGACCTATCTGCGAACCATAGTTCTAGACTCATTTTAGCCAACTATAACGCTCTGTGTTCCTTCCCTGTGATAGTAATAGAGGTTTGGACTGTGGCCCTCAGCAAGTGTAAAGTATCCACGGCCGTATTTATCCCAGCAGATGCTCTCTCCCTGTCGCTCATGTATATAGGGTAGCTCAATGGGTGTCCTTACTATTCCAGTTTTGTAATCCCTGTCTGGTATATACCTGGTAAATATATACCTATGATTAAAAGATCAGTAAAAAAATAACGGAGGCAACATTCCGTTTACAGTGAACGCTCGTTACAACGATAGCATTTGTTTCTAAAGAAATTGCCATTAAAATGAACTTTTGTTGTTAAAAATCGTTTTTTGAGCAGAATGATATATAGGAAAAGCCTTTTATTCTTCTTTACTCACAGAGCATTTGTTATGGATTATTATGGAATCGCCTCTAACAAATATGTGAAACATATGTTTACATGTATTTGGTACAATGTTCTTACATAATTTCTGATTAACTGTCACATCTTGAACGAAAGTTTCGTGCCAGTCATTACAGCAAATTGTATCGAGTGTCAGCGCACGACAAAACCTACAATAAGACTTGTGCAACCAGTGAAGACTCTGATCCGCGCAGTCTGATCAGAGTCTTCGCTGTTCGCATGCAACTTTTACAGGCTCCAGGCTATTCAAAGATAAATGAACAAGAACTCTTTGCAATACTAGTGGTTGTACAGGCTGATCTAAGTCTTTGCTGGTCACACAGGTTTTGTTGTGTGCTGGCTCATTTAGAATACCATTTGGAATGCATAACATTTCGAATGGAAAAGTGACAGAAATCTTGCGTAAATATATTTGCATGAAATGTCAAATCCTGTTTCCTTGGTAAATAAGAAAATAATTCCAAATGTCTGCTGAAAACTGATTCTTAGCATTCTGGGTACAAAATTCAACATACAACATTTTGAAATATTTTTCTTATTGTTCCCAGAAAGCAACAATCCCATTTTTGAGAAAAATATCAATTTGTCATCATCTGCGGAATTAGTCCAGAGAGCGATAAAGGTTAAGGTGCACTGTTGGGTTGACAGTCATTCTAAAGTACACATGTGAGGAATCTTTAAATAAACCATGGGATAACTTTCAAAACTGAAAATTATCCCACGGTCCAGCTATGGTATTATTTTCGGTTATTGAAAATTAACTTTAGTCTTATTTAGATAGAGACAATGGAACATCCATTGGTTAAGTCTTAGTTATACCATGGTTCGTGCGCATGTACGATGCGATAATGCACGAGCGTGAGCGAGTGCATTATCGCACGTACATGCGCAGGACCATGGTAAAACTGACTTATCACATTTGCATGCATGTAGAGCATCTACATCGCGGGATATTTCATGCTAAATATTGGGAATTTAGGCCACTATGTGATAACTTATTTTATATGCATTGCAATGAAACTCAGCTAGACGAGGTATAGCTTTATTTATGAAATAGATAATTCTACTTAACAGATACATCAACTTTCATGTTGATTAGATGATGAGATGAATGGATAGATTTGGTAGTAAGTCCAATATTTTGTACAAGGGTAAGGACACCTTTCATTCGACTTGACATTAGATTTCCTGCACGCAAGACCCTTCCGAAAAGAAATCTACTCTGATACGACCGAGCACTCCTACCTTCGATTATCTGCCTTGGCAGATTACGCATAGCTTCTAAGTACATATTCAGTCTCTGACAACTGCGTCAGGGAGTCGACTCTTTGGCTCAGTGGTTAGAGCATTGGATTTTTAACCGGGAGGACCGGGTTCGATTCCAACGAGAGGTGGGAAATTTTTTCAGCTGTGCTTCACGCCTTTGTTACGATTTTCATGTCGTAAGATGGGGGCTCGTCCGGGGTTGGACTTTATATCCCGAAAATGGCTTCACGTCATCATAAATAATGATTTCCTTGAAAAGGGGGCGTGTCACGACCGAGCACTCCTACTTTCGATCATCTGCCTTGGCAGATTACGCATAGCTTCTAAGTATATATTCAATCTCTGACAACTGCGTCAGGGAGTCGACTCTTTGGCTCAGTGGTTAGAGCATTGGATTTTTAACCGGTAAGACCGGGTTCGATTCCCACGAGAGGTGGAAAATTTTTTCAGCTATCCACTTTTTTGTTACGATTTTCATGTCGTAAGAACTCTAAAAGGAAGATCGCTTTTTTAGAGAGTATCTTTTTTGTCATGAAAGAGACTTCATGATGTCTCTTTCTGAAGAAAGGCAATCTGAAGTTATTGAAGCTTTCAGCTCGACATCTAGCAATTTGAACGATTTATTACATATTGATAATAAGTACTTCGATGGTTTGGTTTGTCAAATTTACCTTTCAGAGCTTCAGTTAGATAAAGCAGATTCTTCTGAAAGAGAAGCCCCGTTTTTGGATTTGCATTTGTCTGTTTTAGATGGGTTTATTTCATGCAAAATTTATGATAAACGCTGTGATTTTGATTTTGAGATTGTAAAATTTCCTTAATTGGATGTGGGGTGTCCCTCGTCGAGTACCCTACGGTGTTTATATCTCGCAACTAATTTGGCTCGCCAGAGTGTCTAATGTTACTGACTTCAACACTCGAAATAAATTGTTAACTGCTAAATTTCTAAATCAGGGTTATCCATACTATAAACTCCGCAAAGCCTTTTCTAAATTGTAAAGACGTCATTTCGATTTAGTTTCAAAATTTAATGTTGGGCTTATCGGAACCAGAATTTTATGGTGACTTAGTATATAAATTCAGAAAAATATGTGCTTGCCATGATTTTAGCACTCGATTTCGTAAAATCATCGTTCGAGATATAAAGATTGAGTACAACATAAATGTAATACAACAGACTGCATGCATGGTAGTTAACCCAATCACAGTTAATAACTTTCCTTCCCTCTTTCGTTGCACTCCGGCAGGTCGGGCCTCAAACTCTGTGACGGCTCCGGCCTGAAGGCTTTTAAATAAGTCTGTTGCTGTCTGATGCTCTGGCTCTGGTCGGTTTTCTTGGTTTTCTTTTGCTTTTGCGTTTCAGTTATTTATTGCTGTCGAATCCTCATCGTTATTTCATCTCTGTATTCGTTTGATTTTTATGTTCTCTGAGATGTTGCCCGGATGAGTTAGGAACCCTTCGCGCGGACTGAACAAAGGTCTTGTGTATACCATGGCAGAATTAAGGGCGAGGGTTGTGGCCCCCTCCAGTAATATTTTTACTGACCGTGCCATGGCGAGGCTTCTGCTGTGGTTCACTATTTCTCTATTGTGTGTCTTTAAAACTATGTCCTGGTAAAATGTTTATTTTGGATAGCCATATTGCCATTTTTTGGGGGAAAGAAACTGTCCTTTTAGCTTTCTGCTTGTAGTGTTTTGATTGCGGTGCCGTTGCTTTAAGTGGGTCCTTCTTTCCCTTTGATGTCTTGGATGGAAGGTGTTAGGTAATTGTATCAACTCCTGATTATTGTTTTCCTTTCTATTTGTCTCGTCTGAAAGTATATCTATTCACGTTCAGCGTCATGACTGAAGTCTACACAATAGAAAAATGTTAGCGACTGGACTTAACATTAACACCAGATGATCATTTATCATCGACTACGAAAAAGTCATTTGCGACGCGAATGTACACCTTGATCTCACCAGCACATGCTTCCAGACAGAAAATCGAAAAACATTATTCACATTTTTCTGTTCATATTTGGAACTGCTTCAGGCAACATACGTGGTTGCGTGCGAGTAAAACTGGTTTAACCCATTTATGCCGAGTGGACGCTTCTACCTGAGCTCTTTGGATCAGTCCATTTCCAGTTTAAGTAGTGTCTGGTCAGTTGTATTACTACTATGTTTTATTGAAATGCCTGTAATTAATGCAAATAGTGTAGACCCTGATCAGACGCCGCATTCTGCGGCGTCTGATCTGGGTCTACACTGTTTGCCAGTGTCCCATTTATGAGACGTTAGGCATTAATGGGTTAAGCCCCCACACCAACCTTGCCAGTTTATTTGTACAGACCGTTCCAAGGCGGTTCTCCGGTGTTGTTTATCTTTCTTCCTACATCGGTTAGTGTAAAAGTACCGTTTTGTTTTGTAATTGCTTGTTCATAAAATTGTCTTCTATTGGTACTTCAGGAAAGCCGTGACCTTTTCTGGGTTACATCACTTACACTTCCACAATGAAACCGAAAAGAAAATAATATAACAATTACTGAGAACGTTAAAGCCAGTAAGCATATTAGCTAAAACTAAACATAAAGGAATACTTAATCACTAGTTGATATTTAAATGACAAAGAGAGAGAGAGAGAGAGAGAGAGAGAGAGAGAGAGAGAGAGAGAGAGAGAGAGAAAGAGAAACTTACCAGTAATAAATTTTGCCTAAAGTTTTCACCAAAACTTCTTTGCCGTCATGTGAAATATCGCCACCGACAGGGTCATTGCGAGTAGACTGTATGTTCAGACGTACACCACCATGCAGATGTACTCGATTATGGTCACCCCAGGCTGAAGAAGGAAGATGATAGAACTTTCCGTGGCCTCCATGAACCTTTGCAAGTAAAAGATAAACATACTGTTTTACTTTTAACACAAAGTTAACTGATATACTTTCAGTGCCTTAGGAATGTGGTGCTTTGAGATTGTGGGCACCATCTCAAAGCACAACAGTCCTAAAGCATTTTCTAGGTAATGCCATTTATTTTTTTTTTTCATTTGAGACACAGGTTCTTCGGTACATTTGTTCACGTCTAGTCTCTTTGTGTTGTGTTCTATCGAACATTTTACTTCCATTCCTATATGCTAAAGCGTGTTGTCGGCTTGTGGGCTGCCGTACGCTCTTCTTTGCTATATTATTACACCTCTTTTTCCTCTCGTGTCTTAGAGGGCCGTGTTCTGTGATTTTAGCTTTCCCTTCCCTAAGTGAGATTATTTCCTTTATTATGTTTTACAACTAAACCGGGGCACAGCATTTCCCACATGCGAAAGCTCAAATCACCCTGCGCATCCCCTCAGGCTGATCAGTCTACGCTGTCCGCCTATGGCTACCCACAGAGTGCCCTGCGAAGACTGACCAGATTGTGTGGATGTGCAGGATAATCGGAGTCTTGACTGGGCGCACGTGCAATTTTGTGAGAAATGTACCCCTTCCCAATTCATTTTATTAAAAAAAATAGGAAAGTATTGACGAGTTCTTGACGTATTGCTAAAACAGGGAAAATGGCTTTGATATGATTTCCATATTAGTGTTTGAAATTCGAATATCTAAACAGGTATCAAAGATACATTCTTCTAGTAATGTAGTATCTATTTTATAAGATTTCATTCATTTACGTACAAGGCTGTTATTATTGAATTTTCTGGCCCTTGGAACTATTGGACACATGCATGACGGATGTTCCATTTTTGCCCATTATTCCTAACCCAATCTGGTACTTTCTATTTTCAATTTGTTCTTATCCATATTCGGAATGTTTTACAAATTAGAATGCACACATACACGAACCCGCACGCACGCATACACGTCTTCACAACGTAGGAGTGATCAACCTAAGAAACTCAACAAAATACCTTTGATATTATATACACTTCTCCACTGTTATCGACCATTAATGTCTCGCAGTTGTCTTCATCCCAACTGAAAACCAATCAAATTTATAGTAGTGCGTAATTACCTGTTCTAGAAAGTTAGTGTGTAGTTGACCCCTCAAGTTTGTTCCGCACTGCATTCAAATTTCATTGATAATAAATAAATAAATAAATAAAACTGGATATTTCAGAGACTCTCAATCCGGCATTGAACCTTACATCTATTGTCTGTTGCTTCGTATTTATCCTAATTATTCGGTCAGGCATGCCTGACCAAACAGTGTAGACTCAGATTGAATGTCAAAAGACGCGGCGTCGGACCAGGGTACATCGTTTGCCACTCATTCAGCAAATTTCGAGCACATCAACAGTTAGTAAAAGAGACTCGTTCAAATTTTAGGACAAATATCGTCAAAGGAAAAGATGTCCGAAGGAATTAATACAGTACAATTACGCTATTAAGACCACTTTTGGGACAATCTCAAAGTGGTCGTATAAGTAGAGTGGTCCTAATTATGAATACAGAACACAGTAAATGTCCTAAAATTTCGACCACATCATTTCATACTTTTTTTGGTTAAACTTTTGCCTTTATGCAGCAGTTTCCTAAAATATTTAGTGGAATGGCAAACAGCGTAGACCCTATTCAGACTGCTCCTGAGGGAGCAGTCTGAATAGGGTCTACACTGTTTGCATATGACATTTTGTCAGGAACACACTGACAGGACTGACAAAAGTCGGTCGTAAGAATGGTGTGGTCGTAATAGCGAAATTTTACTCTACCTGTGTGTTTTGCGAGTCCGAGTTCACTTAATGCATACTCGGTAGGGTACGCTAATATGTATGCTGCATTTGTAATTAGTTTCTTTCAAACAGTTTGGGTGTAGCATTTAATAGAAATGAACATGTGTCAGGCAAACTTGATATTTCTAAAATATCCAGCGTTTCAGAAAACAGTCTCAGTTCATGTTTGTATAGTACTAAGAAGTTCTACCTGAATTTAAGAGTGGCATCTACGGGCAGTGTCTGTGTGTGCGTACGTTCAGGTTCCTTGACTCTGTATATAGTGTTAGCATCATGCGCGGTGTTACCTCCTGTGTCCGCAATGTAAATACAGTAGTCGTGCCCATTATGGCAGGGCCCACAAGCTATATCTTCCCAGTCTACATTTCGTACACCATCTATGGTCAAAGTTGCTTTGAGATCACCTATGTGTATAAATTTAAAGCAGGTCAAGGACACAGGTGCAAATCGCACAATTTCTGAAGTGAAAACAGGAATTTGTATCCCACTGACGAATTTACCCTAAATATTCGCAGCTTAAATCCTTGCCATGCTTGTCCTAAAATTTGAACAAGGCAATATGACTACCTGTTGATGTGTTTTAAAACTGTTGAGTTGAATAAAAAAACAGCTTCTAAAGACCCTGATCAGACACTGCATTCTGTGGTTTTTGGATACTTAGCTGCTTACCATGCTTGTCTTAAATTTTGAACAAGCCCATTATACCACCTATTGCTGAGTCTAATATTGCTATGACCGTAGATCCTAATCAGACATCGTGCTCAGATCTGTTTGTTCGAATACTTAGGGTAAATACGGTATATCTGACAGGAGGTGCAAGAATCATTTTGGAGAAACGAATAAAAAAACTATGAAAGTTGTCCACGGAAACAAAGAACGAATTCGGAGTCTCGGTCTCTGAGACACTTCATATGGTAGCGTTAAACTTCGCAGGGCTGAAATTGCCCTCTAGCACCACCTCATGTTGAGGTACCAGAACGGGTTCAATGATCTCAAGTAAAATAAAAATAGAAACTGCAACATGACGAAATACGGGGAGAGTTATAACGACCGCTACATGACACTTGACACCAGCTGTATGGAAGTCAAACGAAATTTATAAGTCGTAAACTTGTGATCTAAGCGAAGCTATATAGATTCAGTTTGATTAAGGTCTACATCGATTGCTTAGGCGAACTCCTGTTGTCGGAGTTAGGATCAACTTGTGTAACAAGTGTAATACAGAATGGACTTGGTATACAATAAAGCAAACAGGAAGTAACAAAAGTTGTCTCCCTTGTAGAACATGGCGTAAAATCAACCAAGTGTACTCAGTCCCTTCAAATCCTGTGGTGATAACAGTCCAATATAGATTTAAGAAGAATGCTAGCTGGAATATAACATGCATTGAGGCGAAGAATTATCAAGCAACAACTAGTGCTTCCATTTCTACTGGATACTTTTACTCAACATCATGGTAACCAGGGCGCAGTTGTTCAAAACATCGTTAGCTTAACAAGCTCGTTAGTGGTCAAAATGTTAACTGTTCTAGTCAGTACAATATCTAATTCACAGGTAATTTTGCTGAAAAAAAATGTGAGTAGCGTTTGCAAATGCAAACGCTACTCACATTTTTACAGCAAAAATATGTGTATATGCCATATTTAATGATCAAAGTTTTAACGATACGTTAACTAACGACATCGGTAGTTTTGAACAACTGGGCCCAGAACGTTAATGTACCTTCGGATATGTGCACCCTGCAAAGATGCGTCAGCCTGCGCATCCTCGCAGTCTGAACAGATGTTTGGCTTGGTTTGCTTGAACAGCCGAGTATCCAGTAGCAAACAGCGAAGACTTTGAAGTTGCAAATAGAACTGAATATGAAAGTACAGTATTCATGCTGACTTATCAATCTACGTACCTGTCTTGGCTTCAATTGCGTAGATTCTATGATCGTTGCCACCAGAGTCATTGTGGGTGTACAGTATTCCCGGATGTTCGTGACTGGCACAAAGCCCAGAGGCCTCGTCAATGTTGTGATCTGTTACCGTTGAGGCCTTTTGACCATGGAAGGTCGGAGCTGTATTTTGGCAATTAAAAATAGAATATATTTTTGTAAAACTCTATGCCCACAAGTATATGGTCGTCATTCAGAGACTATTAATAGAACACCAGTTTTTTAATGCTTAGCACTCTGGGTAAAAAATTTCTATGGACGACATTTTAAAATATTTTTATTATTTTTCCCAGAAAACAGGTTTTGACATTGCATGCAAATTGTCTCCACCAGAGACAATTTGCATGAAATGTCGAAACCTGTTTTCTGGGAAAGATAAGAAAAATGGCACCAGTTTGTCGTCAGCTTAATCAGCTTATAGAATGGTAAAAGCTTAGACAACCATCTAATCTAGAAGCTATGCCAAAATTGATAAAGAACCCGAATACAGATATGAAATTTGTCCAAGATTTTTTCTCATTATGAATACATTGTGTTCAATATCAGTATCCTGCCTCGGTCGGGTATTCACGAAAACACGCCTATATAATTTTGAACCCCTTAAACCCCACTTTTATGTAGTAAAACTGGGGCTTACAGGGGTATACATTATTTTCCTTATTTCTGCTCAGAAATATAGATTGTGGGTACCCGTTAGAACCGCCTCGTCGAAGCGGTTCTAACGAGTACCACAATCTATGTTTTGAGCAGTAATATGAAAAAAAAAATCAGATTTCTTTTATCTGAAATTTTTCATTGTTTGGTGGTAAAATTTTCAGTATATTTGAATAGGCATGTTTTCGTAATGTTATCTGAAATCTTACTAATGAGTAGCCAGTTAATTATCGAAACAGAACTCTTTCTTTCATTCAAGCCTGTCAGAGAGGGAATATAGACTGAAGGTCTGCTAATTTGTATGTTCTACAGACACATAAAATGACGTGATCCCCTTAATCATGAAAACTAGCCTAAGTCATGGTAAGTAAGTAAGTAACAAAATATCAAAACACTATCTGAACTACAAACCAGCTAATATTCTTTATAATTCTATAGAGGGCCGTTATCAGCTCGTCAGCTACCCTGCTATAGATTTATGAAGAATGCTTACTGGGAATATACTTTTCCAGAAGTCATAAATTTATAATTTGCGATTACAATTTTGAAAAGGGGGCATAAGTTTAAATGCACAAAAATATAATAAATACGCGTCTGCAAGTTTTTTATGTCCAGGTTGCACACACATTTTCATGACACTAACATTAATGTTGCTTTCAATTACAGTAAGTATGATAAGTATGATAAACGTGCATTATACAGCAGAATAAAGGGCCATAACTCAGTAAAACAATAAGGAACTCTTCTACTAGCAGCTCGTCTACACCTTGAACTACAATTTGCTAAATATCAAAATTCTAGATTTAATTAAAAACTACATTTTTTTTGAAAACGGACACAATTCTATTATTACAAGTCTGACGGAGCAGAAAATGTCCGTTCAGCATGTTTTCATTTGCGACCAGAATGTAAGATTTTCATCACGAAAACATACCTATATAATTTTGACCCCTGAAACCCCACTTTTATATAGTAAAACTGGGGTTTACAGGGTATACATTATTTTTCTTATTTCTGCTCAAAAACATAGATTGTGGGTACTCGTTAGGCGGTTCTAACGAGTACCCACAATCTATGTTTTGTGCAGAAAAAATATCAGAATTTTTTATCTGAAAATTTTCATTTTTAGGTGGTAAAATTTTCAGTTTATTTGAATAGGCGTGTTTTCGTAATGAAGACCCTAGCTTACATGGTTCTTTAGTAAAGAAAGGACCCTAAATAGTCAAGGACGGATAGGCGGATGCGTCCAAAGCAATTCACCGCTTCAGTTTCATAGTTGGACTCAAACCAATTTTAAGAGTGATCTACACAGCAATAAAACGTGCACTATAATTAAAGGGAACACTTTCAGATCCGTGATAGCAAAATTCAGTGAAAAAAAAATTTTTTTTGAAAAGGCCAGACCATTTTAGTCTGCGTATCGTTGACATACATTAAAATTTTTGTATCTTTAGTTGTTCAGATAATAAGTAAACATATTTAATGGGAACACAAACAAAATGAATAAATAAATAAATAAATAAATAAATAAATAAATAAATAAATAAAAAATATGAAAAAAAAAATAATAGATAAATAATAAATAAACTACTGATTCATTTTCTATTTCAAATAACGCCAGTGTCTCATCTGAATCACCTCACTATTGACCTTTCAGTATGCACCAATCTTTTTATTTGAAGATCAGAACTGGGTTGTGTGGCATAGTGTTGAATACTCTAGTTTTCGTATTCCGTATATTGCAGGATTGAACCCCGCTCGAGAAATGTAAAAAACAAACAAACAAAAAAACAAAAACAAACCAGAAATGTGTCAGTATGACACAGATGCCCGCGCCAGGGGCCATCCTCACCGGGAAACAAGCATTTTGCAAAAAAAAAAAAAAAAAAAAATATGAAGTTGAAAAAGGGCCATAACTCTCATATTTATAAGCGGATTTCAACCTAAATCGAACTTGTCCTATATTTTATGATTATATATCTGTGTATAAAATATGAATCCAATACACTAATCTATTCAAAAGATATCGAACGGAAACCGCTTTTTGAAGTTACAAAAGAGCCATAACTCCCATAATAATTGGTGGATTTTACCCTAAATCGAACTCGACCTATATTTTATGATTATATACATGTGTATAAAATATGAATCTAATACACTAATCTCTTCAAAAGATGTCGAACGGAAACCATTTTTCGAATTGAAAAAGAGCCATAATTCCCATAATAATAAGTGGATTTTACCCTAAATCGAACTTGACCTATATTTTATAATTATATACCTGTGTATAAAATATGAATCCAATACACTGATCTTTTCAAAATATATCCCACGGAAACCATTTTTCAAAATTGAAAAAGAGCCATAACTCCCATAATAATTGGTGGATTTTTATCCTTAATGGAACTTGACCTATATTTTATGATTATATACATGTGTATAAAATATGAATCCAATTGACTGATCTTTTCAAAAGATATTCAACGGAAACCATTTTTCGAAGTCGAAAAAAGGGCCATAACTCCCACAATAATTGGTGGATTTTACCCTAAATCGAACTTGACCTATATTTTAAGATTACATACCTGTGCATAAAATATGAATCCAATTGACTAATCTTTTCAAAAAAAAATGTCGAATGGAAACCATTTTTCAAAGCTGAAAAAGGACCATAACTCACGTAGTAATTGGTGGATTTTACCCTAAATCGAACTTGACATTTATTTTATGACTATATACCTGTGTATAAAATATGAATCCGATACACTAATCTTTTCAAAAGATTTCGAATGGAAATCATTTTTCGTACGTACGAACGGGACGGGACGTACGGACGTACGTACGGAAAACGGTGATACTATATTCACCCACTATTGAAAATGGCGGGTGGGGGCATAAGAAAAATCCTGTATTTGTAAATATAGACTTGCGTTGAATACAGTGTAAAGGGAAACGCCTTGAGAGACTTGGCATGCATATACGATCAAGAAAAGCAAGGTTGTAGAACAACAGGGACAATCACACATTACCCAGTAGGCACACAACGTCGAAAAAGCGCCGATTCAACGTTGATTTAGCGTCCAATCGACATTATTCCAACGTTGTATGCGTGCTGGGTACCTACGCTAACAGAAAATAAGTTTTGAGGTTGCATGCAGAATGTCTCCTGAAGAGACAGTTTGTATAAAATACCGAAGACTATTTTCGGTTGTCTCTTAAGGGGACAATTTGTATGAAATGCCAAAGCCTATTTTCCTGGAAAAAAATAAAAAAAATATCACCTATTTATCGTCTGCAGAATTTGCGCAGAAGGAGGTAAGGGATAAAATCCGCAAGGCCCGAAAGACCTGGCTATACATACTTTCACGCTTTAAATGGTCTCCATAGCAACAAACGATGACACATGCAATCAACACTAGTGACCACATTGCATCCAGTGGAACGCACAATGCGTCTTTCAGGGGACAAATGTGCGTACTATTTCCTTATCTCATGCTGATTATATTACTATGCGACCTTATCTATAATTCACTTTAACGCTTTGCATGCTGGGTAAAAAAATTCAGCAGACGAAATTTTGAAACATTTTCCTAGTTGTCCTGAAAATAGGCTTTGTCATTTCATGCAGATTGTCTCCTGATGAGATAATTTGCATGAAACCTCAAAGCCTATTTTCTGGGAAAAATAAGAAAAATATTGTCAATTTATGGTCTGCTGAATTAGCCTAGAGAGTTGAGAACGTTTAAGAAAAATATGGACTAGATACGGTCGTTTGAGAAGAAAGTTTGATGACACTGTCCCTGCTATTCATACAGATTTTTCAACTGAATGACGTCATGCAAATTTATAGCTTTGAGTGCAAATTCTTTCCTTTGTCTAGACCCCTTTACAGAAGTGGTTATGTGTGCTAGTAAGACAACAGGAATTCATAAAAGTTGTCTCCCATGTACAAATGGTGGAAATAGTCCGAATGATATCAAACTGCTTTGGTTGGTTTCCGGCAACATATTGTACATCAATACGTTACCCTTCATAAAATATAGAATGTAAAAATACACCCCACCCCCGCCTCCCAAAGGGGAGCATTTTTTTTCTTTTAGAGTAGTTTTTTTTCCAGAAGAGAGACAAGTTAGAAAGAGTTGCCTCCCTTGCAGAGGATATTTTTTCCCTTGAGTTAATCAGCCAAAATAGCTTGATATACGGGCTGCAACGAGAGATAATTAGCCCAGCTAAGACACAGATGAGTCCGCACATTCGTACAATCTAGTCAGGGTCTTCGCTATGTTCCTGAAGCAATAGTGGATCGTTAGTAATGTACAGAGCTTCCAGCGAGGACTGACCGGATTACGCGGATGCACAGGCTGTCGTATATGACACAAGCTACATAACCTGGGCCCAGTTGTTCAAAGAATCGTTAGCTTAACGAGCTCATTAGTGGTCAAAATGTTAACTGTTCCAGTAATTACAATATCTAATTCACAAGTACTTTTGCTGAAAAAAATGTGAGTAGCTTTTGCAAATGCAAAAGCTACTCACATTTTTTCAGCAAAAATATTAATGTATAAATCATATTTAATGATCAAAGTTTAATGATACGTTTAACTAACGACATCGTTAGTATTGAACAACTGGGCCCTGAAATTGCGGCCCAAAAGGACTTGTTCTAAATTTGTCAATAGTATTTCGGCTAGTATGAGAAACAATCACGAGGATTAGAATTAAGATGATGATACAATGATAATGATTATTTAGATTTACACATCGTTAAAATAAATTACTTTCTTGCCATGGAAATCAAACAGCCTTCTGATAGTTCATAAATGATACGAACATACCATTTAAATATTAATGATCAGTTATGTACCTTTACAAATATTTGTGATACCGACTTCCTGTTTGAGAAATTGCTTGTTACAGTTGAAAATACTGAGACTGTTGGGTCATTAATGATCCCAGTAAGCATTCTACACAAATCTATAGCGGGCCGCTATCGGCCCGTCAGGCTAACTGACGGGCCGATAGCGGCCCGCTGTAGATTTATGTAGAATGCTAGCTGGGATTAAACATACGATGTTAAGAGACATTAAGCTGATACTATATGACATGAAATTCAAAGTTAATAATATGTAAATATAATTTTCTTCGTGCATGTTTATTGTTATCATTTGTTGCTATATACTTCCAACTCAGTTTTAACGAGTAGATAATGGTTAATGCTTCCTTTAATGATATGCAATATTACATAACTGAAGCTATTTAAAAAAAATCTGCGGGAAATATAATTTGTAATTCCTTGGTGGAAACATTTCTTCCTACGGCAAAGATATATTTCCTTTAAAACGTTATCATGTTGTATGACGAGTGTAGATAACGTGGTGTCACAAATCTTATTGACGTCATTTGAAAACGTCAAAAGAGTATAAAACACATTCCGAACAACAACAGCATTTTGTGATATGTAATATATAAGTTAATTAACTTTAAGTTAAAAGTACAGGAAACATCCTTCGTGACCTGCAAATCTTATAAACAAAGTCTATTGCACTGATTTGTTTATCGTTGTTGCAAACATATCGGGAAGTGTTTCCTGTACTTTAAATTCAAGTTGCATTAATCTCTATTTCTTGCCGAAAAAATTTAATTTTCGTACACTTATTTAAAAAATCCTCACCGTTTATCCGTTCTGTTTATGCCGGTAAGATGGTGTTTAGTGTTGTCATTTAATGTCGTTAAGCCCTTATTCGTTTCCTTGGGAATGTTGTGTTCCATGGTCACGGTATTGTTTGGTATCTCCATTGGGAATAATCCTTGTCCTGCTGAGCTCGGATATATCCTGCCTTCACAAACTGTAGATCCAGGTCAGTTGGCTTCTGAAGAAGCCAACTGATCTGGATCTGCACTGTTTGTCATTTAGTATAAGAATATGTATCAACAACCTGGATCAAGTCATCTGATTGGCTGACAATTAGAAATGGGTGTGGCATCAAATTATTCAGCATGACAAGGGTTAATATATCCAGTGTGTCTTTATTATCAGTAACTACATATGTACACTCCCCAGCTACATAGGCATATTGTTCACACATTACGAAGACATGCCTATATAATTTTGACCCCCTTAAACCCCACTTTTATGTAGTAAAACTGGGGTTTACAGGGGTATACACTATTTTTCTTATTTCTGCTCAAAACATAGATTGTGAGTACTCGTTAGAACCGCCTCACCGAGGCGGTTCTAACAAGTACTCACAATCTATGTTTTGAGCAGAAATATGAAAAAATATTAGGATTTTTTAACTGAAAATTTTTCACTTTTTGGTGGTAAAATTTTCAGTATATTTGAATAGGCATAATTAGCCGTCTCTTTGCTGCTAGAACAGCATATTGCGTTCATCTTCTGTTGCCAAATAGAACTGTAGCATACGACATTTGAATTTTTATAGAAAATAAGTTGACATTTCATGTGAATCGTCTGTCAGACGATTCACATGTAATGTCAAAACATATTTTCAATGAAAATAATAATACATAATAGAACACCGTCTGCTACAAATTGTGCTTGACGCTTAAGTTACTACATTTTCATGAATGCCTTATACATCCCGTGAATCTGTGATGCAACCGAACTGCCTACTTCAGGGATAGATCCAACAATGCAGTCACGAGACAGATGATGGGCTGGAGGCATGATAGCATTTATATACATTTTTGCACGATTATTTCAAGAAACTGTAAAGGGGGCGTTTTCGAGAAGCAAAGCATACTTAACTGATATTTTCACCATCATCATTATATTAAATACCATCTTCTGATGCTAGCAAAAAGCATTGTCCGATGAAATATTACATGTACATTAGCAACCCGATTACAATTGCTGATTCGTCGAATTCTGCTCTGCTAAAACGTATCGTGGATGTTCATTATGAAAACACAAACACGCCTATTCAAATAAACAGAAAATTTTACGACCAAAAAATGAAAAATTTCAGATAAAAAAATTCTGATATTTTTTCAGATTTCTGCTCAAAAACATAGATTGTATGCACTCGTTAGAACCGCCTCGTCGAGGCGGTTCTAACGAGTACCCACAATCTATGTTTTTAAGCAGAAATAAGAAAATAACGTATACCCTTGTACACCTCAGTTTTACTATATAAAAATGGGGTTTAAGGGGGTCAAAATTATATAGGCATGTTTTCGTGATGGTGACCGACTTTTAAAATGTTTTGTTGGATGCAGCCGACTTAGATGATGCTTTGTTGAAAATGACTCGGTATGTGCGACAGAAAGGGATGCAAAGGACTTCTTGGACTGTAGAGTTTCACTAACTAAATAGAGTAAATATCATATTCTACTCGGAAAGGATCAAGTTTCAGCCATGAGTTTGTTTTTAAGTCGATTCGACTCTGAGCGGATTCGGTTGTTTTGAAGTTATAGTATTCGTTCATTAAACGCTCCGTATTCCTCAAAAATAGACATATTATTATCCAAGAATGTTTTAATAAATTGATATATGGTATGAATACAATCATAAAATGTGGCACCTGACGGCCTGTAAACTTTCAATTAGTCTCTCGTTCTTGAAAAGAATTTTTTTTATCGTATCTCTGAATTAATGTTGCCAACGCTAATTCAGAGATACGATAAAAAAATCATTTCATTTTTGATCAAGTTAAAAAACGAGAGACTAACTGAAATTTTACAGTTTTCAGATGCCACATTTTATGATAGTACTCGTATTGATACTATATAGAAATTTTCAAGCCTTTTTTTGGATAAAAAAATGTCTATTTTTGAGGAATATAGAGCCTTTAAGATACTGAAAAATCCGTGTATCATTCGACTGTATGCTCGAGAAAGCTGTAGCATCAATGGCTTGACTACAGCCTAATTCACTGTTTTATGGGCATTTTGACTTTCCCTCTACTACCTTTTTGCATATTCAACCATTTAGGCTTCTATTTTGTTTAGACTACGTATTTATGAACACTGATGAGTCACAAATGTACTATGTCGTTATTCATTTATTCGCAAATAGTTCATTAGGATAACAATACTGAAATACATATGGAAAACAATTACTTTTAACGATAGATACAGCGCCTATAATTACCGTATTTGACCTAATTACCGCGCTGTGCGCTTAGGGTTTTCAAAGTTACTGGGAAAACTTGTAAAATATGTATCCACCTATACTAAGGGTACACTTTAAAAACAGATCAGCGAGGGGCTTATCTAATGATGCTTATGCGCTATTTTGTTTTCTGAATTTCTTTATAAAAGCATATGTTATGGGTACTCATTTGAATTGCATCGACAAGTCGATGCAATTCAAATGGGTACCCACAACATATGCCTTTATAAAGAAGTAGACAAAAAGTACACTAGCTGGCTGTATTCTGAAGACTACGGAATTGTTTGACTGTGCGCTTATAAGGGTATGCGCGGTAATTAGGTCGAATACTGTATATGTAAATAACGGTTCGAAATCAGGCTATAGATGTTACACAGGAATAGCAAAAAAAAAAACAAAAAAAAAACAAAAACAAAAAAAAACAATGGACACAACATCCCGCACTCAAAGTCTTTTCAGAAGGTTTATATTTGTAGACAACAAGAAATGGCGTAACGATTATTTGCGACATAACGTTTTGTTTAAGTCTTCATACTCGTGCAAGTTCCGAATTGCAATGGGAGACACTGTTTTGAATGTTATGTCAATTTTTGTCAAAGACATGTTCAAATAGGAGAAAAATCGTCATTTTGATAAAACAGTTCGTGTTTTTCTTTGACACACTGTATGAGCCAAGATCACCGTCCACATAAATGCTGCCTGATTCCTGCCTATATAACATGATTTTGTCCTTTATAATATGTAGATATAAACAATGTAGATCCTGACAGAGCTGAACGGCTCATTTCATACTGTAAGGCACTTGACACATTTTGTACGAAGGCATGATAAAACAAAGATATAATAACAAATCACATTTAACCCTTAAAGGGCTAAGCAAAATTGTAGCAGACGACATTCTGAGTTTCTAATTCACATGAAATGCTTTGCCTTATTTTCTCTGAAAACTACAACATAAACAAACAAAACTAATCAAAATGTCGACTGCTGCGGTTGCGCTTAACGCTTAGCACTCCGGGTAAAATGTTCGGCAGACGACATTTTGAAATATTTGTCTTATTTTTTTCCCAGAAAACAGGATTTTAAATTTCATGCAAATTGTCTATCTAGGAGACAATTTGCATGAAACGTCAAATCCTATTTTCTTGGATAAAATAAGAAAAAATATTGCCTATGTGTCATCTGTTAAGTTAGCCCAGAGAGTGATAAAGGTTAAAGCAGTATGTGTTAACAAATTCTAATTTATGGAGAAACTGAAAGTCAGTCTGATTTATTCAGCAGCTAGAAGCCACCGTACATTTTTATTCCAATCCCAGCTAGCATTCTTTATAAATCTATAGCGGGCCGTTATTGGCCCGTCAGCTACGCCCACTACAGATTTATGTTAAATATTTACTGGGTCCTTCTATACGCTCTACGTCCTGTCTCTGGTATAATAATAGAGAGGTGGACTAACGCCCTCAGAAATCGTGTAATATCCACTACTATGTTTGTCCCAACATATACTCTCTCCTTGACGCTCAGGTATATATTGCAGCCTGGCAGGTGTCTTTACTATTCCATCTTCATAATCTCTTTCTGGCATGTACCTGGTAAATCAAAGTTAGACACCACGAATACCCGAAGGTAAATGAGCATCAAAGTGAGAAAACGTACCTTCTGACATGTACGAATAACAAAGAATCAAATCATACTGTACATCCGAGCAGTGACAGAACCCAGCAGGCACACAACATCAAAATGACGTCGTATCAACGTCGATGCGACGTCACGTCGCATCGACGTTGATACGACGTCATTTTAACGTTGTGTGCCTACTGGGAATCTTCGTTGTCCGCATGACGAAACTTTGCACCCTTGGCTATCCAAAATGCGACCAGTGACGATTTTCTGTTTAGATTGCGCTCATGCGCAGGCTGATCTGAGTTTTTGGTGGGTGCACATGTCCGAAGGTACGTATTCTGACGTAGCTGCTGAAGTGATTAAATGACATGTAAATGGTGGCGACTTAGATGAAGGTAATTATAGATTTCTGCCAAATACAATGTTTCAGTTTTCTTTACCTCTTATGAAGAAAATCGACCAAGCCGGACTCCATAGCGCAGTCGGTAGCTCGCCTGACTGCAGAGCCAGGGATCACGAGTTCGAATCCCAGCACGGCCATGTAATTGTCATAGCCCCATTTCCCCCACCCCACCCACTTCCACTGATTGAAGAAGGTCAGCCGTCAGTTACTGGCGAGAGTATGTAGACACGTACTGATTAACCACTTAGAGTTCTCTGCCTGCACAAGAAAAGTGTAGTTCTATGCCTGCACAAGAAAAGTGTACCTCTATGCCTGCACAAGAAACGTGTGAAAAATATTAAATAGCTGGCTCGACATTATTGACTGGGCCGTAAAACTCAAACTCCAACTCAAACAAAACAGAATCGATCAAACTGGCTGTTTTGATTTCTTTGATTTCTTCTTTTGATTTCTTCTTTATTTCGAAAACATCATCTTATCAGATTATTTTGATACACGTATATCATTCCAATCGTATCAGGGAAAGGACTCAGTAATTTTTAACCCATCTATACCTAGCGTCCCATGAAAAGGACAGACCCAGATCAGACTCCGCAGAACGCAGCGTCTAATCAGGGTCTTCATTGTCTTCATTTAATACAGGAAGTTCTATAACACATGATAATAACAAAAACTTACCAGACACCGCTTCTATTCGCAATGGACCTGTCCAAAGACTTTAGGTAGAAGAGTTCACTCGGCAATAATGTGTTAATAGCGCAGCCACATATAAAACTAAAGTGCTTTATGATTGTAAAATATAGGAAGTATTAGATCAAACGATCAAAACTTGCCCGAACTTTCAAGGGGAATGGATACACATTTGAGGGTAAGACTCGGACATGTAAAAATTGCACCTCTTTTCATTGGGAACGCATTTTCCTTTACGATTCGCTCCTCCCCTCACTTTTGTAATATTTCCAGTTAGCATTCTTCTTAAATCTATATCGGACCGTTATCGGCTCGACAGGATTCCTGTCGGGCCGATAACGGTCCGATGTAGAATTAAATGGAATGATAGCTAGCTAGCTAGCTAGAGAGAGAGAGAGAGAGAGAGAGAGAGAGAGAGAGAGAGAGAGAGAGAGAGAGAGACCCACCAATAATACACTGATTCGTAGGTTTTCACTAAAACTTCTGTGCCGTCAGATGAAATATCTCCGCCGACAGGACCATCGAGACTGGTAGTAATATTAAGAGGTACTCCGTCTTGCAAGAATACTCTGTTGTCATCACCCCATGCTGAGGATGGAAGCTGATAGAATCTTCCTCTGCCTCCATGAACCTATGTAATCAAAGAAAACCAAACCGTGTATCTACAAATATTTAACCGTTACCACTCTATGTGCAAATTCAGCAGACGTCAAATTGATAATATTCTTTTTCCTAATAAGCTTTGACATTTTTTCTTATAGGCTTTGAATTTGTATGCAAATTGCAAGGGCGGATCCAGGATGATTTCTGAGGGGTTCATTTTATCAAATCACCATACTTTGCGTATTCGGACAGGCAGGCCTGAGCAAACAGTGTAGACTCAGAACACTGTTTTCTACACACATTCACAGGCAGTAAAATGGACGTTGAAGAGAAGTATAACGTAAAGAGTAAGGGTGTGAATAACTAGTTTAAATACGGTATCCAAAATTTATCAAATTTATCCAAAATTTCCCGTGATAATGAAATTTTGAGTCAAATGGGGTTCGACTCCCAGAGTCGAAGAGTTGTCCCAGAATTGTCTTGTTAGGAGTCTTGGTTTTACAGAAACTCTTCATATGACAGCGTCGCAGTTTGCTGGCTGCATATGTCCCCACCCCCCAACCTCCAAGCACTGGCTAAAGCCTTACTCGATTTTCCAAGATACCATCCAATAAACATACCATTACGAAAACTTGCCTATTCAAATATACTGAAAATTTTTTCACCCAAAAAAAGAAAATGTTCAGATAAAAATTCTGATATTTTTCATATTTCTGCTCAAAACATAGATTGTGGGAACTCGTTAGAACCGCCTCGGCGAGGCGGTTCTAACGAGTACCCACAATCTATGTTTTTGAGCAGAAATAAGAAAAATAATGTATACCCCTGTAAACCCCACTTTTACTATATAAAATTGTGGTTAAAGGGGGTCAGTATTATATAGGTATGTTCTCGTGATGTATATATTGACAATATCGTTCTTATGTTGTGTGTTTGTTGGGCAGTAGGCTTAATGGTGCTAAGAAGAATTCAATGATAAAAACTGCACTCTAGTGAAGTACGGAGAAACTTTTAACTGATAAAACCAAATTTACTGGGACTATCGTTCTTCTATATGATCAATACTTAGCAAGTAATCTACATACTTAGAAGACGAATAATTAAATGTCTTAATAACTTTGGCTTGAGATTCTGCAGAAGGAGACAACCTGAAATCAAATCAGCAATAAGTGGTGCACAATTAGTGTCCATCAGAATACTCATACTGATATTTTGTCTATACCGTTTAGTACCAAATCTTATATATATTTAATCAGTTTGTTTGGCAAGTAATATAAAGCGTAGAAAAATCATACGTTGACAAACTTATCCAGTACGCCACCGGAGTTTATAGTTCAACAAACTAGTTCTACATGAACTAGAACTCGCGATGAAACGTGTTTTATTTTATATGGTCTTTTTATGAAGGTTGGATGACAAGTACAACCGTAGGAAGCCTACATTTCTGGTTTTTGATACAAACTGCAAACAATGTAGATTGTGGCCACGTAAAATAGATTTTAGCCCCCCCCCCCCCCCCCACCCCATCCCCCCATCCAGCCCAAGTAAGAGTTTTACTGACCGTTCCGGGGCGGTGTTTCTGCTGTGGTTTACTATTTCTGTCATTGTCTGTCTTTGCATGTATGTCCTGGAGAAATTTTTATTTTTAATAGTCGTTTGGGAAAGAAACTGTCCTTTTGGCTTTCTGCTTGTAGTGTTTTTATTGTGGTGCCGTTGCTTTAAGTGCGCCCTTGTTTCCCTTTGGAGTCTTGGAACGGAAGGTGTTAGATAATTGTATCGATTCCTGATCATTGCCTTCCTTTTTATTTAGTGCTACTCAACTCCTGCATCAACGTATTAATATAATGGAGTCGTGAAACAACAACAATGTTTTGACTTTATCCGCTGCGGCCTAAACAAACCTGCTTTGGAAGTATCGGATACGTTGATTAAGGTTGTGAAAATTTGGGTTTAGGTGGTAAAATGTTTGGATTTTAGAACAGAATGAAATGTATTTATCTACAAGTTAAAAAATGCTGAGTGTCCAATAATTTACACCATTCATTACGAAAACACGCCTATTCAAATATACTGAAAATTTTACCACCAAAAAATGAAAATTTTCAGATAAAAAATTCTGATATTTCATATTTCTGCACAAAACATAGATTGTGGGTACACGTTAGAACCGCCTCGGCGAGGCGGTTCTAACGGGTACCCACAATCTATGTTTTTGAGCAGAAATAAGAAAAATAATGTATACCCCTGTAAACACCAGTTTTGCTATATAAAAGTGGGGTTTTAGGGGGTCAATAGTATATATGTATATTTTCGTGATGAAGAGTCAACCTGCTCTTGTCTGCACATGCATGTATCGAATTCCTGTAGAGTTCTAATTGGTATACAAGGATATTTTGAACTAATGAGAGGGGAATACATTTTAGGCATAACAACTTTCATATCAGTGAAAATTAAAGAAAATAATCATAGCAAACAGTTTAGAGGAATTCACTGCAGATGACCTTGTCGGTCCAACATTTTGGAAAAAAAGATATATGCAATATCCAAGTCACGTTACATTCTTTCACGCAAATGATAGTGATCATAGGTGTATGTTTGTAATAAAATCTTTAAATAAAGCACAATGATTCATAAAGACTGAAATTAACACACCTTTGATATTAAATACAACTCTCCTTTGTTATCTACCATTAATGTCTCGCAGTTGTTTTCTTCCCAACTGAAATAAATAAATAAATGGATAAATAAATAAATGAAATGTCCACACCATGGAAATGTTCCGTTGGGGCATACAAAACCGCATAATCTATGGGCGTTGCTATACATCAATGCAATGTATAGTAGCCTATTATTCTGTAAGCGTGGACGTTGCAAGTGTACAATACATATACCATATTCGAATGTGGTCAGATCCATTGTTTCGAACAAGATTTTTTTTTTTTCAAAATTACTGGGCCCAGTTGTTCAAAACTAACGATGTCGTTAGTTAACGTATCGTTAAAACTTTGATCATTAAGTATGGCATATATGCTAATATTTTTTATAAAAAAAAATGTGAGTAGCTTTTGCATTTGCAAAAGCTACTCACATTTTTTTCAGCAAAAATATCTGTGAACTAGATATTGTACTTACTGGACCAGTTAACAATTTGACCACTAACGAGCTCGTTAAGCTAACGACGCTTTGAATAACTGGGCCCTGGAAAACTTCTATAATAACCTATAATAAGGGTATACCGCAAAGATCGCCAGAGGACTTCATGAAGGGAGTATTCGATGATGCTTGTGTGATATTGTCTGGTTTTCTATGTAAACGCATATGTTGTTGGTACTCACTAGAATCGCCTCGAATTTGTCGATGCGATTCTAATGAGTAATTATAACATATATATTTTTAAGAAACAGGGACTTATACAGGGGCGGTTATCTGAAGATCGAGAAATTGCTGGACTGTGCACATATATAGGGATATGAGTTAATTATGTTGATTATGATATAAAGGTAGTTACTTCTGGCGTCAGTGCGTGGAGGTTACATCAAAATAAGTTAGTCGAATACTTCGATTTATTGTTTCACAGCAGTTCATGATGATTTCAGGTTAGTTCTGTATAAGAGACCTTTTCAGTCACAGATCCATCAAATATGGTAAACTGTAATCGACAGTAGAAGAAAATAACCCGAACTCGCAAGAAAATAACTCGTCTTGGTTTCTGATAGATAATCGAGTCTGTCAATTTATAAGAATAAAGTTTTACATCCTTGTGTCTACTTTTATTTACAAAATCTGCTTTGTGCAATGTTTGTCATAGTATCTTGTGAGAGTAAAACTGGTTTAAGCCCTCCAGTAGTTTATTCACTGACACGGTTCCAAGACGGTTCCTCTGTTGCAGCTCTGTTTTTGTTTGTACGTTGATAGTTTCACATGTGTGGCTTGTTTTGTCATTGGTTGTTCCTCATCTCTTCTTGTTTTGGTACCCCGGGAAGTCTGTGGCTCATGGTAATACCATTTCCTGGGTATCTTCACTTATCTTTGTATAATAGTAAGGTCACAAAACTGATTCCCTAATATTGCTTTCAACGATTACTTTGTATTTAACAAAAACAACAACGACGACGATGACGACGACAATACCATCATCTACTATTACTGCTACATTTGTAATAGTATCAATAATAACATTAAGGTGATGTCATGTTATCAGTGTAGTTCAAGATCCGCGCAATCGGGTTATATGCTGTTTGGTAAAAGACAGTATAAGGGTCAAAATCCTTAAGTTAGCGATCAGTGAAGACTCAGATCAGCCATCCTTAGACTCATATCAGATTGCGCAGATGGTTAATCTGAGTCTAGGCAGGTCATATTGGTCATAAAGTTGTATTCTGTTTTGGAGAAGAAATTTATTGTGCATCTCAACATCCAGTTTATACCTGAATTTAAGGGTGGAATCAACTGGTAGTGTTTGTGTTTGAATTTGTTCGGGTTCCTTGATCCTATACACAGTGTTAGCATCACGCCCAGTATTACCACCAGTGTCGGCAACATAAACATAACAGTCGTTTCCATCATGGCACGACTTGCATGCTATATCTTCCCAATCCACATTGTGTGCACCTTCTATGGTCAAAACTGCTTTCAGGATACCTAAGTGTACATAAATCGTTAGATTCGTTACACATATCATTAAATTCATTATATATATCAGCCGCAACAATTGCGTCCAATGAAAGACGCAGATCAACCTGCACATCCTCGCAGTCTGATCAGAATCTTCGTTGTCCGCATCTGGAATATTGGAATCCTCCTTGGCTAAAATACGCACACGTCTAAAAATATGTTTTCTGACCTTATAGCCCATATGGCGTTAAACCTATAAGGCGTAAAAAATACCAGTGTTTTCATTAACCTGACCGACCCTGTATCAAACACCGACTGCTATTTTTATCAGTAAAAATGCAAAAAAAAAAAAAAAAAAAAAAAAAAAAAAAAAATAGTAAAGCACCGACCCTCAACAGAATACCTGTATTTTCATAAAATTACAGGACCGACCCTGTTCTGTTCTGGAGAAGAAATAGAAAAATAAAAAAAAAGTTTCCCCTACCTACCGACCAATTTTTTTTTCAGCATGTTAGCGGAAACACATATTTTTAACGCCTAAAGGAAATATACTGCTTCAATGCCGAAGCCATCTACCGTATTTACCCTAAATATTCGGACACCTCAACTCCTTACCATACTTATTCTCAAATTTAAACAACTACAATTTACTACCCGATGTTGAGTCTAGAAATTGCTGGATGAGTAGCAAACAGTGTAGACCCTGATGAGACTGCACGCGTTCTGTGGCGTCTCATCTGGGTCTACACTGTCTGCCCAGGCATGTTCGCCCGAATACACACGGTAGTTACGGTACTGAAACATAGAAGAAATGCATATGATGAACAAGTGCACGATTTTCCGCATGCAGAATAGACAAATCACAACACATTTGTTCCATTAAATTAATAAATGCAGAATAGACGATTCACAATTCTTTTGCACCACTAAGTTTATAAATGCAGAATACACAAATCACAACTCATTTGTTCCATTAAGTCGGTATACGCCTATCTTTCTAATGACGATAATGTTGAACTTTTTTCACATGTTCAACATTTTATAAAAGAAACAAATCGGTTTTGATAAATCGTAAATCTTATTTACATATTGTAAGCATGTATGTAGCCTGTTATATATATTAAAAAAATGTTATCGAACATCACGAAAACACGCCTATATAATTTTAACCCCCTTAAACCCCACTTTTATATAGTAAAACTGGGGTTTACAGGGGTATACGTTATTTTTCTTATTTCTGCTCAAATCATAGATTGTGGGTACTCACAATCCCCACAATACCCACAATCTATGTTTTGAGTACCCACAATCTATGTTTTGAGCAGAAATATGAAAAATATTTGAATTTTTTGTCTGAAAATTTTCGATTTTTCAGTGATTAACTTTTCATTACATTTGAATAGGCATGTTTTCGTAATGAACTTGGTTTGGTGACCCCCACTCACTACTCATCTTCCTTTGTTTCATTTCCGTTCTGGATACTAGATTCCTATAGAAGTAATTTTCCTTTCAATGTGCATTTTCTTTCTTTCTTTTCGATCTATTGTTTCTTTCTTTACCTTCTCCATTTGTTCCTAGCTTTTCTTGCGATCGCTCAATGTTTTGTTGTTTATAAATTATTTTGCTTATATATGAAAACTCGAACTCGGAATCTCTAGATACTGTATATTGTTTGATCCCATCACGAAAACACGCCTATATAATTTTGACCCCCTTAAACCCCACTTTTATATAGTAAAACTGGGGTTTACAGGGGTATACATTATTTATCTTATTTCCGCTCAAAATCATAGATTGTGGGTACTCGTTAGAACCGCCTCGCCGAGGCGGTTCTAACGAGTACCCACAATCTATGTTTTGAACAGAAATATAAAAAAATATTTGAATTTTTTATAAAAAAAAATCCCTTTTTTGGTTGTAAAATTTTCAGTATATTTGAATAGGCGTGTTCCCGTAATGCTATACAATTTTATCTCCTCTCCTCTCTTTTTGTACTAGGATCTGGACAGTCGGAATTCTAGTGTGACCATATTAAGAATTACTCATTGCCATAAATGGTGTATGTTGTTTTAGGAAGGATCTTATCTAATGTTGTAGGAACTTATGGTCCAACCCATTTGCTTGTTGATTAGTTGGCAATAAAATATGATTAAACTAATAAAGTTTGTAAATTAAGAATACACAAACATATTTCATTTGTTCCATTAGGTTAATAACTGAAGAGTACACATACATAACTAATTAGCTCCATTTATTCATGAAATGGAGAATACATAAATACAACTAATTTGTTCCATTAAACAACTCACCTTTGATGTAAAACATTGTTTTATTAAAGGGGAACACAACCATAATATAAAATATTTTCCACAACAAAGAGTTTAACACACTGTAAAAATTGATACAATTTTGATTAAAATCGGTCAAGAAATAACAAAGTTATTATTGTTCGAAGGATTTAACATGGCCAACATTGGCACTGCCTTTTTGAATATTTAATGAGATTCCAGGAATTTATTCAACTTTAAAAGTTTGCAATATTTTTTATAACCAAAGTATTTGTTTATAGTTAATAAGTTGCTTTCCAATTTCGGAAACAAAGTCAGAAACATTAAGATGAAGTATGTATCTATATGCTGTTTATTTTAATTATGCATTTTTTTTTACAGTTTAGGATTTATTTCGGATTTCAACAATATCAGCTGTATTTTGACGATCGTGTGGCGGACCACATCTATCTTGTGCAAGGGTAGGGTTTTTCAGTTCCTTCGTTTCGTCTAATTTGTCCCATACCTGTACAATGCAGGTGGTCTCCAAGCCGTTACTCATTCCTAAACGGAGCGAAAGCTTGTAATTTTATCCAGCAACGACCTGTTTTTGTGCGTTTGTGATTTCCAGTAAGTATGCATATTTAATTATGACTGTGACGATGTGACGTCACAAAGCCTAAAAATGGCGGCCTCCATGACAGTTTGTTTTCAAATATTTAAACTCTAATAACTTTTTCATTTGCTGGTTGATTTTGATCAAACCTGTATCAAACTTTTTGGCTTGGAAAGTTCTATCCTGATAGACATTCTTTCTTTCTATATTGCCTTTTTCTTTTTAAACAAATGAAACAAGACATAATTCTGTTGCATGAGTCTTTGTTTGCTCTTCATCTCTCTATCTTTTTGTTACTCGGGAAGGCTGTTTTTCATAATTATGGCCATTCCTTGGTATTTTCACTTATATTTTATACTATTGCTGTATTTATGCCAACAAGCCTATTAGTTTGTTAACTGGTACTTCCAAACCTCAAAAATCTGTCCCACTCTTCAAATGGAGCATTAGAGAGTTGACATAGAGTGGAAAAGTGGCTCTACAAAACTTGGGAAAAACTCTACCCAATCTAACACGCAGATGATTTTGCATAAAGGCTCTCTATTTGTTTATGGTTGGACTGGAATAAGATTTAACTTTTGTATACCGCATCTAAGACTAAATTCAACATTTCCTCACCTGTTGTAGCTTCAATGGCATAGATCCTGTGGTCGTTTTTACCAGAGTCATTGTGGGTGTACAGTACTCCAGGGTGTTTGTGACTCGCACAGAGACCGGAGGCTTCTTTAATTTTGGTATCTGTTACTGTTGAGATCCTTTTGCCGTGGAAGGTTGGAGCTGATGATATACAAACGTATTACAGTGTTACAGTACAATTCCTCTAGTAACCCTTTCAACTCAACTGACTAAAAAGGTTTGGCGCTTAGGTTTATCCTTATGAGACGGCTCATACGAGCTGTATCATCAGGATCTACACTGTTTGCCCATTTCTATTTTGTCACAACTCATTTGGCCATTTTTTTCCGACATTTGTCTACGTGACATCCCCTATTGAGATACTAGACACATTCAATTTCATAAACGGAAGATTCCACTTAAAAAACTCAGGGGTAAAAGGATAATAACCACTTTTTTCTCTTTCTACCCCTTCAAGGCAAAATCTATACAATAGCTGCGAAGTCCTAGACCAGACTACTGTAGACCTGGCTTAGTCACACACACACACACACACACACACACACACACACACACACACACACACACACACACACATATATATATCATGGGAAGATTTGTCGACATTTTTACAAGGAGACCAATATTTTTACTTCCTCAGTATTCACTTTTTCGACCTCCTATAATATTTACTTTTATGCAAACCTAGACATTTTTGAAAACTGGCCTACTCCAAATCGGACGAATGTGTTCCCAAGGGAAAGGACTCGTCCCATTAGGGTAGACCTTTTTGGAAAGAAGCGATTCACGTGTCCTTACGGTTTCGTATGCGCTTAGATTTATTCGAGCATGTGGGCCGATTCTGTCAAAAATGTGTTTCAAGCATGTAAAACACGCGCAGATTCAAATCATACTGTATGCGGGCAAGTTAACAAGTACCAGCCTACCTAACTTCCCTTCGAGATCGACCATTTCTTTTTCTATTTAATTACCCTCCAACATGATGTATTTGTCTCAACAGGATCACTGGAAACTGAAGAATATATCTACACGGATGTAGAGCAGAAAGTTTATTAGACTGCGTGCTAGGCTTCCTGATCGGAACTGACCTGATCTGATCTGACGACACACTTTACTTCCGTGATGCAACTCATATTTTTTATGGTGACTGGATACATTTGATAGTTTTCCGCCATATTTTACAAGAAAGACAACTTTTATGACTTCCTGTTTGCTTTCCTGGACACCTAATCCCTTCTGAAAAGGGGTCTTATTAAAAGGCTTTGGGAACAAATTCTTTCCTTTTAGAAAAAAATACCCTTTTAAGAAAGAAGGTAAAACCATTTGGACAGTTACCTCCCCTAAAAGTGTGTTGATTCCCCTTTAGATGCTACGTTAAGGATATCCTACCAGAGAATGTCGTCCGCTGCAACTTTGCTTAGCGCTTTAAGGGTCAATAGACTGCACGAAGTATTTGTCTGTATACATGTAGATGTATGACATCTAATTTGTGTACCTTGCGCGTCTATGTTTGTTTATAGGTAAACTTGAGTGAAAAAAATGCACTCACCTCAAGGTTATGGACACCTGAAAGATTATGTCACCATTTTGCAAAAGGGACAAGTTGCCTGCCAGGTATTTGAAGCGTATAAACTCCAAGAAAATTTCAAACTTAAGACATCCTTGTGATGAAAAAATGCCGTTCAAAACTTTCACTCATTCAATTTCGCAGTAATTTGTCTGCCATATACACAACAGCCACCATGATTACTCGTATCATTTAGTGAGTCTCTGCCCTGTACACACAACACCCACCTAACAGCTCATTCTATGGTGAGCTCCTGCTCCGTGTACCACACCAACCCAGTTTCCCGTGCTTTTTATTCACGCCCTGTACACAACATCCGCTAAGGATTCTCGTTTTGTAATGTGTCCTTACCCTGTACATGACACCCGCCATGATTCTAGTTTTGCATTGTGCCCTTGCCCTGTTCTCCACATCCGCCATGATTCTCGTTTTGTATTGTGTCTATGCCCTGTATATGACACCCGTCACGATTTTCGTTTTGTGTTGTGCTCTTGCCCTGTACACGACACCTGCCACGATTCTCATTTTGTATTGTATCATTGCCCTGTACAACACATCCGCCATGATTCTCGATTTGTATTGTGCCATTGTCCTGTAAACCACACCAGCCATGATTCTCGTTTTGTATTGCGCCCTTTCCCTGTACACCCCTCCCGCCACGATTCTCGTTTTGTATTGTGTTCTTGTCTTGTACAACACACTTGTCATGGTTCTCGTTCTGATTGTGCCCTTGACTTGTGCACGATTCCCGCCATGATTCTCGTTTTGTATCGTGCCCTTGCCCTGTACATGACACCCGCCATGATTCTTGTTTTTATTGTGCCCTTGCCCTGTACTCCACACCCGCTTTGGTTCTCTTTTCTATTGTTTCCTTGCCTTGTACAACAAAACACCCGCCATGCTTCTAGTTTTTTATTCTGCCATTGTCCTCTTCACCAGACCCGCCATGATTCTCGTTTTGCGTTGTGTCTTTGCCCTGTACACGTCACCCGCCACGATTCTCTTTTGTAATGTGCACTTGCCCTGTACAACACACCCACCATGATTCTAATTTTGTATTGTGTCATTGCCTTGTACATCACACCCGCCGTGGTTCTCGTTTTCTATTGTGTCTTTGCCCTGTACAACACACCCGCCATAATTCTCGTTTTGTATTCTGCCCTTGTCCCCTTCGCCACACCCGCCATGATTCTCATTTTGTATTGTGTCCTTGCCCTGTACACGTCTCCCTCAACGATTTTCGTATTGTATTGTGCAGTTGCCCTGTACAACACAACCGCTATGATTCTCGTTTTGTATGGTGCCCTTGCCCAGTACACGTCACCCGCCATGATACTCGTTTTGTAAAGTGCACTTGCCCTGTACAACACACCGCCTTAATTCTCGTTTTGTAGTGTGCCCTTGCGCTGTACAAATCACCCGAAATGATTATCATTTTGTAATTTGCACTTGCCCTGTACAACACACCCGCCGTGATTCTCGTTTTCTATTGTATCCTTGCCATATAAACCACACCCGGCATGATTCTTGTTTTGTATTGTCGTGTCCTTGTCCTGTACACGACTACCGCCATCATCCTGGTTTTCTGTTGTGTTCTTGCCATGTAAACCACACCCGGAATGATTCTCTTTTTGTATTGTGCCCTTGACCTGGACAACACTCCAGCCACGATTCTCGTTTTGTAATGTGCCTTTGCCCTATACAGCACTCGCCATGATTCTAGTTTTGTATTGTGTCATTGCCCTGTAAAACACATCAGCCATGATTCTAGTTTTGTATCGTGCCCATAGCAGTCTACACGATTCTCTTTTCGTATTATGTTCTTGCCCTGTACAACACATCCGCCGTGTTTTTCGTTTTACATTGTGTCCTTTCCCTGTTCACGTCATCCGCCATGATTCTCGTTTTGTATTGTGCACTTGCTCTGTGTAACACATCCGCTGTGATTCTCGTTTTGTATTGTGCCCTTGCCCTGTACAGCACACCCACCATGGTTCTCGTTTTGCATTGTGCCCTTGCCCTATACAACACACCCGCCATTATTCTCATTTTGTCTCGTGCTCCTGCCCTGTACAGCACACCCGCCATGATTCTTTTGCTTTATTCTGTCCTTGCCATGCAAACCACATTCGCCATGAGTCTTGTTTTGTATTGTGCCTTTGACCTGGACAGCACACCCGCCATGATTCTCGTTTTGTATAGTGCTCTTGCCTTATTATCTACATCCGCCATGATTCTTGTTTTTTTTTTACTGTGCACTTGTCATGTAAAGCACACCCGCCATGATTCTTATTCTGTATTGTGTCTTTGCCCTGTACAACACACCCGCAATGGTTCTCGTTTTGTATTGCGCCCTTGCCCTGTAAAACACACCCGCCATGATTCTTGTTTTGTATTGTGTCTCTTGCCATGTAAACCACTCCCGCCATGATTCTTATTCTGTATTGTGTCTTTGCCCTGTACAACACACCCGCAATGGTTCTCGTTTTGTATTGCGCCCTTGCCCTGTAAAACACTCCCGCCATGATTCTCTTTTTGTATAGTGTCTTTGTCCCGTAAAACACACCCACCATGATTATCGTTTTCCATTGGGCCCTTGCCTTGTTAACCACAATGGCATAATACTCGTTTTGCATTGTGTCCTTTGCCCTGTAAACCCCACCCACCATGGTTATTGTTCTGTAAATTCTTGCCCTGTACATCACATCCGCTCTGATTCCCATTCTTTGAAATCCTGCTCTGTACACCCACCGCCAGTCTCGGTTTTGTATTGTGCCGATGCCCTGTATACCATATCAGCCATGTTTGTCAATCCCCAAATTCACGGACTGATGTTGTGTGCATTTGGTCAAACAAACACCAAAAAAACTTACTATACTTGTTCTATAATTCGAAAAGGTCCATTTTACTATATATTATTGAGATCAAAATTGGTGATTTAATGACAGACAGTGTAGAACCTGATCAGACGCCGCGAGTTCTTCGACGTCTGACCTGGGTCTACACTGTTTGCATATGCGGTCTGTCCGAATAAACTTTGAATTGCGCGTAAAATCCCAACATATCATCATCGTAATCATCAAAACCTGAAAGTACTTACTTGAATGCTTGAGATATCTTCCATAGCAAGAACCGATGATACATGGAAACAATATCAGTGACCACATAACGTAAATTACCGGAAGTTTGCCAAATTGTGTGTATATTTCCTAATCCCCTTATTTTATGATCGTATCTAGAATCCTCACGGGGAGCAAATTCTTTCCTTTTAGGGTAGACCCATTTTCAGAAATGACAGTGTATTAATTCCCCTTAACTTTAGTATGGATTGCACACAACAATTGGAGACTAATGGCATCTGTTTCCCAGTTGAAGGCATACGCCTATTGCATGCTATTAAATCTGTATGACGTCATGCAGTTTCGTTTCTGATGTTTCACAATTGAGTAGATACATGTAATACCGTTTTACCCTAAACAAAAGGATACAGTAACGTTTACCATACTTGTACTAAAATATGAACACTTCATATAACTACCTATTGATGAGTATTAAATCTGTTGCACGCTGATCCGAGGGCGTGTTCTATGGCGTCTGGGTCTACACTGTTTGCTTAGGTCTGTCCCAAATACTTAGAGTAAGTACTGCAATACACAAATATGTTAACAGCTCTACGGCAACATATTGCAATCAGTTATTCAGTTATTTCAAAGAAAATTAACAACTTAATAACTGAATATATTAAATATACTCCATTCACTAACAACACTAAACACGGCGAGTCAAAACGTATCCGTCATAAAAACTTGTTGACTGTACATCTCAGCGGGCACACAACGTCGAAATGACGTCGTATCAAAGTCGATGCGACGTCATGACGTCGCATCGACTTTGATACGACGTCATTTCAACGTTATGTGCTCGCTGTGATTTAACATCACAGAATTATTATTTGGCAGAAAACTATTTGTTCCTTTTAATAAAACAAGAAGTATTCACATACTCCAACAATATTGGAAAAAATAATACCGGTCATGTCAAGCGAAAAGGTGTCTTTGAGCACATGCGAAATTCGTTGATTTGGAGCATGCGCATAAGCACCACCTACCTTTCATTGATACATTCAGCAAGCAATACCCAGAATTCCTCATAACTCTGTGCAGATATTCCTGAGCAGGCTGATTTGAGTATTTGTCCCTAAAATAGTTTTTCACAATGTGCAGCTTATATATATTTATAATATCGAACCCACTAACATATGAGCCGGGACACATCATTTCATACAAGATCGCATATCCACCAAACAATGACTCAAATCAGCAAATGCGCAGGCTGATCAGAGTCATAGCTTTGCGCTATATGGTAGCTAAATATCCAAGCTTTCGTTACAGGGACGACAGAGATTCTGCTATGAACATGTGGATGCGCAGGCTAGTCTGAATCTTCGCTGGGCGCAGAGGCAGTCTTGTGGAAAACGCTGTGTCCCGGCTCATATTTTGCAGCATTTTATAAGCTACACCAGCGGCGGATTCAGAAGGTTTGTGGGTGGAGAGGGGTGGTGTCGTGGGTTTCAGTTGAACCCCATTTTGACTCAAATTTCATGTTCATGGGAAGTTTTTGACAAATTTGATAAAGTTGGGATACCGTATTTACCGTAAATATTCACTTCCCTTTCTCTTTACCTTATACTTCAGTTCTCTTCAACAAATCCATTTTTCTACTCATAAATAAGTGTAAAAATGCTGGATGAGTGTCAAACAGTGTAGACCCTGATCAGACGCCGCGTTCTGCGGCGTCTGATCTGGATCTACACTGCTTGCTTAGGCCTGTCTTTCCGAATACGTAGAGTAAGTACGATGCTTAGATCAAATCGATCCCCTGAGAAATCATCCTGGGTCCGCCCCATACACAATGTATTTTGGTTCAATACAGTACAGTAACAGATGTTTAGAATCGACCTTCATTATCGTTTTTGATGTACATTTCATCAACCGAGCCGGGACACAACAATTCTTACAAGACTGCATGTGCGCCCAACGAAGACTCAGATCAGTCTGCACATTGTGCAGTCTGACCGGAGTCTTCGCAGGGCAATTTGTGGGTAGCCCATAGCGCTTTCAGGTGGATAGCAAAGACTGATCAGACTGCACGGATGCACAGGCTGATCTGAATCTTCGCTGGGTGCATAAGCAATCTTGTGAGAAATGTTGCGCTCCGGCTCAAATTCTAAAGACGAATACTAAATACTGCCATTACCATAAATAATGGGACATACAGGCCTTAGCAACCAGTGTTGACCCAGATCAGATGCTGCGTTAAGCAGCATCTGATCTTGGTCTACACTGTTTGCAGGTTTAGGCAGGTTTTAGGCGCCTCTACAGGTATATGTAGTAAGAAACGTAAAACGATAATACCCCGCCATTATCGTATCGCGGGCAGATAACACTGACAAAAAAATTGACGAAATTTGCCCATTAGAAATCCCAAACCAGATCTCCTTGATATCAGTGGATAAACCAAGTGTGGTTAAAATCCCTTGATATTTACTCATGTTATCGTCCAGAAACGAAAATATGGGCGTGTCTCCGGCAGATAACTCCGTCCAAATTTCAGAAAAATCCCAGAACAGATCTCCCCAATATCAATGCACATACAAGTTTGGTGAAACTCCATTGATGTTTACTCGTTATCATCCGGAAACGAAATACGGACGGACGTACGTCTGACGGACGGACGGACGTCCTCACATTCAGGTATTTACTGGGTATTTTCTATGTTAAAAATACCCAAAAGTACGTTAAAAGTACCCACTAGTAGTCTACGGAATAAAGGGAATAGTGTAAAAAGGTACCCAATATATGCTCATTCGTGTGCCCGGACTGATACACGGATGTCCAACGTGAAACCATAATACCCCGCCACTATCGTGTAGCGGGGTATAAAATGGGATTGTTTAAATTTTAGGACAAGTAAAGAAATTAAGGTGCCCCAATATTTAGGGTAAATACGGTAAATACATGTTTATTCATGTACATAATGATACACGAATTAATTACGGTCATGTGACTAGAAATGTTTCTAGTACACAGGTCATATTAGATACCCAGTATTTTACCTCAAGTATTGGACTAGACAGGCCTGAACAAACAGCGAAGACATAGATCAGATACTCACTCAGCCATTTTAGAAACATCAGCCGGTAGTAAATTTTACTGGAACATTTTTGGAAAAGTATAGTAAGGAGAGTAGGTGTCCAAATATTTAGGGTAAACACGGTTTACATACATGGAAATAAACGGTAAGACAAAAGAAATGCCTGTATATAACGTATTTACCCTCAATATATCGGATGATATAACTCCTTACTAGACTAAGTTTACATTACGAAAACACGCTTATTTAAATATATAGAAAAATTCTCCTCCAAAAACTAAAAATTTTCACACAAAAAGCTGATATTTTTCATATTTTTGCTCAAAACATAGATTGTGGTACTCGTTAGAACCGCCTTGGCGAGGCGGTTCTAACGAGTACCCACAAGCTATATTTACGAGCAAAAATAAGAAAAAATAATGTATACCCCTGTAAACCCCAGTTTTTATATATAAAAGTGGAGTTTAAGGAGTCAAAATTATATAGGCATGTTTTCGTAATGAAACTTGAACAATGCCATTTGTCGACACCTGAAGAAACGGCAAACTATAGATCCTAATCAAACAGCTTTGGAGCAATATCTGTGTCTACACTGTTTGCAAGGGCAGTCTGTCTGCCGATTATAAAGGATAAGTTAAATGTAAACGGACAGATGGTCTGTTTTCAATTTCCAATGCGCTTTCATTCGCTAGAGCTAAGAAAGGTTCCGTCCCGTTTAATACCAAAATATTTTTGAAGTTATAAACACAACTATAAAAAGAGACGTCGGATTTATTCAGATTGGAGGACAATCCCTTATATCACCATTTCGGCTGCACCATGCGAAAACGTGTCTTCGGGTATATGTGGAAAGCGAAGGCTCTGATCGGTCTGAGCATCCACGCAGTCAGGCCCCGAGGTTATAAAACTTTTTTCATGCTCAACTCAGCTGACCATGAAATTTTCTCTGCTAATAATTGTTGGCATTTTCATATTTATTAGCAGAGAAAATTTCGTGCTCAGCTGTGTTTAACAAGAAAGAATTTGCAATTATTATTAATTTGAGATTTACTGGCAGGACAAAATTTATGCTCAGCTGAGTTGAGCATCAAAAAAATTTTATAATCTCGGGGCCTGATCAGGGCCATCACTGTCCGCTAACAGAATTACTGGTTATTATAGAATGTATCAATGGAGAGCAAATGCCGGATGAGACTTTGCGTTTGCGCGGGATAAATTTGAATTTGTGCATTTCGCGCATGTTTGAAGACATTTTGTCGCTTGGCGCAGACAATTTTATGATAAAACGCTGTATCCAGTGACATTAAAACAACGAAGGCGCTGAAGAGAACGCACGAAAGCGCAGGCTGATCTAGATCTTTGTCATCCGCATTTGTGAGGAAGTCATTATCCCTTATTGCAGTTAATACGATTATGTTTGATAATGTAAGTGTATTGCTGAATAAAGGAATATGTGTGGTTTGGTTGGAATCCTGTCGCTGTTATTTCGTTCTTCCACAGATATTAACGCTTAACACTCTGAGTAAAATTTTCAGCAGATAACAATATTGAAATAAGTTTTTTTATTTTTTCCTGAAAATAGGATGACATTTCATGCAAAGTGTCTCCAATGGAGAAAATTTGCATGAAATGTCGAATCCTGTTTTCTAAGAAAATATTTCAAAATGTCGTCTGCTGAAAATTTTACCCACAGTGCTCAATAAAAACTATCTTGCCAAATTTGGTTCTGTTTGTCTCAAAACAAACACCCATCATAAGAAATCAACATGTTGAACATGGTATCACATTAGCAGAGCACACCACCGACATGAATATAGGTGTTGCAATTAATGTCCAACCGAGCAGATTTACACTAATTTTGCGTAATTTACTGCGTCGAGTGTAAATTCTTAACGACACCGTCGAATCAACGTCGACTCAACGTCGACTCAACGTTGATTCAACGTATTGCTGTTGAATCAACGTTGAACCGACGTTGTTTCAACATTGTGTTCCTGCTGGGACTGAGCAGGAATCACAGAATATTTTCTATGCGTATACATGTAGTTGTAAAATGAACTATTTAACTAACGTTTTCAACGTAAATATAACCTAGTTGGAATGATAAAAAATGAAATGTTTTTTTAGGGTTTTGTCGATGTGCTCACAAAAATGACATCCATCCCTATAGTAGCAAATACCAGCGAATAATTAACGAAAAAAGTACTACTTACGACAACAGCAATACAGCAGACGACAATTTGAAATATATATATTTGTTTTATTTTTCAAAGAAATAAGGTTTTTCATTTTATGTGAATCGTTTGCTAAGCGGAGTATTCACATGCATCACGAAAACATGCCTATATAATTTTGACCCTCTTAAACCCCACTTTTATAAAGTAAAACTGGGGTTTACAGGGGTATACATTATTTTTCTTATTTCTGCTCAAAAACATAGCTTGTGGGTACGCCGAGGCGGTTCTAACGAGTACCCACAATCTATGTTTTGAGCAGAAATATGAAAAATATCAGAGTTTTTTACCTGAAAAATTTCGTTTTTTTTTTAGGTGAAATTTTCTTTATATTTGAATAGGCGTGTTTTCGTAATGAAATATCATGCGTTATTTTCTCTGTAAAATACCCGAGGTGCCGTACATGTATCAGCATATCTCTATTCATCAATACATTCTACAATTTCTATTGATGTTTTAGTGCTTGATCAGACTGCGAATGCTCAGGTTGATCCCGAAATTTGCTTCTCCATATAACATAAGGACGCTTCATCCGGGCCAAGTCAGACATTTGTATCAAGAATTAATTTGTGTACAACAAGGTGAACTTTTATTCAGACTCTGCCGAGGTCGGCAACATTCTTTCGTGGAGGGTGATCATGAAATATTTTCTACGGCCATTCTCTCCCTTCCGCTGATTCAAGAAGGGCAGTTGTCAGTTTCTGGCGAAAGAATGTGCACAATACTGGTTAACCGCTTAGAGGACTAAGCCTGCCCAGTAAACGTGTGTGGTTAGGTAAACTGATCGCGCTCGACATGACCCCATTGGGTTGACTGGGCCGTAAAACCTCAACACAAACAAACTATATTGAATTGCCAACTATTGGCTTTGGGTATAACAGGGTAAATCGTTTATTCAGGCGTCATCTATATTTATTTGCCAACTATTGGTTTTGGATATAAAAGGTAAATCTTTTATTCAGGCTTCAACTATATTTATTTGCCAGTATTCGATTTGGGTATAACAAGATAAACCTTTTACTCAGTCTCCTACAATATTTATTTGCCTATTGGGTTTGGAACTCCATTTCGACGGTAGTAGTACAGAGGTGCATTGGCTCCTTCCGAAAGAGTAAAATATCCCAACCCTTGACTGTCCCAGCACACACTCTCACCCTGCCTTTCAGGGTGGTATGGTAGTGTAACAGGTGTTCTCACCATGCCGGCGTAGTAATTGCCATCCGATATCGACCTAAGAAAACAATAAAAAAGATATGTACAACAATATACAGTCGACTCTCGCTATCTTGAAGTCCTAGGGACTCTCTGGAATACTTCGAGATATCCGTACCTCGACATATCCGATTTGCGGAATTGGGGAAAACTATAAATCGAACAACCACATTTAATAAATGAATATGTAATTTGGCTCATGAAGTTAAGAGATTTATTGAAAATATTGTGGAAAAGAGGAGAAATTGCTCCTTAGAAAATATTGTGGAAAAGAGGAGAAATTGCTCCTTATTGTGGAAAAGAGGAGAAATTGCTCCTTAGGAGCAATTTCTCCTCTTTTCCACAATATTTTGATAACTTTTGTTAGATTTCTATGTTAGAACAGGGACCAGATTTTTACTTCGAGATAAGCGGTTATTCGAGATAAGCGATGTCGAGATAACGAGAGTCGACTGTAAGTGAAGATACCAAAAAAATGCCAAAATCACGAAGCACAGTCCTCCCGAGTCACCAAATGAAGGTGAGATGAGTATCAAATAAGGGCAACACAAAAGCCACATATGAAACCGAAGACGCACAAAGAACTGGAACAGTGGCGCTTGGTAACGGTGACTAGAAAACCTACAGTGGAATTAATTATTTGTAATTATTTGTTTTCTTGAGCTATCGGAAGAATTTCCTAGAATTAAAAAATAGCCACATTGAAGCTTTACTGTTATATACACTGACATACCAGTTTATAATAATGACAATTTACAAATGTAATATCATCGATCGTGTCGACGTCACGACATTGTAAGAAAAACAAGGGCCAACGCGGCGTCACCTAAAGTATACACACACCAGAATTTCCTTAAGGTTGTTGTGCAAATGAATATCATTGACCAATAAAATCAAACCGTCAGACGACTGACAAACCAAATGTTCACGATATGAAACCCACAACCTGTTGTCCCCAAACCGAACTCTATTCACAAACTGAATTTTTTTTTGTCGATTGATAATTACTAAAGAATTTGAGTTTTATATTGTTGTTCTCCACGTGACAATCACTGACCAATAAAGTTAATCGACACAAATAGCGTACGAAATCAAGCTAACGGTTATTTATAGCCGCGCTATTCTTGTCGTTGTAACGTCAGACTGCTGTGTGAAGAAGGTTAGCTATAAAACCAGGAGTGAGCTTAGTCTGGGACATTGGCAAACCGTGCAGACCCAGATCAGGGAACGCAGCGTGTGATCAGCGTCTGCAGTGTTTGCTTAAATTCCAGGAAGTTAAGGATTAGATGAAACTGTCTTCTCCCTGTTTAGGACCATTTTCCCAGCCTACACTCAGAGACCATCTACCCATCAGTACTTTCAGTGCTTTGATTTTGAATCATGATAAAGCTGTATGATTGGGTCCGTTCGATGATATGTTATATAACCTTTCTGAAGCCCGTTCGTTTCCATACTTGCCTGGCTCCCTAGCGCAGTCGGGAGCGCATCTGACTGCAGATCAATTTTATATTTCTGCTCAAAACATAGGGATAGCAAGTTCGAATTCCAGCTCAGCCACATAACATTCGTGGAGATTAATCATGAAATCAAATCTACGGATATTCCACACCAACACCCCCCCCGCCTCCCCTGCCTTCAACTGATATAAGAAAGTCAGGTGTCAGTTGCTGGCAAAAGTACGTGCACAGGTATTGGTTAACTGTTTTTTGATGAGGACTAAGCCTGCCAAGGAAAAGTGTGAGCACTTTACTTCGCCGCCTCGATATCATATTAACAGAGTATACCGGGCCAAATCAAACTATCACGAAAACACACCTATATAATTTTGACCCCCTTAAACCTCACTTTTATATAGTAAAACTGGGATTTAGGGGGGTATACATTATATTTCTTATTTCTGCTCAAAAACATAAATTGTGGGTACACGTTAGAACCGCCTCGCCGAGGCGTTTCTAACGAGTACCCACAATCTACGTTTTGAGCAGAAATATGAAAAAATATCAGAATTTTTATCTGAAAACTTTCAGTTTTTGGTGGTGAAATATTCACGAGTACCCACAATCTATGTTTCTGAGCAGAAAAAAATACACTATACCCCTGTAAACCCCAGTTTTACTATATAAAAGTGGGGTTTAAGGGGGTCAAAATTATATAGGCATGTTTATGTGATGAAACACATTTCTGTATTTGAGAGACGTATGGCCATTACTTTGAGATGCGTTATTTATAACATGAAGTAAATCTCAGATTTCCTTACCAGTAATAAACATGACCATATGTTTTGATCAGAACCTCAGTGCCTCTTGCGGAAATATCGCCTCCAACAGGATTCCAAGAATTGGAGTGTATATTGAGGTAGACACCACCACTGACGTACGTTCTTGACGACTGGCCCCATGCTGAGGACGGTAATTTAACAAGCTTGCCTTTCCCACCATGTACCTTTCAAAAAGAATAAGCATAAATTATGCATTTGTCATATGCTTCAATATTATGCTTGACGTCAGCGTAGCTGAACGGAATCATTTTTACGCACACCCTGTAAAAGTCTACACACATATCTCCCTAGTATCGATTCTAGAATGGGGGTTGCTTCCAGACAGAGCAAATTCTTTTCTTGAAGAGTAGCTCATATGATAAAGGAAAGAAAAATATATTAACCCATTTGGTTTAAACATATTTATTTCAATAAATTCTACATATATTCATACAATACTGAGAAAAAGTAATGGGATTCAGAAAGAAGCCAAAAGGCTTATACGAATCTGTTAACCCATTTATGCCTAGCATCCCATAAAAAGGGCATTGGCAAACAGTGTAGACCCTGATCAGACGCCGTAGAACGCGGCATCTGATCAGGATCTACTCTGTTTTCATTAAGTTCAGAAATTCCTACAAAACATGCTAATAATAAAACTAACCAGACACTCGCTATACAGGAAATGAACCTTTCCTAAGAGTTGAGCGAGAAGAGCCCACTCGACATAAATGGGTTATATGTTCGCTAATTTGTTTTGTTTGCAAATATCCACATATGTGTGGTATGCGTAATGAGCGCTTCGTCTATGCACTAAATATGGTTGATGAAATAACTGTCTATGTTGAACTTTGGTCTACTTGATAGGTGCTTTGCGTACTTTGTGAACTTCTAAACTGTCCATGAGTTAGGCGGGATATTTAGCAAGCTCTACTGGCAGTCCTAAAATGGTAAAATATGTTCCATAAGCTTATGAAACTTCGTCTGATATCATCTCACATGGGCCGAGATAACCGTAGAAACGATGAGAATTCTTAACCTTTTAATAGCTAAATTGTGTTTAAACATTATACGTTTAATATCCCAGTTTTCTTGTCTGGCACTGAAATTGTCGTCATTTTGGTCTCCTTTAAAAAGACTTTCTATTTGGAGCTCTGTAATACAGTTTCATGGCTAAACGGAATCTGTGTATTAACCTGTGTTAAATATTGTATAGTGTACATGTTAAGTAAAAATGGACTATTGTGCGACAATCTGTCCAAAAACCCGTATAAAAGGAACACATACCTGTTCTTCGAGTTTGTTTGATGTCCATTTATATAGTTTAAGCCTTTCACCCCTGCAGACCAAAACCAATACCTTTGCAAACAGTGTAGATTAAGATAAGATGGCTCAACATGAGCCATCCCATCTGGTTTAACATTATTTGCCATTGTATTCTCATTTTTGTAATGACACCCCTTTGCAACAATGGACATGTCCATATTCGAAAGACGGAAGCATCAATTTCACAAACACAGGGGTGAAAGGTTTAATGATGAGCTCTGACACGAAGCACAATACAATTGTCAGCATCAGAATACGTAACGTGCATCAAAAAATAATTCTCTCACCTTCGAAACGAGGTAGACTTCACCTTTGGGGTCCACCATAATCGTTTCACAATCATGCTGGTCCCAGCTGAAAAGTCAAATATGATATACTCGTATATATCAAGTCTGATGTCAATAATAGTCCGGTTCTTTGGGATTATAGAGCATATACACTCAATCAGTAAATAGTTCCGCTTTTAGCACTTCTAGGCGTAGCGGAGTGGGAAGAGGGTAATGCATGTTTCCATTGCTTCATGAATAGACCTTCGCCTGCATTGACCAAACAGTTATGTGTAGCTGGAACACAATCAGGATTAAAGACGAGAATTGGGCCTTGATAAGCCCTGGTTTAAGCCCCAGCCCCCACCTCCAACTCGCCCCCCAACAATTAAGCTGTTGACTAACCCAAGGCGCTATTTCTGTTGTGGTTCCACTTACTTAATTCTTCCTGTTTTCGATTATATACTTTTGTGTCATTCAACCATAAACAGGTGCACTGGGAGGGCTGTGTTCCATGGCTGAGCTTCTTCTAGGTATCTCCATATTTTTATTTTTTAAATCAAATCCTATTTTTGGTTTGGTTATTTGTATTTTCGAAGGAAGTAGAAAACTGTCAAACGCAAATGGCTCGAATATTTTTCGAATCATGGGACTTTGTTCTAGACATGGGAAGTTAGAGTAACTGAGGGTTAATCATAGCGCCAGGTTAGGAGGCAAATTGGGATAATTAAGGGATGTCTTTTCAATCTTCTATAAAATATTAGTATGTTGAGTGTATTCATTAAAATCGCCTCAACGATGTGATTTTAATGAGTACACACAACGTGTATCCCATGATAAAATAAGAAAATGTCCTAATATATCCCTAAATATTTGTTTTCTTCTAACTCTTTTATTTTCATATGTACTCGTAGATTTGTAACGACCCACCAACGAGTATGCTTTACGTTGACCTTATTGATTGATGACATGTCAAAATTGAATAGTCTTATATTTTCAGAGAAAATAAGGCCTGAAATTCCATGAGAATCATCATTTGGAGGCACTTGACTTGGAAATCAAGTCCTTATATTCTCTGAAGAGTAAAGTACAGTTGACTCTCGTTATCTCGAACTCGCTTATCTCGAATAACCGCTTATCTTGAAGTGAAAATCTGGTCCCTGTATTAACACAGAGATCTACCAACAGGCAACAAAATATTATTCATTCTGTTAAAGGTGGTTGTTCGATTAATTGTTTTCCTCAGTTCCGCAACTCTGATATGTCGAAGTACGGATATCTCGAAGTGTTTCAAAGAGTCCCTTGGAGTTCGAGATAACGAGAGTCGACTGTATTATGCTTACATTTGATCGCATTAAAATATATATTACCTAAATTTCAAAGACGAGTCCAGATGAACATTTTGGTCATGCATATGGGATGGTTCTCGAATCCTATATATCGTATTAGCGTCCGGGCCAGCATTTCCGCCAGTGTCAGCCACGTATATGCAGTTTCCAGACCCAGGTCCGGGTCCACATGGCCCACAGGCAATGTCCTCCCAGTCATGTTCGGTAGCACCATCAATTGTTATCTTGGCCAGACGATTCCCTGTATTCAAATATAAACCAGGACCCAGTTGTTCAGCTCAACAAGCTCATTAGTGATTAAATGTTAACTGTTCTAGTAAGTACAATATCTAATTCACAGGTATTTTAGCTGAAAAAATGAGAGTAGTTTTTTTTTTGCAAATGCAAAAGATACTCACATTTTTTCAGCAAAAATATTAGTGTATACACTATATTTAATGATCAAAGTTTTAACGATACGTTAACTAATGACATCGTTATCTTTGAACAACCGGGCCCTGGAGTCTGAATCAGAGCTGTTATTTACACAAACTGTTGAAGCGTGTTTTGTTCATTTCTAAGTACATATGTAATTGAATAACGTCACTGTATACTTCTGACGTTATCAGCATACGGCTTTGGTGACATCGTCGATCAAAATGGCGTTAAACAATAATACAACGTTTATTAGCATTAATAAACAAAACAAACACGCAACCCCATTCCCACCCCCTCCCCGAACAAAACGCCTTATATGAAACCACCGACGCACAAACAAAGATGAACTGCCAAAGAAAAAAGGGGGGAACCGCCTTGGAACGGTCAGTAGAAAATTTACTGTGTGAGAGTGGGGTGAGGGTCTGAAACCAGTTGTTCCCCATAAAACCGAATCTCCTTTTTTCATTTCATGGCTGGGTCAGGTCCAACAAGGTCCTGTGTGATTTTCTTGTGTTATGGCTTCAGATCGCCACTGAACCCTTTACTTTGTTGCATCGTGATGTTTGTAATTATATCTGTTTCACTGTGTTATTTCACAGATGAGGTAGGGGACTCCTATGCGAACCGTACCTATGTTTGTAACTTGGAGCTGCTTCAGAGTTAAGAGTAGTTAAACTAGTTTTAACCCCCACTCCATCACCCGTAGTTTTTCTACCATCACAAAAACATTCCTACATAATTTTGACCCCCATAAACCTCATTTTCATGTAGTAAAATTGGGGCGCACAGGGATATACATTATGCTTCTTATTTCTACTATTACGACATGAAAGTCGTTGCAATGGAATGAAGCAAGCGGAAAAAAATCACGCCTGCTGTGGGAATCGAATCCGGTCCTCCCGGTCAAAAACCCAATGCTCTACCCACTGGGCCAAAGAGTCGACTCCCGACGCGTTGTCAGAGATTGAATATATACTTAGAAGCTATGGGTAATCTGCCAAGGAGTGCTCGGTCATAACACTCCCCCTTTTCAAGGAAGTCATCATTTATGATGACGTGAAGCCATTTTCGGCGTATAAAGTCCTATCCTGGACGAGCCCCCATCCAATGCTCTACCCACTGAGCCAAAGAGTCGACTCCCTGACGCAGTTGTCAGAGACTGAATATATACTTAGAAGCTATGCGTAATCTGCCAAGGCAGATAATCAAAGGTAGGAGTGCTCGGTCGTAACACTACTCAAAACATAGTTTGGGTATTCGTTAGAACCGCCTCGTCGAGGCGGTTCTAACGAGTACCCACAATCTATGTTTTGAGCAAAAATATATAAAACATCAGAATTTATATCTGAAATGTAAAAAAAATCTGTATATTTGAATAAGCATGTTTTCGTAATGGTAGCATTTCCGTTCCAAGACGGTTCTTCTGTTGACATTTTTCTTTCTTTGTGCACATATGGTTTCATATCTGGCAATTGTTTATCGTTGTTTGGTTCTCATCTCTCCTTCATTTGGTGCATCGGTAAGACTGTGCTTGTGTTAGTGGCATTTCCTGGGTATCTTCACATATTTTCGTATGTGTGTTTTGTTCCAAATTTGTTTGTGTTGAGGTTTTACGGCTCAGTCAACCCAATGGGGTCATGTCGAGCGCGGTCAGTTTACCTAACCACACGTTTACTGGGCAGGCTTAGTCCTCTAAGCAGTTAACCAGTATTGTGCACATTCTTTCGCCAGAAACTGACAACTGCCCTTCTTGAATCAGCGGAAGGGAGAGAATGACCATAGAAAATATTTCATGATCAATCTCCACGAAAGAATGTTGCCGACCTCGGCGGGGGTTGAACCCGCGACCTCCTGATCTCCAGTCGGACGCCGCATCCAACTGAGCCAACGAGGCCGGCATTTTGTTCCAAAGAATCCATCTGTATAAAATATATTAACTTCTCTTAACCCTTTCACCCCTGAGTTTCTAAAATTGACTCTTCCATTTCTAAATTAGGACACAAGGACACATCCATTGTTGCAAACAGGGTTTTAAGTGAAAAATCAATAGCAGAATGGCAAGCAGTGTAGATCCTGATGAGACGGCTCTTTACGAGCCGTCTCATCTGGATCTGCACTGTTTGCAAAGGTATATGTATTGGTCTGCCGGGTTGAAAGGGTTTATTAAGTAACCCCTTACAATTCTGCTAGTACGTTTAGTGAAACATAGTTAAACTGTCCTCACCACTATTCTCAAACAAAACTTTGGCCGTCTTACTCAATACACTTTTAGTCTTCCAGGGACTGCATTCATTTCAAGAAAGCATTTGTTGGAAGCTAATTATTGCATTTTTAATAAACTCCAACGAATGTATATTATCGGTCATTTATAAATGTTAACATTCAATTTCTCATAACTTCGACTTTCGCGCGGTTGCATAGTGGATTTGCCTGTCCCAAGGCGGGTCCTCTGTTGCAATTACTCTTTGTTAGTGAATCGGTGGTTTCATATGTGGTGATTTTTTTATCGGTTTTTCACTCATCTCTTCTTGAAGCTTGTGGAATGCTGTGACTCGTGATGGTGACAAACCCTTGGTATCTCCATTAATAGTTTTACCGTTTAATAGATAAGAAGTACGTAGACATTGGTTATCATGTTAATTTTCAAACAAAAGTATTCAAAGCTAGAAAAATTTCTGCACTAGTACCATTACGGTTTTCTTGATATTTGACTTACCTGATCTGGCATCGATTGCGTATATTCTGTGTGAGTTGTCTCCAGAGTCATTGTGCGTATACAGGACGTTACTGTGTTGTCTACTGGCGCAAAGTCCGGAAGCCTCAGTCACATAATGCGTAGTTACCGTACCAACTTTGACACCATAAGAGAACTGCGAAGCTACCAAAATAAGTTTATAATCAAATATGCGTCCAAAAACAAAGCATAACTGGACTTGATAAACACGGTAGAATTACCGCTATTTATAATAAGGGAGATAATTTCTGTGACTTCTTGTTTGCTTTCCTTCAAACCAAACCCTTCTGAAAAGGAAGCGAATTGTTTCTTTTTAACCCATTTAAGCCTACTGGACTCTTCTACTATAATTCTTTGGACCGGTCTATTTCCTATAGTAGGATGTCTGGTCAGTTTTTATTATGACTATATTTTTAACTTCCTGAACTTATTGCGAACAGTGTAGACCCTGATCAGACGCCGCGTTCTTCGTCGTCTGATCTGGGTCTACACTGTTTGCCAATGTTCCCAGGCACAGACGGGTTAAAGTACATCCCTTTTCAGAAGGGACCACAATCAATTTTCGAAGAGTTATTTCCTCTAGAAGTGTATTCAATCCCCTTAGCATATTTTACAATAAATCAGCCTAAGAATTATTTCGTGCTGTGCAATCTTGATTTTTATAAGGTATGTTATATTGGTTAGGAAACGTTTTGCATGACCCTCGTAAACGAAACGGCTGTACAAAGTGTGTTATAAGTTCAAGCTATTGCTAGAACACACAAACACGTTATATTCGTACTGTTACACATGCATGTACGAAATATTTCACATAATACAAATGAGCCAGCGCATGATAAAACCGACAAAATGGTATGTGCGCCCAGCGAAGCCTCAGATCAGACTGGGCATCCACCCAGTCTGATCAGAGTCTTCGCTGTGCGCTCAATAGGTAGCTAAGGACCCAAGCTTTCTTCATGCGGACAGCGAAAACTCTTATCAGATTGGGCGGATGGCTAGGTTTATCCGCGTATTCGTTGGGCGCAAATGCCATTTTGTTGGTTTTGTCATGCGCCGGCTAAATGTATGACTGAATATACAGAAATCACAGATTTAGGATAGCTATAGTAATAAGAATAATTTGAACCGCAACGAAAGAAAAGGTACCTTCGTACATGTGCGTCAAGCGAAGATTCTGATCACATTCGCGCAGTCTGATCAGAATCTTCACCTGGCGCATTTTGGATAGCCAAGGATGCAAAGTTTCTCAATGTGGACAACGAAGACTGTTCAGACTGCGTGGATGCGCAGGTTAATTTGAGTGTTCGTTGGCCGCATACATCAGAAGGTATGTTTTCCCACCTTGCGGCTTAGAAAGTGAAGATAAAATTTGATCACTCACAGGCTCGTGGAAGTTTAGAAGCATTAGCAAAAGAAATAAATGCAAATAAGAACAGAAACCTCATCTCGAGGTCTGCGCCAGCCGTCCTTCAGTCAGGAAAATAAATTTAGATTGACATAGACAGAACAACCGAAAACTAGATAGATTGACCTCACCATGTACATATGCAATGCTAGGTCATTGATATGACATACTACGTGAGAAAAGTGCCCTGATACGATATGGGAATTAACAAAGATCCGGGTAAGTGAGAATCGGATCTGGGCCTTTCTGTCTGCCGTTATACTCTACAGAATCCGTTTGTTAACGGAGAATGTAGACCCTATGCAGACTGCACCAATACACAGGCTGATCTGATATGGACAGTCGTTGCCCGTACTCCGATAAGGGACCTTAATTACCTTTGCGTTGATAGTTAGTCCTTATCAAAATCCAAGTCTGTGTACAAAATTGGCGCCCGCTGGAGATAAAACGAAATTTAATACTTACCATGCTATGGACAGATTCAACAGACGACAAATTCATGAGATTTCTTTTATATTTCCTAGAATATGAAATTTGACATTTCTTGCAAATTATCTCCGAAGGAGAGAATTAGCATGGAATGTCAAATAACATTTTCTGGGTAAAATAAGAACAAAATAGTTCAAAATGTCGTCTGCTGATTTTTTTACTCAGCATGCTGAATGTTAATAGTTCACGTACTAATGTTGTAACTAATAAACAGCATGGTTGAAGTCTTACAAAATTAAAGTGCCAGTAAAAACAATTACAACAATTTCATGACTGTGGCATTTGGTTGAAGTTAGCGGTTTTCTGAACATAGTATTACCACAGTTCTCTTAGAAAAGGATGCCTTTTCGACAGTTGTCTTATGCCATTAGAAGCAAAGTGCTTTACTGCATACAAAAAGATGTCATGTGAAATCAGATAAAGTATAAGCATCAAAGATACAAATATTAATTATATTAATCAAACTGTAATAAGATTTGTCTTTGGAAAACTTTCACTGTACTCGGAATTGTAATTTAAAAAGTTTATTAGTATCAAGCTCATATTCTTTAGGTCAGTACATCATATTAGATACTTTCAGATTCCACGAAATATTACACTTTTTGGATGACATTCATAATGAAAACACGGCTACATAATTTTGACACCCTTAAACCCCACTTTTATAAAGTAAAACTGGGGTTTACAGGAGTATAAATTATTTTTCTAATTTCTGTTCAAAAACGTACATTGTGGGTACACTTTAGAACCGCCTCGCCGAAGCGGTTCTAACGAGTACCCACAATCTATGTTTCGAGCAGAAATATAAACAAATATCAGGAGTTTTTTATCTGAAAATTTTAAGTGTTTCTATATGTTTGAAAGGCGTGTTTTCGTAATGATATTAGTCCTGGTGACACGGGTCTAATGTGAAAATGAATCATCATTTTGTAGACAAAATCAAAGCATTTTACTACATCCATTCTTTATTCTGTGATGGCCTAGAATTATGAACACTTGGTCAGAATAAAGATACAGTTTGGTCAGAACCTCGATACTTCAAACACCTTTTCAATTGAAATTGATGACAAATCAATCTCACATTCCTATTATGTTAACGCTTAGCGGCTGGATAAAAACCCCGGCAAATAATATTTTGAAATGTTTTTTTTTCTTTTTGTCCCAGAAAATCCGTTTTGTGGGATAAGGGACAATTTCCATGAAATGACAAAGCTTATTTTCATCGACGTTAATATGACGTTGTATTTACGTCACGGAAGATCCTGGAAAGAAGTGCAGTTGGTAAAAAAATAAAATAATAGATAAATAAAAGGAAAGACGTAGTATGCTTTATAGCTCCTTTGTATATTTCCTATACAGTACTTTGCACGCAGCTTCTCAATCATTGCTGTATTTGCGCTGATATCACCAGTTTTATTCGCGCGAAATCTGACCTATAATTCTGATGAAGCTCCAAATTACAATTTTAAGGGTCATCTATATCATCTGCGAAATATCACAGCGGAGTACATATAATCAAAAACACTGCAATGAACCTAAACTAAAACAATAATTTGAACTTTGATAATGTTTTAATGTAGCCTTTAACAAACATAATTGGTCCAGGGATTGACATGTGTACATTTATCGCATTAGCGTTAATTATTTAAGTATGATGCCTTGTTCGTCTGTCATTACTGACAATGACCAATCCTAATCAACTGTGTGAAGTGTTATTATTTGTGTGTTCTAAGATGGCTGATGAGACCAATCATAGCTCTAAACTGCTTGTTGCAGATAGAACAAGAGATGTCTGAGGAAGAAAGCTCTGTTGGTGATGCCTTAGCTCTGGCTTTCCGCTTTGCACGTTTCTGCTCGGCTTCGCTGATTCTTTTTGCTTCGTATTCACCAGCTCCCCTTTTTATGAGGCCTCGACACTTTGTACGATCTTTTGCAATCTGTTTCCATGATTCTGTTGGTATGTTGAAGTCTTTTAGAGGAGCGTTTTCCTACTTGAAGTTCTCCATAGAGGATTTTCTTTGGCAAACGTTCATCAGGCATCCTGGTAACATGGCCTGTCCATCTTAACTGTGCCAATTTCAGAAGACTATGTATACTCTACATACCTGCCTTTTTCAGGACTTTTGTGTCTGGAATCTTGTCTTGCCACTTGATCTTTAGAAGTTTTCTAAGACAGCTTGTGTGGAAGTGGTTCAGTCTTTTGGCATAACGTTGGTAAACTGTCCAAGTTCCGCATGCGTATAATAGTGTTGGCAGCACTACCGATCTATAAACTTTCAGCTTTGTGTCGTCTGATTCCACTTCGGTCCCAAATACTTCCACGTAGCCGGCCGAATGCTGCACTAGCTTTGACAATTCTAGCATTGACTTCATCATCAATGTGCACAACTCTAGACAATGTGCTTCCAAGGTAGGTGAACTTGTCTACCACTTGCAGTCGTTGACCTTTCACTGTGATGGTAGGCTCCTTGTAACGCTTTCCAGGTGCCGGCTGATATACTACCTCAGTCTTTTTGATGCTGATTGTGAGATCATAGCTGTCACATGAATCAGATACTTGATCCACACCTTTTAGCATTTTCTCTTCTGTTGGAGCACCCTTTGCCATGTCACCAGCAAAGAGGAACTCGTCTAGCACCTCTGTCTGCACCTTAGATTTAGCTTGCAACCTTCTTAGCTTGAAAAGTTTCCCATCAAAGCGGTACTTAATAGGTATACCATTGTCACCATCCTGGAAAGCATCTGTAAGCATGGCAGAAAACATCATGCTGAACAGTGTTGAAGCTAGTACACAGCCTTGCTTAACTCCATTTGTCACAGGAAATGGATCAGAAAACGCCATCATTTTGGACCCTTGCAAGCATACCATCATGGAACTGCCGCACCATTGCTATGAATTTGGCAGGACAACCAAACTTTGCCATAATTTGCCAAAGTCCCTCACGACTGACTATGTCAAATGCTTTGGTAAGGTCGACAAAGGTCATGTAGAGGTCCACATTCTGTTCCTGGCATTTTTCTTGAATCTGTCGTGCTGTGAAGATCATGTCTATTGTTCCTCTGTTTCCTGAATCCACATTGGCTTTCTGGTAGAAGCCCTGACCGTTCCAGGTGTTCATTCAATCGGTTCAGTAGGACCCTAGCAAGATCTTCCCAGCAATTGGCAATAAAGAGATGCCTCGATGATTGTCACAGATTTTAGGATTCCCTTTCCTTTTGGATAATTGTTGCATCCTTGAATTTTTGAGGGATGGCTTCTTTTTTTCCACATAATGTGAAATAACTGTCAGTTTCTCTGCAACTGGAGGACCTCCTGCTTTGTAGATCTCTGCAGGTATTGCATCTGATCCTGGAGCCTTGCCAGATGACAGGAGTTTTATTGCTTTCACTGTTTCAGAGACTGTTGGGAGCTCATCAAGCAGCGGATTACATTCCACCTGTGGTAGTCTGTTGATAGCTTCATCATTGATAGATGATGGCCGATTAAGGACACCATCAAAGTGTTCAGCCCATCTTTACAAGATAGCTTCTTTGTCAGTCAGAAGACTAGTTCCATCTGCACTAAAGAATGGGGTGGTTCCTGAGCTCTGGGGACCATATACTGTCTTGAGTGCATCAAAGAACTTTTTCATGTCCTTTCTGTCTGCAAAGGACTGGATTTCATCAGCCTTTTTTCTCAGCCAGGAGTCTTGCATGTCTCTGAGCCTCGTCTGAACTGTCTTGCATATGTTTGAATAGGCAGTCTTGCTAGATACTGAGCTGGTACTTTTGAGGTAAGCCTTGTGTTTTTGGTGTTTTCAAGAAGTCCCTGAATTTCTTTGTCATTCTCATCAAACCAATCTTGGTGTTTGCGAGATACTGGTCTTAGGAATCCATTGCTGAAGAGTGAACGGTGCCTCTGAAGACTGTACAGCTCTCATCTACATCTTCTGAACTGTGTTTCAGTGTATCTAAACGGCTGCAGAGATCGTTGACGAATGCTTGCCTCTTGCTGTCTTATTTCAGCTTGGAGACATCTAATTTCTTTGGCATCTTCTTGCCTTGTGGTCGTCATACAGGCTGAATGCGCAGGTCGAGTTTGCTGACAACAAGCCTGTGATCTGTCCAACAGTCTGCACCACACATAGTTTTTGTCACTCTGACATCCTGTCTGTCCTTCCTTCGCACTATGACATAGTCAATGAGATGCCAGTGTTTGGAGCGAGGGTGCATCCATGCTGTCTTTCTACGAGTTGGTAGACGGAAGACTGTGTTGGTGATCAGTAATTCATGCTCTGCACACTTCCTTAAAAGAAGGAGTCCATTGCTGTTGCACTTCCCTACACCTTCAGATCCAATCACTCCTTCCCAAGTTGGTGGTCTGTGCCCACTCTGGCATTGAAGTCCCTGAGGAGGATGCGTTTGTCTGTCCGGGGTGCTGCAGAAATCACAGAGTCCAAATCATCATAGGACTTGTCTTTAACCTCATCTGGGTTGGTTATTGTGGGTGCATAGGCACTTACAATTGTTGCATGCCTCTTGCCAGATAGGGGAAGTCTCAGCGTCATCAGGCGGTCATTTATGCTTTTGGGAAGTCCTGAGAGCTTACTGACGAGGTGTGACTTGATGGCGAATCCTATTCCTGCTTCTCGCCGCTCTTCCTTCTTGCGTCCACTCCAGAAGAAAGTGTAGCCAGCACCAACTTCTTTTAAAAGCCCTTCTTCTGCAAGGCGAGTCTCACTCAGAGCTGCAATCTCGACTTTTTATCGGTCAAGTTCTCTACCAACTAGAGCTGTTCTTCGCCCAGGTCTGTCAGAACTAGAACTGTCCATTAGGGTGCGCACATTCCAAGCGCCGATCGTTAGAGGTATCACCTTCATCTTCTTCTTTCTTGTTTGACCGCTAAGTGGGATTCCCGCTGATCGCGGTTAACCAGCCAGGAGATTTGAAGCAGGCAGTTGTTTAGGGCACCTTTTCTAGCCCCTTCCCCATGCTACGGGGGTGAGCAGTGCGATTCTAAAAAGGTCTTCTCAGTCGCTAAGTTCGGCTGCCGAATTCCCCATACTGCTTCGCTCTTAAGGAAAGCGACCATATAGAACCAAGCCGCCTGTGTGCAGGTCCGCAACTACAGCTTCCAGTGTTTCCTCACCTGCTGCTTCGCCGCTCGCCCTTCGCCACAGGGCTTTTGTATATATTTGCATATATGGGCTTGCTGTGAATGTGTGTTGCTGATTAAGATAACATGCACTGTGAATTGGATTATAGTGAGGGAGAGGCGCGCAGAGTCAACCTCACTCACAACCTTCAGCTACATGACTGCTTCTATATAGCTGTTAACAGAATTTGTGTGGCAATATCTAGGGTAGATGGGGCTCTCAAGCCCTGGTCGGCAATCCATCTAGGAGTTGGCAACTCCAAACAAAAACCTGCATACCTGGATTTGCCTGTTCCAGTTATGTAAAGTCTGCTTCGGCAGCTGGGGCGGAAGAAATCATTACTATGATTCAACGGCCCAAATGGCGATGCAGCAGCATGTTGTGGAGCATGGAGAGCATGACAAGGCACAAAAGAAGTCATGGTCATCCACTGCATCCGGGCTTAGCTCCAGATGTCCTGACACTGTCTTGCCTCTGGATCCAGCTAGATCAGGAGGAGAGATGATGCCTAATTAGGATAATAAAGCACTTGTAAGATCCAGTATGTTTATAAACAAAATGAGCCGGCGTATAGAATTTCCTACAGAATAGCCTGTGCGCACAGTGAAGACTCTGATCAGCCTGCGCAAATGCACACAAATCACTGTCCGCCTGAAGACGCTTAGAATCCTTGGCTACTCACAGTGCACTGCGAAGATTCTAATCAGCCTACGCAGATGTGGTGATGCACAGGCTGATCCCAGTCTTCGCTGGACGCGTATGCAATCTTGCAGGAAATGCTGCGCCTGCCTCAAATAGAGGTTGTTTGCTATACAAGTAGCGTGTCATATCATTAACTTCATTATGGATGTGTGGGGTTTCATATGATGCACAGCAAAGCAAGTAAATGACACTTATTTCAGATAGCATTACAGTGTCCTAGAACGGCCTAGTCATTATAGCTGTCTAATCAGGTTCTTTATTGCTCGCTGACAGAATTAATAAATGCTTTGGATTTTTATTTTCGGACAAGGTCATTATTGATCCACACATAAGCGCAGACTGAACTGGACTTACCCTGTTCACCCTTTTTTTCTGTTGCACATAATATTCTTTAGGCTGCATCAAGCACAATAGGGACTGACAGAAGAGACAAAAAACTAAGATCCCGACTCGTCTTCGAATTTTTCGGCTTACATAACTGGGAAATTCTAGGATGTACTTGTGAATAGCGAAGATCATTAGAAGATTGGAAGTTATGCTTATTTGGGCTCGTACATGTACTGCTAGGTTATGCTCTGAGATCCTTTGCCCTTGACACGACTGAGATTTTTATCAATTTTTATATCAGTGGGAAATAACGTACTAACCCCAAGAATCCGGACACTTTAATTTATTTACCAATCTGGCACACCAGAAAAGGAAATCATGGATGTAACCCTGGGATAGAAAGTATTTTCTTGCACACCAGATAAGGAATCCTGCATTTAATCCTGGGATAGAAATTCTTATCCTACCCAGGTAAGATAAAAAAAAATCGAGGATTCTCACGTGTTTGATATGCACTGGTTGTAATGAGCGTCACGCACGCCATCATTAAGGTTTACGTCACTGAATGTAATAACATCATTAAACGCTATTTTATCACAATATGGCAGACGTCAGCAAACGAAGTGACTGCATTATTAAAAAATCTACGTTCAGAAACGAAAGGCGTGCAAGAAAAAGAATCTATCATGGGTGTGAGGGGTAGATAGAAAAAAAAAGTCCCTCGCGATCACAGCCTGGCATCGCTCGGCAAGCCTCGTGATGCCAGACAGTGATCTTCGGGGCGGATTTTTCTAGATAGATCCTTATAGTCTTTACAATTCTTGTTCTAAAATTTGAACGTTCATTTTACTACCGTTTCACGCGTTTGTTAGATGAGTGCAAACAGTATAACAGATTCTGCGACGTCTGACCTGAGTTTACACGGTGTCCTTTGGTAGGTTATCCGAATAATTATGGTGAATGAGTTACTCACAGACAAAAGTGACGCGGGATTTAATTGGTCTTGCGACCAGACAAAGGTATTTATGAGACCTTTTAACATATTTCATAGCTCCAGATAAGATGGATACCCAGATAATGTTTTTCGTATTGCTTCACAAAAACATATGTTGTAGGGTACTTATTAAAAACGCCTAGTGAGGACAGACAGTGAAGCATATGATTAACATAGCTCCAGATAAGGATAAGGTGCTTCTAATGAGTACAACAACATATGTTTTCATGAAGAAATAAGAAATATAACCAGTTTTGGTTGAAAATTCCGAGCTATAATCTTTTTACAAATGTATCCGTCTGAGTATTCAATAATTTTATTCACTTCTGCATAATTCAGATGATATGCAGCTTACAAGAGATACCTTGTACCGACGCTAATTAGATATGATGCACAAAGGCCCAGATCACAGTATGAATCGGTAAAGTCTGATCAGTGTCTTGGCTATCCACTTTCAGAATCACTAGATAATCATCTCTGATATATAGTTTTGACCCCATTAAACCCCACTTTTATACAGTAAAACTAGGATTTAATTTTCTTATTTCTGCTCAAAAACATAGATTGTGGATATGAAATATGAAACCTACTAGATTGTTTCATCGGAAAGTTTTTATTTCTTGGTGATAAAATTCATGTTTACGAAATATTGGGCGTGGATATATTAAATGTAAACCATTTGTTGCTTAAGAAATTGATCAGCTCTAGCAGTGATTGTTGAGTAATAAATCACTGTTTTGAGGTCAGTTGTAAAGTAGATCAAATCACGAGCGCAGAGCTGTGTCTTTATTACTGCTAAAATCGGATATATGATAAAAGGGCTTTTATGCAAATGTATGCATATTTAGATAGTCTGATAAAAGCATCCATAACACACTTAGCATTCTGCTTAAATCTATATAAGACCGTTATAACGTTATCGGCCCGATAGGAATCCTGTTGGACAGAAAACGGTACGATACAGATTTAAGCAGAATGGTTGATGGGTATCCGCTTATAGAGGCACTTGATACTTGAATCATATGTTTGAGCAGAGATCCTGATAAGATTGTGCTGAAAATATTGGCTTGCCCGCGTCGTCGCTTTGAACTACTAATAGAAACGGCGGTTTCGTACATTAGGACTAATATAGCTTTTACATTCATTGTGAGGGTGCTATGAAGAAAATACAAACACTTCATTACTATCATATGTATTTCAAAACAAAACATCTGTGAGTTCCGGAATATTTCCAGGAAATTTTATTATAATGTATAAGTAAAGTCATTGGCAGCCTGTATCATATTGTCTTTTTGTTTGACCAGAAACTTGATAAAGGGTACATACATGCACAGATCAGCCTGTACGTCCGAGCAGTCATCTGTTCGCTGATATATTCTGCACTAAACATTGATTCGGTATTCGAGAAATGACTGTGCTAATTATGTTGCACGACTGCACAAGCTGAATAGAATTGCCAGGTCCCTTTTCTCTGTTTCGTCTCTTATGTACAAGAAGGACAATTACCGCTTGGCCAATATTCAATAAAGGGAAAGTGAAGTTATTTCGCTTTTTGTACAAATGTTGTGTAACACTCTATAGTGAAGTTCAAATATGAAAAAAAGGTAAGAGAAAAGTCCAGGGAGTGCCACAATCACAAACCGCAGCCCTTCCCAGACCCCAAGAGGAAGAGGAAACCGACAAATCTTAACAAGCACAAACCGAACAAACGTACGAAAAGCACTAAGATTAGCTCTCTCTTCCCCAAGCGAGGTAATCGCAATACTAAAAGGACTGAAAAGCACAAAAAACAAAATGACACACGGAAAGACATACAACAAATCGCCTCGTAGAATAAACCACAAAGCAACAAAAAGTAAGACTAGCACCGGGACCACCGGCTTAGAACGGTCGGTAGAGCAAACCACCGGGGGGCGGGGAGGGGGGGGTGGGGAGTTTAAAGCACTTTTACAGCTAGCTAACTTCACCCTGGGTCCCGATGCTACTCTCTCGGGGGTGGGGGGGGAGGGGGGGGTAACTTCCTATATATGGCATAGTACGGATGTGCGAGCCGAATAGCCCCCTCTTTCAGCGCTGCCAGGTATATGATTTGCCCCCTTTTTTCAACAAAAAGTATATGAATGACCGATTTTTCTGGATTCCAGTGTGAAAGGCCCCATTTTTCTGACATCCTGGTATATGCACATATTTTTCACTCAGAGATTTTTCGAGGCTGCTTATCCTCTTGGTGTTACATGAATTGACTGTGATATTTGTGTAATAACCAGCAAAAAATGGGTACAAAAAGTCAAAGGGCAGTATATGAATAGGTCAACATTTTGGATGATCAAGTATATGAATGAGTCCGTTTTTTCGAAGGCCAGGTATATGAATGGGGTAGGTTTTGAAGTACTGGCTCGCACACCCGTACCAAAATAACCCCTAAGCTACCCCCCCCCCCCCCCCACCCCCACCCCGAGGCTACTCTTAATACAGAAATACATAAAAATTCGGTTCGCATAAAGGCTCCCAACTCAGTCAATGCATCAAAGCGAAAACATAAAAATCAAATTAATCATTATAATAAACAAAGACGAGTACTCATGACTAATTCTACTGTACGCCAGAAGCTATGAATGAAGTTAATTTTTAATTAAAGGTTGTCGATAAATGGAAATCAACAGTCTAATATCCGAAAAGTATATCATTCCTGAGAATAACAATCACCATGAACAATCAGAAATCCAAACAATTCCTCAAAAAAAAAAAAAAAAAAAAAAAAAAAAAAAAAATGACCTTGTTTGATTGTCGAGAGAAAGAACGTTTGTAGTCTGCCTTGTGCGAATACAAAACAAAAATCTGCACTATTCACTGGTGTTAGAGGACACACAGGTGTTATACGAGCGTATCATGGCTTTTCTGTTGACATTAGCGTTACAGAATGAACAAATTATTTACAAATTTATATTAAGGTATATGCCATCTATTTTAAAAGTTTCATTTTATTTAATGGGTTGAACAAACTTGCAGTTGCTGACAGGATAGATTCCTCGAAAACACAGCTATTTATGAATAAACATAAAGACAGGTGTAGGCTACAGATAGTATTAATTTAATTTTCTGAAATTTATTAATTATAATCTGTGTATATAAGAATGATTTTTATTTGTTTGCGAAGAAATCAGTAAAATGTTGAAGTAATCTCTCTTTATCTATCTATCTATCTATCTATCTATCTATCTGGAATTATCTTCAATTTAATTTTTGTTACTTTTTCCAACTTTTGAACTTGCCATTTTTGGTGCTTAAGTATTACGGCCAATGCATGTTTGAGGGAAAGCATGTAGCTGGGCATAGTGTTTTACAAACACACTTTCTTGTGTTTTAGTTTTAAAAGAGAACATACTTGTTACTTCGGGTTGAAAGTCTATAGTCCGTTTTTAAGTGGAAGTGTTTAGACTGGTGCTTAGTTCTATGTTTACATAACAGAATAAATAATAAGATAACGATTTGTAATATTACGTTTGCTGTCTTGAAATTTTAACATAATTAAGGTTTCGTGTTAATGATACTTAAGCCGTATTTAAAAAAAATCCAAAAGAATAGTTAATGGCACATGCTATACGAGAACAAACAGACATAACAGACAAGGTAGTATAAAAATATGTTTCATTTCCAATAGATCCAATTACCAGAATCGATGTAAAACTTAATTTAAAAAATGAACTTTACTACATTGTGACGGTTATGAATAGACATTAAAGATACTTGATACCCTCGGACAGACAGACCTAAGTAAACAGTGAAGACCCAGATCGGACGACGCAGAAGGCCTACACTATTTGTCGCCCATCAAGCGGTTTAAGGGTTAAGATTTGATACCTGTAAACTCAATTATAATCCCCGGCAGTGTTTACTAATGGCTGTTCTAAGGCGATGGTTCGGATGTTTTTTTTTTCTTTGTTCGGCCTTGTGGTTGTTTGCTACGGGGCTTGGTTCGTGCTTTGCTGTTCATTGTCGTATTGTTGTGTTTAATGGATCCTATCTAGCATTGTAATCACCTTGTTGTAATGCTTTTCTTTGATTTATTACTTGTATATTGTATGTCTTAGTCTGTGTGCTCTTCATCGGTGGACTATGTTCTGTGTGTCACGAAAACACGCCTATATAATTTTGACCCCCTTATTAAACTCCATTTTTATATAGTAAAACTGGGGTTTACATGGGTATACGTTAGTTTTCTTATATCTGCTCAAAAACATAGATTGTGGGTACTCGTTAGAACCGTCTCGTACCCAAATTGAGCAGAAAGGTGAAAAATATCAGAATTTTTAATCTGAAAATTTTCATTGTTTGGTGGTAAAATTTTCAGTATATTTCAATAGGCATATTTTCGTAATGGACTGCGGTTTATTCTGGGCAACTTCCATACTATATCAGACACATCAGTGGGTAGTTAAGTGAACTTAGTAAAGATTTAAAATGTCCGAAAACTTGGGGCTAAATTGACATGGGCATTGTCATGAAAAATATCTAATTCAATTGCTATATCTTGAATGATAAGCCGGCGAACTTTTCAACTCAGTGCAGTAAACTTAACCATCAGCATTAAATGCATCCATTGAATGGTTACCCAGCGATCTTTTACAAACTTTTAATCGTTGTTTACCCTTTCTATCCTCAGTTTATTAGATGAACTTTTCCATCATTGAATTTGGACATATCCATTGTTGCAAAAAGGGATTTCAGTCAAAAATCAAAACAGATTGGCAAACAGTGTAGATTCGGATGAGACAGCTCATACTGAGCCCACTTATTATTATCTACATTGTTTTCACAGGTATCTAGCTCGGTCTATAGGGCTGAAAGGGTTTATTTTCTATCAAACGTTGCAGTTCTTTTCTATGGTCATCATAAAGCCAGCTACATCTACATTGGACCGTTTTCGGCTCGACAGGATTATTCCCATAAATATCCAAGTAGATGCAAGCTGGACAGTATCTGTCCGTCTTTCCTGGTCGAAGCAACTAGTCAACTTAGCTGTTTTTGATACACACATATATTTGTAAACTACCATTAAATGCTTGTGTGGATACCCTAGAACGTCACCCAGTACGTAGATATAGGGTTGATATTATTTTTTCCCTTCGAAAATATTGGCCGTTTGGCTAATTTTTTGGGAAAGAAACCGTCCTTTTGGCTTTCTGCTTGTAATGTTTTGATTGTGGTGCCGTTACTTTAAGTGCGTCCGTCATTCCCTTTGGTGTCTTGGACGAAAAGTGTTAGATAATTGTATCAATTCCTGATCATTGCCTCCCTTTCTATTTATATTTTTATTATGCCCCCACCAAACTTGTTTGGTGGGGGCTATACTAGATTCACTTTGGTTGTCGCGTCCGTCGCGTCCCGTCCCGTCCCGTCGCATTTGAATATTGCTTATAACTTTGGTTATCTTTAGTGGATTGCTTTACAGTTTGGAACACATACACATTTTAGCAAGTCACAAAGAGGGGATAACTTAGATAGTTCCTGCAGGCATTTTGCATGGATTATGGCCCCTTTCTGACTTCGAAATTGTCTCATTCATATGCATTTCGATTCATAACTTGTTATCTTTGGTGGATTGATTTAAAACAACTTGAAATACTAACCTATTACCTGACAGTGAATTTGTAGAACAAGTACCATTACTCTGTTATGTATTTTGCATGGATTATGGCCCTTTTTTGACTTAAATAGTGTCCAATTTAGATACATTATGATTCATAACTCTTGTTATCTTAAGGGAATTGATTTGAAACTTGAAATACTAGCCTGTTACCTCACAGAGAATTTGTAGAACAAGTACCATCACTCTGTTAAGCATTTTGCATGGATAATGGCCCTTTTCTGACTTAAAAAGTGTCCCATTTAGATACAGTTTGATTAATAACTTCTGATTTCATTGAAGGATGGATTTTAAACTTAAAATGCTAACCAATTACCTTGCAGAGAGTTTGTAGAACAAATGCCATTACTCTGTTATGCATTTTGCATAGATTATGGTCCCTTCTGACTTAGGAATTGTCCCATTTACATGTAGATACATTTTGATTCATAAGTCTTGTTATCTATGACAGATTGATTCGGAATTTGAAGTACTAGCTGATTATCTTGCAGAGAACTTGTAGAACAAGTACCATCACTATGTTTTGACTTTTGCGTGGATTTATGGTCCCTTTCTGGCTTAGATATTGCCCTATTCAGATGCATTTGATGTATTTTGATTCATCGGTTTTGACATCATTGCGGATAAACTTCAAACTTGAAATACTAGCCCAGGCTATTACTTAAAAGAGAATTTATAGAACAAGTATCATCACTCTATTACACTTTTGCATGGATTGTGACCCTTTCTGACTTTGATATTGTCCCGTTTAGATGCAGTTTGGTTTACAACTTTCGTCGTCTTTGGGGGATTGATTTGAAATTTGAAATACTAGCCTATTACCTTACAAAGAATTTGTATAACAAGTACCACTACTCTGCAATGCATTTTGCATGGATAATGGCCCCTTTCTGAATTAGAAATAGTCCCACTGAGAGACATTTTGATTAATAACTTCTGATTTCAATATAGGAGCGATTTGAAACTTAAAACCATTGAAAATAGATTGCAGACTGACAAATCAAATGTTTTAGACCAAAGAGCTTGTACATGCACATCTTAGACATGAGGGTTGCAATGGCGGTGGGGTAAAAGGTCAGTGTCTAGAACTTGGCATTGAACACGAGACTGCAAGAAGTATGGAAGTGTCATTAGACGAACTTAATGCTGTAGTGAGGTGATGCACTATGCAGTATTAGGAACCGCTTCTTGTCATCATGAAATATCATCAGCATGATATAGTAGGAATTTCTCCATCTGTATATAGTGAGAGGACCTGGCCTGTAAATGTCCGCGAGTATCACTAGATTTGGGTATGCAAACCAGCACTGCATACCAGTAGAATGCTTACTTTTATCTTGCTTCTGATGTTATCTCAAACAGGGGATATATACATTGACACTGCGGTTGTTAAGTAGAAAAAAACTAAAGAAGTAGTCGTACTTTCGTTCTGATCTTGTTTCTTATGTGCTACATTTTTTTACTGTCATGGAATATTTAGAAATAAATATGCTTAAACCAAAGCTGCTTGAGGGCGTGAGGGATGTTTAACTTTTTATATTCTTTGTGAAAGGACTCACTCAGACAGAGCCTGCTATATCATGTTTCAGATATGTTCTAGATTTCAAAACGATCCCACTTTTATCATCGCAGCAGCTGGAGAAGTTCTTGTGTGGAGGCCGTTAAACGTAACCCCGTACTTCCATTGCGAAAACAGGCCTATCCAAATATACTGAAAATTTACCACCAAAAAATTAAAAAAAATTCAGATAAAAAAAATCTGATATTTTTTATATTTCTGCACAAAACTTAGATTGTGGGTACTCGTTAGAACCACCTCGCTGAGGCGGTTTTAAGGAGTACCCACAATCTATGTTTTGAGCAGAAATAGGAAAAATAATGTATACCCATGTAAACCCCAGTATTACTATATAAAAGTGGGGTTTAAGGGGATCAAAACTGTATAGGCATGTTTTCGTGATGGTTATGGCGTTAAATCATTCAATTTTCTAATCATCTGAGACTACTGGGATCAAAAAGTTATGTATTAGGGGAAGAACTAATATGCTTATGCTTTCGTTTTGATCCAATCTTGTGTGTTCATGTAGTGTATGTATAATCATTGTATTTTTTGAAATGAAATATGTTTAAACCAAACATTTACATGAAAACAGAATTTCGCATGAAGCTGCTGGGAGAGAAACGTGAATAACGGAGCATTTTTTTCCTCCTTACGCATAAATATACTCACACCGAGTTTGTTATTTCATTCTTTTTTGTGGGTTTTGTATTTCCAAAGGGTTCCTAATTACTTTTTATCGCAGCAGCCATCATTAAGTGCTTGTGTGTCGGTGGACGTAAAAGTGCGCCCTGTACTTCGTAATAGTGGTAAATTTTCTGGTCCTTTTGGGACATTCCGGCTCAAATTATTTATGTTAAAAAGAGTTCCACTCAGAGCTGCCAGGGAGCGTGAGGGATGTTCCATGTTTCTCCTTACTCCTCTTGAACGGACTTAAATCAAACCGAGACTGCTATTTTCTGTTTTTTTTTTTTTTTTTTTTTTTTTTTTTTTGACTGTGTTCTGTATTCTTCTAAAGGATCCTTTCTTCGGTACATTTTCTGCAAATCCTCACAAGCTGATTAAAAGTCTTCCCGAGCTAGACGTAATTTATCATAGCATGTGGTTCATCAGAAGGTCGACTGCCGTTTGTCAAAACCGCTATATAGGTAACGTAACATTACGAAGACACGCCTATTCAAATACACTGAAAATTTTACTACCAAAAAAATGAAAATTTTCAGATAAAAAATTCTGATATTTTTCATATTTCTGCTCAAAACATAGATTATGGGTACTCGTTAGAACCGCCTCGGCGAGGCGGTTCTAAGAATACCCACAATCTATGTTTTTTCAGCAGAAATAAGAAAAATAGTGTATACTCCTGTAAACCCCACTTTTACTATGTAAAAGTGGGGTTTAAGGGGGTCAAAAATATATAGGCATGTTTTCGTGATGACTTATGTCCAGTGACATTGACAAGTGGACATTTGAAGTCATCATATGATACTTGTATTTTTAAGCCCAACAGGTATTGTTTAATTAGCTTGAGATACTTTGCTATTCTAAACTTTGCCGTTTTAAGGTGTTGTCCGTAATATGACGGCGTAAACTTGATAGTCATGCATTCAGAGGTGTTTCGTATATGTATCTAAAGATGACTGTAACCGGATGGGATCCTTATCTGGACAAACACACGCAAACACATACCTGAAACAATAATACATGTCAGAAATGGCTTTAGCTAAAAACATGTGTGAAACTAACGGTTATGAAAATGAAAACGGATTTATGAAATATGCTAAAATGGACTATCTTGCAGTTTCACTTCGAAATACAGTTAAACTATAAAACTTACTATCAAAAGTATATACAACTAGAGTTACATACCAAATTATTTATATTCTATTTAATAACGTCTCCATACATAAAATATGGATAGCAAGTCTCTTTTATTGTCAGCAGATAATATGTTTCAGCATTTGTTGTTCCAACCAAGGACTACAGTTTGAAAGTATCCGTAGTTTTAGCCACTAATGTTTTTATCGAGAAAAGTGTGAAGGCACATCCCATCTAAACGGCAAACATAATTTTTATTTATCTCCGATGGCTCCATGGTGATAACGTGCGGCCTGTGATCTACCTGCCACTGTTCAGAGCGTATCCATTTAGGACCTCAACATATTCTCGATCCTCGGCGATGCACCGGCCTAGATGACATTGCAGAAGCATCAGAATAGATATTATCAACTCTGGCTTCTTCTGTGTGCTTGTTTTCTTCCCAGCAAACACACAACGTCGCAACAACGTCGCTGCAACGTCGTGACGTTGCAGCGACGTTGTAACGACGTTCCTGCGACATTGTGTTTTTGCTGGGTTAGCTCTGAGGAATATACTTTAGTGCAGAAGCAGTCTTTTCGCTGTCAGCCTCATATTCACTATCGTCGCTCTTTGAATCGTTGGTAGTGACGGCGTAGATGATGTCATCCTCTCGTAAAGAAACTATAACTTTGCTTACAGGTTTCTTGGAATTGCCTTTATTTTCACTAGGTAAACAGTAAAAAGACAGAAACGTATTCCTGTGGAGTAGTTTGATTTGGAGTTAGCCTTTTCCACTTCGTACACAGGCATATTCTCTATTCCAAACGTCGGCTAATTTATGTTTGTACTTTAACCCTATATTTCTGTGTAGGACTCGATCTCCAGGGTCCAGCTTTACATTTTACTTTATCATCTCTGTTGATTTAACTTGCCTTTAGTTTGAAGTGAATATAAAATAAATAGTGAAACAAAAACGTAGAACAAAAATATATAAACTTGCAATTTTGGGAAATTGAATGCTAGTATGTTGAAACTACAACGATCTTTATAATACCTTTTTTTCAAAGCTGACAGTAATAGTTTGTGGCCATTTAATAATATTGTTGTAATTTGTTCTTAATCATATAGATGTAATTTGTTCAATTTCTGACATGGACATGACTATTAAAAGAATAAAAAAGCACGTTCATATAAATTGTAAACTTTAAGATCAAGAAACGTTTATCGCTAAATCAGCTGACATATAAAACACGTGACACAAGACATACCGTCACACAGACAAGTTTACCTGTATACTTGTCTATTTTACATTCAAACTGCAGACGATATAGTCTGTTATCTTTTAGAGTGATATTTGGTGTTTATATATTTGTTCGCTTGAAGCTGAATTTGGGGTGTATCTAAACCACCTGATAAGGGATGGCTAGCAACGAAATGTAAGTTGACAGTATCTCAAACTATTGATATTTATACATGTGTTTCTTACCTGACCCGTGACTCATGATTTGTTGCTATTTATATATTCTTGTGCCGCATTATTATTGGTATTTGTATACCTATTAACTCTTCAAGCGCCAAGCAAAATTTATGCAGGACGTTCTATTTCTTTTTCATTGAAAATAAGTCTTGACATATCAGACATAGCAGACGATTTACATGAAATGTTAAGACACTTTCTATTAAAAATGATATTCATAATATTTATGTGTCGTCCGCTGCAGTTGTGATTGGCGCTATAAGAGTTAGTTATGCATAATAATTTGCCGTGACGCCCTCGGGCAGTGCATGTTAACACAGGAAAAAAAAGTTTCATAAAAGTTTGTTAACCCGTATGGAGTTGAAAAAAAAAAAAAACCACAAAAAAACAACAACAACAACAAAAGCAATTGTTGCTAGTCGATGTTATCTTTTTTTTATAATTTTGTCTTTGATGTAGTTTGAACTTTTAATCTTTTATCTGTTAGTATAAATCTGTTCAACATTACGAAAACATGCCTATTCAAATATACTGAAAATTTTACCACCAAAAATGAAAAATTTCAGATAAAAAATTTTGATATTTTTCATGTTTCTGCTCAAAACATAGATTGTGGGTACTCGTTAGAACCGCCTCATTGAGGCGGTTCTAACGAGTACTCACAATCTATGTTTTTGAGCAGACATAAGAAAAATAATGTATACTACTGTAAACCCCAGTTTTACTATATAAAAGTGGGGTATAAGGGGGTCAAAATTATATAGGCATGTTTTCGTGATGAAATATACCAGAGACTAACGTGGCGATTAACCGTGTCCACTGTTTCACGGATATATTTGTTTTCTATATATAACGATATTGCTGTCCAGTTTCTATCAAGAAACAAGCATATTTCCAAACTTTGAATTGTGATTCGAACATTAAATAGGAACAGTTTGCTAAACAGATCGAAACTAATTAAGAGCACAATTAATGCCGGATATTATATAATACAGAGTAAACCAAATTTTTAATTTCATTTCACAAAAAGAAATCGACTCAATTTGACGCGACGTCGAAATACTTTGTTGTGACAGTGTATGTCTGTCAGTATGAGTATGATCCGCGTCACGTAGGAAGGAGTCTCAACTTATAGGGAACGGCGTGGAACTGAGTCAGCCTGCCTGTCCGCCTAGTATGATCGCGACCTTAGTTTTTCTCCAGCCGCACTCTGTGTTCCTTCAGATCGACACCGAATGGAGGCTCTCGAGCATGGGTTGTTTGGAACCCATGATAAAAGTTTATGCACTAGGTAGTCTGAATATGACGAGGAGTTTAACCTTTGCAACTCTTTTGGCTAATTCAGCAGATGACAAATAGGTTATATTTTCATATTTTTCCCAGAAAATAGGCTTTGACATTTCATGCAAATTGTCTCCATTAGAGACAATTTGCATGAAATGTCAAAGTCTGTTTCCTGGGAAAAATAAGAAAAATATTTCAATATGTCCTCTGTTGAAAAATATTCGCTGAGTGCTAAACGTTAAGATTGTGATTTATTATCCTTATCTGTATTTAATCTCTTTTTCAAATACAAGTTTATATAAATAAAATGAATCGATCCTTGGTGTGTTTAGGTTCAGACATGTACATGTACTTTTGAGAGTAGCACCCATTTGCCATTAAGCGGTTTCGTATTAAATAATGCATATGCGAACACACGTACGCATTTTACAAAAGCGTATGACTTAGGACCTCATGCATGATGTGCAAACTGAAATTAGAGAGCTATAGTTTTCTGAGTGGCTACAACTACTTTCTTGTGAGATCCGATTAAAACCGTGTCGCGCCAGGGGAAAATGGGCCTAAGGGACATTTGCTGATATCGCAGGCCCGATCAGACTGCACATCTGCGCAGTCTGATCAGGGCCTTCGCTGTCTGCTTAGGGGATCCTTGGATACTGTAGAATATAGCGATGTAGAACAAAGACGTTTCTAATTTATTCGTATGAAATGCCAAACCCTGTTTTTTTTTCATAAAAAAGAAACTTATTTCAAAATAGTATCTTTTGAAATCTTTACCCACCTGCTAAGCATTAATAAGCGTTTTATTTTGTGTTATTGTGAAATAACTCATATAATGACATAATAATTTCTGTCTAATGACATAGGTTTGTCTTACTTTAGTTTTTCGAGCATATGGGGACAGTAAATATTCAGAGAAGCCTGCGCACCTGCCCTGCTGACGAATCATTGTTTCAAACATACTTGTCGATTTATGTTGTCGGAACACATATTTTGAGATGGTTGCATCCTAGACTGAGAAATCTCGTTAGTTAGGGAATTACTCTTCAACACAACACTGCCATAAACTACTGCCTAACTGAAAGTGAATGTCTGATTAACAAACTGTGAAATTTGAATTTAATTCAGAACACGTTTCCATAGTTATTCAGAAACATTTATAATTCGCGAATTTTCCACGTGCTATTATTATTTCTCGAAAAAGCAAAAATCAAAAACAACACACACACACACACACACACACACACACACACACACACACACACACACACACACAACAACAACACCAACAACAACAACAAAAGGAATCTGCTTTTGATCTAACAGGATTACCGTATATACTCTTAATATTCGGACACATTAATTCTTTACCTTAATTGTCCCAAAATTAGCACAAGTTCATTTTATACATTTATGTAAGTGCTTCTTGTTGACGTGTTTAAAATTGCTGGATGCGTGACAGACAGTGGGGACCCAGATCATCTGCGGCGTCTGATCGGGGTCGATACCGTTTTCTGGGACCTGTCTGTCCAATACTCAGGATAAATACGGTATGACGTAAACAATAGGTCAAATGTCAATATTTGAACCGCAACGTACTTTCAGAAAACGTACTTTGGACATGTGCGTCCAGCGAAGATTCAGATCAGACTCCTCACTGGGCGCATTTTGGGTGCGGACAAGGAGGACTGATTAGACTGTACAAATGCGCAGGCTGGTCTGAATCTTCGTTGGGCGCACATGTCAGAAGGTACGCTTTCCCACGTTGCGGCTTATTTATTAAAACATTTGAAAATTGACAGCTAATGACAAGTCATCGCCCTAGGGTTATAGTGTTCTGTGTCCAGTATTGTAGAAAATGCCTCTGGACTAGGAACGAAGTGTTCTGTTTCTTAGTATGTTTCAGGCAACATGCATCTAACATTAAAGTGCCTATATGAAAATATAACTTTTCAGAACGATTATATTTATATTCCCTTTTAAAATGTTTTATTCTGTTGCATTACATGTACCTATATACTCGAATACTGCCTAAATCTACTGAATATCATTGTTTAATACCAGTACCAAATTCATCCAGTGCTTGTATTATATTGTTGTGTACTATTTGAAAGGTAGCCATACATTTGTCTGCGTGTTAACGTTGAATTTAACAGGAATAATGTTCATCACGAAAACATGTCTATATAATTTTGACCCCCTTAAACTCCACTTTTATATAGTAAAACTGGGGTTTACAGGGGTATACATTATTTTTCTTATTTTGCTCGAAAACATAAATTGTGGGTACTCGTTAGAACCGCCTCGCTGAGGCGGTTCTAACGATTACTCACAATCTATGTTTTGAGCAGAAATATGAAAAAATATCAGAGATTATTATCTGAAAATTTTCAGTTTTTTTGGAGGTGAATTTTTCAATATATTTGAATAGGCATGTTTTCGTAATGATTATGCAGACTCATGTATTGCATTTTTCATGTGTAAATTGTACAATTAAGTATTGTGTAAATCTCTCTCTCTATCTCTATCTCTCTCACTCTCTCTCTCTCTCTCTCTGAGTGTCTTTCTGTCTAACTGTCTGTCTGTTCTTTTTCAATACTTCTCAAGCTGACGTGTTTGTTAGTATGCATCTGATGTTTGCTATCGTACTCGTTTAAATGATAAGATTATATGACCCATAAGACACGCGTTGTTGCGACAATGGAGTATTTTATCATGACTCAGGTTATGTTGGTTTGGTACTGCAGGTCCGTCGTCGACCTATTGACTCCCTCCACTGAGCTTACCTAACCTAACCACGCCTATACATGGGTAACGGTTAATTTTTCCTCAGACAAACATTAAAATTTTTAAAATCCAGAATCGTGCAATGTTCGTCTAACCGTGGCCGACTTTGTTTCGGGCTTTTGCCCAAGCTATTGACCGAACACGAGTTACGTGATCTCTAGCTACAGCTATTCTGGACCTGGCTTTTGTGCATGGTCTGAGTTATAGCTCGAAAATACCCTCAACGTAAGCATTTGGTGAAACATAATTCGCGGGAAAAGCAAAAAGCATTTCGATTAGATGAAATTTTACGTGGAGTAAACGTTAATAGAACCAGCCGCTATAGCTGGGCAAAAGCCCGAAACGACGTCAGCCCTTTATTTTCATTTTCACGTTTTGGTTTTTAGCCAGTTTTGCAGAGGGCTCAGTGGTATCCAATGGTTCTGTTTGTTGACTGCAAAACTTACCGTATATACCCTTAGTATTGGGACTAACTGGCATAAACACACATTATGCGGCGTCTGATCACGGTCTACACTGTTTGTCCCTCTTTCAGCGTATTTTGACACATCAACAGATAGTGGAAACTTATTTTGAATTCTTTTAAATTTTGAAATTTTAGGAAAAGTATGATATAGAGTTATGGTGTCCCAATATTTAGGGTAAATACGGTGTACTGACTGTGCATGTGCACATGCTGATCAGGCCATTCGCTCTCCGCACGTACCCAACATTTCCTTTTCCCATGCTGAATTAAATTTAAAGTAAATTGACGTATTGCAGCAATGCCTGCGGTGTAGAATTGCATGTGAACATTACATTATTATACAGGGCGGGCCATGCTCAAAACGGTCTTCGGGCATATGCGGACAGCAAAGGTCCTGATCAGACTGCGCATCCGCGCAGTCTGATCAGGACCTTCACTGTCCGCTAACAGAATCAATGGATACTACAGGATGTGCGAATGGAGAGCAAAGGCCCGGATGATATGTCTAATATGCGCAGGATGATCTATATCTGCGCATTTTGCGCATGTTCGAAGGTACTTTTTCGCTTGATGCGGCCCATATCTTGCTGTTCTGTACTACATGACCGATTACAGACAGCTTTTGAAGTGCTCCCTAGAAAAACAAACATGTTCTTTCGTATAAGGAAAATCAAATATTCGTCTCAGTCTGTACACAAACTGGTCAATGTCGAGCGGGAAGCTCGTCGATTTGGTTTTTTTTTTTACAATTTTTGGTGAAATATATCAAAATAAAAGTTAGGATTTATGTAATAAAAATCACCATGTCACCCATCTGCCTTATGCGTCAGGATAAATCCGTGACGTCATCAATAGAGCGGCCATTGGCAAATATATATAGAATACATGCTGAAAGCATTTATATATATATATATATATATATATATATATATATATAAATATATATATTTTTTTTTTGGCTCTTGTACACTTGCAAAGCTGAATATATCCACAAATTGTCTCTACTGAGCTATGCCATAGCAGAATGGCCGATGGTATTTCGCTTTCACCGGGGAGGGGTCTCAAAGGTGCTTGGGGAACGGGATGGTAGTCCGTTGGCAGGTCATCATAGAGTTTACGGCTGTCAGTTCATATTTTCTAGATACTTGCAAATCTCCGTTCTGCACCAAATAAGAACCATCATATAGTAAGAAAAAAATATTGGCGTAATTGATTTCTTAAGAATCGAGCTATAGGCAATATGGCCCATAAGCAAGAAACATTATAGACAATTCGCATTTAATATTTCATTCGCTAGACAAATAATAAAATTATCAAAATCAAAGTCAAAGTTTGTCATAAATTTTAGTAGCGAATATTACATTAGATATTGAGAACTTTAAATCCAGAAACGGTACTTTGCTATCAGATGCCATAGGTTTATGTACAGTCGAACTTCAATGGCTCGAACATCTCTGGGACCATAGAAAATTGTTCGAGACATGGGTAGCTCGAGTCACTGAGGGTTAATCATGGTGCCAGGTCAGGAAGCAAATAGCGATACTTTTTTCGATTTTTTTTTTAATTTTCTTTCCTTCACAATAATTGTATGTTGAGTGTACTCATTAGAATCGCCTCGATAAAGCGATTCTAATGAGAACACACAACATACAATTTCATGATAAAATAAGAAAATTTCCCTAAATACTTTTCTTGAGCTAGCGGAAGAATTTCGTAGGGACTCAAAAATGAGTTCGAATTAGCCATGGTAAACGAGCCATCGGTGTTCGAGCTATGGAGGTTCGACTGTAACTGGAGCTCTTTGGATACATTTTATAAACCATTTGTTCAAAGCAATCTTCATCAATATTTAGTACGTCACCCTTATTTAGAGACGTTGAATTTAATGTTTCGATAATATTAGTATATGTTTTATGAGAAAGGGACAACATAACGTCTTTAGTAAAAAAAAAAAAAAAAAAAAGAAACAGATCAGCAATATTGGGAGTGGTAGAACAGGCACAATTTGTAACAAGAGGTCTATACCAACAATTTGTTGGTATAATTTAGTACCAAACCCAATAAAGATAATATCTCGAAGAAATAATATCTGTGTTGTGTTTTGAAAATGCATCCATGTCCAGAGCAAAGAGCGACATAGGGGTAAGACTGTGGTTAGATTCCAGATGGCAGAAACACAACGCTACAGTGACTTTCTAATAGCCGTCCTCAGTGCTGTACAGGTAATGCTGAGATGAATATTTGGAATTATTCAACTGTAAAACTTTTTATAGGACTGTTTGAATTTGAAATTAATTCGCATTCTTTTAAATCTCAAAGACCACTTCGATTTCCGTGCTGTCAGACTAATTGACGAACAAATATCGCAGTATACAAGCAAAACTTTTTTTTTCTGAGATTTACAGTATTTTGTTTACATTATTTAGCTTAGTGATGACTACTCTATAATTCAGAGTTTTTTTTAACAAAGCATTATTTGCAAAACATCAGACGAAACGATTCTTTTAAACCGTTAGTCGCACGCTTATACTTCATAATACATTGCAGAGTTGCAAATTCTATAGCTGTCATCTTGATGACATCATAATTTGCTCCAGACGCGGGTTTCTGATAGGTGACATTTAGCAAAAGCAAACTAAGACCCCAAATAATTTATTTTACATATATCTCTATAACTCTCAAAAAAAAAAAAAAAAAAAAAAAAAAAAAAAAAAATACGATTTCCGTCTCATTCGACATAAACTAAATAGTCTGGTTCTGGAAAGGATCATCGTTGTACATATTCCCATACACCACGAAAACATACCTATATAATTTTGACCCCCTTATACCCCACTTTTATATAGTAAACTGGGGTTTACAGGGGTATACATTATTTTTCGTATTTCTGCTAAAAAACATAGATTGTGGATACTCGTTAGAACCGCCTCGGCGAGGCGGTTCTAACGAGTACCCACAATCTATGCTTTGAGGAGAAATATGAAAAAATATCAAAATATTTTTTCTGAAAATTTTCATTTTTTGATGGTAAAATTTTCATATATTTGAATAGGCGTGTTTTCGTAATAAAAGCAAGGCTTCATAGCGAAGTCTGTAGCGCGTCTGACTGCAGATACAGGGGTAACAAGTTCAAATCTCAGCTTGGCCACATAGCGTTTAAAGATGGAGCTAGGTCATGAAATCATTTCTACGGTCATTCTCATCCTTGCGCTGATTCAAGAAGGGCAGTTGTCAGTAATCGACGACAATATGTGCAAAAGTACTGGTTAACGAGTTAGAGTACCAAGCCTGCCTATGAAAAAAGTATTATCAGGTTGATTGAGCAGCTGGACATGAACTAAACAGTGTTGACTAGACCGTAAAACTCTAAATCAAACAAACATATGTTCCATATCACGAAAACATGACATATAATTTTGACCCCCTTAAACCCCACTTTTATCTAGTAAAACTGGGGTTTACAGGGGTATATATTATTTTTCTATTTCTGCTCAAAAACATAGATTGTGGGTACTCGTTAGAACCACCGGCGGTTCTAATGAGTACCCACAATCTATGTTTTGAACAGAGATATGAAAAAAATCAGAATTTTTTATCTCAATTTTTTTTATTTTTTGGTGGTGAAATTTTCAGTATATTTGAATAGGCATGTTTTCGTAATGACAAGGTTCGGATGTTACCTCAACTATCCTTAATATAGGGAAACCACTACTCCTTCCCATATTTGTCCATTTTACTGCTTTTTTAATGTGTCTAAAACTTCTGGATGAGCGCCAAACAGTGTAGACCCTGATCAGACACCGCAGAATGTGGCGTCTGCTCTGGATCTACATAGTTTTCTCATGCTTGTGTGTCCCAGTCTTAGAGTAATTGCGGTGTGTTGGTGGATTGTGATCAGCGGTCCGATCAGAAGTTTTGTTTGCTAAAAACAGCATTCGGTGGCTCAGTTGGATGCGCGTTCCACTGAAGATCAGGAGGTTGTGGGTTCGACCCCCGCCGGGTCGACACCGTTCTTTCGCGGAAATTGATCATGAGATATTTCTGCGGTCCTCCTCTCCCATCCACTGATTCAAGAAGGGCATTTGTCAGTTTCTGGCGAAAGAATGTGTACAATACTGGTTAACCGCTTAGAGGACTAAGCCGGCCCTGTAAACGTTTGGTTAGGTAAACTGACCCCGCTCGATATGATCCCATAGGATTGACTCGGCCGTAATTCCTCAACACAAACAATACAGTAGAGGACTTCATTTATAATTGAAATGCGTGATCATCAAAGACTTGTTTGTTGTCTTATTGAGAAGGAACATCAAAACTTGTCCTTACGTCATTTGCCACCAACAAACACTGAGATCAGCCTTGGTAAAAATGCATCAGAATTGTGTTGTAGCAGGTGCGGGTTATTTTAATCCATTTTAGACTGAATAAACTCCCCACACTATATTTTGGAAGAGTCACCGTTTTGACGGCAAAATGACCCACATGGGTTGACGTGTCGTTAAATCTGAACTCATCATCATCATCTTGGAAGAATCAAATTTCAACTTGAGGCATATCAGTCTATGTGATTTAGACATTCCTTCGGGAAAATGACTCAGCTATATCATAACAGTGCAGACCCTGATCAGATGCCACAGAAGAATACGGCTTCTGGTCTTGGTGCAACGTTTGCCTCCTGCCCCTTTGGCGGTCTCCAGACGAAAATGTGTTAAATTGTTTCCTCTTTGTCTATCCTGTCTTTTTGTTCTCTTTCCCTCTCTCTGGAAGATGGCTCGACATGATCGAAATGTTGTTGCCAGGACCGTTAAACCTAATCTCAATAAAACCATTTTCTCCCTAACATGGGTCAAACAATGCTGTATCATTTTATGAAATTGGCCTATATTTAGCGGTCTGCTTTTACGTCAATCCGAGTGTTTAGCACCGAATGTTTTCGGTTAATGGGACTGTGTTACTACTTGCGGGTTGCGGGTAGACAGATAACTTGCTACTGTTTCTCATTACCGTAAATCTTTTGACGATACCACGAAAACATGCCTATATAATTTTGCCCCCCCCCCTTAAACCCCACTTTTATACAGTAAAAATGGGGTTTACAGGGTAAACATAAGTTTTCTTATTTCTGCTCAAAAACATATATTGTGGGTACTTGTTAGAACCGCCTCGACGAGGCGGTTCTAACGAGTACCCACAATCTATGTTTTGAGCAGAAATAAAAAAAAAATCAGAATTTTTTATCTGAAAATTTTCATTTTTGGTGGTAAAATTTTCAGTATATTAGAATAGGCATGGTTTCATGATGAGGCTCAGACGCATTTACAGGTGGTGTCGCTTTTGCAATCAGATACTGTATTTGTCCTAAGTAATCGGACACCTTAACTCCTTACCATATTTGTCCTTAGTTTGAACAAGTTTATTTTATCAGTTAATGTCTAAAACTGCTTGATGAGTGGCAAACGGTGAAGACCCTGATCGGACGCCGCATTCTGTGGCGTCTGATCTGGGCGGGTCTAAACTGTTTGTTCAGGATTCTCTATACGAAACACTTCAGGTAAATACGGTGCATGGATGAATAATAATTGACGTTTGTTGCCTTTTTATTGTTCTGTATTTTGTTTATTACAACGCAGATCATGATCATTCATAATCTATAATGTTCTAAGTCTTTAATGATTTAATGATTACATTTAATTAATTCTTATAGCCTATGACTAATAATCAGATAAGTACAGTTTAATGTAAGATAAGATGTCGCAAAAACTATACAGTACAAAAGAATTCAATGTCGTTATCTGAAAATGCCACAAAGGGGACTTTATACAGTTGGTAGGCTTTCCGCTTTTTTTTTTGCCAAGGGAGATGAATTTTGTGACTTCCTGTTTGCTTTCCAGCATACCAAGCCCTTTCTGAAAAAAGGTCTATTCTAAAAGGAAAGAATTTGCTCCCGTGGAGCAAATTCTTTCCTCTTAGAATAGACCCTTTTTAAGAAGCTATGCAAAACCAATTTTAATAGAGTTGCCTCCCCTGAAATTGTATCCATTCCCCTTATACTACCAAACCGAATTGTCGCTCATACTTGTATCACACAGGAGAAATGTATACTTCGATAGGCCTTTGTCGAATAAAAAGAGAATATTTTATAGTGATTTTATTGATTTTATTTGATCGTGATATACACTTTAAAAACATTGCAATTAACACGAGAAAAAAAGATCCTGATGGGGTATACCAGATATATACCGACAACGAGAGCCAAGGTCAGTCTGAACATTCACAATCTGATCAGAACTTCACTTCACTTCACATCAGCCATCGTTGGAGCACCATTGATAAACTCTGAGACTGATACTCTCCATTTTGACCTGTCTTTAATTATCCTTTGTGAACTTGCGAAGCAAAGACCGGTCCAGTCATTGATGTTATCGTCCCCTCTTTTATTGTGTCTGCACCTATCTTACCGTCCCATAAAAGGGACATTGCACACAGTATAGACCCAGTTCAGACGCCGCACAACACGGCGTATGACCAAGGTCTACACTGTTTGCATTAAATGCAGGAGTTTCTATAAAGCATGGTTATAATAACAATAAGCAGAAATCCCCTTAAATTGGAAATGGACCGGTCCAAAGACTAAAGGTAGAATAGTCCATTCGGCGTAAATGGGTTAAGCTTTTTCTAGTCTCTTCAACTGCTGTCGCTTACCGACTCAATATATACAGTGGAATAGATGTATACCATCGAAAAGAAAACATCTTGATCACACTACGCGTAATGTGCAGACCAAAGACCCCTTATATGGTGGCTCAATAATTATTCATGGCATAGCTCCAGAAAAGAGGGGCTATCAACATTATCGTTTTCTTATTTTTCCACGAAAACATACGTTGTGAGTGCTCATTAGAAGCGCCTCGCCGAGGCGCTTCTAATGAGTACCACAACAAATGTTTTTTGTCAAGAAATAGGAAAGCTGTCAATCCTTTTCGATTGAAAATAGCGTCTTATCTGGAGCATTCCTTATACAATAATAAGATTAACTGATCAATGGCTAAATGTGGGTGGTGAACAACCGCATTCAAACTGCTTTAATCCGGCTATACCTTATTTAAATATTCAGACATGCAAACCCGAGCAAACAGTGTGGACCACGATCAGACTACTTCTTAAGCGGTGAATATCTACACTGTTTGCCAGTCCGTGCGAATGTTTAGACACATTACGAGGTAGTCAAACGGACTTGTCGAATTTAGTTAAGTTGTTACTGTGTAAGAATATTTAGGGCAATTGCGTTAAGTGTGTGTGTGCGTGTGTGCGTCAGAGAGAGAGAGAGAGAGAGAGAGAGAGAGAGAGAGAGAGAGAGAGAGAGAGAGAGAGAGAGAGAGAGAGAGAGAGAGAGAGAGAGAGATATCGCTTATATGAACGTCACAGATTCATTTCGGATTGCGCAACGCACCCAATGATCTTAGTCTACGCCGTTTGCTGTGTAAGCTTGTTGGATCTGTACATTTCGATAATTTGAGATGTCATTATGCCCACCATAGATGTAACGTATTTTCCCTATTCGAACAGACAGGTATGATAAAACAGTGTTGACCAAGATCAGACGCCGTAGAACGCGGCGTCTGATCAGGGTCTATACTGCTTGTTACTCTTCATGTTTTAGAAACATAACAGGTACAATTGTGGTAAACTGGACTTGTTCAAAGTTAAGGATAAGTATGGTAAAGAGTAAAGGTGCCCGAATACTTAGGTTAATCAAAGCACTGAGAGTGCTGAGGGGGCGGTTTCCTGAACTCTTGAACTGATTGGGATCTACGTTGAAATTAAAACACACACACACACACACACACACACACACACACACACACAAAACACGCACACACACAAAAACAATACATAAACAATACTCGATAACCCTTTTTCTGCCCTTTTTCTATTGTAAGATGTTGTTCGTAGGACCGCGGCTAGGGTCACTCTTATTCAGAGATGACTATGGAGCGCGAAATTTGCACCGATTTCTGCATCACGAAAACATGCCAATATAATTTTGACCCCCATAAACCCCACTATTATATAGTAAAACTGGGGCTTACAGAGGTATACATTATTTTTCTTTTTTCTGCTCAAAAACATAGATTGTGGGTACTCGTTAGAACCGCCTCATCGAGGCGGTTCTAACGAGTACTCACAATCTATGTTTTGAGCAGAAATAAGAAAAATATCAGAATTTTTCATCTGAAAATTTTCATTTTTTGGTTGTAAAATTCTCAATATATTTGAATAGGCATGTTTTCGTAATTGGTTGCCTCTCACAGTTTTATGGTCTAGATGGGGGAGTGCTTCAGCAAAACAAAACAAGATTCCCGCAATATAAAATGCGTGCTACGCGAATTTCATATTTTCCGGACCTAAAAGTATTATAGACGTGTTTTCCTTCATTTTTCTCTGAGATAAAAGCAAGGTATCATTTTTTTGATATAAATTCAATGATATCACTCACCATATAAGTAGATAAGTCAGTTGCTCAACCCCCAGACAGCAGAATTGACTCAGCATTCGCCAAGTTCGTTCGTACTTTGACGGTTCGTTCTTAGCATACTTTGTTTTATCATTATGCTGATAGGAAATGCCATTCATATACTTTAATTATATTATTCTGCAAATAATCATAGAAAGTGAGTATTTTAAGGACTATTTTGTTATCGTTTGCATTTCCTGCAGCAGGTGAACTATTGTAACGACACGAAACGAGCTGCTGCGAAACGCCCCGCCCTTTTGCATCCCTAAAATCGTCTCCGCTCGTTATTATGTGGATTGCGTGTTTGATTGGAGGATTCATATTCGTCAAAATCTTATTTCTTCAAAAGTTTGACGATTTCTTTGGTTTTGTTTATTTTTATTTAATATTAGCTATTTATAAGCGTAAGATTTTATAAAGCCAATATGTTTAAATGCTGAATTCCGCGTTATTAGCGTTAGCAGGGAACTATTTTTTGGGCGAATTTAGGTAGTTATCAGATAGGTCGCATTAGCTTAACGGATTTTCGGAATGCGGTATGACAAATCTGGTGGCGGTAAACCGCACCCCAGTACCATGCTCGCCGGTGCGCTCGACGATGTTTGGCCTGATGATTTCATGATCTCATATAGTCATTGATCACTTTTTCTACTAATGTTTCAATGTCTTTTCGTTCTTTTATTCAGGAATATATCTGATATATGTTTAAATGATATTAACTCTTGCCATGCTAAATAAACTAAGATGCCACGCCCATTTCCAATTTTCTGCCGGTCGTTGTTGGTAGGGGTTCACATACTTAATGACAAGCAGGGCGGATCCAGATCAGGTGGCTTCTTCAGAAATCAACTGATCTGGATCTACACTGTTTGCAAAGGCAAAGTATTTCTGGGTTCAGCAGGACAAGGGTTAGCCTGTTATACATGTTGTTACAGTGTGAAAACTTTATTGTTGTGAGTTATGATATTACGAGGAAATGAACTCTGTAAGCCATAGGCTTCATCCAGATCCTCATATATCCTGTATCTGTGTATTTGTGTTAAAATAAAATATTGTTTAAACCAAAATAGGCTTTGACATTTCATGCATATTTTCCCCAGAAAATAGGCTTTGACTTTTCATGCAAATTGTCGTCTAAAGAGACAATTTGCATGAAAAGTCAAAGCCTATTTTCTGGGATAAAAAAAAAATCAAAGTGCCTTCTGCTGAAATTAATACCCATCATGCTAGGAGTTATTTGAGCATAGCCATGTGAAATGCAGACAATGTCCAAGCGAGCAGCAAATGCTCAGATAAGCCAGTGCATATTCGTGCAATCTGATCTTGCCCTTTCCTGGTATCGAATAGTATACAGTCACATGTTTTGATTCAATGAAAGAACAGCGAAGGCTGAGCAGATGTGCCGGCTGATCTTGGCTTTCGGTTACTACGAGTACATTAGACTCTCTCTCTCTCTCTCTCTCTCTCTCTCTCTCTCTTTCTCTCTGTTTCATGATGGGCCCTGAATTGCCGCCCGGGATCACTCTAGTGAGACGACTGTTCGCCCCTGTCTCTGCGTATTATTTTTTTTGTGGCTCCTAGCAAATCTAATTATATTGTTCAACCTGAGTCTAGATACCATGGAAACCAATGCTAATATTTTAAAGTCAAATCATTTTTTTTTTCATTTATTTTAGAAGAGAATATCAATTTCAGAACCATTTGTTTGTTAAGATTTACAATTACTAACCTGACAGCGTATTTGAAAGAAAAAGAAGAGAATTTGTCTGAAATTAAGATGTAATTTTATCGCACATGAATATATCATGAAAACGTAAAACAATTAAAAAAATCATTGTTTACAATAGACGTCTTTCAATATCAACTCTTCAGAATTATTTCTTTAAAATCTTAAAGCGCTAAGCATATTTGTAGCAGACGGAATTCTAAAATTGATCTTGTTATGTTTCAGCGAAAATAACACTTGATTTCATGTGAATCGCCTTATCAGACGATTCACATCAAACATTCTGAAAACACGCCTATTCAAATATAAAGAAAATTTCACCTCCAAAAACTAAAAGTTTTGAGACAAAAAACTCCGATATTTTTCATATTTCTGCTCAAAACATAGATTGTCGGTACTCGTTAGAACCGCCTCGCCGAGGCGGTTCTAACGAGTACTCACAATCTATGTTTTAAGCAGAAATAAGAAAAATATTGTATACCCCTGTAAACCCCAGTTTTACTATATAAAAGTGGGGTTTAAGGGGGTCAATATTATATAGGCGTGTTTTCGTGATGTATCACGTCTTATTTTTTATTTATTTTTTTTTTTATTTATACAATATTTAAAGAGGATACACAATTAGCTTCAAAAGCTAGTCTACCTTGTGGTCCTCTATAACATACAAATATAAAATACATACAAATATATACATTAAAATGACACAGCATTGTAACACAGAAAGATACTAATATGCAAATAGATTTACAAACAATAAAACTAAAAGTATATGATAAATGTTTAGAACAAAATTAAAATTTAACTTCATAAGAGATATCCATGAGACTTTGCATCATGCAGGGCACATAAAACCATAAAACTGCGTCATGGGCATGTTAGCTAGTAAAAGGTAATATGTTCTTGTTTTTTTTTTTTTTTTTTTTTTGTTTTGTTTTGTTTTTTTTGAAACGTATCACATAGTAAGATGTAGCCATAAAGAAGAACACGCACCACACGCACAATAGTATCGGAAGGTGCACCGGAACGTTACGAAGAGTCTCTCATCAACTTGATATGAGCCAACTCGGTTCCGACCGCGCCATTCATACAGGCACCGTACCGAAACCCGATGGTCGAGAGCATGCGGCGGAAACGAATGTCCAAACAGCATGCCGCTCACACCGGGACCCGCCACGGTGCCATATTAGGCACAGCCGATACAGAGCAGGCCCTAAGTGTGCGTGGGGTGTGAGATGGAGCAGCATCCCACTATGTCTGATTAATGAACAGTGATAAAATACCATTAAAAGTAAAAATGTTTCGGAATAAATTATATTCCTTCTAAACCACTGTTTTAAGACTTTTCTTAAAAGCATTTAATGTATCACAGTTTCTGACTGGCTGAGGTAATGAGTTCCACAGCTTAGGAGCTGAGTAGGAAAACGCTCCATTATAGAGCGTTGTACGTGATTTTGGTACATATAGGGTCCCGTTTACACTAGAGCGCAAGTTTAAACAATGAGTTTGAGAGACGGACTTTAACATGCTTGAAATGTATGCTGGTGTCATTATTCAGCGCCTTATATGTCAATACCGCTTTCTTTCGAGTGATAACCACCCAAGCTCTTTGAACATGCCTGCAGATGGTGTTCGGAAGTCTGTCTTAAGAATTGTTCTCGCAGCTCGCTTTTGTAATTTTTCCCTGGATAATGATAATAATAATAATAATAATAATAATAATAATAATAATAATAATTATGCCGTCTGCTGTAGTTATGATGAGCGCTTTTAGGTTAACTCTTTCGATGCCAAATTTCAGAGGACATTTCTTTTCTTTTTTTAACATACTATTGCTTGAAAAGAAGTTTATACGTAAAGCTGAAAGACTGAACTCATATGAGCCGTCTCATCTGGATCTACGTTGTTTGCAAAAACCTATTATTATCGCCTGTGGCAGTGTAAGACTTAAAAGAAATGAGTATTTAAAGTACAGTATATAAGGACAACCTGCAACTGGTCTTACTAATAACCTTGTAAAGGGCGATCGACTTTTTGATTATAACTTTGTTGTCGTCTGTTTATTGTCAGACGCAGGATTTTAGGTTCTTACCGGCTTTGGCCTTAATACTCGGTCAGACTTGCTTTAGAAAACAGTGTAGACTTTGATGACAGTTTGATTAGAGTCTATATTGGTTGTCATTTCGCTGGCACGTTTTGGAGAAAAACACTAAGCAGTCAATGACTTAATCAGCTTTAGGATAAGTACGGTAACGGGATGTGATGTTCAGCTATTTAGTATAAATACGGTATTGTTTGAGAGTGTAAAGGTCATCAGCTATTTATGCTTGTGCCATAAACGGGGACGCAACTTGCAGTCTGTTTTAATCAAAAGTGTTCATGGAATTGCCTCCAGTCACTCCTGGAAATCAATGTACATGTCTGATAAATGCGATGAGTATCAAAATAGTACTCTTATTTGAGCCAGCGCATGACAAAATCTACAAAATGGCATCTGCGCTTAGCGAAGACCCAGATCAGCCTGGGCATCCGTCCAGTCTGATCAGTCTTCGCTGTCCGCACGAAGAAAGCTTGGGTCCTTAGCTACCTATTGAGCGTAAAGCGAAGACTCTGATCAGACTGGGCGGATGCCCAGGCTGATCTGAGTCTTCGCTGGGCACACATGCCATTTTGTTGGTTTTGTCATGTGCTGGCTAATTTCTCCGCTCTGTTGTGGGTATTCATTAGAAGAGCCAAGAGCCACGCTGCTAATGAGTTCGTGAAGAAATCAGAAAACATGTCGCTGGTGGTACAATGGTAGTAAAGGCCTGCTTTACTTGGGGACGTTGGCGGAAAGGGGGCATGGCATATTAGTATTTTTTGTATTTCTACACTGCCATTCGCTTTTTCTCCGCTCTCACTTTTATTTTTCATCTACTAATTTAGCTGTTTTGTCTCTTTTCTGCCTTTCTCTGGGAGATAGCACCTAATGACCGACTAAAGTTGACGTGTTGTCAAAGGAGAATGAGCCAGGGCACAACATTTCCAACAAGATTGCATGTGCGCCCATTGAAGACTGATCAGAGTCTTCACTGTTCTCCCGAAGAGTCTTTGGGTCCTTAGCTAGCCACAGAGTGCCTTGCGAAGACTCTGATCAAACTGCGCGGATACGCAAGCTGAACCGAGTCTCAGCTGGGTGCACATGCAATCTTGTAGGGAATGCTGCGCCCTGGATCAGTTGTCAATATCATAGCTTTACCCGAAAAACAAAAACCTTATCTAGTGTGGCACCTGAAATATCTGAGCTTTGTGCCAGCAGACGTCAAATATTGTGGAAACTGTAAAGTATTACCTTATGAAAAAGTAAAATAGAACATCACATATTTGTCATCTGCTAATTTTACTTTCAAAATACGAAATGGTTTACGTAAGGGTGACCTTCCAAAGACCCAGTCGCAGATTAGAAGAAAATGCAGCAGGATAAAGGATAAATCAAGTGCGAACCTGTGGTAATTTTAAAATCTGAAGGTCAAACCGAGAGGTCTATTAAGTCCATCCATATAACTCGCTGACTGTTTTTTGAATTACAAATTCTTTAATTCATTATGTTGCACCACCAGTTCGACCGTGTCGAGCGAAAAAGTGCCTTCGAACATGCGCAAAATGCGCAGATTCAGATCATCCTTCGCATGCGCACGTATCGTCCGGGCCTTTATTCTCCATTCATACATTCCGTAGTATCCAATTATTCTGTTAGCGAACAGGGAAGGCCCGGATCAGCCTGCGCTGATGCGCAGGCTGATCTGGGCCTTCGCTGTCCGCATATGCCCAAAGACGCGTTTTCGCATGGCGCGGCCCGATTGATTTCGCTATTCCTTTGAAAGTAGAATTTTCAGATCATTTATTGATTCGAGGACAAGGCCTTTTCTCCATCGTTCGGATCCATATTTTCAATTACTTTAATTTTCAAATATTCATATCTCTATTACAACAAATAATATGCCTTTTGATGCATCGTGCTCAATCTAGTTAAATGTGAAACATGAGCCGCTGCATTTGTTGACTCAAATTACCATATTTACGTTAATAATCGGGCAGCGTAACTGCTTATCGTAATTGTTCTAAAGTTTGAATAAGTCCATTTTGCTATCTACTAATATAAAGTCTACTGGATGAGTGACAAACAGTGCAGACCTTGATTAGATGCCGTCTAATCTGAGTCAGGTTCTGGCTAACCTGCCGGAATATTTTGAGTATATACGACGCAATCAATTATTTTACAATAATAAATTTTGATACGTTTCATATACAAAAGGGATACAGCAAAAATATGATATAATTTAACAAGTATTAGCTTTCACAAAAAGCTTGGTCTATGCTTAGCAACAGTGTGCTAAACGTAGACCAACCTTTCAGCGACCTTGCAACTTTTTCATGATATTATCACTATTCAATTTTTTTTTTATCACAAACACTTCCAGCAACCGTCTTCTATACAACTTAGACACTCTGTTTGGGAAGTCCAGCAGTCAAGAGTGTATTCCGGTCATTAACTCTTTCATACCACAGGCGATAATTATAGGCTTTTGCAAACAGCGCAGATCCAGATGAGACGGTTCATAATCAACCATCTCATCAGGATCTACGCAATTTGACATTCAGGCTTTCAACTTTACATATAAACTTCTCTCAAATCGATAAGTTGTTAAAAAAAGACAACAAATGCAATCTGAAATTTGGCGCCGACGTGACCAGATGCTTTAGCACAATGAATAAGCCGAGAAGCACAAACACAACAGGATGTAGCATGAGGTACATCGATATCCAAAAAGGTAAAAATTCATCATCAAAACTGAAGCCAGTTCGTTTGTCAAAAGTTCCAGCGGAGACGACACTACCTGGCACTGATAAACCCAAACCCAGGAACAGGGCTTTGTATCAGAGGCGCTAGCGCTAGTCAGTTGAACTCGTCCTCCTCTTCGGACAAATTTTATCTACCATTTGTTCAAAGTAATCGTTATAAATATTTAATAAAGTATCTGGTATCGAGAAGCGAATACTTCATCTTGAGAAAGGAACAACATAAAAAGCTAAGATATAAATATAAATTTTCATGAATATGGAACAGATCTGCAACAAGGAGGACACAGAACATAGTCCAGTAATGATGCACCGAGATGTCGGTCAATTGACACAAAACGACATAAACGACATCACAAAAGCGACAATTCAGCGATAAAGTATCAAACAAAAGAAAATAAATTGCAATAGAAATACCGCTTCGGATCAGTCAACAGCACTGCTGGTGCGGTCTTATACCTGGTCCTGATACTAGCATTGCGGTATCCCCACTTTAGTAGCTGCCCGCATTGCGTTTTCATTCTTTCTGTGCGTACTTTGTGCGAGCTGAGCGTTATTATTATTATTATTATTATTATTATTATTATTATTATTATTATTATTATTATTATTTATACAACATTTATTTGAACGTAGTGGAAAGATTTTGTGCCAATAAAATCGATTTAATCCACCCTGCAGTAGTTTTTACTTCTGACCCTTCTCAGGCGGTGGTCCTGGTGTTGTTTGTACTTTTTGTGGCATTGTGTCTACTCGCTGCGGGGCTGTCATTATGAAAATATGCCTATTCAAATATACTGAAAATTTTACCACCAAACAATCAAAACTTTCAGATAAAAAAAAAATTCTGATATTTTTCATTCTGCTCAAAACATATTGTGGGTACTCGTTAGAACCGCCTCGGCGAGGCGGTTCTAACAAGTACCCACAATCTATGTTTTTGAGCAGAAATAAGAAAAATAATGTATATCTCTGTAAACCGCAGTTTTGCGATATAAAAATGGGTTTAAAGGGGGTCAAAATTATATAGGCATATTTTCGTGATGTGTTGTGTTTTGTCTTGTTCGTTATATTATTGTTGTGTTTAGTAGATCCTGTCTAGCATTGCGATCACCTTGTTTGCTTTGCTTTGCTTTCCATTGGTTTGTGGCTTATACATGTACTGTCTTCCTTGGTTTGTTTGCTCTTCCTCTTGATGTCATTGATAGGCTATGTTGTGTGATTTCGGCGCATCCTGGACATCTTCTGTACTAATTACTGGTGTCTAAACCTTACGTCTGACGCAACAACTTACAACCATTAAGAAAACAATAAGTTTGTTAACTGAGATATTGTCAAGTACAAACGCAGGCATGGGCGGGGCGACAAAATCCGATTGTTTTCAAATGCAAGGAGATAATAACTCTTTACGCTACTTAGCGAAAATACACATTGAATGCCTCCATGCACTTTACATCACCAAAACCGAGTGACACTTTCAGCCCCAACAATAACTATAATTCTCTATGAATGTCAATCACAGCTGAAACAGGCGGGGCCTTCCTTGTAAATACATTTCTCTTGCTGTACGTCTTTACATATCAAATTATTCCGGATTTAAATCTTTCGGCGCCAAATTTCAGACTACATTTGTCGTCTGCATTTTTTTTCTTCAAACTATCGACTGGTTTTTACGTAAAGTTGAAAGACTAAATGTCAAACAGCGTTGATCCTGATGAGACGACTCATACTCCTTATGCTGATGGCATTGAAAGAGTTAATTGCATTCCAGCCTCTTCAGACGATGATTTCAGATAAAAAAAATCTGATATTTTTCATATTTCTGCTCAAAACATAGATTGTGGGTACTCGTTAGAACCGCCTCATCGAGGCGGTTCTAACGAGTACCCACAATCTATGTTTTTAGCAGAAATAAGAAAAATAATGTATACCCCTGTAAACCCCAGTTTTACTATATAAAAGTGGGGTTTAAGGGGTTCAAAATTGTATAGGCGTGTTTTCGTGATGAAATGTCATCTGTCATACTGAACATTCTCACTAATGAATCATGTGCCGAGGATAGTGAAACTCGTATGCTCACAAAATGCCAACAAATTCATTAAACATTCAGATCTAGTTAACTGAATGCAAACTAACACTTAAATTCCACTGCAACTAGTGCTGTTGAGTGCAACAGAGAGTTAATAGTTTTATTTTACCTTTTTTACTTAATCCTGACATAAACGTAAGAGTGAAAGCCGATAAGAAGACAAGTATAATTTGTTACTTCCTTTTGTTATAAAGATTGTCGCGGTTGGACGCCCGTAAAATCAGGTTTAAGCATCCCTCCCACAAATCAACACTTTTTACTGTTAACCATCCTAAGGCGGCATTTCTGTTGCAGGTCCTCATCATTTGAGCAAAATGTACAATAAGACTTGTGCGACCAGCATAGTCTCAGATCAACCTGCGCATCCGCGCAGTCTGATCAGAGACTTCGCTTATCGCATGTACCTTTTACAGCCTCCTGGCTATTTAAAGAGGGATAAAGGAGAACCTTTGCCATACTGGGTGAATATACAGGCTGAACTGAATCTTTGCTGGTCACTAAGGTCGCATTGTAGGTTTTATCGTGTGTTGACTAAGTATGGTCATTTCTATCATCATTTGTTTGTTCTGTTTTCGAAGAAATGTTGTTTTATGTAGTCGTTTCATGTATACCACTACAGTCCCGTCAGCGGTTAGCTTTACCACCTGAACGACCGATGAACGGAGAACGACCGGAACGCAACCGGGACCGGACCGGTACCGGAGCGACTGGAACGGAGCGACGGTCAGTTCCATTTCTCGCTTTCTTAGCGTTCCCGGTCGTTCCGGTCCATTCCAGTGAAAAAATGGAACGGTGTTTACTAAAATTGAGTTGTTATCAGACGAAACGCAATTTGACCTTTAAAACAATATAAAGTGACCACTCTTCCCGCTCCAATACATATTCTAAAACAGTACTTTCTTAAAATGACAATCTAAATACTCTTAAAGCAGTCAATGCTGTCTATTATATGCTGCCAAAGGAGATTTTACTTGGTTTGTCAGCTATGAAAAAAGGCTTCTCTCTCTCTCTCTCTCTCTGAATGTTTAGGTTATGAGTTAATAGAATAAATATGTAAATCCCTGATATAAGTTTCAGTAAACTTTACCCTGTATAAACAGACGTTCATATAATAAGCAAAGAATTACACTATAAGCCAGTGACTGGCATTGTCCTTGACAAAACAGCAATTGAAATTTAAAAATAAACACAATCTAACATGGCATTAGAGAACTTCATATCGCTGATTGATTGACTGATTTGCAAACACGATGCGCAGCATAGAAAGTATGTTATGTTCTACTCAATGTGACAGGGTCGAGGTTAATGTTTTATTTTTATTTTTTTTTGATAGCTGACAGTTATAAATATACCTGAATAAGCAACAAAGTATACAAAGACCTGTCAGCTGCACTGTTACCCAGTGTCTCAGTCAGTAACCCAGGGTATAGTGGCCTGTCTCATGGAGAGTATACCAGAATATTGGTCAGCGACAGAGTAAACCAAGACCTGCAAGCTACACTGTATATCAGCGTATCAGTCAGTAACCCAGGGTATAGCAGCCTGTCACCTAAAGTGTATACCAGAATATCAGTCGGAGACAAAGTATACAAAGACCCATCAGCTACACTGTACCCCAAAGTATCAGTCTGCAACTTAGGGTATAGTAGCCTCTCACCTGGACTAGAATGTCAGTCAGCGACAAAGTATAACAAGGTCTGTGAGCTACACTGTACCCAGGTTTAGCCGCTTGTCACCTGAAGTACATACCCGAATACCGGTCAGCGACAAAGTATACGAATACCTGTCAGCTACACTGTTACCCAGTATATAAGTCTGTAACCTGGAGTATAGTGGCCTGTCACATGGAATGTATACCGGAATATCAGTCAGCAACAAAGTATATATGAAGACCTGTAAGCTACACTGCTCCCTGGTATATCAGTCAATAAGTCAGTGTATAGGGACCTGTCACCTAAAGTGTAAACCAGTGAATATCAGTCAGCGACAAAGTATACTACGGGATCCTATACTACAAAACATTCTGGGTGACAGGCTGTTATATCCCGGGTTACTGACTGATACACCGGGGACCAGTGTAGCTGACAGATCTTCGTATACTTTAATTGTTGCTGACCGATATTCCAGTATATATATACACTCTAAGTGTATATCCCAGGTTACTGACTGATACATCAGGGTGCAATGTAGCTGGCAAGACTTCATATACTTTGTTGCTGATTGATATTCGGGTGTACACTTCATGTAACAGGCCACTATACCCTGGGTTCCTGACTGATATTCCGGGTAACCGACAGTGCAGCTGACACTGGTCTTTGTATACTTTGTCGCTGACAGATATTCCGGTATACAATTAGGTGACAGACCACTATACCCCGCATTACTGATTGACACAGGGGTACAGTGTAGCTGACAGGTCTTTGTATCCTTTGTCGGGGATCGAACCCACAACCTCCCTGTCAAGCAGATGCTCTGACAACTGAGCCATTGGGGGGAACAAGGAATATAGAAAGTCAAGATTTTAATTTTGGGGAACAAGGGAAAATGCTGACTTTATTTCAGGGGACCAGGAACACCCCTGGGAGGACTTCCCTAAGGGTTTTCTCGGTGGTATAGCCATAACTCAAACAAAACAAATTAATGTTGGCTGGCTAAGGAGAGAGAGAGAGAGAGAGAGAGAGAGAGAGAGAGAGAGAGACTGCAACAAAAGCAAATGAACTTGTTGTACAGACAATCCTAAATATATCCGGCCCGGTGCGGTACCCTAAGAAGAGGTGTTCCATTTTCGGAAGAATATTCAGAACGTCACAATCAAGCTGGCTGGAACAAAGAAGAACCACCCGAAATGTAAGTTTACTTATTATCCTCTTTTTAAAGTGTTTACGCTTTACTTTTATGTTTGACAACATTACTGTCTGTAAAATTACAGTGATATCTCTAATAACAATAAGGTATTATTCGGTTTGTACAAAATCGGAAAAGAATCACCTTCTTACACACTTACTCGTCATGCACCAGTTATCGGACAAGTACAGAACCAGTTATTCTGTAGCATGAATTTAATTAGCAGTGGCCAGCTGTATATGTAATGTAGGGCCTGCAGACATGTCTGTTAAAAATTTGGTCTGGCAAAAATTCTTAATAATAAAAAAAATAAAAATTTCATGTACAGACTACAATATAGTGTGGTAGTTCAGTGGTGAGTGCACTGGCATCTAGAGCTAACGGTACAAGGATAGATCCTAGGCTAAGCAAGGGAATTTTTGGTGTCTGAACACGCTTTGGTGTCTGAACCCTATAGAAATTCATAATGGGACATAGCCCCTAAACCCAAATTGTTGAAACATCTGTTCGGTTGTCTGTCCGTTAACACTTTAAAATGACAACTCCTCCAAAGCCATTGAAGCGATTTGTACCTTACTTGAAAAGAATGTTGCTTGGTTAGGGTCCTTTGAAAATAGCCAAATTTTTTGGTGATCTGCCTCTTGGTTTGATTGCCATGGCAACAGAAAGCTCCCATAGACTTATATTGGGAAAATGGTTAAATTAATTGCATTTTCTCCAAAAACGTGAAGTGATGTGAACCATGTTTGGCAGTTATGATCATTGGATGAGTGTTTGCCCAATTTATATTTTTTATGACCAATGGCAATTTTGTTTGGTTGCCATGGCAATATTAGATTTAAAAAAAAAAGGAATTTTTTAAATGACATCTCCTTCAAAACCAGTCAAGCAGTATGATTCTAATTTTGTACAGATGAACTGCTTTGGGGTAAGGACAATTCAAAATGGCTAAAATTATGGTGATCTGCCGCTCGCTTTGGTTGCCATGGCAACAGAAAGCTCCTGTAGACTAATATAATGGGAAAATGGTGAAATTGCATTTTCTTCATAACCAGTGAAGTGATGTGAACCATACTTGGCAGTTATGACATTTGATGATGGTCTACCCAGCTTGTGCCTTTCATCAGTGAGAATTTTGTTTGGTTTCCATGGCAATATTAAATTTAAAAAAAGAAGAAGATTTTTTCAATGACCAGTCCTCCAAAACCACTGAAGTAGTAGGACTCTAAGTTGGTGCAAATGTTAAATGGGTAAGGGCAATTGAAAACAGATAAAAAGTCTGCCAGTCTGCCTCTTGGTTTTGTTGCCATGGCAACAGAAAACTCCCATAGACTTATAATGAAGAAATGGTTAATTCATTTTCTCCATAACCAGTGAAGTAATGTGAACCATATTTTGCAGTCATGATCATTGTCTACCCAGTTTGTGTGTTTTTATGACCAGTGACCAATTTGTTGGGTTGCCATGGCAAAATAAAATTTTAGAAAATGATTTTTTTTAATGACAGCTCCTCCAAAACCACAATTAAAGCAGTGTTGCAAACTTCTTTACTGCTTATGAAGATTCTCAATAAAACCAAGACTCACGTTTTCTAATCTGTAGTGTGATCTTTGTCTCCAAAGGTAATCATTTGGACATTTATTATATTTCCCTGCCCCTGTGCTGTTTACTTGTGTATAAAATCATGGTACTGTTAAACAACTCTTCAGAAACCACTTAGCCAATTTCCATCATTTTACATTGATTCTACTAGTGAAATATGATTGAGAGTTTGTCCAAATGGTCACGCTTCATTGACTGCCATGGCCATGTGTCCTTCTTCAAAACTAAGAACTGCTTAATTGATCATCCTTTCATTAGTTGCAATGATAGGATTGGAAAATGTTGCATAACGGGTGCATACCTGAAGTAGCTATGTCACTCAGGCGAGTGAGTCGTGACCCGCGGACCTCTTGTTTTAGATTCATCTTCCCTCGTTACCCTGTAATACATGGCCTTGTTCCCCTGTTCCTCAAAATCCCTGGGGTGGCCTCAACATTGTGCACTTATGGACTGTTTTAGTGTTCTTTTCCTTGACATAAAATATAACCAGATTATATGGAATTTGTGCTTTATTGTTATATATTGTGTAGCTCAAGGATGTTTGAAACAATTTAGATAAAAAACCGCTTCACATGGCACAAACAATAGTCAGATATTCATGGATTTGCATGTTTTCAGATTTTTTCCATGGAACATCAAAATATCCACAATACTGGATATTTGCCTTTGGCAGGTGCATTTGCAATTTAACTCTGTTGGGTAAAAAGAAATGCATGTATTGATGAAATGATAATATTTGACACTGAGATCTTCTAAGAGGCAGGGAGTGGATACTGGCATGCAATATTAAAGGTCTCGGAATGTTACCTGGTAATACCTGGCTCTACTATACATTTTAATCATTTGTCTAACCATTGTCATGAAGACTTTGAAACAGTACATGTACTTGCACATACTCTGGCCTGGAAGCAGATTAGTAATGCTGCTGGCCTCTTGTGCTAGAAGTTATTGACCTAGAGATTGCATGTATGATCATCAGCTGATTGGAACCTGCTCAGCAGTGCAGTCAGTAACTAGTGCATTAGACGGCAGATCTAGTGGTTGCAAGTTTGAATCCTAGCTTGGCAGCCTACCTCATCAAGAGATTGATCGTGAAATAATTTCTACCATCATTCTCCCCGGTCTGCTGATTCAAGAAGGGAGATTGTCAGTTGGGCACTCCTGACTTTGGAACATGAGATTCCAGGCTCAAATCCCTCTTGAGGTTGATATTTATTTCATGAATGTATGAGCTGGCCTTGGTAGCTTAGTTGGATGTGTGTCCGACTGGTGATCAGGAGGTTGAAAATTGTGGAGATCTGCTTTGGGATTGCTAATTGGCAAGTTTCATCAATTTTTATATGCCTGTTTGAAAAACGGGACTGTTATGTTACGGGGTATGGCGTCTGTCCGTCTGTCCATAACCTTTTTCGTTTCTGGCTAACTCCTCTTACAGTTTACATCCGATCAAGCTGAAACTTGGTATATAGTTAGACCATGATGAGGAGCAGCGCATATTATTTCGGGGTTACAGTCTACTAACTATTAGCAGAGTAATGCCCCTTTGAAAATTTCCGTTAACTTTTTGTTTCAGGTCAACTTCTCTTACACTTTACATCCGCTCAAGCTGAAATGTAATTTATAGTTAGACCATTATGTGGAGCACGGCATATTGTTTCTAGGTTACAGTCCACCAAATATTAGCAGAGCTATGCCCCTTTGAAAATTTCTGTAAACTTTTTGTTTCCGGCTAGCTCCTCCTACAGTTTACATCTGATCAAGCTGAAACTTCATTTGTAATTACCATGATGTGGAACAGCGTATATTGTTTCAGTGTTACAGTACACCAAATATAAGCACAGTTATACTCCTTTGAAAATTTTTCTTTTCTGGCTAACTCCTATAGTTTACATCCGATCAAGCTGAAACTTCTTAAATAATTACAGGATGATGTGGAGCAGCGCATATTATTTTGAGGATACAGTACACCAAATATTGGCAGAGTTATGTCCCTTTTCGTAATTTCATAAACTTTTGTCAGCATATTGTCTAGAGGTAATAGTGTGCAAATTTTATTTTATAATAGTTATATTGTTTAGCTCACCTGAGCCAAAGGCTCAAGGTGAGCTTTTGTGATCAGTCTTTGTCGGTCGTCCGTCTGTCAATTTTTTACTTAAAGACATCTCCTCCTAAACAGGTGAATGGATTTTGAAATAATTTTACAGGAAGGAATGTTCCTTGGGTGACCCTCTACCAAAATTGCCTAAATGGTTCTGCTCCACTAAACAAAATGGCGGCCAGAGCTAAAAATAGAAAATCTTAAAACAACATCTCCTCCTAGACCAGTCCACTGAATGGATTTTGAAATAATTTCACAGGAATGTTCCTTAGATGACCCTCTACCAAAATTGCCTAGATGGTTCTGCTCCGCTAAACAAGATGGCTGCCAGGGCTAAAAATAGAAAACCTTTTAACAACATCTCCTCCCAGGCCTATAGCCTGATTTCAAAATAATGTCACAGAAATCTTCCTCTCATGCCCCTTTACCAAATCTGCTCTGCTAAACAAATTGGCCACCAGAGCTAAAAACAGAAGAAACCTTTAAAAGACATCTCCTCCCAGGCCAGTGGCCGATTCAATATAATTTCACAGAAATGTTCCTCTCATGCCCCTTTACCTAAAATTGCTAAAATGGTTCCGCTCCACTAAACAAAATGGCCACCAGAGCTAAAAACAGGAAAACCCTTTTAAACGACTTCTTCTATTAGGCCAAGGTCCCGATTTCAAAATAATTTTACTGAAATGTTCCTCTAATGCCCCTTTACCAAAATTGCTAAAATGGTTTAGCTCTGCTGAACAAAATGGCAGCCAGAGCTAAAAATAGAAAAAGGGTGTAGACTGTCATGCCTCTGTCAACAATTTACTTAAGAGACATCTTCTCCTAAACCGGTAAATGGATTTTGAAATAATTTTACTTGAATGTTCCTTGAGTGACCCTCTACCAAAATTTCTAAAATGGTTCCGCTCCTAAAACAAACTGGCCACCAGAGCTAAAAATAAAAAAACCTTTAAACAACAAATCCCATGCCAGTGGCCCAATTTCAATTTAATTTCACAGAAATGTTCCTCTGATGCCCCTTTACCAAAATTGCTAAACTGGTTCCACTCTGAAACAAAATGGCGGTCAGAGCTAAAAATAGAAAAACTTTTAAACGACATCTCCTCTCAGGCCTATGACCGAATTTCAAAATAGTTTCACAGAAATGTCCCTCTTACGACCCTTTACCAAAATTGTTAAAATGGTTCCGTTTGGCTGAACAAAATGGCCACCAGAGCTAAAAAAAAAAGAAAAGGGAGTAGACAGTCATGCATCTATCAACAATCTACTTAAGAGACTTCTCCTCCTATACGGTTAATGGATTTTGAAATAATTTTACAGGAATTATACCAATATTGCTAAAATGGTTTCGCTCAGCAGAACAAAATGGCCGCCAGAGCTAAAAAGGAAAAAAAAACTTTTAAAGGACATCTCCCAGGCTAATGGCCTGATTTCAAAATAATTTCACAGAAATGTTCCTCTAATGCCCTTTACCAAAATTACCATTCTATAGTTTCAAGATAATTACCAGTTTTTTCTGTCTGCTTTCTATGATTTGTTGAAGCAGTTCAAATGAGTACCCATAACATATGCTTTTATAAAAAAAAAAAAAAATCAGCAAAAAAACAACACAAAAACATCATACAAGCATCATTTGATGAGCCCTTAGCAGATCTTTTTCTTTTTATACACTGCCACATGATAGTGGTGGGGTATTATGGTTTCACATTGGTTGTACGAGTGTCCCTCTGTCAATCCATCTATCATAGTTCCATCCCTCCGTCCTTATTTTTGTTTCCAGATGATAACCTAAGTGAATATCAATGGATTTTCACCAAACTTGGTGTGTTCATTCATAATGTGGAAGGGGTGATTGGGTGGTGCGAAGGTGTCGTGTGTCTTATGTCACTGGGGCAACTAATATTGGCTTACAGTTGGACAAGGCCTGCTGTCCTTGTAGCAGTTAAGGAAGAGGGGGAAAATTTTCATTTCTTCTGCTTCTTCCCTTTCATTCCTGTTCCTCTTTCTTCCCTGTCCCTTTCTTTCATCTCCTCTACTATCTTTTCTGTCTTCTTTCTACCTTTCTCTGGGAGACGACATAAATGACCCACAAGGATTGACGTGTCGTTAAACCTCAACACAGTCAATCAATCTTAATGTGGAGATCTGGTTTGGGATTGCTAATTTCTGACAGACTGAGCTATCTATATCTGAGACACACCTGACTTTTCTTTGCCAGATGATAGCTTGAGTAATTTATTCATGGATTTTCACCAAACTTAGTGTTTGTATCGATATTGTAGAGATCTGGTTTGGGATTGCTAATGGGCAAATTTCATAAATTTTCGACAGTTTTCTGCCCGCAGCAAGTCAATATTGATAACTAGTAAATGTCAACGGATTTTTACCAAAGTGGTACATATCTATTATGGAGATCTGATTCGGGATTCCTTATGGGCAAATTTCGCCAATTTTTGACAGAGTATTCTGCCCGTTGCACAGCCACATATTCATTTCAGGACAATAGCTTGAGTAAATCTCAAAGGATTTTCACCCACTTTGTATTTCCATTGATATTTTGATCTGGTTTGGGATTGCTAATGGGTACATTTCTTCAGTTTTTGACAGTTATCTCCCCTTGACATGATAATGGTGAGGTATTATCATTTTACTGTTTTATTTAAAGTGTTTCCTTAATATAAGTAGGTACATACTTTCCACAAGCCTTTCTAGCATTTTTGAAAAACCTAAGCGCACAGTGTGGTAACTAGGCCAAATATGGTATGTTGAGCACTTGAGGTACTCATTACAGGCACCTTATCAAGGTGCTTCTAATGAGTATGTACAATCTTTGTTTTCATGTAGAAATAAGAAAAATATTATCTTGATACCTCATTTTATCTAGATTATAGCCATGGCTTACATATCCAATTTTAAAGTTCATAACCATCATTAAAATCTGGTTTTGCATGCTTTATCTACCAAACTATTTTACCCCTACCAGACATTTTGCAAAAAAAAAAAAAAAAAAAAAATAATAATAATCTGCAAAGGTTGACATGATTCATTATGAATTTGTTAATCTTCAAGTGTGTCACTGGCAAACACAGTTGCTGATGATACATGTAATTGTGAAATATTTTTTTTTTTGTTATTATTCAAGGACAAATTATTTAAGATATGAAGTGTCCTCAAGTTGGCCGAGTGTTTAGTGCTTCTGACTATGGACCATGAGGTCCTTGGTTCTATTCCTTTCATTATCATACTTCCATCATCTCCATATATAACCAAATCTTCATCATTACCAACACCTTCCACATAATTAAATAGCAGTTTGTTAGTTCTAATAAACTTGAAGTGACTATAATTTTAAATTTCTACCCTTCATGCCATTTTAATTTACCCCCCAGACCCACACCTAATGCCCTAACGGTCAAACCAAAATGCAAACATGTCCATGCATATATTTTGTTGTCCCATATACACAATACATACATGTATGTGTTCTGTATCACATACATTTTAAGCTTTAGCACTTTGTTGGCTAAGTCATCAGATATTTGGTGATATTTTTCCCACAGACACTTGGGGTCAGTAGGGCAGTGCAGGCCCAAAAAAATATCTTGTATATATTTTTTCTCTAGTTATTTTTAGCTCGGCTGTTTTCGAAGAAAACGATGAGGTATTGTCATAGCTCTGGCGTCGTCTGAGTCGTCATGGTGCAAAAACTTGGACATTTTGTAATATCTTTGTCATTACTGAAGATATTTACTTGAAACTCGGACTGGTTGTTCATTATGGAAAGGGGAACTCATACCAATAGGGGAGGTAACCCTCAAAATATTTTTGGCACAGTTATGCCCCTTTTTCGACTTAGAATTTGCAGCCGAGCAATTTGAGAAAAAAATATATACAAGATATTTTTTTTGGGCCTGCACTGCCCTACTGACCCCAAGTATCTGTGATTTTTCCCACAAAATAAGGCCTGATATTTCATTCAGATTGTCTTCTTAGAGACAGGGGAACTCATACCAATAGGGGAGGTAACCCTCAAAATATTTTTGGCACAGTTATGCCCCTTTTTCGACTTAGAATTTGCAGCCGAGCAATTTGAGAAAAAAATATATACAAGATATTTTTTTTGGGCCTGCACTGCCCTACTGACCCCAAGTATCTGTGATTTTTCCCACAAAATAAGGCTTGACATTTCATTCAGATTGTCTTCTTAGAGACAGTTTGTATGAAACATCATATTTGTTTTGTGATGAAAAAGAGAAATCTTTTATAAATGTTGTCTGCTCTTATTTCAAGTTTAAGTTATCAGCAAATCAAAGACACAACCTCAAACCTAAAAATGCAAAGTTTATGTCTGCCTCTTTTTTAGTAGACTGCTTACTAAAAATGTTACACATTACGAAAACATGCCTATTCAAAATATACTGAAAATTTTACCACAAAAAAATGAAAATTTTCATAGAAAAAATTCGGATATTTTTCATTTTTCTGCTCAAAACATAGATTGTGGGTACTCGTTAGAACTGCCTCGCCGAGGCAGTTCTAATGAGTACCCACAATCTATGAGCAGAAATAAGAAAAATAATGTATACCCCAATAAACCCCAGTTTTACTATATAAAAGTGGGGTTTAAGGGGGTCAAAATTATATAGGCACGTTTTCGTGATGAGTACCAAAACTGTTTCTGAGGATTAAAAAGAAATTTATGCTTTATATAGTAAAAAAATGGGATGCTGGTATCAGGGGAACATGTTGGGGTGGTGATGGGGTTGGAGGGGTGGGGTGTGGGGCAGGGGGGTGGGGGGGTTGGTTGTGGCTTGGAGGATATTTACAGTTTTACACCTGGACATTTACCTACACAGACATTTACCCACCTCATTACGAAAACACGCCTATTCAAATAAATAGAAATGTTCACCTCCAAAAACCGAAAATTTTCAGGTAAAAAACTCTGATATTTTTTCATATTTCTGCTCAAAACATAGATTATGGGTACTCGTTAGAACCGTCTCAGCGAGGTGGTTCTAACGAATACCCACATTCTATGTTTTTGAGTAGAAATAAGAAAAATAATCTATACCCCTGTAAACCCCAGTTTTACTATATAAAAGTGGGGTTTCAGGGGGTCAAAATTATATAGGCATGTTTTCGTGATGTGGACACTAGAGATAAATTTGAGACAAATATCATGTTCAGTGAAATGCCATTTATAATTTCTATTAGAGGAAATGTCATTTGGACAAAATGTCTTTTCAATGAAATGCCATGTGTTCTTACATTTGAATGTTGAACAAATGAAATAAATGAAAATATAAATTTTGTGTAGAAAACAATTTCACTGTTGTGTGTGGTTTTGTTAAATATAATAGGCTGTGTATCTGTGTATTTACAGGAAGTTATATGGTTATATAATGGTAGGATATTGTAAGTTTTATGGTACCCAAATAGACAAAGGGATTAGAGTTAAAAATGGACAGAAGCTAGGTGATTTGTAGCCCCAGATAAGTTGGCATTGTCCAGATAAGTCCAAATGAATGAATAGACTTATGCCACTGAGGCAAGTCTAACGTGGACCCCATTAAAAACGCTTTTAATGGAGTTCTAAAGAAAATAAATCAATTGATTTTTTTTGGTTGTGTTTTTTTTTTTTTTTTTGAGAAAAAAATGAAATAAACAAAAATAAAATTTATCTTCTCTGGAGCACAACAGGTCTGGTGTGGAGGCCCTAAAAATGCAGATTAAGATAGAAAAGATCAGAGCTCCAAATAAGGTGCTTTATTCCAACAGTAACAAGTTTATTTACTTGTTTCAGATTTCAATGAAAAATAATTAAAATACTGATATGGCCAATTAAAAATAGGTGTGTTTTAACTTTAAGGTCGCATGTTCAAAAAAAAAATAGGTATGTAGAACTTCAGGGATTGTTGTTTTGTTTATTTTGTTTTATTATTATTTTTTTTTATGTACAATTATACCATAATTACTAAATATATTTGGATTATTCACCATGATTTACAGATATTTTATCCAGCATGTAAATATTTCTGATAGAATATGGCAAAGAGTGTAGACCCAGATCTTGTAGGAGCAGTTTGATGAAGGTCATCACTGTTTGCACAGACCTGCTTTTCTGAATATTTTAAAAGTATATAATGCCCACAGACTTAAAATAGGAAAGTGGTTAAATTACATTTTCTCCATAAAAAGTGGAGTGATGTGAATTATAATCATCTTGATGATTTTCTAGTTTGTGTGTTATGACCAGTGGCCATTTTGTTTGGTTATTTTTTTTTTAAAAACAAAACCACTGAAGCAGTAAGACTTTTCTCCATGATTTTATTCCCGTCTTTTCCAGAGCACCATAATATCTGCCTTCTCTAAAACCCATGTTCATGCTGATGTAAAATATTCTTTTCTAATCTTTGGCATTTCCATTCTATAAAAAATAGAAAAGGTGAGGGAATACAGATTAATCAATCCCTTAGAATAGATTTGTGCAATGTCAACTCATAAGAAAAAAATCTAAACACAAGCATTAAAAAAATAATGAATTGCCAAATTTCTCCTAATAAGGGAGCCTCTTTGCAAGCTGAATAATTATTTTGTATATTACTTACATCATTTGAATATGGAGTGAAGATTTGGTACCAGTAAAATTGATTTACCCAAACTCACCCTCCCACTCCAAGTAGTTTTATACTGACCATTCTAGGGCCAAGGTTCTGTCACACTTCCTTCTATGTGTGGACCAAGCTCCACAGGACAGTCAATAGCACAACTGCCTGCAGATCCAGGAGTTAAATGTTCAAATCCTAGCTAGGTCCCATAACTTTTGTGGGGATGGATGGATTAGACATGAAATGACTTTTATGGTCTTTCTCCCCCTTCTCCTGCTTCAAGAACCATGGCGGTTGTCACTTTCTGGCGAAAGTCTGCACACAAAGTACTGGTGCTCAAAGTACTGATTTCTGCCTAGAGGACTAAGTCTGCCCAGAAAAGTTTAAGTAGGTTAATTGACAGGCTGCATATGAAGTTGACAGTTTTTGCTGGGCTGCAAAACTCCAAATCAAACAGAAATTTCAATCTTAGTGAAAGGTAAAGTTTTATTTTCTGTGAAAAATACCACCAATAATTAAGTTTCATGATGATTTTATCTATACTAGTACAAAGTGTTAAAGTTTAAAATGCGTATGAGACTGAATACATGTACATACTATATTTATACTAAAATAAGCCCCATTATATCTAGTCACACCTCTCCTACTTTGGTAGGTGAAATCCATTATTATACACATGCAAAACTGAGTTTAAGCCATCCAAATATCTTATTTTTGCCCCAAATTTGGATTTAATACTGTCATTTTGGCAATAAGAATTGCAATGCCCTGGGGCTTATTACCGCTTAGTTTAGTTTTGAATAAATGCGGTATAATATATGACAAACTTGTACACTTTATTTATGCATTTATTTGCTTATTTAAAGGGATATAGTTTTTTCAGTCCTCGTTTCCATCCTTTTGTCAACAAGTAAGACTTTGCTTCATAACTTCCGTATCTTCAGTCTCATATGGATATAATTTTCATTGGATATAATTTGTCACACTTGGACGTCAGGCTTTGCAGGCGTTATAGGAAAATTGGATTTGTGAATCAGGTTTATTAGAGATATGCCCCTTTGTAACTACAGTTAAATATGTATTTTGCTTAACAATTTTTGTACCATTTGTGTGAGTTTCATAAAATTTATACCACACATGGTCCCTCATTCAAGACATATGTGACAAAAAATTAAGGACTGTGGGATCAAGTTTCTAGAACTATGCCCCTTTCTTACAATTCAATATGTATTTTGCTTAATAGACTTTAATCTGATTCTGATAACATTAATGTACTGTATATGGTCCCTCATGCAATGTAGATGTGATAGGAAAATAAGAGCTGTGAGCTAGGCATGACTCCAAATATTTAGATTGTTCATAGTACGGGCGGGGGGGGGGGGTGGGGGGGGGGGGCATAATGAACAACTGTAATAATTTGTGCATTTTTTCTGTTATTTCAGGCATTAAAATAGCAGCAGGACATGATGTAGGCCTTACCTTGGATTTGATTTGATTTTGAAAACAAAGAGTTCAAAGACAGCAGAAGACATTCATCCTCTTGAAACCAACTCCAAAAAGAATATTCTTGACTTTAAAAAAGATGCAAAGAATATTGGAATGCTACTGAAAGGATCCACGTTTATGGATGTTTGTTTTTCCTGATAGCATGTTTCTGATTTTAAATTAAATTCTTACAGCATACAAACAGGAACTGTTAACACAGCCCCAGATAAGGCATTTTTTTTCTGTTAAAAAGAACTGATATATTTTTCTTATTTCTCCACAAAACATATGTTATGGTACTCATCAGAAGGTTGTCGCCAAGGCACTTCTGATGAGTACCCACAACATAGGTTTTCATGGAGAAATAAGAAAAAAATATGGGGATACCCCTCTTATCTGGAGCTATCTATTAACTTTTGACAGAAAGTGACTACAATATTCTGAACAATGAGAATGGATATCAAGAACTGAAATTAGAGAGGAATTTGAAGTTAGCAAATACTTGCTATCAGTCATCATTTTGAAAGAAAATTACCAAGAATAAATATTTCTCTGGTTTTAGATTTTGTTTCAGTGTTATTGTGTTGTACTTTTAATCAGTTTGATGCTGGCCTCGGTGGCTCATTTGGATGCGCCATCCGACTGGGGACCAGGAGGTCGCGGGTTCAACCCCCGCCGAGGTTGGCAACATTCTGTCGTGGAGATTGATCATGAAATATTTTCTACGGTCATTCTCTCCCTTCCGCTGATTCAAGAAGGGCAGTTGTCAGTTTCTGGCAAAAGAATGTGCACAATACTGGTTAACCGCTTAGAGGACTGAGCCTTCCCAGTAAACGTGTGGTTAGGTAAACTGACCGCGCTTGACATGACCCCATTGGGTTGACTGGGCCGTAAAACCTCAACACAAACAAACAAAGCATTCGCCTTCAACAATTGTTTCAAAAGCCTAGTCCTCCTACACCCCTGGGCCAGTGGACTCGAAACTTGGTAGGACGCATTGGGGTGACTTATAGATCAAAAATAGCAAAAATCATTCTTATCTGACATTCAAGATGGCAGCCATCTTCTCCTGAACCAAAATTAACTCGAAACTTAGTAGGAAGCATCGGGGATGACTTGTAGATGATAAATAGCTAAAATCATTCCAGTCAGAAATCCAAGATAGCCGCCATGGCAGCCATCTTGAAAATCTATTTTTAGCTTCTTCTCCTGAACCGAAAGGCCAACTGACTCCAAACTTGGTAATGGTAGGAAGCATTGGAGTGACTTCTAGATCAAAAATAGCTAAAATCATTCTGATAGAAAATCCAAGATGGCCGCCATGGAGGCCATCTTGAAAATCTGTTGTTTGCTTCTTCTCATGAACCTAACGGTCAATAGACTCAAAACTTGGTAGGAAGCATCGGGGTGACTTGTAGATCAAAAATAGCTAAAATAGTTCCGATCGGAAATCCAAGATGGCTGCCATGGTGGCCATTTTGAAAATCTTTTAATCGCTTCTTCTGAACTGAAAGGCCAATTGACTCCAAACTTGGTAGGAAGCATCGGGGTGACTTGCAAAAATAGCTAAAATCATTCCAATAGGATATCCAAGATGGCCACCATGGCCGCCATATTGAAAATCTATTTTTCTCTTCTTCTCCTGAAACAAAAGGCCAATTGATTTGAAACTTGGTAGGAAGCATCGGGATGACTTATAAAAGAGAGCTAAAATCGTTCTGTTTGGAAATGCGAGATGGCCACCACGGCGGCCATTTTGAAAATATTTTCGCTTCTTCTCCTGAACCAAAAGGCCAAGTGACTGGAAAACTTGTAGGAAGCATCGGGATGACTTGTAGATCAAAAATAGCAATTATTCCTATAAGAAATCCAAGATTGCTGCCATCTCGAAAATCTATTATTTGCTTCTACTCCTGAACCTAAAGGCCAATTGACTCGAAACTTGGTAGGAAGCATGGGGTGACTTGTAGATCAAAAATAGCTAAAATAGTTCCGATTGGAATCCAAGATGGCTGCCATGGCGGCAGTCTTGAAGATCTATTTTTCGCTTCTTCTCTTGAATCGAAAGGCAAACTGACTCGAAACTTGGTAAGAAGCATCAGGGTGACTTATAGATCAAAAAAGTTTACTTCTCCTGAACCTAAAAGCCAATTGATCCAAAACTTGGTAGAATGCATCGGGGTGACTTGTAGATCAAAAGTAGCTAAAATCCCTCCGATTATATATCCAAGATGGCCGCCATGGCAGCTATTTTCAAAATCTATTTTTGGCTTCTTTTGAACCGAAAGACCAATTTTTTTGAAATTTGGTGGGAAGCATAAGGGTGACTCGTAGATCAAAAATAACTAAAACTTATCCTATTAGAAATCATAGATGGCTGCCATAGTGGCCATCTTGAAAATCAATTTTTTGCTTCTTCTCCTGAACCTAAAGGCCAATTGACTTTAAACTTTGTAGGAGTCATCAGGGTGACTTGTAGATGAAAAATAGCTAAAATAGTTTCATTTGGAAATGCAAGATAGCCGCCATGGCTTTGCATCCTTTCATCTGTCTGTCATGTTATCTCCTCCAGGGCTCCTAAACCACTGGTCGGAACTCAGCCAAACTTGCTACATCACTTTCCCTCATTGTAAAGATGTGCTAGAGCAACATTATTTTTTGATGTGTTGGTCATCCGTTCATCTATTCTTCACACTATCTCCTAAACCACAGGGCAGAATTCAACCAATATTGCTACATTACTTACCCTCATGGTAAGGGTGTGCGCAAGCAACATTTTTTTCTGTCCGTCTGGTGTCCGTCCAACAGGCTATCATCTAAATCATTGGGCAGAATCGAACCAAGCTTGCTATATGACCTCCCCTCATGGTCAGGATGTAGAAGAGCAAGTCTGTCTCTCCGTCATGCTATTAGCAACATTAGTTTGTTTTGAGGTTTTACGGCCCAGTCAACCAAATGGGGTCATGTCGAGCGTGGTCAGTTTACTTTACCACACATTTACTGGGCATGCTTAGTTCTCTAAGCGGTTAACCAGTATTGTGCACATCCTTTCGCCAGAAACTGACAACTACCCTTCTTGAATCAACTGAAGGGAGAGAATGACCGTAGAAAATATTTCATGATCCATCTCCACGAAAGAATGTTGCCGACCTCAGCGGGGATTGAACCCGCGACCTTCTGGTCTTCAGTCGGACGGCGATCCAACTGAGCCACCAAGGCCGGCAACATTAGCAAAGAGCGTGGGGACTGGCAATGGCACGCCATGAAATCATTTCTATGGTCGTCCTCCCTCTTCCGATAGCCGGCCTCGGTGGCTCAGTTGGATGCGCCGTCCGACTGGAGACCAGGAGGTCGCGGGTTCTACCCCTGCCGAGGTCAGCAACATTCTTTTGTGGAGACTGATCATGAAATATTTTCTACGGTCATTCTCTCCCTTCTGCTGATTCAAGAAGGGCAGTTGTCAGTGTCTGGCGAAAGAATGTGCACAATACTGGTTAACCGCTTAGAGGACTAAGCCTGCCCAGTAAACGTGTGGTAAGGTAAACTGACCGCGCTTGACATGACCCCATTGGGTTGACTGGGCCGTAAAACCTCAACACAAACAAATCTCCCTCTTCCGCTGATTCAAGAAGGGCAGTTGTCAGCTACTGACAGAATCAGAATATTTTACTGGTATACATTCTAATATTTTTTTCATATTTCTGCTCAAAACAGATTGTGGGTACTCGTTAGAACTGCCTTTAGTGTATATATATTCTTACATCAAGAGTCTATATATATTCTTACATCAAGATCAATGAATGTCATTAGACATGTTTACTTTGGTGAATGGATATCATTAGACGTATCACCAGTAAATATCTGATCAATGATTTAGTACAGAAAATTTTTCTCGTAAGTTTAACTCAGCAAATTCTATGCATTTCGATACTTGATTTTTTTTCCCATACGGGTGAGGTGTGTGCATGATGATAGGTTCGATGTGTATTTTTTACAACAAAATATGAAATTATTTTCAATCTTTTGTTCCGAATTATCGGTCACTGGTGAACCGTCCTGATGGAATTTTTTTTGCGATGTCGTTAACAAACATCAGCGATTAATAGGTAAAACAGGCTTGGAATTCAGTAGTTGAGACTATTAAGAGTTTGTATGAAAACAAACTTTTAAAACCTTTGCATAAAACAAAATAATGATAATAATAATAGCGAAAGCGACACAAAGTCGCCTGTTTTAAGCGGTCGCGTAAAAAACTAGGAATTAAAGTTTAAACGAAAAAAGAAATGTATAATTCAATAAGTAAATCGTTCAAAATGATAGCTAGACAGATTTTAGGAATGTTTTGTTTCACACGCAATTCAGATTAATTGTAAGTAAATAATTTGAATGATTTTTTTATTGTAAATTATTATCACAATAACGCGAACACGAATGAATGGAATGGAACGGAACGGCGGTCATGATTATGGAGCGATTGGAACGGACCGACCGATACCACTATATTAACCGGAACGACCGTGGACCGGGACCGGAACGACCGAGGACCGGGACTGGAACGACCGTGGACCGGTAAAATGGTTAACTTAACCCCTGACTGGACTGTATTCGTGCCATTGGAGAGCTGTGTTTCGGCATTTTGGCCTTTTCTGGGCAAGTTCTGACCGATCTGGACCTTCGTATCTGCATAGGCGATAAGGATCTTTTTCTCATTTCTGGTCAGGCATTTTGCGCATGCCACTGCTGTTTAAAAGAGAGTTACTGACAAACCCTGTGGTAGCCATAATAATAGTTTACATCAATTCAGACGTTGATGAGTTTAGAGACCTCCGATTTTCAGACAATGTTACCAGCAGTAAACGTTCTGTCATTTCGAGGTAGGGTACACATCATTACGAAAACACGCCTATTCAAATATATTGAAAACTTCACCACCAAAAACTGAAAGTTTTCAGATAAAAATTCTGATATTTTTCAAACTTCTGCTCAAAATATAGACTGTGGGTACTCGTTAGAACCGCATCGACAAGGCGGTTCTAACGAGGACCCACAGTCTATGTTTTTGAGCAAAAATAAGAAAAATAATGTATACCCCTGTAAACCCAGTTTTACTATATAAAAAGTGGGGTTTAAGAGGATCAAAATTATATAGACATATTTTCGTGATGTATTAATTAAAAAGTGAGACAGTTAAGTAGCCTGAGTGAATTTGATGGGCCCTTTTACCAGGTAATACTGTTCACTTGTTTGTTTGTGGTGAGGTTTTACGGCCCAGTCAACCCAATGGGGTCATTTCGAGGTCAGTGTACCTAAACTCACACTTTTACTGGGCAGACTTAGTCCTCTTAGCGGTTAACCAATATTGTGAATATTCCTTCGCCAGAAAACCAGTTAACTTAATATTTCGCTATAAGTAATTCGGAATGTCAGTTGTATATTTAGGCAGGATTTGAGTTACTCGGAAATTATTCATTCTCTTATTGTTGGTTTCAAAAATATAACCGAAGTCTCTTTCAGCAGCCAGTCAGCTATATGAATGCTTATTTTGATTCCGTGTTGTCCCTTGAAATCTTATACCCTAGACACTGACATGGTATTCCACCAAGTTACATTATTCTCAACAGGTCGGCCTGGTGTGAGAATGACTTTATATTGTTGCTGCTATCCTTCATTGACTGACTATTCTTTTCATATCAGGCTTAATCTAAAGTGGATGGATACACTTTCACACAGGTACTATGTCAAAACTGTTTTGCGTCCTTTCTGAAAACGGGTATACTCTAACAGGGCATAATTTGCTATTTTCGTTCCTTGTAGAGTAGACCCTGTTTAAAAGGGATTGGGTTGCAGGAATGCAAACAAGAAGTCACAAAATTTGTCTATGTTGTAAAAAGTTACGGAAAATTCGCCGAGTGTATTCAGTCCCATTAAGATTCATTAACAGTTACGTTAATTAACGTCATTTAAAGAAGTAGATCAGCTCTAGCAGTGATTTGTTGAGTATTAAATCACTGTTGGAGGTCAGTTGTAAAGTAGAGCAAATCACGAGCGCGGGGCGGGAGTGATTTATCTACTTACAACTGGCCGATAAGAGAGCTGACTCTTAATCCATTAGGTTTCTCACCGCTGTGGTTCGAGCCTCGCTCGGGTCACATGTGGGAAAGCCAATTTCTGCTTACGGATGGTCAGGTGGTTTTTCCCCGGGGTCTCCGGTTTTCGTCCACCTTTGATGAACGATCGGCTCGATAAAAGTAAAATATTCTTGAAAGGGCCGTAAACCCCATCCCTCCCACACCCCCCTACACACACACACACACACAAAAAATCACGCAGAAGAGCTGATCTATTTCGATTCTAAAACATAGAAAACGACGAAAAAGTAATTGTATCCTCCAATGAGATTCTTGAAACTCTCCGCCATCGCATAAAGAAATCCCGCCAACAGTTTTAACTGTAACGCTGATGTTTACGTGAATTTATTAAGTTGTTAACCCGAGAAAAAACGCCATTAGACCATCTAATGCCGTGGCAATGAAGAATGACGTCAGCAAAGTGTCAAAATGACGTCGGAACGGCGCCAGATAGCTTCGCGCGCTTCCGCCTAGAGATTTGTTGCAGAATAAATCACTGGTTTTCTCCATTGCCTATATAGGCGCGCGCTATGTTAGAATCCTGAATACGCTTCCCGAATCGTGCAGTTGTTTCTCTCCTGTCGGTGAATGACGTATATTTATTTAAACTGGATATTATAGGACTAATACAAATACACTCAGAGCAGAACTGTCATTCCTAACACTTTGCATGCTGGGTAAAAATTTCAGCAGACGACATTTTGAAATATTTATTTTTATTATTATTGTTATTATTTTTCTTAGAAAATCGGATTTGAAATTTTTGCATGAAGTGTCAGATACTATTTTGTAGGAAAAATAAAAAAAAAAATCAACAGTTTGTCATCTGTTGAATTTGCCCATTGAATTGTAAGTGTTAAATTCTCAGTACTCTGAAGGTTTAAGATTGCTTTGTTACTTAGTCTGAGGCTTGATCCCCCGTCGTGCAATTAATGAGACAGCAAACTTGTTAACCTTGATTGGGTAAATCGCTAAACATGCAGTGTGTCACAATTCATCTACATTATATCCTTAACATTTTATATCGATTAATATGAAAAATCAGGGCCCAGTTGTTCAAAGCTAACGATGTCGTTAGTTAACGATTCGTTAAAATTTTAATTGAGTGATACGCAAATATGCTGAAATTTTTTGCTGAAAAAATGAATTTTTTTTTGCTGAAAAAATGTGAGTAGCTTTTGCAGTGCAAAAGCTACTCGCATTTTTTTCAGTAAAAAATATCAGAATATTGTATATTGAATCCGCTAAAACAGTTAACGAAATGACCCTTAACGAGCTCGTTAAGCTAACGACGCTTTGAACAACTGGGCCCTGATAGGTAACATGAATGCTATGCGGCGAACTGCACGCATGGTTGTCAGCCCAGTTGTGGTTGATTACTTTACTTCTCTTAAATTGCACGACGGTAGAACGAGCCTCATACAGTCGAACCCATATGGCCCGAACATCTTTGAAACCATGGCGCCATGAAAATTTGTTCTAGAGATGCGTAGTTTTAGCCACTGAGGGTTAATCATATATAGCGCCAGGTAAAGAGAGGAAAATGGGCAAAAATTTAAGGAGGTCCTTCTAATCTTCTATAAGAGAATAAATAGTATGTTGAGTGTACTTATTAGAATTGCTTCGATGAGGCGAATCTAATGAGTACACAAACATACATAAGCATGATAAAACACGATCAGACTTTCTTGAAATGTCGGAAGAATTTCCAATGAACTGCAAACAAGTTCGAGTCAGTGACGGTAAACGAGCCATCAGTGTTCGAGCTACTGAGGTTTTACTGTACCTAGGCGCTTCTAATAAGACAAATATCAATACTTTATGGTTGAAAATAGTGTCTTATCAAGAATGATGGCTTACAGTATATAGTTTACATAGACGCGTAAACGCAATACACTGAGGGACATGAGATGATGCGATAGGACGCATACTTGAAAAAGCGAATGCCTTAAATCAGTCTGAGTGGATGCGTCTCTCATTGTTTACACAGGCGCTAAGGCCTACTTTGGCGTGACGCAGATAATTTGGGTTTCATATATTTTCCTACAAACATGTTTAGTCAATATTTTTAACACTAAACAGCAATGCACGTGTCATTTCAGAACTAATTGTATACATCGGGGACTTACCATATTCCGTTAACATTAGAATATTGTATTTTCATACATGCCGTACACATCACAGTATTCTGCTAGTGCTTCAGATACATCCAAGCAGACATATGACGTTTATAATAATAAACAACGTCGCCTCAATGTCGATGCAACGTCATGACGTTGCATCGACGTTGAGGCGACGTTGTATTAACGTCATGTACCTGCTTGGATGTAGCCAAATAGTTTGGGTGGCACTTTCGTCTTAGGAAAGTACCCGCCTGCCTGCCTGTGCTCTTTATATAAATATATTATATGTATATATTTATATGAAAGTGTGAGTTGTGAATTCTAAAATAAAAAAGTCAAAGCTACAAAGAATCATTTCTGAGGAAAAATTAAATACGTGGATGAATCTAAAATATGCCAGATTCATTAATGGGTTTTAAATATTAATCTTACAGTTTAGCTGTTTTTTAAAGGACTAACTACTGTTAACTTTGATCTAGAGACATCGAACTCATGAAAACACCTGATGGACCACTGACGGACGATCTTTTAATTTATCTCCCCCCCCCACCCCGCCATCGGCATGATGCCAGGGCATATAGTTTTTCGGTTTTTCGTACGTGCGTACGTAGGTACGTGGGTAAGAATGCACGTCCTTCCGTACGTATATGCGTACGTATGGAAGGACGCAAGTACGTACGTGATCCTGTTAGTCTCAGGTTAAGGCATTTGTACTAGATAGACACTGAACTTTTATTTAAGGTAGCAACTTGTAACTTTGTATGAAAACTTATGTCTCTGAGACGGTTGCAACATACACGAGTCTTTCCGGCATGATCTATATTTTATGGTCCAATGATTTTGTAATTTAGCTTAATTTACAAAGTTAAGGTATTTGTACCAAGTAGAATCTGACCTTTTATTGATGCTATTGTGTTAAAACATAGTTTATTCCTTGATGGAATTTGAAATAAAGGGCAAAAGTGTTAGCCATCATGAGACTATTTGCTGCGCGCAAGACCCATGTCTGTAGCTCTAAGGTCAAGGTAACACTTAGAGGTCAAAGGTCAAAAATAGAGTCTATTTATAACTGCAGAAATGCTTTCCGTCTTAAGACGACGTGTCGCATGCAAGCCCCAAGTCTATAGCGCCAAAGTCAAGGTCACACATAGAGGTCAAAGGTAAAAATTAGGGTCTGTTATTCCATAACTTTGTCATTCCTTGATGGATTTAGAAACGACTTTGCAGAAATGCTGACTTTTATAAGACGATGTGGTAATGCACAAGACCTAGGTCAATAGCTCCAAGGTCAAGGTCACACTTATAGATAAAAGGTAGAAAAATAGGGTCTGTTTTTTCTTATAATAGAGACTATTATTCCATAACTTTTTCTTTCCTTGATGAATTTTGAAATTACTTGGCAGAAATGTTTACCATCATGAGACGATGTGTAGCCCTCAAAACCCAGGTCCGTAGCTCCAAGGTCAAGGTCAAACTTAGAGGTCATAGGTCAAAAATAGGGACATTGATTGATTTTGAAATTTCTTGGCACAAATGTTAAGCATCACAAGACGAATTTTAATGTGTTGCGCACAAGACTCAGGTCTGTCTGTAGCTCCAACGTCAAGGTCACGCTTAAAGGTAAAAAGTACGGTCTATTTTTGGTGTCCAGTCCATAACTTTATCATCCCTTATGGATTTAGAAATTACTTTGCTAAAATGTTAGCTCTAAGGTCAGGGTTACAATTAGAGGTCACAAATGGGCCAAAATTCGTGTCCGGTCCATAACTTTGTTATTTCTTGAAGGATTTAGAAATTACTTGTAGAAATGTTAACATCACAAGACAATGTAACCGGCTAAAAACTCAGTTCCGTAGCTCCTAGGTCAAAGTCACACTTAAAGTCAAATTTCAAAAATAGGGTCTATTTTTCTTGCCCAGTGCATAAATTTATTATTCCTTGATGGATTTAAAAATTAGAAATTACTTAGCAGAAATGTTAGCTCCAAGGTCACACTTAGAGGTCAAAGGTAAAAAAATATAAACTTTCTCTACGCGTCCATGCTTAAAGTTTTGGGCTAGGGGTTTAGAATCTAGGACACCCATTTAGAGTGATTTTGCCCTAAATCTTAACCCTTGTCCTGTTGAACCCAGATATACCCTGCCTTTGCAAACAGTGTAGATCCAGATCAGTTGGCTTCTGAAGAAGCCAACTGATCTGGATCTGCACTGTTTGCCATTAAGTAAGTGAAGCTATATCAACAGCCTTGATCAAGTAATCTGATTGGCTGAAAATTAGAAATGGGTGTGGCTTCTTAATTTATTCAGCAGGACAAGGGTTAAAGAGTAGTCCATTAATGAACTTCATACTTGGCATATTGGTACCACGTTAGACCACGATTGAACTGATAATATATGTAGGGTCATGTGACCTACATTTTACTGTCCAATGATTTTGACATATCTTGAAGACTATTCCATAGATGAATGTCATACATGCGATATTGGTACCAAGCCAGACCAAAATTGAACTCATTACATATCCAGGTCATGTGACTTTAATTTCATGGTCCAGCGATTTCGCCTTAAATCGTGAATACTATTTTATGATTGAACTTCATCCTTGCGAAACTTGTTGTAAGAGATAAATTTCAGGGTTTCTTTTATTGTAGCAACTAATTTGTATGATGACCTATGTCTTTAAATACAAAACAAATATACAAGAATCAAGTCAAGCTGACCCACATGTCATGGTTCACCTACTTTGGACTTAGGCTAATTTTGCATGGTGAAGATTTTCATTAGAAATACATTTTAACATATTATTGATTCATACCCCAATTCTTTTGCGCAACTTTCATGCAGGTACCCAAAGCGGGGGCACCCATGTACTTTGGACACATTTCTAGTTAGTAGTAGAACAGGAGTGAAAGATTCGGCCAAGTGAACATTTTAAACTGTCTTACATTTGAAAATACAAATAGAAACACCGGTCAGTCAAACATCGAGACGGGATACTGGCTGTATTTTTTCTTCTATGATTAGGTTTGATTAAAAGTATAGAAGATGTCCAGGAATAACCATAATCACGGATCATAGCCTACTAGTGACACCAAGAGAAATAGCAAACAAACCATGACAGACAGTACACAAGCAACATACCAAAGATCGATTTTATTGGTACCAAATCTTCACCCTAGGTTCAGTTGTTATACACATAAAAATGAGTGTTCGGCTTGCAGAGGGGCTCCCTACCCAGTTAGCATTCTTTATAAATCTATAGCGGGCCGTTATCGGCCCGTCAGGGTAGCTGACGGGCCGATAACGGCCCGCTATAGATTTATAAAGAATGCTAGCTGGGTATCTCCCTTGGTGAAACATTTCAGAAAAAAAAAACAAAAACAAAAAAACAACAACAAAAAAACGTGTAAATCAAATTGAATCATTGTGATGAAATAAGAATGCTGGCTCGTGGCAACCTTGAGATTCAGCATTAGTGAAAAAAAATTATTAAATAAAATAAAGGACAGGATTACATTGGGCAGGAGATATTTTCCGAAGCTAATGTTACTGCATATGCGTATAATAATCGGTGTGCATCATGTTTGTCTTGACATGGTGCATGTTTTGTTTTATCTTCATAAGTTTTCGGATCTTATTTCAGGATTTCATTGTTTCTTTTGAATGTATTGTGTCACGAACGTATCGTTCAGTTTCTATTTCAACCTGGACGTTTTCAAACATTGTAACACGCCTCATTTAACTGGTTCTAAAGCTTTTGTGCACTGAGATACATTTATTTGATGATTGCTCCCCTTAAATAATTCTGTGTTTCAGTCTTTCCTCCATTACTTATTTATGCAAGAGACATCTTAGATGGGACAAACCTTAACCATTATAAATCTATGGGCAAATTCAGCAGACGACTAATTAAGGATGTTTTTCCCAGAAAACAGAATTTGAATGGAAATGTAAATTGTCTCCAGTGGAAATGTCAAAACCTGTTTTCTGTGAAAAAAAAAATTATTTCTGTATGTCACCGGCCGAAAATATTACCCAGACTGCTAAGCGTTAAATTATAACATTTTGACACAGTTTACCATTACAGATTTGAAAGTGCATAATTGAATCGCTGGAGTCCGTTAACACCATTTGAGCCTCAACCTTAGAAAATGTACATTCGGACATTTTCGCCCAGCGAAGATTTAGAACAGCATGTGCATTTATGCAGTCTGATCAGAATCTTCAGTGGACGCATTTTGGAAAGCCAAGAATACAAAGTTTTTTATGCGGATAACGAAGGCTCTGATCAGACAGCGCGCATGCGCAAGCTGATTTGAGTTTTTGTTGGGCGCACGTCAGACGGTACTTTTTTCACATTGCGTCTCATTTTATTTTATGGTCGTTTTATGGACACTACGGTGTCTGAAAACTGACCAGTACAAGAACTCAAAACATAGCGCTAATTTGTAGTAGAAAAGAGGCCCGCGGTGGGGAAAAAAGTACCATTTGAGCCTGCGTATGATAAAATCTACAAAATGGCATGTGCGCCCAGCGAAGACTCAGATCATCCTGGGCATCCGCCTTGTCTGATCAGAATCTTCACTTCACTGTGCGCTCAGTGAGTAGCTAAGGACCCAAGCTTTCTTCATGCGGAGAGCGAAGACTCTGATCAGACTGGGCGGATGCCCAGTTTGATCTGAGTCTTCGCTGGGCGTACATGCCATTTTGTAGGCTTTGTCATGCCCTTGCTGATTCTTCTTTAGATACAATACTGTCAAACTTCAATGGCTCCAAAATTTTTGGGACCATGGAAAGGTGTTCTGGACATTGGTGGTTCGAGCCAGTGAGGATTAATATTAGCGTCAGGTCAGGAGACAATCGGGATCATTTAGGGATGTCTTTTTGATCTTCTATAAAATTATGGTATGTTGAGCGTACTCGTTAGATTTGCCTCGATCGGGCGTCTCAAATGAGTACACACAACATACCTCCTCATGATAAAATAAGTCAGTTTCCCTAAATATCCCTATATACTCAAAAAAAGAGTTCGAATAAGTCACGGTGTTCGAGTCATTTAAGTTTTACTATAATTGGGAATATAGATCTTTGTGTCTTCCGCACAGTCTGACCAGTGTCTTTGTTGCTCGTTAACACAATATTCGGCAGTCTAGAACTTGTATAGCGAACAGAAAGATCCAGGCCAGCATGCACGGTAGCGCAGCTGGGCTGGGTCGTTGCTGTTCACATCTGGTAAAAACATTCATTTCCCCACAATGGGACTCCAGTGATATAGTACCCACGTGGGAAAACTGTAATCAGCATAAGCAATTTCTATTATGGTAATGCTAGACATCTGAATGGCAGCTTTGTAACTAAGCATTGGGTAATTCATTGATGTTACGATCTCTGTCAATTTGACAATTCTTAAAGTATGAATAATTTACCGCCTCGGATAGATTTCAAGACAAAACTAAACAAATCGGTAGCTACTGTGGGTATTTATTGTTAGAACTGTGATACTCAAAAAGGCATTTTTTTTCATAAAGTTTCCAGGATAGCACATCAGTACAAGCCTACAAGTTTCGTTCAGTCAAATGTGTTTCCTTTCCAGTTTGAAATAACAGGATCGTTGGGAGAGTAACTAACAACAGTATGCTAATTTTCTTTTAAGAGTTGTTGTAAGTAAGTTTCACTTACGGAATACTCGTGTCAAGACAACTCCCGTGGATTCTCAGTTGAGGGAATACCTGACGCTTAGAAAAGGTGATCAGTTCAAGTGCTCCGTAGGTTTTCGAGGATATATATTTTCCTCTATATAGAATCGTTTCGACGAAACTATAATAATTTTTACCAATCGGTGGGCCGAATCTGCAGACAACAAAGTGATATTTTCTTATTTTTCCTAGAAAACATACCTTGACATTTCATGCAAATTGTCTTCTTCGGAGACACTTTGCATGAAATGTCAAAGCTTTTTTTCTAGTAAAATATATACATGTATAGATATCAAAATGTCTGCTAAGCGGTAAAGAGGCATTGAAACTAAAATACGTATTATAATGATGTTCTTGGAATAAGTATTATGGGGATATTTCCGTCACTGAACTAATGCCTGTTTGAATCTCTGGAAAATGATTCTAATTTAAATACCACTTAATACCTGCAGCTGTGTGTGTTCATAATTACTTATTGCAGTTATAAATATATTGATTGCGCTTTCTTTGCTAGCGAAATTCCGAAAAGGCTATTGGATTACACCGCATGGGCCGCGTCAAGCGAAAAATTGCCCTGGAACATGCGCAAAATGTGCGGATTCACATCATCCTGTAAATGCGCAAAGTCACATCCAGGCATTTGCTCTCCATTAAAATATTCTATAGTATCCAATGGTTTTGTTTGCGGACAGCGAAGGCCCGGATCAGACTGCGCATCCGCGCAGTCTGATCTAGGCCTTCGCTATCTGCCCAAGATTTGAAGGTACAATTTCGCTTGGTGGAGCTCGTATAAAAGAGTAAACCATTCTTATTTCGATTAGCTGAAAAAAAAAGAAAAAAAAAAGAAGCTTTTGAACAGTTCATTTGTGAATTTTTCAGATGGTTATGCAAGCCATCGTAGAGAAAGTGGTCTTCCTAATATGTGAAAACGGAAGGAACTGGCCCTTATACGTAATCAGTCTTAGGTGTTTTGGCAGTAGGCTCTAATGGCGAAAAGTGGCAACCGCAGACCAGGCTAAACGCATGCGCAAACCGAATACGCATGCTCAAACTGAACTATTTGTTCGAACTTTGGCTTTTCTCGTTCGCACGTGTTCAGCTCCATATCTCGTATCGCGGTATATACTGGAAAAGATTTTGTTAAAATAAAGTGTTTCACTTTCAGATGTGCCTGATGATAGTATAATTTGCAAATTTTCTCTTTTTGTCTTGCATCTTAGATCAGAAATCAGTGATGAAGGTTTACATGTAGAACTCTGGGTAAGATTTTCTGCAGACGACTTTTGAAATATTTTCCTAATATTTTTGCCAGGAATTTGACATTTCATGCAAAGTGCCTCCAGTGGAGACAATTTGCATGAAATGTCAAAACCTGTTTTCTTGGAAAATAAGAAAAAATGTCATCAGTTTGTCTTCTGCTGAATTTGCCCAGAGAATGGTAAAGGTTAATGAGGATGGAACTTGTAAACTCGTAAAGGGTTATTTGTAGGAGATATTGCTTTGTGAGTAGATAATAAAGAGCTACATGTAAGAATAAAACAATGGAAATATGGATCAATTTTAAAAGGACTGGATGCACTTAAAGGACTTAACACCATTTTTTTTATAAGGCAGACGACTTTTGTGTCTTCCTGTTTGCTTTCCTGCACATATCACTTCTTAAAAGGGTCTTCTCCTAAAGGAAAGAATTTGCTCCCAAGGGGAGCAAATTCTTTCCTTTAGGAGAAGACCCTTTTTCAGAAGGGTGATAAACCAATTTTCGCCGAGGCACCTCCATGAGTGCATCCTTTCTCCGTAAGACGTCTTCGGATTTCGCTTCAAGGGCATTCCATTGCAAGAAGTGCATTGCGTGAAATATAACTGGGACAGTTTAAGTAATAAGGCTTTCCTTCATCTGCATTTCGGGCATTGGCCTTTACCACTCCCTGGGCTAATTCAGCAGACGACAAACTGATGACATTTTTTCTTATTTTTCCCAGCAAACAGGATTTGATATTTCAAGCACAATGTTTCCATTGGAGAAAAACAAGAAAACTGTTTCGATATGTCGTCTGCTGAAAATTTTATCAAAGATGTTAAGCGCTTAAAGAGTGCAGATAAGTCATACGAGATATCAAACAGAAGAGGCTAACTGGTTTTAACCTGATGATCTCACATTCAAGTAACCAGATACCATCATATGTTGCACAGATTGACTATTTTAGATATGCTAACAGGATTCTTTGGAGTTAGAATTTTACTGTAGATTTGCAAAGTGTATGTGACGGTCGGTTAACGTAATACTAAAGACATCCATAATAAAGTTCAGACATATATTAGTGCTATGGAGGATTCATATTTGAGTGACTATAATGAATATGAAGCTACTGAGGGACTTCTTGATGTCCCGGAAGTTACGTTTGTGCCACCAGATCAATCCGAACCGTAAGTGTGTTTTAACCTTTACCACTCTATGGGCATATTCAGCAGACGACAAATTGATATTTTTCTTATTTTTCAAAAATTTAAAAACAAATAAACTGAAAATATAGGTTCTGAAATTTCATGCAAATTGCATTTCGAAAACAAGCCTATCTAAATATACTGAAAATTTTACCACCAAAAAATGAAAATTTTCAGATAAAAATCTCTGATATTTTTCATATTTCTGCTCAAAACATAGATTGTGGATACTCGTTAGAACCGCCTCGACGAAGCGGTTCAAACGAGTACCCACAATCTATGTTTTTGAGCAGAAATAAGAAAAATAATGCATACCCCTGTGAAACCCAATTTTACTATATAAAAATGGGGTTTAAGGGGGTCAGATAATTATGTAGGCATATTTTCGTGATGGTCTCCAAAGGAGACAATTTGCTTGCAATGTCAAAGCCTATTTTTCTGGAAAAAGTAAGAAAAGTATGCTGAATATTTTTTCCCAGAGTACGCTAAGAATAAAATAGTTTTAAAAAGAAACATCATTTGCATGTACGTAGCTGTCATAGTTCTAAACAGGAGGTGTATCCAGATATTTTTTTTTCACTTTCATTACGAAAACATGCCTATTCAAATATACTGAAAATTTTACCATTAAAAAATGAAAATTTTCAGATAAAAAATTCTGATGTTTTTCATATTTCTGCTCAAAACATAGATTGTGGGTACTCGTTAGAACCGCCTCAGTGTGGGTACTCGTTAGAACCGCCTCGTTGAGGCGGTTCTAACGAGTACCCACAATCTATGTTTTGAGCAGAAATAAGAAAAATGACATATACCCCTGTAAACCCCAGTTTTACTACATAAAAGTGGGGTTTAAGGGGGTCAAAATTATATAGGCGTGTTTTCGTGATGGTTTTTCCACGAAAAGAAGTGGCTGGATAGTTGAACGATTAACGCTCATTGGATCATAAGGCACTTGAATCCCAGTAGTGGCGAAGTCAAGCTCATGACTACATGCACTTCATTGCACGGAGCATTTCATTATTCATCCTACATTGTCTCAGTATGGTAAAAATACGTAATGTAGAAAGAGATGTAAAACGCTTGTTATTGTGGCCTTTGCTGGGTAACTCTGGTTTTTTTTTTTTTTTTTTTTTTTTCTTTTTTTTTTCTTTTTTTTTTTTTTTTCTTTTTTTTTTACAGTTTACGTTAATAGACAAGCGGCCATCGAACGTATCTTCCATTTTCACGGTGTGTAAACGTTTAGTTCAATAACCACTTAAAATAAAAAAAAGTAAAGATTCTGTAAACCATAAGGCCAAAATAAAACGATGCTATCCGATTCCCGTGTACCTTAAGTCTTGTTACGCACTATTTAAACTTTGTAATGAAAGAAGGCGGAATTCTGGCAAATCTCAATTAAGTGATCAAACTCGATCCGTTCATCCACTACCCAGCTAGCATTCTACGTAAATCTACATCGGGCCGTCATCGGCCCGTCAGCTACCCTGACGGGCCGATGACGGCCCGTTATAGATTCACGTAGAATGCTGACTGGGTAGAAAGCTTAAATGTTGTACTGATGAACTTTCATAGTACTTGGGTCGAATAGCATCGTTATAGTTTGGCTAATCATTTACAGCATCTTTAGTTTTCGGTGTTAAGATGGAATGGAATTGCAGGTTTACCCACTTTGATTTTGTTTTTGATTAGGTGCAAAAAAGTTAGCAAGTTATGGAAATGCATATTATACAAAGTAACACAATTAAGACAATATAAAAAAATAAAACAAAAATGATTTTGAAAGCTGCACATTTCATTATGATCCATCACGAAAACATACCTATATAATTTTGACCCCCTTAAACCCCGCTTTTATATAGTAAAACTGGGGTTTACAGGGGTATACATTATTTTTCTTATTTCTGCTCAAAAACATAGATTGTGGGTACTCGTTAGAACGCCTCGGCGAGGCGGTTCTAACAAGTATCCACAATCTATGTTTTGAGCAGAAATTTGAAAAATATCAGAAATTTTCATTTTAAAACTTTCAGTTTGTGATGGTGAAAGTTTTAATATATTTGAATAGGCATGTTTTCGTAATGAGTGTACAAAAATGAATAAATAAATAAATAAATAAATAAATAAATAAAGAAAGAAAGAAAGAAAGAAAGAGCCAGATAGAAAGAAGAAATAAGGAAAAATATTAAACATTCCCTCGGCTATTTTTGCATTTTGTAACATATTTGGCACTTAGTAGAATCGATAGTACTGATCTTTTCCCAAATCAACCTTCACCCCTCTCTGGGCTAAGTCAGCAGACGACAGAATGATGGCATTTTTCCTATTTTTCCCAGAAAACAGGATTTGACATTTCATGCAAATAGTCTCCTTTTGAGACAGTTTGCATGAAATGTTAAAACCTGCTTTCTGGGAAAAATAAGAGAAATAAGAAAAAAATGTCGTCTGCTGAAATTTTACCCAGAGTGCTAAACGTTAAGCTGATTTAATGTAAGCTGTCGTAAAACATGCTCCTTCCACGGAAATCGCATGTTTTACTGCAACTTAAAAGCCATTGATTCAAAAAGAACGCGCTGCATGTGTAAATGCAATGATGATGTTACACAAGAATATTAAAATGTCATTATGAAACATGGAACAATATGGAACAATATTTAGAAAGAAAAAGGAAAAAAAAGTTCTCTGTGTATCTGATTCAAATAACATTATGATCCGCGTCAGGCGAGAAAGGCATACCAGATAACTCTTAGACTTGTGCTGAGACCGTAACAATATGGGGGTAGGGATAATCATTGTTATATTGTCCTTGATATAAGAAGTAGATGTGATAAATATGGGTCACATTATGTCTAATATCAATGTGCAGTTAAGATCATAAGTGTTTCATGATGAACATTACGAAAACATGCCTATTCAAATATACTGAAATTTTTTCCAATAAAACAAATCAAAATTTTCAGATGAAAAATTCTGGTAGTGTTCATATTTCTGCTCAAAAACATAGATTGTGGGTACTCGTTAGAACCGCCTCTTCGAGGCGGTTCTAACGAGTTCCTACAATCTATGTTTAGAGCTTAAATATGAAAATTAATGTATACCCCTGTAAACCCTAGTTTTACTGTATAAAAGTGGGGTTTAAGGGGGTCGAAATTATATAGGCATGTTTTCATGATGAAATAGTGGAACAGGATGAAGCATGGGGAGATAACTCTGAAACTAGGTTAGGGTATATAAGCAAGATAATAAACGGATAGCATTGTGGTACTGGGATAAAACACCAAGTTTGGAAAGCTTTTGAAATTTCAGCAATATTTTTGAAATTTTTAGCATTGGGAGATAACGCTGAAATTTGTCTTGAAAGTCTGCATTCTACGATTGAAATAACCCGTCATAAAAATCATATAACCACACGTGTAGTAACACCTGCAAGGCTTCCCATTAGTTAGCCTAATTACCCTAATTAATATTCGTATTACTCCGCTTATTGATAGCAACCAAGATGTTGTCAACGTTCGCCGATACAACTTTCACTTTTGAAACTTTTGATCCTGTCTTCAGTTTTGAGATGATTTTGAGATGAACGATAAATGTCAGACCGATGGAAGGGGAAGATACAACACAATCATAATGTGAATAACACAGCTACCAGAAATATTCATGGTGGTTAAATTTCGATGTTTTCCGGCAACATATTTGGAGGCACTGTCAACATCGAAGTCGTCAAACAGTCAATGAAAAGAATTTTCACCTCCTCCAAAAAAGCATTGGAGGATAACATGACTTCGACAGTCAATAAATGTGTCATATTAAAATCCAAACTACAGTTAAAATGTTTTATTTTCTTGAAATCTGTCATTTACTTGGGTGAATCAGCCACCGTATAAACTGTATTGATGTTGTTGTTCCAGTTCTTGTTGGATCTACCATGGTCCAGCGGAGCGAGTCCATAAGGTGCACCACATGGTAGTCCCAAGTTATTCACCCTTTCCTTGGCTTTGATCTTTGGAGTTCAGCTGCAGTTCGCCTTATCCATCGCCTGTTAATTTCGTTTAAGAGGGAGGAAGGGTGCTGTAAGTTACGGAATTTGGTTCGGTTCCAAAAATGGTTGTGCTTAAAGTCGTACCTGGTTCTTGTTTTTAGCTCACCTGAGCTGAAGGCTCAAGGTGAGCTTTTGTGATCACTCACCGTCCGTCGTCGTCGTCGTCCGTATGTTCGTCCGTCCGTCCATAATCTTTAAACAACATCTCCTCCTAAACCACTGATTGGATTTTGACCATACTTCACAGGAATGATCCTTGGTTGGTTCTCTTTCAAAGTTGTTCGAATGGTTCCGGTCCGTTACATATCTAGGTCACAGGAGCTAAAAATAGATTTTTTAACTAAAAAAATAAGAAATCTTCTTGTCAGAAACCACTGGACCGATTTCAATATAATTTTACAGAAATGTTCCTTTGGTAATCCTCTACCAAGATTGTTCAAGCCATTCGGATTTGTCAAAAACATGGCTGCCAGGGCTTATTTTCCCTATATATCTATCTAGAAAACTTTAAAAATCTTCTTGTCAGAAACCACTGGACCGATTTCAATATAATTTTGCAGAAATGTTCCTTCAGTGATCCTCTACCAAGTTTGTTCAAGCCATTTGGATTCGTCAAAAAGCATGGTCGCCAGGGGCGGGGCTTATTTTCCCCATATATCTATGTAGAAAACTTTAAAAATCTTCTTGTCAGAAACCACTGGACCGATTTCAATATAATTTTACAGAAATGTTCCTTTGGTGATCCTCTACCAAGATTGTTCAAGCCATTTGGATTCGTCAAAAAACATGGCCACCAGGGAGCGGGGCTTATTTTCCCTATATATCTATATAGAAAACTTTAAAAATCTTCTTGTCAGAAACCACTGGACCGATTTCAATATAATTTTGCAGAAGTGTTTCTTTGGTGATCCTCTACGAAGATTGTTCAAAGCATTTGGATTCATCAAAAAACATGGCCGCTAGGGGGCGGGGCTTATTTTCCCTATATATCTATATAAAAAAAAAAACAACTTTAAAAATCTTCTTGTCAGAAATCACTGGACCGATTTCAATATATTTTTTTCAGAAATGTGCTTTTGGTGATCCTCTACTAAGATTGTTCAAGCCATTTGGATTCGTCCAAAGCATGGCCGCCAGGGGGCGGGGCTTATTTTCCCTATATATCTATATACAAAACTTTAAAAATGTTCTTGTCAGAAACCACTAAATCGATTTCAATTTAATTTTGCAGAAATGTTCCTTTGATGATCCTCTACCAAGATTATTCAAGCCGTGTTGATTTGTCAAAAAACGTGGCCGCTAGGGGGCGGGGTTTATTTTCCCTATGTATCTACAGTGGAACCTCGATAATTCAAAGTCCAAGGGACCAAACAGTTTTGTTTGAATTATCGAGACTTTGAATAATTGAGGGTTAAAATGCATACATATATTTAAGTCGGGACTTCAATATGATTTTGAATTATTGAGAATTTTGAATTATTGGAGTTTGAATTATCGAGGTTCTACTGTATATAGAAAACATTAAAAATCTTCTTGTCATAAACGACTGGACCGATTTCAATATAACTTGGCAGAAATGTTTCGTTAGTGACCCTCTATCAAGATTGTACAAGGCGTCATGATTTGTCAAAAAACATGGTCGCTAGGGGGGCGGGGCTTATTTTCCCTATATATCTATATAGAAAACTTGAAAAAATCTTGTCGTCAGAAACCACAGGACTGATTTCAGTATAACTTCACAGAAATGTTTCCTTGGTGACCCTTTACCAAGATTGTTCAAGCCGTTATGATTTGTCAAAAAAACATGGCCGCTAGGGGGCGGGGCTTATTTTCCCCATATCTCTATACAGAAAATTTTAATGATCTTTTTTTCAGAAACCACTGGACCGATTTCAATATAACATTGCAGAAATGTTTCTTATGTAATCCTCTATCAAGACTGTTCAAGCCGTCATGATTCGTCAAAAAACATGGCCGCCAGGGGGCGGGGCTTATTTTCTTTATATATCTACATAGATAACTTTGCAGAAATGTTTCCTTGGTGACCATCTACTAAGATTGTTCAAGTAATCATGATTCGTCAAAAAACATGGCTGCCGGGGTCGAGCTTATTTTCCCTATATATCTATATATAAAACTTTAAAAATTTTCTTTTCAGAAAGCAATGGACCGATTTCAATACAACTTGGCAGGAATGTTGCTTTGGTGACCCTCTACAAAGATTGTTCAAGCCGTCATGATTCGTCAAAAAACATGGCCGCTAGGGGGGCGGGGCTTATTTTCCCTATATATCTATATAGAAAACTTTAAAAATCTTCTCGTAAGAAACAGTTGGACTGAGTTCAATGTAACTTGGCAGGAATGTTGCTTTGGTGACCTTCTACCAAGATTGTTCAAGCCTTCATGATACGTGAAAAACCATGGCCCCAGGGGTGAGGTGGGGGGGGGGGGTGGGGGTGGGGGCGGGGCTTATTTTTCGTATATATCTGCATAGAAAACTTTAAAATTCTTCTTGTCACATACCCTATGACCAATTTCAATATTACTTGGCTGGAATGTTGCTTTGGTGACCCTCTACCAAGGTTATACAAGCAATCATGATTTGTCCAAAAACATGGCTGCCATGGGGTGGGGCTTATTTTCCCTATATATCTAAATAGAAAACTTTAAAAATCTTCTTGTCAGAAACCACTGAACAGGTTTCAATATAACTTGGCAAGAATGTTCCTTTGGTGACCCTCTACCAAGTTTGTTCAAGCTGTCATGATACGTCAAAAAACATGGCCGTTAGGGGTAGGGCTTTGTAGCTATATAACTTGGCAGAAATGTTCCTTTGGTGACCCTCTTTTAAGATTCAGTTTTAGTCGTCAAGATGCGTTAAAAAAAACATGGACGTTGGGGGAGGGGGGGGGGGTTGGTGTTGGTGCTATAAAATTTATACAAAAATCCTAGAGCAGTGAACTTGGCTTAAACTTCAACAGTAAATATGTAAATCTGTTTGCTCAGGTGAGCGATATAGGACCATCATGATCCTCTTGTTTGACTTTGTTTTATGGCCAGTGTTCTTGCACTTTATGCGTTGTTCGTCGTGTCAGGTGGAGGATCTGGTTTGATAGGGCGCCGATGTTTCCAGGGTATCCTCAGTGATGGGCGGAGGAGGTGCAAAGTGAGTCTTCCTGTCCTATGGGAGTTGCAGGTGTCTTGTAGATTCCCCTTGGGGAATCTTGTGAGCTTATTCTTATGTTGTTCATATACCTTATTCTGCAGATGTGCTTAGCAGTTTTGTTGCGTTACAATTGCGTGGGGAGGGCTTAGGGTTTGCTTTGTAACTGATCTTGTTAAGATCTGTTTTGTCCGGTCTTCATGCGCAAAGATTGTGCGTTTCCTAATCGAGCCTTTGATTTTCTTTGCGCTGATTTAGTTTTGAATTTCGAATCCCCCGTTTGAATATGAGCTATCAGAGTTGTATGTTTGAAGTTTACATACGGTGTGCTCTGGTCGGGTTAATTCGACTTTGTTGTCCCTTCAAGGTCAATGACCTTTAAATACGACAGCTGACTTCGGGGGATTTCCCTACTGATTTTCAGTGACGTATTGACTCACTAAGTGATGTAGAAGGAAATATTTATTTTTTAATTCATTTATTCAAGTAAAATATTTATTAGCTCAAATAAAAGTCATCATTAATTCCTACAGATAAATGAAATAATAAATGGTATATTTATCTTGTTTCTAGTTATTTTCGGTACTTATTAAATAATATGCGAACTATTTGTTTTGTGTAGTACTATTAAATCTTTGGTAGTGAGTTCTTCCGTTTAGCTATGGAAAGCCGTTATCTTAATACATTTTGTGCGTTTTTGTCATCGGAAGATTCATGTGATAAACAGAATCTTACATTCGTAGTCATTTAATATGAAATTTATGAACCTCGTTGGGTAATTTCGGTATTTTGCGAGCCTAAAGGCTCGCAAAATACCGAACTTACCCAAACTTGTTTCATAAATTTCATATTAAATGACCACGCATGTAAGATCCTCTGTTTATATGTTACTTATTTTCGGTCTGTTTCCTGCATTTAAGCGCACACTAAAACATCATGCATAGATGAACCACGTCCTAACAATAATATGCTACTTAAAAGGTTTGACAATTTTTTTGTTTCGGTGGATTTATTTTTTTATTGATTTTCTTTCATTTTTTGAGGACTTCAGTTTAAGAGGTGAAACAAACTAAACTTACGAAGAAATAACAGCTGTCAGTCAACATTTTGAGCTGTGAATGTTTAAAACATGGTCGCGTCATATGACGGCAATAATTCCATCAAAGAGCCAGAAATTTCAAAATTATTGCCGACATTTCAAAAGCTTTCCAAAGTTTAAACGCACATAGCATAGAATAGCTTTTAATTGACATACCCTTTAAATTATTTCTCAAACAGGTGCGCCGTTTGCTATGGGACCCAAAATTTAAACACACACAACTTTAGTTCTCCTGCTTTTTGATGGTTTAATAATTTCGACTCTAGAACATTTTGTTAAACATCAAAAATGTGCATTATTCATCCAGTTTTAGCATTTAGTTATCAAAAACATGAATGTTCTTGCACTTTTACCAGAACCATCGAAAAATTAACAAAAAAAAAAAAAAAAAAGAAACTCATTATCTGAAATCGGCAGACAACATTTCTAACACTTATTTTTACACGCTGTGAGTTGATACCTTAATATTGGAGACTCTGATTTTCGGGCGTTTCCATAAAATACCTACTGACTGAGCCGTTGTTGCTGTTCAGTGCCAAATAATGTTGGATCTGTAATTACGAACAAAACATTTTTTCCGAGATTTGATTTAAAATTCTATTGATTCCAAATGTCCAAAATTTCGTGCCTAATTGGCTGATGCCAGCTGGTACAACCCAGAAAACATGACACTTCAGCTAGTTTCAGTTTTTGTGAGTGTTCATTGCTCTCAAATGTCATTCCTTTTAGAATCTGTTTATCTTCACTATAGCTGGTATCAGTGCTGTGTGGCGGCCGTAAAACGTCTCTCCGTACTTCACTATATGCCGTATTTACCCTCAGTATTGGAACACCTTATCTACTTACAATACTTCTCCTAAAATTTTGAAATAGTTCTTTCTACTACTTGTTGATGTGTCTAAAATAAAGCTGAATGTATGGCAAACAGTGTAGACATTGACCAGATGCCGCATTCTGCGGCGTCTGATCTGGGTCTACACTGTTTGCAATGGCTAATAATCTTTCCCAGTACTTGGAGTTATTATGGTAAGAATATAAAATAATGCTGTATGTATGGCAAACAGTGTTGACCCTGATCAGACGCCGCGTTCAGCGGCGTCTGATCTGGGTCTACACTGTTTGCAACGGCCTATCTGTCCCAGTGCTTAGGGCTATTACGGTAGTAAAGTGTATCTTGTCTGGTCCTTTGTAATCATTTGGCCTATTCCAGGATTTTTGAAAAATTATACGAGGGTCACTGTCCTAATTGACAGAAACTATAGCTAATCTTGGTCCAGAAAACTTGATACTTCCGCTGTTTTAAGTTTTGTGAGTGTGTTCCGTGCTCTCAAGGGTCATTCCACTAATTTTTAAAAATACGAAAATTTATGGAAGTGATGCTAAACATTTTGGAGTAGTGAATTTAAGGGCGGCCAAGGAAAACTCGGCGAAGGACTACCCAGGGGATACTTTTGACAGATCCCTTCATTTGTGTGAAAGTGGCTTTAATTCTAAAGTGTTTGATAAACGTTTATGAGAATTATTGATTGTTTTGGAGCAACAAAAATTAAGAATAGAATTAGCGACATGAAAACTTAAAATTTTAGTTCATCCAAAATATTCAATAACATTACAAATGCAGTTTCAGAAGAGATGACATTCAAACTATTCCTGTTGAAACGACAACGCACGTACTTCAACGGATGTTCGCGCTCGCATTCTGCTGAAGACTTAACTGAGGTTTTGCAGCCTTTGTCACTGGACGAATAATGTTTCTTGTTATATTTCGCCAAGAGAAACATGGCACCGTTGAACTGCAACCAAAATAAACAAACAAACGCCGTGTTGATAGCATTTTTTATTTTCAGCTCACCTGAGCCTTTGGGCTTATAGGTGAGCTTATAGTGTATGCCGACTTCGTCGTCCGTCCGTCATCCACATTCTTGAAATGTTTTCTCCTCAGAAACCACTGGGCCACTCAAAGCCAAATTTCATATGGAGTTTCAATGGGTAGGGGAACTAAAGCTTGTTCACTACATCTCGGTCACATGACCAAAATGGCTGCCTTGCCCATATTTGGTAAAAAAAAAAAAAAACACTTTTAAAAATCTTCTACAGAACCAAAGGGCCAGTGGTCCTCGGGCTTGGTATGCAGCATTGGGGTAAAGGGCCCAACACCATTTGAAAAACGATGACATAGGGTTGACCTTGACCTTTTTACGGAAAGATAAACATTTATACATAGTATCCTGTCGGCAAAATTTAAAAAATCTCCTATAGGCAAATTTCATGTGGAGCCTCCAAGGGCCGCGGGAACGAAAGTTTGTTTGCCATATTTGGGTTACATGATCAAGATGACCGCCACGCCCATATATGGTAAAAACACTTTAGAAATCTTCCCCAGAACTAAGGGACCAATAGCTCTAGGGCTTAGTATGCAGCAATGGGTGTAAGAGTCCAATTAAGTTTGAAAAAAAAAATGATAATCTTAGTTTGACCTTGATCTTTTTTATGGAAAGGTCATTTTTTTAGATAAAACTGTGTAGGCAAAACTAACATCTTCTCTGGAACTAAAAGGCCCAGACCTTTTTTATTTGGTATGTAGTTTCATATTGTGGACCGCTATATATGGTAAAAACACTTTAAAAATCTTCTCCAGAACTAAAGGGCCAATGGCTCTAGGACTTAGAGATTTTTTCCACTCTAGTTTACATGATCAAGATGACCGCCAAAAAAAGGTAAGAGAAAAGTCCAAGGAGTGCCACAATCACAAACCGCAGCCCTTCCCAGACACCAAGAGGAAGAGGAAACCGATAAATCTAAACAAGCACAAACCGAACAAACGTACGAAAGCACTAAGATTAGCTCTCTCTTCCCCAAGCGAGGTAATCGCAACACTAAAAGGACTAAAAAACACAAGAACAAAATGACACACGGAAATACATACAACAAATCGCCTCGTAGAATAAACCACAAAGCAACAAAGACTAACACCGGGACCACCGCCTTAGAACGGTCGGTAGAGCAAACCACCGGGGGTTTAAAGCACTTTTACAACTAACTAACTTCACCCTTGGTCCCGATGCTACTCTTAATACAGAAATACATAAAAATTCAGTTCGCATAAAGGCTCCCAACTCAGTCAATGCATCAAAGCGAAAACATTAAAATCAAATTTATCACTATAATAAACAAAGACGAGTACTCATGGCTAATTCTACTGTATGCCAGTGTAAATGAAAACCAATAGTTGAACCACGGCGGGCCAAGCCAAAGATATATCGTCAAGCCCCAACCCACTGGTTTAAGTTTTACGAAGAGGCCGTCATTGAGTCTGAGGCCCGAACCGCCGTCGTGCAATTAAAGAGTGAAGCATAGCCATCAACAATGATTAGGTTGACAACTAGGCATGCAGTCTGCCGCATAATATCCAGGCTATAGCCAATTCTTTTATAACGGTTAATAAGTTTCCTGAATTGCTCCGAAAAGTTAGATTTACCTACAATTTTTCTAAATCTGTACACTAAGTCACCGTAAAATTCGGGTTCCGATATACCTTGTTGCAGAAGTGTTTTCAGACTGACGCTATATTTTTCTAAGAAGGCACTGTATCTGCGATAAAATTTCGATAACGCCTTACGAAGTTTAAAATAACGATAGCCCTGCCTAAGAACTTTGGCAGTAAGGGCTTTATTACGGTAGTTAAAGTCATTAAGATTTGAAGAAGCTCTGGCGAATCTTATAAGTTGAAATATGTATACCCCATATGAGGTACGCCGAGGGACATCGCCATCCAGAAAAGGGAAATTGACTATATCAAAATCAAAATCGTCCCGTTTATCATAAATTTTGGTGGAAACTGTACCATTAGATATACACAGATTCAAATCCAAAAAAGGTGCCTCGGTATCGGAAGAATTTGCTTTATTTAATTGGAGTTCTGTAGGGTATATCCGGTCCACCATTTGGTCAAAGTAAACATTATCAATATTTAATAAATCGTCAAGGTATCTTGAAGTTGAATTGAAAGCCTCAATAATGTCAGCCTGATTTTCACGTGAGAGAGACTTCATGAAATCTCTCTAATAACAAAACAGAAACAAATCTGCAACAAGAGGAGCACAATTAGTTCCCATCGGAATACCAATAGTTTGTCTATAAAGTTTAGTACCAAATCTAATAAAATATTATCCAAACGATAAACAAGGGCATCACAGACTTTTTGACACGACCATAAATTGTGATTATTATATACATCAGAAGTGAAAAAAAGCACATTCTTCGTTGCAAGCCAAATATTGGGTATTCTCCCGAATAAACGTTCGGTTAATTAAATCTTTATAAGACGATGAGGTAACGTAGTATACAGTGTAGAAAAATCATATGTAGACAATTTAGAAGCCTGAAAGTTTTTAGATTTAAATTTATTGAGAACATCATTAGAATTTTTAATTGACCAAAAATAGTTATTTCCGTCCCTTTCGTAAACAGTATCATAATATCTAATCCTAAGATCTAATCCAATGTTTTTTAACAGCAGTAAGGCATGAAGTTAGCAGTTTGGACAAAACAGTAGTCGTACAAGAACTAGAATTAGCAATGAAACGTGCTTTATAAGGTCGTTTATGAAGTTTCGGTAACCAATATAACGTAGGAAGTCTGTCTTGCTTTTCTTTGATACTCACTGCAAACTTAGCAGTGACAATAGATCTCTCGTCAGTAGAAATCCGTTCATATGTTTTGGTACTACCAAGTTCTTGTTTTAGAGTATTGATATAATAAAGTCGTCACACAACAACAACATTATTAGCAGCTTTATCAGCTGGAGCCAAAACATACTTCCTATGAAATTCTTGGATACCTTGTTTCAAATATCGAAAAGATAATTTAGGCTTAGGAGGGAGAAGATCAAGGTTATTAGAGTAAAATAACACACGTTCATCAATGATCTTAAAAATCTTTAATTTCCAATTATTTAAAGCATTAGACTCAACATGCTCTCGTTTACCCCAATGCGTACAATAACGCGTACCAAACCTATATATGGTAAAAACACTTTAAAAAATTTTCTCCAGAACTAAAGGGCCAATGGCTCTAGGACTTAGAGATTTTTTCCACATCTAGTTTACATGATCAAGATGACCGCCAAAGCTATATATGGTAAAAACACTTTAAAAATCTTCTCTAGAACTAAAGGGCCAATGGCTCTAGGGCTTAGTGAATTTTGCCACATCTAGTTTACATGATCAAGATGACCGTCAAAGCTATATACGGTAAAAACTTTAAAAATCTTCTCCAGAACTAAAGGGCCAATGGCTCCTGGGCTTAGAGAATGTTTGCCACATCTAGTTTACATGATCAAGATGACCGCAAAAGCTATATACGGTAAAAACACTTTACAAATCTTCTCCAGAACTAAAGGGCCAATGGCTCTAGGACTTAGAGATTTTTTCCACATCTAGTTGACATGATCAAGATGACCGCCAAAGCTATATACGGTAAAAACACTTTAAAAATCTTCTCCAGAAATATAGGGCTTAGAGAATGTTTGCCACATCTAGTTTACATGATCAAAATGACCACCAAAGCTATATACGGTAAAAACGCTTTAAAAATCTTCTCCAGAACTAAAGGGCCAATGGCTCTAGGGCTTAGAGAATGTTTGCCACATCTGGTTTACATGATCAAGATGACCACCAAAGCTATATATGGTAAAAACACTTTAAAAATCTTTTCCAGAACTGAAGGGTCAATGGCTCTAGCGCTCTAGGTCTTGTGTTTTTCAGTCCTTTTAGCATTGCGATTACCTCGCTTGGGGAAGAGAGAGCTAATCTTAGTGGTTTTCGTGCGTTTTTTCGGTTTGCGCTTGTTTGGTTTGGTTTATCTGTTTCCTCTTCCTCTTTGTGTCTGGGAGGGGCTGTGGTTTGTGGTTGTTGCGCTTCCTGGGCTTTTCTCTTGCCTTTTTTAGTATGCAGCATTTGGGATAGGGCCCAATAAAGTTAGAAAAAATATAACCTTGATTTGATCTTAATCGTTTTTTTTTATAGAAATGTCAAATGTTTTACATAGACTCGTATAGGCAAAACTTAAACATCTTCTTGTCTGAAACTAAAAAGGCTCAGACCTTTGTCATTTCTCTTGAGGACCGCTATCAAGATGTATAAATTTATGACCCAGGGGTCAAAAATGGCCCTGCCACAGGGGTCACTTACTTTACCTAGACTGATAAAGTTAAAAATCTAAAACTCTTCTTTTCTGAAAGTAGAAGGTTCAGGCCTTTGATATTTGGTTTGTAGCTTCATCTAATGGGCCTCTACCACGTTGTTCAAATTATTGCTCTAGGTCAAAAGTCGCCTAATCTCCTAAACCAATTCTTTCAAAGCCAAACTGTGTTAGATGAGCAGAATGCATTACTACCTGAATTAACATGTGTAGCAAATTCTAGATTAAGTAGCATCGTCCTTACTCCAAATGAAGTTTAGTTAGTATTAAAATCACTGCTAACGGGTAAAGCTTCGGGACCCAATGGATTAAACAATCGTATTCTTAAAGAATTGGCAATGGAAATTTATCCGCCCCTCTGTACTCTTTTTAATCTATCTCTTCAAACTGGTATTGTACCTGAATCGTATAAAGAAGGTAATGTCTGCTCAATATTTAAGAAAGATGACCCATCCCTGCTTAGTAACTACAGACCAATCCCTCTCCTAAACTCTGAGGACAAGGGTTTTGAAAGACTAGTCTTCAAATATTTATATAATCATCTACGCGATAACAATATTTTGACCTCTTTACAATCTGGTTTCATACCAGGCTACTCGACAGTTAATCAACTGACGTATCTTTACGATACTATCTGCCAAGCCCTAGATAATGGCAAAGAGGTCCGTGCGGTCTTCTGTGATATAAGCAAGGCCTTCGACCGTGTATGGCACGCCGGTCTTATTCACAAACTTGAGGCAGCAGGAGTCACTGGCGCTGTGCTCAACTGGTTCAGGAGTTATCTCTCTGACAGGAAACAAAGAGTTGTTCTTCCTGGTGCTTCTTCAGACTGGATTTACATTTTAGCTGGTGTCCCACAGGGATCAATCCTGGGACCATTACTGTTTCTGCTATACATCAATGATATAGTAAATGACATTGGAGCAAACCTTAGACTTTTAGCCAATGATACAAGTCTTTTTATCGTAGTAGATAATCCAATGACAGCTGTTGTCTGTCTGAATTCTGACCTAAATGCAATATCACAATGAGCTGCATCATGGCTAGTGCTCTTCAACCCAACTAAAACAGAATCTCTTATCGTCACACGTAAACTGAACAAGCCTGTCCATCCTCCACTCTATATGAATGATCAACAACTAATTGAAGTCGAAACACAAAAGCACTTAGGTGTTTATTTCTCAACTGATTGTACATGGCATAAATATATAAATTATATCAAAGAGAAAGCTTGGGGACGAATCAATGTTATGAGGAAACTCAATTCAAGCTCGACAGAAAATCCCTAGAACTTATTTACATGGTACTTATACGACCTCTACTGGAATATGCAGACGTAATTTGGGACAGTTGTACCTTATATGAAAAACAAGAGCTTGACAAGATTCAGAATGAAGCAGCCCGAATTGCAACTGGAACTACCAAACTCATATCCTTAGACTGTCTTTACAACGAAATTAAATGGGAACCCTTAGAAAAACGCCGAAGAAACCACAAACTCACGCTATTCTACAAAATGTACACCAGTTTGACTCCATCATATCTTTCTGACCTAGTACCACAAACTGTTAGTAGCGTTTCGCGATACAACCTTAGAAATTCTCATGCTCTCCAAACTGTTGACGCCAGATCTAACAATTATAATTACTATTAATTTCTTCCATCAACAGTGAGGGAGTGGAATAATCTACCGTCTGATGTTACTCAATCAGAATCAATTGATGCTTTTAAACACAACCTCAACAGAGAAAATTTACCAACGTACTTCTATACCGGTAAAAGACATGCACAAATTCTTCACACCCGCTTAAAAACGAAATGCAGTGCATTAAATTATGATCTTTTTCTGAAGAATATCACGGATTCCCCGCTATGCCGCTGCGGCGATATCGAGAATACCTATCATTTTTTTTCAATGTCCTCACTATCGGAACTCGCGGACTGAGCTCTTCGAAGCAGTTTCACAGTACAAGGAAATCTCTCTTGATCAACTTCTCTTCGGTGATATTTCTCTCTCCTACGATACAAATAAGAAAATATTCGAGAAAGTCCAAAAATACATAATCACTACCAAGAGATTCACTACCATGCAGTAATTCTAAGAATGTACAAAATTAAACTTGTCAAATTTACCATGCGGCTAGTTTTGTTTTGAAGCAAAAGAGTTTTTAAGCATTACTGTCGCGCACCTCTCTCTCTCTCTCTCTCTCTCTCTCTCTCTCTCTCTCTCTCTCTCTCTCTCTCTCTCTTAATAACCAAACTCTTATGTACTCAAAGTCAACAAGTCGTTTTCACTTCCAATATATAACCTCCATCATAACTAATAATCCACTGCATTTTTTTTAAATAAACAACTAAACACACAATACTGATGTACATACATACCCAAGTTTTCTGGTTTACCTACGTTTCTCTATAATTGTTGCTTTTCTTACTCTTTCTAATGATACAATTACCTAAGTTTTTTTTTAATTGAATGAGATCGTAGTTTATATTGTTTGTTTGAATGTATATGAACAGAAATTCAGAGTATCACTTGTACATGATCTTCGTCTTGCTTGCACAGTTGTTATTATTAAGGAGAAGAACTAAATAAGTAACATTGCTCTCGTTCTGATCCTTTAATATGTCTTTTCACAACATTATATTTGTACCCATGTATACTTTGTGAAATAAAATATGTTTAAACCAAAAATCGTCCTGTCCCGGGGCTCACTTGTTTTACATAAGATACTTATACAGGTAAAAACTTCAAAACCTTGTCGGAAACAAGAAGGCCAAGGTCTTTAATATTTGGTGTGTAGCTCAATCTTATGAACCTTTATCAAGATTGTTCAAATTGGCCCTGGGGTAAAAAAAATGTCCCCCCCCCCTCCCGGTGTTCACTTGTTTCACATAGAAGGAACAAACTTAAATAATCTTCTTGTCTGAAACTAGAAGGCCCAGGTCTTTGATGTTTGGTATGTAGCTTCATCTAGTAGGCCTTTACGAAGATTGTTTTAATGATACCCCTGGGGTCTAAAACTGCCCTGCTACAGGGGTCACTTATTTTACATAGACACATACAGGGAAAACTTAAAAAATCTTCTGGTCTGAAAGTAGCGGGACCAGGCCTTCGATATTTGGCATGTACATGTGTAGCTTTATCTACTAAGTTTGTTTAAATTATTGCCCTGGGATGAAAAATGGACCGACCCAGGGGTCACTTGTTTTACATAGACTCATATAGGGGAAAAATTAAAACTCTCCTTGTCTGAAACTAGAAGGCCCGGGTCTTTGATATTTGGTTTGTTGCTTAATCTAGTGGACCTCTACTAAGATTGTTCACATTATAACTCTGGGATCAAAATTGGCCGCGCCTAAGGTACCACTGGTTTTACATAGACTCATATGGGGAAAAATCCTCTTGTGTAAAACAAGAAGGCCCAGGCCTTTGCTATTTGGTAATTAGCTTCACCAAAGCCACATTTAATATGCGAATTTCTTTTTTTGCCAAATTAATTAAAGCTTAATTCCGTACCAAATTACTATAAGATACAGAGACAGGTTGTTTTCAAACTGTGTCGGTTACCATACCCGTATGTTTTAGTCTTTATAATTGTTACCATAAAATTGCTCAGAACAAATAGTCTCAGGTGAATATTGATCCCTTGGTTATTTATTTGTTCAGGGTTTCTCTCGACGAAATGTCGTAAATTGCAGTCATTTTTTTCCGAATGAAACCAAGCGTGTTTGGTGTCTGCAACGTTTTTCGCCTATTATGCATTTAATGAAAGCATAAATATTAATGGCTGATAGCAAAATTGACGTTTCGTCAACAATGAATTATATTGCAACTATTAACCGTAAAGCTACTGAATTTAAATATTCGCAGCGCTGTTTTATAATATTTGTCTCAACATAGTTTTGAGCACTTCATCAGAATCGCTTAAGTAGAAAACGAGTAACAGTAAATCTCAAATCTTTTTTACTACAAGGAAATAAGACAGACAAATATAAAACTCTCATTTGTCGTCTGCTAATATTGTCGTCAGCATAATCAGGATAAGTGCATTATGATTCGTGCTCCAGCAGAGAAAAGCCCTTCAGCAGTCTAAATAAACATAAAACCCGTTTTATTTCAATATTAGTTGATGAACTTGAAATGATTAATTGTTTATCTTGTTTATTTTTGTTTATTTATTCTTTATTTTATTTTTGGTCTTCTGGAGATGATGCAGATGAACTTTTATTTAAGACAGCCTCACTCATTTTGCCGTAAGATAATATCATCTTTTACATGCTAAAATTTAACAACCCGATATTCATAATAGCATAATACACAGTCAGCTGCAAGGTGGTTTAACAAATCTCATAAAAATGGTTATGCGTAGGATTAATTTAACAAACGTGTCGGCCGTACAACCCGAGCAAAAGCAGTATAGCCAAATAAATATTATTGCTTTTTATTAGCTACAGTTATGTTTTTTTTTTCAGTTCTCCTAAACATATTCGGAAACTGGGTATAAGGATATAATCTACATGAAATTCCTATTACTTTCTAGTGAGATAGTTTTAGCTTTGTGAAGTATTTCACTAGTGCTGATATCACTTTTATATTAGCTCACCTGAGCCAAAGGCTCAGAATAAGCTATTGTGATCACTTGACGTCCGTCATCCGTCCGCCTGTCCGTTCACACCTTTAGATAACTTCTCCTCTGAAACCCTGGGACAAATTTCTTCAAACTTCTGTTAAAGAGGGATTGAAAATTTATACAAATATTCATGGTCCGTCGAGATGACTGCTGTGCCCATATATGGTAAAAACACTAAAAGTCTTGTTCTCCAGAACCAAGAAAGCTATGTTTAAACATATTTTATTGCCAAATAGTCCATGACAAACATTGTAGCACATAAAGCTTTGAGGCTGAGATCTGGTATATGGCATCGCAGACTCAAGGTCTATCAAGTTTGATCAAATGCTGATTGTAGGTTGACCTTTGACTTTTTTTTAAAAAAAAAAGGTCAAATTTGCGTCCCTATACATTGTATGGGGAAAATGTTATAAAATCAATCATTTTCTCAAAATATATTAAAGACTAATGGCTGAAAATTACAGTGTATGATTAAAGTAGTAAAACCTTTCAGTTATAATCAGAATTTTGTCTCCCGGGAGTTATCTGCCTTTGCCCCTGGGCTTTCTACATGTATAGAATCTTTTAATCTTTAACGTCTCCTTCGATCAATTTTCACCAGAACTGGCGTGGGGCCTTTTGTTGAATGGGGTATTGAAATTTTGTTCAATGGTTCCGCATCATGAAACAAAATGGCCGCCATATCTATATAAGGTAAAACACTTAAAATCTTCTTCTCCAGAACCACGAAAGCTTGAAGCTAATTCTTGGTATAAGGCATGGGGGACTCAAGATTCTCCGTTTGTTTAAGTAACGATCCCAGGATGAGCTTTGACCTTTTTACAGCAGGTCAAATTTGCGTCCCAAAACATTTGTATGGGGAAAATGTTGAAAAATCATTATCTTAAAATTTGTTAAAGTTTAATGGCTGAAACTGAAAATGATTAAAGTAGTAAAAGTGGTTCAGTTACAGTCAAAATTTTGTCTCACGGGGGTTAGCTGCCCTTGTCCCTGAGCTATATACATGTATAGAATCGTGTAATTTTTAAATGTCTTCGTCTCTGAAACCGCTCGACCAATTTTCGGCAGATTTTACATGGGGGCTTATATCGAAGGGATATTAAAATTTTGTTCAGTGGTTTCTCATCATTGAGCAAGATGGCCGCCATGTTCATATATGGTAAAACATACTTAAATTTTTTGACTCCAGAACCAAGAAAGCTTTGAGGCTCAATCTTGGTACAAAGCATCGGGGACTCAGTGTCTACCAAATGCTTTCAAATGTTGATCCCAGAATGACTTTTGACCTTTTCATGACACTTTCAAATTTGTGTCCTAGTTGCTGTGGCAATACTTGAAGAACGTTGCATGACATTTGCAGATATGAAATGGCTTTTTACTCAGGTGAGCGAATCGTTGCCCATGGACTTCTTGTATTTTTTAGTACTTATTTAAAAATAGGAAGCACAGAATCAAACAGAAAGTTCGCTAGCAGGTTTATCATCACGAAAACATACCTATATAATTTTGACTCCCTTTAACCCCACTTTTATATAGTAAAACTGGGGTTTACAGGGGTATACATTATTTTTCTTATTTCTGCTCAAAAACATAGATTGTGGGTACTCGTTAGAACCGCCTCTTTGAGGCGGTTCTAGCGAGTACCCACAATCTATGTTTTGAGCATAAATATGAAAAATGTCAGAATTTTTTATCTGAAAATCTTCTGTTGTTGGTGGTGAAATTTTCAATATATTTGAATAGGCTTGTTTTCGTAATGGAAGAAACAACTCGCACTGACCTTTAAAGGTGAGGCGCTTTGCGTCACTAGACTGTCAAGTTTTTTTTTTTTTTTTTTTCTTTTTTTTTTTGTTACTTTTCAACTTTTTCTCTGGAAATATCGGAAAAAAAGACATATAATGGACAAAATATTAAATCGTGTATCGTGGCCAAAATCCGCCAAGCCTTCGTGACATATTTTTCATATCACGGAAAAACTATTTAATGTACTCTTTTTAAAATAATACATACATGTCACAATACCCAAATATACAGATGGTAGTAGTCCTTAGCATGACTCCCTGCATCCTGTTTATAACATACATGAAAACAACTGTCAGTATCCAGATTACGTAATCTTCACGACTGCCAATTATTTTCTGGTTATAAAGTTCGGTAGGAGTACAATACCATTTTTGTAAATTTAATCCATCACGAAAACATGCCTCTATAATTTTGACCCCCTTTAACCCCGCTTTTATCTAGTAAAACTGGGGTTTACAGGGGTATATATTATTTTTCTTATTTCTGATCAAAACATAGATTGTGGGTACTCGTTAGTACCGCCTCATCAAGGCGGTTCTAACGAGTACCCACAATCTATGTTTTTAGCAGAAATATGAAAAAAATATCAGAAGTTTTTATCTGAAAATTTTTATTTTTTGGTGGTAATTTTTTTTCATTATATTTGAAAAGGCATGTTTTCGTAATCATTGTGTAAAAGCCGATGAATTACCTACAAAATGAATGAAGCCCGAAGTTTGTGAGAGATTCGTTGGCGATGAAATAATTTTTTCTTATAATTCCATTTCCACTATGTTTACTTTGAAAACATGAATTAAATAGCTTATCTTAGAAATCTACGCAAACATCACGAAAACATGCTTATATAATGTTAACCCCCTTAAACCCCACTTTTATATAGTAAAACTGGGTTTTACAGGGCTATACATTATTTTTCTTATTTCTGCCCATAAACATAGATTGTGGGTACTCGTTAGAACCGCCTCGCCGAGGCCGAGGCGGTTCTAACGAGTACCCACAATCTATGTTTTGAGCAGAAATATGAAAAAAAAATCTGATTTTTTGTCCGAAAATTTTCATTTTTTTGGTGGTCTTTCTTTCGTGTAGATTGATCATGAGCAGTTGGCGACCGTTTATTTGTTTGTTTGTGTTGAGGTTTTACGGCCCAGTCAACCCAGTGCGGTCATGTTGAGCGCGGTCAGTTTACCTAACCACACGTTTACTGGGCAGGCTTAGTCCTTTAAGCGGTTAACCAGTATTGTGCACATTCTTTCGCCAGAAATTGACAACTGCCCTTCTTGAATCAGCGGAAGGGAGAGAATGACCGTAGAAATTATTTCATGATCAATCTCCGCGAAAGAATGTTGCCGACCTCGGCGGGGGTTGAACCCGTGACTTCCTGGTCTTGGCGCATCCAACTGAGCCACCGAGGCCGACCTCGCAACCGTTTATTACTCGTATACAGGCAAAGTATATTGATTAAATTGTTCTGCAGCAATATATCCAGTTTAACTCTTTCGGTGCCAAATTTCAGACGACATTTGTCGTCTGCTTTTTTTTTTTTCATTTTAACAAACAATCGTTTGGAAGGACGTTTATATGTAAAGTTGAAAGACTGAATGTCAAACAGCGTAGATCCAGATGAGACGGCTCATTGAGCCGTCTCATCTGGATCTATGCTGTCTGCAAAAGCCTATTTTTATCGCCTGTGGCAGTGAAAGAGTTAAAGATTTGAAATCTGTCTTTGTCAGGCTTTACAAATGAGCTGAGCACTGAAACTGACATTACAAATTAAAGTGGAATCTTTGCAATGACCAGCAATTCATTTATTTGTCAATATCTGTTTCACTTATTGTACGACGTCTTTCAATGGATGAAGAGGCAGTCAGAAAATATGCATACCGAGTGTCTGTACGAGTAGATAGCTGATAATTGCCAAGATTCCATTCTATTATCAGTATAAAATATAACTGGCGATACCTAGGAAAATGGCCGGCCTCGGTGGCGCAGTAGGATGCGCGTCCGACTGGTGATCAGGAGGTTATGGCTTCGACCCCGGCGGGTCGGCAACATTCTTTCATGGAGATTGATCATGAAATATTTTCTACGGTCATTCTCTCCCTTCCTCTAATTCAAGAAGAGCAGTTGTCAGCTTCTGGTGAAAGAATGTGCACAATACTGGTTAACCGTTTAGATGACTAAGTCTGCCCGGTAAAAGTGTGGTTAGGTAAACTGACCGCGCTCGACATGACCCCATTGGGTTGACTGGGCCGTAAAACCTCAGCACAAAGAAACCTAGGAAAATGCTACAGTCACGATGCACCACCTTTCCAAATTTAAATGTACTTCTTTTCCATTTGTAAATGTAGATAGGATGGTCGCTAAATGGTTTGGAATGACCGCTTGGGAAACTCCAATTGGAATGTCTGCGTATGATGAATGGTTTATTTTCGTTTTCATTACAACAGTAAAACAATCTGTTAGGCTTTAGCTTCTTTTTCCGGGAGAATTATAACTTTTCGTGGAGAAATAAGAAACAAAAATAAATTACTTGATATCTCTATTGTTTGGAGATATTCTGTTAGGATATCCACAGTTCCACTTTTCATATTCATTGAAATTTTATGCTTTACATAAGACTAGTTTCAAAAGTTCAAAATTATTAAAAACGTTTGTAAAAAAATTCTCTTCTTGCTGTTTGAGTTCATCCAAGTACAGTAGCCCATGCGTCCCTTCTTTATCAGTGTAGTGCACCTCGGATGCCGCAGTAATTCGGATGCCGCAATACTTCGGACGCCGCTTATTGCTGCGTCTTTCCAGAGTCGACAATAACATAGTTATGCAATAGGCAATAAAAGAAGAAATGAAGATTGGTTTTGAATAATGTTTTTTTTTTTTTTTTTTTTTTTTTTTTAAGGGGAACAGATATGCTTTCGCGGGGGATGCAACATGTGAACATTTTTTTGAATACATTCTGAAACAGAGTATACTGTAAAGGGAAAAACTTGGCTTTCTTTCAGAGTGGATCCCTTTTCAGAAAGACTTGGCGTCTAGGAAAGCAAACATTAAGTAACAAATACGCCTTCTTTGCAAATAGTGGCTGAAAAACTACCAGGTATATCCAGTCTTTTAAAACAAATACCGTATTTACCCAATGTATTCGGACACCTCATCTCCTTACCATACTTGTTTTATAATGAAAAAGTACAATTTACTAACCGATGTTTTGTCTAAAAATTGCTGGATGAGTGGCAAACAGTGTTGACCCTGATGAGACGCCGCAGAATGTCTCATCTGGGTCTACACTGTTTGCTAAGGCCTTTCTGCCCGAATACATACGGTAAATACGGTACTCAACCTCACGATAAGAGTGGTATTCAAATAAATACTGTTCCTTATTTCTCAACGAAAACATATGTTTTCAGTACTCCTCATGTGCTCCTTAGTGAAGCACCACATAAATACTCACAACGTGCGTTTTCATTTAGACATGAGAAAACTATCAATGTTTTGGTTCGAAAAGTGTCTGGGGCTACATAATAAAGTCCTTTTAGATTGCTGGGCTCCACGGTGCAGTCGGTAGCGCGTCTGACTGCAGAAATAGGATCGACACGATCTTAACAGCGTTTACTAGGCCGTAAATCTCCAGCTCGAGCAAATGTACGTCCTTTTGGTCAATGGGTAGCCTGTTTGACTGCCAAAGATTGGAATCTCCACATTAAGTAATGCCCATCACGAAAACATGCCTATATAATATTGACCCCCTTAAACCCCACTTTTACGGCCCCCGTAGCCTAGTGGATAAGAGAGTTGACTCTTAATCCATTAGGTTTCTCACCGCTATGGTTCGAGCCTAGCTCGGGTCATATGTGGGAAAGCCAAGTTCTGCTTACGGATGGTCAGGTGGTTTTTCTCCGGGTACTCCGGTTTTCGCCCACCTTCGATGAACGATCGGCTCGATATAAGTGAAATATTCTTGAAAGGGCCGTAAAACCCAAATCAAAAAAAAAAAAAAACAAAAAAAAAAACAAAAAAAAAAAACACACTTTTATATAGTAAAACTGGGGTTTACAGGGGTATACATTATTTTTCTTATTTCTGCTCAAAAACATAGATTGTGGGTACTCGTTAGAACCGCCTTACCTAGGCGGTTCTAACGAGTACTCACAATCTATGTTTTGAGCAGAAATAAGAAAACATATCGGAGTTTTTTATCTGAAAATTTTCAGTTTTTGGAGGTGAAATTTTCATTGTATTTGAATAGACGTGTTTTCGTAATGACACTTTCTATGTTTTGCTTACTTAATAGTCCACATTTAATCACTTAAACAGTATATAATAGACGCACACTATGTCAATAAACTTTCAGGGGATGCAGTCTTGTTAACGTTGTTTGCCTCCCTCTACTTAAGAAAAGGGGTTCAATCTAAAAAGGACAAAAAATTCTCCTCTTCTTTCCTTTTCATTACGAAAACACGCCTATTCAAATATATTGAGAATTTTACCACCAAAAAATGAATACTTTCAGATGAAAATTTCTGGTAGTTTTCATATTTCTGCTCAAAACATAGATTGTGGGTATTCGTTAGAACCGCCTCGGCGAGGCGGTTCTAACAAATACCCACAATCTATGTTTTGGTGCAGAAATACGAAAATACAAAAATTAATGTATACCCCAGTAAACCCCAATTTTAATGTAGTAAAAGTGGGTGCGGTTTAAGGGGGCTCAAAAGTATATAGGCATGTTCTCGTAATGTAGAGCAAACCATTTAATAAAGGGCTTGGTGTGCAGAAAAGCAAAAGACAACTCCCTTGTAAAAATGACGTAACATCCATCAAGTGTCCCCAGTCCCCTTCAATCAGTGTGCTTCTGCTCATTTTTTTTTTTTTTTTTTTTTTTTTTTTTTTGTTTTGATGATTATTATTGATTTACTTAGAAACCTAGACTAAAACTACGTGTTTCTTTTCTTATAACTGTGCGCTGTAACTCCTAAATAACACATGCCTTCTGTGAAGAATACAATTTCATGACCTATTACGCCATGTGAAAGAAATATATTTGACAACCACTTATTTATTGGTCCAATAAGCCATGAGCATCAACGGAAGAAAACTTGGATATTGACTAAACCGTAATATATAGTTTAAAGCTAAGCATGCAGGGTAAATTTCAGCAGAAGACATTTTGAAATATTTTTTTTCCCCAGAAATAGGCTTTGACTTTAAATGCAAGGGAGACAGTTTGCATGCAAAGTCAAAGTCCATTTTCTGGGAAAAAAATCAGAAAAATCTCGGCTCGATATAAGTGAAATATTCTTGAAAGGGCCGTAAAACCCCCCCCCCAAAAAAAAAAAAAAAAAAAAAAAAAAATCAGAAAAATCAATGTTGTCGTCTGTTGAATTGCCCAGAAAGTGGTTTAGGTTAAGAAGAAACCTTATTGTCATGATATGTCAGTGATTATGGGTTACATATCATGTAATTGGACCATCTATCTCACGGCTGATTCCAGGAAAATAGACGTTTTAAAGAATGGCCCTTGAGTCCCCAAAGCACATCACAAAACGAAAAACATCTGAAGTGTCAAGTTTTCTGGTCCATACTGGCATATTTCGGCCGGTCTGGCCTTATCAGTGACCCTCAGTTTTCCTTATTATGGCTTGAAACTGCCAATGAATCCTTAACCATGTTTTATCCTAATAGTTGTGATTATGTGTGTTTTATTATTATGTCTGATTCATGATCTAGTGGCCACTACGCAGACCTAATACGTTCTTCATAAATTGCACCTATATCAAATAGAGAGAGAGAGAGAGAGAGAGAGAGAGAGAGAGAGAGAGAGAGAGAGAGAGAGAGAGAGAGAAAGACTAGTTAAACCCTTCAAAAAACAAAACAAAACAAAAAACACACCATCCATACATATTGTTTCTTCTTACCGTTCCAATATGGTTCCACTGTGTAAAGTTTGTGTTTCTGATAATATACAGTTTGGTTTTGTTATTATTCCTTCCACATCTCGTCTCCACATGTGCTCTTTTCTGGGTAATATCGCATATAAATTGTGCACTGATTGTCATTCCATCCAGTAGTGAAAATAGGCCAGCCTGCTTACTCTCGCAGGGTCGGGCCAGCACCTTCGCGTCTCCCTATAGCTGTACATTTGCAGCATCTAATGATTCTAGAGCGAACACAAATACCCTGATCAGAACACGCGGAATCACAGGCTGATCTTGGTAGTTTGTGCTAGCAGACATATTAAAGACGCTGGATACATCTGATAGATAGGTTAGCCATTTCTTACAAGGGAGGCAATTTTTGTCACTCCGTGTTGGCTTTCCTGCACATCAAATCCCTTCTAAAAAGATGTTATTTCTAAAAGGAAAGTATTTGTTCCAAAGGGGAGCAACTTGTCTTCATTAAAATAAACCTCTTACCAGGAGGAGACAAAACAATTTTGACAGAGTTGCCTTCATTAAAAGTCTATTAATTTTCCATAATCTCCCTTTGTATCTGAACTGCCTGATCTCATGACATCATTATTGCAAAGAATTCCAACAGCGATTCCCACTGCATCTCACTTAATCCAGTAATTGATAATATGATACCAACTCTGATTTTCCGGATGAAATTCTGTGTGAGGAAAGTAAACACATGCCAGATTGTAAACATGGAATGTTTTCTATTTCACCCTGTATTAGAAAAGTACAATTTCAATCAATACCGTACTTACCCTAAATATTCCGACAGAAAGGCATGAGCAAATAGTGTAGACCCAGATCAGACGCCACATAATGTGGCGTCTGATCTGGGTCTACACTGTTTGCAACCACTCCATCAGTTTTAGACATATCAGCAGGAAGTCTAATGCACTTGTTCAGTTTTTAAGCGGACACATTAAGGAATAAAGGGGTCCTAATATTTAGGGTAAAGGTAGTACACATCAAAGCGGAATAATCCTGTTATTATGTCGCTACTTTGGTAAATGATTGAATCTTTCTGACAAAGCATTTGAGTAGCCTTTGATGCCAGGAAAATTAAAGGTAAATCTATAAATTAAAAACAAAAAAATATCTCTGAACTAGAGCTGGTGTTTATAAAACACTGTGCCCCCAGCTGCTTGACTCGAACACTGCTTGCCCATGACGGTAACAACAGTACAAATATACGAGATTTCATGTTATTTTATCAAAAGGGAAATAACTCTAAAATAGGAGATAATTCGGATAAGAAATAATACGGGTCACCTATTTTTTCATGAGGAATCCATATATGAAATTTCAAAACATAAGCATACATGGTTCTAAACTTATGCTCTACACAATAAAGCAACAACATTAAATGGCTAAATATTGCAAAGGGCCATTTCTCCAACAACATTTCATTTAATTGGTTCAAAATTTAATCAGGTGATGTCCTTCTCGGTCCCAATCGGTATACCAAGTATCAAGACTCCAGTTTAAATACTTTTTGAGATATCTTGCAAATGAGATTTCAGTGTTATTTTATTGAAAGAGAAATAACTCTAAAATGGGAGATAGTTCGGATAAAAAAAATACGGGTCACCTATTTTTCATGAGGAATCCATATATGAAATTTCAAAACATTAGAATACATGATTCTAAACTTATGCTATGCAAAATAAAGCAACAAAATAAAATAGTAAGAAAATTGCAAAGAACCATAACTCCAACAAGATTTCATTAATTGGTTGCAAAGGGCCTTAACTCCAACACATTTCATTTATTTGGTTAAAAATTCAATCAAGTGATGTCCTCTTCAGTCCCAATCAGTATACCAAATATCAAGGCTCTAGCTCGAATACTTTTTGAGATATTTTGCTAACAAGGTAAAAATGCCCAAAATTACAAAAGGCCACATCTCATGAAGCATTTTTCAGAATTTATTCAAAAGTTAATCAGGTTTCTTCTCATCACTACCAATCTATTCATAGAGTTCCAAGGCTCTAGCTTCAATGGTTTTTGAGATATTTTGCTGCCAAGGGAAAATGCCCAAATTTACAAAGAGCCATTACTCATGAAATATTTTTTTTTTCAGAATTAATTCAAAAGTTGATCAGGTCATCTACTCATCATTATCAATCATTTCACCAAGTTTCAAGGCTCTAGCTTCAACAGTTATTGAGATATTTTGCTGACAAGGTAAAAATGCCCAAAATTACAAAGGGCCATAACTAATATTTTTTTTTAGAATTTATTCAAAAGTTAATTAGGTCATCTATTCATCACTACCAATCTATTCATCAAGTTTCAAGGCTCTAGCTTTAATAGTGTTAGAGATATTTTGCTGACAAGGGAAAAATGCCCGAATTTATAAAGGGCCATTACTCATGAAATAGTTTTCAGAATTTATTCAAAAGTTAATCAGATCATCTACTCATTATTATCAATCAATTCATTAAGTTTCAAGGCTCTAGCTCCAACAGTTTTTGAGATATTATGCTGACAAGGTAAAAATGCCCAAAATTACAAAGGGCTACTCATGAAGTATTTTTCAGAATTTATTCAAAAGTTAATCATGTCATCTACTCATCACTACCATGAAGTGACAAGGGAAAATGCCCAAATTTACAAAGGGCCATTTCTCATGAAATATTTTTTCTGAATTTATTCAAAAGTTAATCAGGTCATCTACTCATCATTATCAATCAATTCACCAAGTTTCAAGGCTCTAGCTCAAACAGTTTTTGAGATATTTTGCTGACAAGGTAAAAAATCCCAGTGTTACAAAGGGCCATAACTCATGAAGTATTTTTCAAAATTTATTCAAAAGTTAATCAAGTCGTCTACTTATCACTACCAATCTATTCATCAAGCTTCAAGGCTCTAGCTTTAACAGCTTTTGAGATATTTTGCTGACAAGATTGCATCCATATTTTTTCAAAGGGCCACAACTCAGGAAAGGGGCATAAACCTGTCAAGAAAAAAATATATGTCAGCTATTTTTTTTTATGAGGAATCCATATAAGAAATTTCAAAACAGTAGCATGCACAGTTCTAAAGTTCTGCTATGCATCAGAAAGCGTGACGAACGGACGGACGAACGCCCCAGAAGCAATATGCACCTCCAACTTCTTCGAAGTTGGGGGCATTAAAAGATGATCATTTGTGACTCAAATGTATTATCATATGAACTCTCATAATCCATCTTAAAACACAGCCGAACACTTTCTTGTTCTTAAAGTTCCAGCTGCATCGATCACCGTATTTACACTGAATACTCGGACATCCTTAATTTTCGAACACATTTTGAATATTCGTACACATTCTGAATACTCGGACAGCCCTAAATACTTAGACTAGCCGGAATACTCGGACACCCCTCAATACTCGAACACATCCTGAATATTCGAACAGATCCTGAATACTTGGACAGCCATAAATTATCGAGCTCACTCTGAATACTCGGACTCACCCTGATACTCGGAAACCCCCTAGAATACTCGGACACATCCTGAATACTCGGATAGCCCTGAAAACTCGGACTCACCCCGAATGCGCGGACACCCCTGAATACTCGAACACAGCTTGAATACTCGGACAGATCCTGAATACTCGGACAGCCCTGAATACTCGGATTTACCCTGAATACACGGACTCACTCTGAATACCCTGAATCCCCCTGAATACTCGGACAGATCCTGAATACTCGGACAGATCCTGAATACTCGGATAGTCCTGAATACTCGGACAGTTCTGAATATTCGGACACATCCTGAATACTCGGACACATCTTAAATACTCGGACACCCCTGAATACTCAGGCACCCCCTGAATACTCGGACATCCCCCTGAATACTCGGACTCACCCTGAATACTCAGACACCCTCGTGAATATTCGGACACGTGAACTCTTTATCAGACTTGTTCCTAAGCTTGAATAATGCCATTTTACTACCTGTTAGTATTTCAACAGTTGTTTGATGAGTGGCAACTAGTGTAGCGTCTGATCCGCGCCTACACTATTCGCCTAGGCGTGTCTTTCTTAATACTTAAAGTAACTACGATATATTCCAAACATTGTTGAACACTCTTTAGTTGCCCAGCGTTTCCCTTTTTCCTCTCTGCTTGTCCGCGTGAACGAATGGGCATGCTTCCATAACTGAAATGCTTATGTCATCGCAGTAGTGCGACAGTATATTAACATACGAAAATATCGCATACTGGGCCCGGTTGTTCAAAACGTCGTTAGCTTAAGGAGCTCGTTAAGGGTCATTTTGTTAATTATTTTAGCGGAATCAATATACAATATTCTCATAGCTTTTGCTGAAAAAATGTGAGTAGCTTTTGCACTGCAAAAGCTACTCACATTTTTCAGCAAAAATTTCAGCATATTTGCATATCACTCGATATAAATTTTAATGAATCGTTAACTAACGACATCGTTAGCTTTGAACAACTGGGCCCAGAACATCTAAATGTTTGTGCCGAAACATATGTAAACGTCTTTAATGACTTGTACGCCAAGCAAAGAACCAGGTCAACCTGAACATTTGCGCAGGCAAACCAGAGTCTTGGCTGTCCGTCTAAAGAAGTATTATGTCTGACCATACTCGTCTGTAGTCGGGCCCATCGTGATTCTCCTAGTTTTTTTTCTTGCTCTGACTTTGGACTGGTACATTCAATTGTGCCACTATTTTTTTTATTCATCACAGTGTTGATAAGCTTAATTACATTGCTATTTTATGTTTTGATTCACTGATGGTATAAGGAATGCTATGCGGATGAACTGTAATAGCAATCAGATTTGAGATAAAGTTGAGCGTTCATACAACTTTTAAGCACATTGCAAATCTTTATTTTATTGACGTTTCTAAAGTAGTCCCAGCAGGCACATGATGTCAATACAACGTCGCCTCAAAGTCGATGCAACGTCATGATGTTGCATCGACGTTAAGGCGACGTTGTATAAACGTCATATGCCCGCTGGGGTACTTCTGTTGCAGTTCCTCTTTGTCTGTTGTCACTCATCCTCGTTTTCAGGAAGAGCTTGGACACCTTTTGCCTCATCGAGGTCTGAATAGCCTTCTTGTATTCAGTACCTCGCTCTAATGACCAAGCTATTTTCATTACTAACAGTATGTTAGCCAATCAAATGGCCAGTCTGCAAAACAGTGACTACCAATCAGAACGCTCATTTCATCAGAGGTCCGATATTAAAAGCTAAATTACAAAGTGTTTCCATTTTTAAACAGCTTGAAGACGCGAGTGTTATGTGGTGCAAATTGTAGCTTCTTAGTTTTAGGGGAAAGAAAATAGAGCATCTGTTTGAGCCTCGGTGTTTGAAGATCATGGGGACATGCTTTTCGGCTGTCTGTTATTACGTAGTTCCACACTGTAATGAGCCACTCCTCGTATGGAGTTCTGACCGGTCGATTTTAAACTTTCTGATTACTTTGCATATGCTCTGCTGTAAGTAAGATGTCCTTGTCATTTTGCAGTTTTATCCGGATTATTTTTCCCCATTTTAGGGCTTTTCTGCTGTTTGTGGAAACTGCGCATATATAATAAATCTACCCGTTTGTCTGTCTCTTGTGCATTTAATGAAATTTTATGGCACAAAACCTCATTAATTTTCTGATCTCAAAGTGAAAATAAAGATTGAAAACAAAATATGAAATCTCGTGAGAGCAATTCTGAAGCACATTTTAGATCGGTTTCAAGATGATACCAGCTAATGAAGGAATCTGAGATGGGAATTAATACATACCAAATACTCTGTAAATATGACGTTAATATGAAATATATCACGCACTGGATATCATTTGCACACCCTGCATTTTCCTTAAGTAATCGGACTTTAGCAAACAGACTCCGATCAAACACCTTCTTAGGAGCAGTTTCATCAGTCTACAATGTTTGCTATTCATGCATCTTTTTAGACACAACGCCATGTAGCGAATGGACTTTTTCAAATTTTATGAGTTAAGATTTGCACATATTTAGGATAATTACAGTGTTTTGAAAACGTGCGGCAGGCAATCTTGGCATTACTGTTGATACACATGCATTTCCGTACGATTTTATGTCGAATGATGTAAGGACGAGTTTCAGGTAGCAAGATCTCAAAACATCTATCATATTAGCTATTGATCATCTCGGGACATTCATATTCATTATTTCATTAGAACAGGCGGAAAGTGTAACAGACACCCAAATGGGAAACATTAGCGCCACAAAGCCAATGCTGAATAGTTCTATTGCAGTACAAATGCGATCATTAATTTTGAAGAGTGACACGGAAAAAGTGCTTAATGCCTGATGCAGTCAGAGACGGCGTAAGCAAATACAAGCTATAAAGACATCACGAAAACACGCCTATATAATTTTGACCTCCTTAAACCCCACTTTTATATAGTAAAACTGGGGTTTACAGGGGTAAACATTATTTACTTATTTTTGCTCAAAAACAAAGATTGTGCGTACTCGTTAGAACCGCCTCGCCGAGGCGGTTCTAACGAGTACCCACAATCTATGTTTTGAGCAGAAATATGAAAAATATCAGATATTTTTATCTGATTTTTTTTTTTTTTTTTTTGTTGGTAAAATTTTTAGTATATTTGAATAGGCGTGTTTTCGTAATGTTACCCGAGGAAATAACGAATATATAAAAGAATGAAAGTCAGAGTCTCGGTTTCATTGAGACTCTTCATATGATAGCACTGTAGCGTGCAAGACTGCATACGCCCCTGGCACCTGCTTCAGCGGAAGTAAATTTTCCAAGATACCAGAATGGGTGCAATGATCCCAAGGAAAATAAAACTGAACACTGCGCTATAGTGAAAGACGTAAACAGCCAGCAGCAAATGCATTCATCATGAAAACACCCCTATATAATTTTGACACCCCCCCCCCTTAAAGTCCTCTTTTATATAGTCAAACTGGGGTTTACAGTGTATACATTATTTTTTCTTATTTTGCTATAAACATAGGTTGTGGGTACTCGTTAGAACCGCCTTGCCGAGGTTGTTCTGACGAGTACCCACAATCTATGTTTTGAGTAGCAGTATGAAAAATATAAGAATTTTTTCCTTTTTTGGTTGTAAAGTTTTCAATATATTTGAATAGGCTTGTTTTTGCAATGGTAAGGCTGGTGCCTTCGCTGCATATGCGGACAAATAAACTCCAGATGCGCTTACCGATTCATTGGACACTGAAAAATGTATGAATATGCAACATTACGAAAACACGCCTATTCAAATATATAGAAAATTTCACCTCCAAAAACTGAAATTTTTCAGATAAAAAATTCTGATATTTTTCATATTTCTGCTCAAAACATAGATTGTGGGTACTCGTTAGAACCGCCTCGGCGAGGCGGTTCTAACGTGTATACACAATCTATGTTTTTGAGCAGAAATAAGAAAAATAATGTATACCCCTGTAAACCCCAGTTTTACTATACAAAAGTGGGATTTAAGGGGTCAAAATTATATAGGCATGTTTTCATGATGACTTATAGGTCTTTGTCAGATTGCACGGCTTCACATGCTGATCTAGACTGGCCCCAGTCTCTAGTGACTGAATATTTATCCTTATAATCCTGTTTGATAATCCACTGAAATAAAACCAAAATAATATCATGAGTGTAAAGGCTGGTCACTAGTGATCAGCCTTTAAAGTCATGATATTATTTTGGTTTTCACTAATGACCAGCCTTTATAGTCATGATATTATTTTTGTTTTATTTTAGTGGATTATCAAACAGGAGTATAAGTACAAATATTTAGTCACTGGGGGCTGGGGCCAGTCTAATGCTGATCTGGATCTATGTTTTTCGCATATATTCTAAAGACACGTTTTCTAACGGCACGGTTCATATTGTTTCCTTTTAACCGACTCATTTCTATTGCAAGTAATAATTCTTGATTGGCAGGAAAATGTTTGTTTCACAAAACAAACGTTTATGACGCACTGTGGAGAAACCATTCCTATAGTGCGAGCATCAAAGAATTACGCCAGCATGTATCCACACAACCTGACCATGAGCTTCCGTTTCGGTTTATATGATGTGAAATGATGTATTTTGTGGCAAGTGTGTCGAACATGTCATTAATTAACAAAACTATGTGATATTCAATCCCAAGTTCCCCTATAATATATACTGAAAACAGAGACCAATCTAAAAATGGCCGAGTTAGATTTATGCAAGGCATGTCGTATATATTTATTTTCTCTTCTTATAAGTACGCCAAAACACCGGCGCTATGAGTATATAGTTTTATTTCGACGTCGCAAATGTACTTTTGCTGCTCGCCGATCCAAAATGCTAAAGTTTTAAATATAGCTCTCTCTGGGCAAAATTAATACACGACAGTATGTTTTCTTTCATTTTCCCTAGATAGTAGAGTTTGACATTTCATATGTTTTCTACTTTGGAAACTTTTTCTTGTTTAATGTCAACCATTGTTTTCTGTTCAAACTTTAAGTATGGTAAGAAGTTAAGATGTCCTAATATTTAGGATAAAAACGGTATCGTAAGATCTACCAACAGAGAGCGAGCAAATATCAGGATGAGACTGCGCTGATGCACCAACAGAATGATTTGGCCCCGAGGTTCTAAAACTTTTTTCATGCTCAACTCAGCTGAGCAGGAAATTTGTCCTGCTAATTAACCTCAAACTACTAATGATTGGCCGGCCTCGGTGGCTCAATTGGATACGCCGTCCGACTGGACACCAGGAGGTCGCGGGTTCAACCCCCGCCGAGGTCGGCAACATTCTTTCGTGGAGATTGATCATGAAATATTTTCTACGGTCATTCTCTCCCTTCTGCTGATTCAAGAAGGGCAGTTGTCAGTTTCTGGCGAAAGAATGTGCACAATACTGGTTAACCGCTTAGAGGACTAAGCCTGCCCAGTAAACGTGTGGTTAGGTAAACTGACCGCGCTCGACATGACCCCATTGGGTTGACTGGGCCGTAAAATCTCAACACAAACAAAACTAACGATTGTAAATTCTTTCATGCTAAACATAGCTGAGCATGAAATTTTCTCTGCTAATAAATATAGTTGGCATTTTCATATTTATTAGCAGAGAAAATTTCATGCTCAGCTGAGTAGAGCATGAAAAAAGTTTTACAACATCGGGGCCTGATTCTAGGCATTTTGCATTTGTTCGAAGACATTTGTCTTGAGGCAACCCAGTAATTTGAATATTCTTCTCCCAATAGCTTTTCCGATAACTTCAAAGGAGTAAACTCTTTCGGTGCAGCAGTCGATAAAAAGAGACGTTTGCAAACCGCATAGGCCCAGATAAGGCGTTTGATAATCGTTAGGATCTACGCTTACGCACTGGGTAAAATTAGGTAGTGTGCATTCATCCTTAAAGCACTAACTTTAAGCAAAATTATACTAGATGACATTTGGTATTTGAATTCTAGATGTCATCTTATTTGGCCATTGATAGTTTGATTAAAAACCTGTAGACGACAATTGTCTGAAAAGCTCAAGAGGAAGGTATTTAAGGGGGATAAATGCACTTTCAGGGGAGGGGGGAGATAACTTCGTCAAAATTGTCTTGTCTTTTGAAAAGGTGTCTTTTCTTAACCCTTCTCTTGTTGAACACAACATCCCCTGTTTTAGTAAACACTGTAGATCAAGATCAGTTGTCTTCCGAGTAAGCCAACTGGTCTGGATCTGCACTGTTTGTCATTAAATATGTGAATTTCTGTCAAAAACCCGGATCAAGTAATCTGATTGGCTAGAAATTAGAACTAGGCGTTTCATCTTAATTTATTCAGCAAGGCAAGGGTTAACGGAAAGAATTTGCTTCATTTAGGAACAAGGGTTACTTCAAATCAAACTTTGCCAATGCGTGAGATGGCCAGATTCATTCAAAAGGTATGATGACGAAGAGCAAAGACACTAACAAGGCTGCTCGGATGTACAGGACAGTCTCTATACTCGCAACTGATGCCTATAAGTGCCATCACGAAAACACGCCTATATAATATAGACCCCCTTAAACCCCACTTTTATATAGTAAAAATGGGGTTTACAGGGGTATACATTATTTTTCTTATTTCTGCTCAAAGCATAGATTGTGGGTACTCGTTAGAACCGCCTCGCCGAGGCGGTTCTAACGAGTACCCACAATCTACGTTTTGAGCAGACATATGAAAAATATCAGAGATTTTTATCTGAAAATTTTCAGTTTTTGGAGGTGAAATTTTCTATATATTTGAATAGGCGTGTTTTCGTAATGTGAACAGCTGCAATGCCGGACCTTTAAACGAGAAGAATGTTTTACTGGGTCGCTTCTGTGGAAGGAATCTAATTTCCGGAAACAAGGAAATTTGCCTTTGTGCAAATTGAATTACAGAAAAATTCTGGTGAAATATTGCCAATCATACAGAAACATTTTATACCAATTGTTTTTCTGGTTCGTCAGTTTTATTTAATGATAGCACTTACTTTAGTATTCATTGGATGCTCGGGGAAATATACGCTGACAGATAGAAAACGTGTCAGTGAATCTTAGACTATTTGGTCAGTGTTACCAGCCGTCAGTCTGAAACTTTGTTTGGATGCTTAGAATGAAAGCTGTATATATTAAGATAGTCCTTGCACATATACATTTTAGCGGTGTGGACCCTGATCGGAAGCTGCCTTTTGTGACGTCTCATCGGGGCCTACATCGCTTGCAAAGGTTTATCTGTGGCACAATGGACCTTCTCATCCGCTGCGCATCAATTAGCGTATCTATCCTAAAAATCACACCCCTTTACTTCGATCGACCTGAAATTTCATTCCCTGTTGTTGTGTCTAAAACCAATAGATGAGTGGTAAGCAGTGTAGACACAGTTCAGATCCATATTGTTTATACTGAATCTGCATACAGTATTTATCATTAGTATTGCGACACATTATCTACTCACAATAATTGCCTTGAAATTTTAAATAGTCCTTTATACTACTTGTAGGTGTGTTCGGGATATTGCTGTATGTAGAGCAAGCAAGTTTGCGGCGTCTGATCTAGGCCTACATTGCTTGCAAATGCTTAACTGTCCAAATCTAAGACCTGTTTGTCCTTGAATCAAGTTACTCTTAGTATTGAGGAATGTTACTATTATTACAACCATATTATAGCAACTGTGACATATAAGCATCAAATTAATATGCTTTGTAATATTCCCTGTTCTGATGTTATGCTTAATCCTCCGTATTTGTTTTGAATTTGCTTAATGTATTTTGTTATTTGTACTTTTTTTCTTGCATTTAAAGAGGGACGACTGTGCTTGTCTGCAGACGCGTGCTGTATTAGAGTCGGTATGATAGCAATTCTTCTCTTTCTATACTTCTTATTTTCAATCACATGACAATGACGCTAGATTCTAGCAAAATTGCTATCATGCCAGAACATCGTTGTACTTGCAACTTTAAATTTCTTTTGCACTTAATTTTGCTACTTCATATCTATTTTAACATTCTCTATTGCTACTCACTTATTCTATCATACGAAAACCGAAAAACATTAAACCATTTCATAAAGAAGACTAGACGCACAATTCACGTCTCACAAAGTGAAGCTTGGAAGGCGAATGCGCAGTTCTCATTATTTGTGGTAGGAACGTTCATGTATATTGTCTTCTCAACGTGGCTCACCATCTTCCTACTTTGTTCAGGTGACATTCATCCAAATCCAGGACCCATATCCCATTCGTCTTCATCTGTAACAAGTCTGTCTACTTCATCATCAAGCTTGTCTACTACAGTTTTTGACTCCCTTCCACTCAATCATAATTTATCATTTGTTCACTACAATGTCCAAAGTATCCTCCCGAAGCTCGAAATACTTCATGCAGAGCTCCATGAATTTGACATACTTGCATTCTCTGAGACTTGGCTAAACCCTTCCATTGAGAATGAAGATATTATGCTTCAGCAATACCAGGCGCCAGTGCGTAAAGACAGAGAAGGAGATGCTCATGGAGGGGTAATTATTTATGTCAAGGAGGGTATCCATTATAAACGGAGGAATGACTTAGAAATTAGAGGTTTAGAGAATATATGGATTGAGATAGCCAATAACCATAAAAGCATACTATTTGGCCTGTTTTATCGCCCGCCTAATTCGGATAACAATTACTTTTCTAATATTGAAGACTCTATTGCCCTCGCGGTAGATACAAATATTCGTGAAATAATCGTCATGGGAGATTTTAACTACAATTTGTTGAATTTGCAATCATCTAGAAAGATCAATGCTCTGTGCACCCAGTTCTCTTTGTTTCAAACCATCGAAGAAGCCACCCATTATACTGAGAATTCTTCGTCTTTAATTGATTTATTAATAGTCAGTAACAAAAATAGTTTGCTATTAAGTGGTATAGGTGACCCATTTCTGAATCAGGATATACGTTACCATTGCCCAGTATACGGAATTCTCAAGTTTGCTAAACTAAAACGTAAAACATTTAAACGTCATATTTGGGACTATGAAAAAGGAAATTATCAATCATTACGTGAGCAAGCATCCTTAGTAGACTGGCCTGCTCTTTACGACGATAACATTGACACATACTCTGTAAATATAACTTCAAAAATAATCGACCTAGCCAAAGATAACATTCCAAACAGAAATATTACAATCCATCCTTCAGATCCTCCATGGATAACGTCAGAATTAAAAAGATATATTCGCAAACGCAAACGGTCATATCAAAGAGCAAAACGAACAGGAAATGAAACAGACTGGAGTAAGTTTAAGAAATTACGAAATCAAACAGTTAAAATGACACGCAAATGTAAACAGTTTTACAATGACAAAATAGCAGACAAATTGCGGTCTGAATCCCTTTCTTCAAAAGACTGGTGGTCTACATTAAAACAAATAATCGCTCCAAACTCAAAAACATCTGTTCCGCCACTTGAGGTTAATAATAACATAATCACAGACGAGCATGACAAAGCAAATGTTTTAAACAATTTCTTCCAAAGTCAAACACTCCTGGATGAACAAAATGCTGTTCTTCCTGATTTAACTCCAGCTACTGTTGATTCTTTATTGGATCGTATCATTTTGACTCCTCATGAGGTTGAATTAGTACTCGAGGTATTGCCTGTAGGTAAAGCTTCTGGACCAAATGGGCTGAGTAATCGTATTCTAAAGGAACTTTCGCATCAACTAGCTTCTCCTTTTTGTTCACTCTTCAATGATTCATTGCACAAAGGTGTTGTGCCAGTTTCCTATAAAGAGGCTCATGTTTGCCCTGTTCCGAAGAAAGGTGACTTGTCTGCTGTAAATAATTATCGACCAATATCTCTTCTAAACTCTGAAGACAAGCTTTTTGAACGTCTTGTCTTCAAACATCTGTATAATCATTTACAAACTTATAACTTGCTCTCCGCTCCAGTCCGGTTTTATACCTGGCGATTCAACTGTCAACCAACTTACATATTTATATAATACTTTTTATCAGGCCTTAGATTCTGGCAAAGAAGTGCGGGTTGTCTTCTGTGACATCAGCAAAGCTTTTGACAGGGTTTGGCATGCAGGACTACTTTTGAAACTTGAAGCAGCTGGTGTCACAGGACAAGTCCTAGAATGGTTTAAGAGGTATTTAACTAATCGAAAGCAAAGAGTTGTTCTGCCTGGTGCTGTCTCAGATTGGATTTTTATACATGCTGGAGTCCCTCAAGGTTCGATCTTAGGTCCCCTGTTATTTCTTGTGTATATCAATGATATTGTTCTTGATATAGGTTCCAATATTCGACTTTTTGCAGATGATACAAGTGTTTATATTGTCGTCGATGACCCCGTCACTGCAGCTGCTTGTATTAACGCTGACTTAGGAAGAATAACACAATGGGCTGCTAAGTGGCTTGTCACTTTTAACCCTCCAAAAACTGAATCTATGTTAATTTCGCGTAAATTAAATAGAAACCTTCACCCCCCAATATTTATGCAAAATGTACAAATAACTGAAGTGGACTCTCATAAACACTTAGGAATAGTATTCTCACAAGACTGCTCATGGCACAAACATATAAACTACATATCTGAAAAAGCGTGGACAAGAATAAATATCATGAGAAAACTTAAATTTCAACTCGACAGAAAATCTCTTGAAACCATTTATATTGTATTTATAAGACCGTTGCTTGAGTATGGCGATGTCATATGGGACAACTGTACCCAGTACGAAAAACGAGAACTGGACAAAATACAAAATGAAGCTGCCAGAATAGTTACGGGAGCAACAAAGTTAGTTTCGTTAAACACACTCTATTCTGAAATTCGATGGGAAACTCTCGAACAGAGACGCAAAAATCACAGGCTAACTCTTTTCTATAAAATGAGGTACAGTTTAACTCCACAGTATCTATCCTCTTTGGTACCTGAATCTATTAGTAATGTTTCTAATTATAATTTAAGGCATTCAAATAATCTACGAGGAATCAATGCTAGAACCACTCAGTATCAACAATCTTTTCTGCCAACGGCCATCAAAGAATGGAATAATCTGCCATTAGAACTCCAGCAAAGTAATTCTGTTAACTCTTTTAAATATAACTTAATTAAAGACAAGGAACAAACACCGAAATACTATTATACTGGCAGTCGCCGTCTCCAGATCCTACATACTCGTTTGCGTACTCACTGCAGTGCTTTGAATCTGGATCTGTTCCTGAAAAATGTCTCTGAAACTCCACTGTGTAGTTGTGGTAGTATCGAGGATTCGCAGCATTATTTTTTCCATTGCTCACATTACCAAACTCAACGTACAGCTTTAATGAATGCTAATTCTACAATTCAGACACCTACTTTAAATCTGCTGCTATACGGCAGCTCAAACCTCTCTGTTGACATAAACAAAGCCATTTTTGAGAAAGTTCATAAATTTATATTGGACACTAAACGGTTTTAAATCTTTGGTAAATGTATGTTGCAGGTACAACTTGTCCTGAACAATATCTGCATTGTCTGCCTGTGGATGCAAGCTCAGTTGTTCCTCTCCAAGAATGCCATTTTCATATACCTTGTTATACACTGTTTGATTCTTATTACTGTTTTCTTAATACAAACACTTATTGAATTATTTATTTATTATTTATCTATTTATTTTCATTTTTTTTACTTTTTCTTTATTCTTATTTCTTTTTTTTATTCTATATTTTTGTGTGTGTTTTGTCAACTAATTTATTTTACCTTCTTACATGAAACAAACCACAACATTTTGTCTTGATCTGTGAAACAATCTGCCTTCAAGTCAACAACGAAATATACACCGTAGAGGAGAAGAACTCTATAAGTATTTATATGCTTTCGTTCTAATCCTATATCGTTTGTATGTCAAATTTGTTACTTTGTTGTACTTGTATTATGCAATAAAATATGTTTAAAACAACGGTAACATTCTGTAGGCTAAATCAGCAGATAATGAATTCGAGATATTTTTATTTTCTCATGAGAAACATCGTTTTGATAGTGCATCATATGAAATCAAAAAGAGACAATTGGATGCAATGTCAAACCTTATTTTCTGTGATATTACAATATATTCTCTTATAGAAGATAAGGTTTTCTAAATTTTATCACCGTCACTCTGAAATAATATCCAAATATAACGTTGGTTTAAAAACACTTCTGCAAGAGGGTCTGTCCGAACCTGATTTTTTATGGCGTCTTAGTCTGTAAATTCAGAAAGATTGTTGGCAAAATCGAATTTTCCGTACAATTTAAAAAGATTGTCACTCGCTACAAAAAGATAGGATTTTATTTTTTTATTTATTAATTTTTTTTTTTTTTACGATTGAGTGAGTATATTACGGGAAATTCGCCTTTTCAAATATATTGAAAATTTACAACCAAAAAAGGGATTTTTTTTATATAAAAAATTCAAATATTTTTTATATTTCTGTTCAAAACATACATTGTGGGCTCTCGTTAGAACCGCCTCGACGAGGCGGTTCTAACGAGTACCCACAATCTATGTTTTTGAGCAGAAATAAGAAAACTAATGTATACCCCTGTAAACCCCAGTTTTACTATATAAAAGCGGGGTTTAAGGGGGTCAAAAGTATACAGGTATGTTTCCGTAATGAATAGTTGATAACTTTGCTTCCCTCTTAAATTGCACGACGGTGGGTCAATCCTTAGACTAAATGTCGACTCCCTCCTCAATCGTTTTAGATGGTCGGCGCCTGAATGCCAGTGTCTGTGGTCGGGATTATCGTAGAACTATCGCTGGTTTTCTTGTGTTCTGGCTTCAGATCGCCATTGAGCCCTTTGCTTTGCTTCATTACAGTGATTTTAATTATATTATTTTAACTTTGATGTTTCACAGATGAGACAGAGGACTCCTAACAAAAGCGGTTCCTCTGTTGCAGTTCATGTTTGTGCGTCTGTGGTTTCATATGTGACGTTTGTCATTAGTTGTTCCTCATCTCTCCATGTTTTGGTGGTTTAGGAGGACTGTGCTTCGTAATAATGGCATTTCCTGGCTATCTTCACCCATATTCCCAGTAAGCATTCTTTATAAATCTATAACGGGCCGTTATCGGCCCGTCAGGGTAGCTGACGGGCCGATAAAGGCCCGCTATAGATTTATAAAGAATGCTAGCTGTTTTTTTTGTTCCGCTTAAACGGTGCTCGAGGGTGGGGTGGGGTGAGGTGGAGTGGGGTTGGGGTGGGTATGAGCGGTTGCATATGTAGCACTGCAAACTACATTTACTATCATATGAACCATGACTTCGATTTACGTTCTTGGCTTCCAAGGGCAAATTTTATGTCTACATCTGACATTGCATGTAAGAGGATTTGATACATTTGCTAGAGTTTCTGTTATTTTGTACAAGGGAGACAACTTTTGTGACTTCCCCTTTGCTTTCTTGCTCGCATATCCCCTTCTGAAAAAGGGCTACACCCGAAAAGGAATGAATTTGCTCACCTCGAGATTACCAAAAAGCAAACAGAGCCCAGTTGTTCAAAACTAATGATGTCGTTAGTTAACGTATCGTTAAAACTTTGATCATGAAATATGGCATGTAAGTTAATATTTTTGCATTTGCAAAAGCTACTCACATTTTTTCAGCAAAAAATAACTGAGAATTTGATATTGTACTTACTAGAACAGTTAACATTTTGATCACTAACGAGCTCGTTAAGCTAACGATGCTTTGAACAACTGGGCCCTGAATTTTACAAAAGTTGTCTTTCTTGTACGAATGGCGGAAAACCAAATGTATCCGTTCCTCTTAAATACACACTGACAATAAATTGATTCCTCTGAATGAACATCATTTCTAATAACCATTTGAAAGACGCAGTAATCACAAAGTGATATGATACAGGGGTCGTAAATTAACTTTAGCACACGATTATGTAAATTTCGAAACTATGCCAGTCAGAAGCTGTATCGATAGAATTTAATAGAAGTTTCAAATGGTATCAGCCCGTTTGTGTAATTACAAGAAGCTCAGAAGCTGTCCTCGACAAGATTCGATGTCTTCTGGAGCTTCTCAAACGTATGTATTCATTTTGCCCCTACAGGCACACCTAGCACGTTAAGGTACTTTTTCTACATCAAAACAGATGTTGTGGGTATTCATTAGAAGCGCCTCACCGACCGAGGCGCTTCTAATGAGTATCCGTAACATTTGTTTTCAAGGAAAAATAGGAGAAACATTTTCCTGATGCCCCCTCCCCCCACCCCTGTTATTTAGAGCTATGGGTAGACATTCGGCCACAATGGGTAGACATGTTCAGTTAAATGTCTTGATGATAATTTACAGCCGAATCGTGGGTTCTCCTTTGCCGAGTTGTTTGAAATGTTTCCTTTCGTATAGCAAGACTCTGTTTAAGGTCCGAAATGCACTACACGCAAAACAGTTATTTGTGAAACTTCAACAACAAAACTCTCAATCACTTGCCGAAAGTCGGTGGTCACTTTTGGTTCTCCGGCATTATCAACCATTCAGATTGGTTCGCTAGATATTACGTGAAAATGCATTTCATGTACCACTATCAATTCATCCCTCTCTCCCAATCTAAATAGCAAATCCGTGCATATTTTTATGCAGCCTTGTTGTTATAATCGAACCGGAACACTTCATTTGCCCGCACATGGTTTCTTATTGTTATTATAATACGTTTTATGATAAATACCATGCCACAGTTCCCGGTTTACTCTGACAACTTTGGAAGCAATTTTCTTTGATATATATGCAATTATGATGTTTTTGGTCGGCTGTTTACATTCGAGCCATATTATACATACAGCAAACGTTCTTAAGGTGTCCACGTAATTATCATTGGCCAATGAAGTCAAACTATGTGTTTGTACGAAATTTTGTAATGGTTATTTATAGCGGCGCTATTCTTGTCGATGTGACATCAGGGTGCAGTGCAAAGAGGGTATCTGTAAAGTTTGCTTAAATAACAGGAAGTTAAGGGTTAAATCAGTCTTGTCCCCGTTCAGCATACACTCAGAGACAATCGACACACTAGTGCTGGTAATTCTTTGATTCTCATATTATGACACAATGGTTCTGTATTTCCAATTTTATTGTCGGCATTATTCTATCGACGATCTATCCCTTAAGCTTTAACCCATTTATGCCTAGCGTCCAATAAAAAGGACATTGGCAAACAGTGTAGACCCAAATCAGACGCAGCAGAACGCGGCGTCTGATCTGGGTCTGCACTGTTTGCATTAAATACAGGAATTTATATATAACATGGTAATAATAAAAGCTACTCAGGCACCTCTTCTGTTGGTAATGGGCCAGTCCAAAGAGTTAAGGTAGAAGAGTCCAGTCGGCATAAATGGGTTAAAGTGAGTGGCTACACCTTGTAGATTTTTCGTCGTTTGAACAAGGGAGTCACTTCTTATAATTTCTGGTGGCTTTTCTGCACACCATGCCTCTTTTTAATAGGAAAGAATTTGCTCCTAACGGGATTGAACAAATTCCTTAGAATAGATCCCCTTTTCAGACGGAGTAGCCTCCCCTAAAAGTATGTCATAACTTTTAAGTGTCATAACACCTAAGGCGCTAATCACAACAATAGAAGATTACATTGTATGTTTTACACAGACTTTTTCCAGAAGAAAAATGTCTTAATATTTCATGCGAATTGTCTGTATAGCATGCTGCTGTGACTGGCGCTTTAAGGGTTAACCTTGGACTGCTGAACCCGGATATGCCCTATCACTGCAAACAGTGAAGGTCAAGATCTGCACTGTAAGTCATTCAGTATGTGATTTAAAAAAAAATAGGATTCAAGTAATCCGATTGAATGACAATTTGAAATGGGCGTGATCTCTTTATTTATTCAGCATGACAAGGGTTAATACTTAAACCGAAGAAGAAATTAGGGTGAAGAAACCTAGCAGAGGGCATTTCCAGAGAATTTTATTGTTTTCCACTGAAAATAGAACTTCTGAGTGCATCTTAACTTTAAACCGTGAATCAATGTCAAGTACAAAGCTAATCCTTAAAATGCTATATCGCATTTGCAGTAGATGACATGTTTTTGTGTTTTTCTGCAAAACTAAGGCGTGATATTCATGTGAATCTTCTGACTAGCAGACGAATCACATTAAATGGCAAGCCGTGTTTTCTCTGACTAGATAAATATTATAAAAATAGAATGTCGTCTGCTACAATCTGGTTTATGGTTTTAAAGACAAGGAATAAACTGTCTGGCTGGATAAGAATAAACAGCCAGTCAGTAATGTTCACTAATAGTCGTGTTCTGCAAGCTAAACATTAAACAAAGGTGACAGGTACGTTTGAGGTTTTGCTAAGATGATGTCAGTGTCGCATGATAAACATTCGTTTGGCTTTATCTTTGACATTTAGAATACCCTTGCATCACGACAAACCTTCAATTAAGGATTGAAATCACTATTTTGAGATTTCATGGAGTGATGAAAATATTTGTTCAGTTAAATGTTTTAAGTCATCACGAAAACATACCTATATAATTTTGACCCCCTTAAACCCCACTTTTATATAGTAAAACTGGGGTTTACAGGGGTATACATTATTTTTAGCTCGCCTGTACGAAGTACAAGGAGAGCTATTGTAGTCACCCCGGTCGTCCACGTTTGCGTTTGCGTTTGCGTTTGCGTTCCCGTTCCCGTCACACTGTGTTAAAGTTTTTCAAATGCTTATATCTCAACAGTCACTCCTCACAGAGGCATCAAATTTGGAACTTAGGTACCTTGGAGGGTCTTCTGAGATTCCAAGAGAATAAACCCCTGGGTTCATGCCCCTGGGTGGGGCTAGGGGTCAGAATCTAGGACACCTTTGTAATACTGTGTTAAAGTTTTTCAAATTCTTATATCTTGACTTTCACTCCTCATAGAGCATTCATATTTAGAATTTGGGTACCTGGACGAGTCTTCTGAGATTCCAAAAGAACATACCCCTGGGTTCATACCTCAGGGTGGGCCTTGGGGTGGGGCTAGGGGTCAAAATCTAGGACACATTTGTAAAATCTTATATGCCTACAGGTTATAGACACAGCTGGTTATACATCAGCTAACTATGTGACATCAGTTTAAGTGTAAGAGAGTGAAGGTCATGGTGACCTACATTTTACGGTCAAGGTCACCTAGATTTCACGGTCCAGTGATTTTGCCTTATATCTTGAATACTATTTGTTGGATAAATGTCACACCTGGGATATTAGTTCCATGTGACCCAATGAATGACCACTTACTATATCTAGGTCATTGTGACCTATATTTCATGGTTCAGTGATTTTGCCTTATATCTTGAATACTATTTGTTGGATAAATGTCACACCTGGGATATTAGTTCCATGTGACCCAATGAATGACCACTTACTATATCTAGGTCATTGTGACCTATATTTCATGGTTCAGTGATTTTGCCTTATATCTTGAATACTTTTGTTGGTTAAATGTCACACCTGGGATATTACTTCCATGTGACCCAATGAATGACCACTTACTATATCTAGGTCATTGTGACCTATATTTCATGGTTCAGTGATTTTGCCTTATATCTTGAATACCATTTGTTGGATAAATGTCACACCTGGGATATTAGTTCCATGTGACCCAATGAATGACCACTTACTATATCTAGGTCATTGTGACCTATATTTCATGGTTCAGTGATTTTGCCTTATATCTTGAATACTTTTTGTTGGATAAATGTCACACCTGGGATATTAGTTCCATGTGACCCAATGAATGACCACTTACTATATCTAGGTCATTGTGACCTATATTTCATGGTTCAGTGATTTTGCCTTATAGCTTGAATACTATTTGTTGGATAAATGTCACACCTGGGATATTAGTTCCTTGTGACCCGATTATTGACGTCAAAATATATCTCTGTTGGTGTGACCTATATTTCATGGTTCAGTGATTTTGCCTTATATCTTGAATATTTGTTGGATAAATGTCACACCTGGGATATTAGTTCCATGTGACCCAATGAATGACCACTTACTATATCTAGGTCATTGTGACCTATATTTCATGCTTCAGTGATTTTGCCTTTTATTTTTATTACTATTTCATGGAGAATTGTCATACATCTAGGTCAGTGTGACCTATATTATATGGCTTAATGATAAAAATGTTACAATATAAAATGTACCCAGCAGGCGAGCTCGCTGTCCTCCGACAGCTCTTGTTCTTATTTCTGCTCAAAACAAAGATTGTGGGTACTCGTTAGAACCGCCTCGGCGGTTCTAACGAGTACCCACAATCTATGTTTTGAGCAGAAATGTGAAAAATATCTGAATTTTTATCGGAAAAAATCTTGAGTTTTTTGGTGGTGAAATTTCCAATATATTTGTATATGCGTGTTTTCGTAATGAGTCCCGAAAGGATTTTCGAAAAAACAACAACAAAAAAAAACCAAAAAAAAAAAAAAAAAACCGCTAAGTTTTGCTTTTCACCAGTCATTTAAACAATAACTGAGCCACCGCGTGACAAAACCAACAAAATGGCACGTGCGCCCAGCGAAGACTCAGATCAGCCTCAGCATCCGCCCAGTCTGATCAGAGTTCTCTGTCCGCATGGAGAAAGCTTAGGTTGTTCGCGATCCATTAAACGCACAGCGAAGACTGATCACACTGGGCGGATGTTTGTTTTATTTTTCTAATAGTCGATAGTTTTATTTTTCGAATATGTCGGGAACTTCTGGCAAAAGTATACTTCGTGCATACAGTTAAATCGTCCATATACAGCTCCTGTCGACTCATTGATACATTCTAGACATAAAGAAAACACGTCTATTCAAATATATTGACAATTTTACCACAAAAAATGAAAATTTTCAGATAAAATTCTGATATTTTTCATGTTTCTGCTCAAAACATAGATTGTGGGTATTCGTAAGAACCGCCTAGTCGAGGCGGTTCTAACGAATACCCACAATCTATGTTTTGAGCAGAAATAAGAAAAATAATATATACCACTGTAAGCCCCAGTTTTACTATATAAAAGTGGGGTTTAAGGGGGTCAAAACTATTTAGGCATGTTTTCGTGATTGAATATGTCGGGAACTTCTGGCAAACGTATACTTCGTGCATTCAGTTAAATCGTACATATACAGCTCCTATCAACCCATTGATATATTCTAGAGTATACGGATATTCTGCAAGTGGACAGTGAAAGCCTTGATCAGACTGCGTGGATACCCAGGCCGATCAGTTCCTTGTACGTATACGCCTTGACGTTTTCGCACAGCGCCATCTACATGATATTGTGTAGGTGCCACATTTATGGATATAAGTACTGTTGCGCTGGCTTTCACTCTGTCGGAGTCGCATTTGTTTACATGTATTCATGACATATAGCCATTCTATCCCTTGCTGTGATGCAGATCAAAACAGATACCTTTGCAAACAGTGTAGATCCAGATGACACCAAGCCGTCTTATCAGGATCTGCACTGTTTGTCATTTTGTATTGATTTCTTACGTCCCTAATCATACCGAAAGACATGTCCAAAGTCAAAGATGGAAGAGTCCACTTTAGAGATTCAGTGGTGAAAGGATTAATGATATCTTTTGCTAAAATGAAAGGCTGATGAGCACGTTAAGTAAAAGCAAGATGATATTGCCTTTCCTTGTAAAACACTTTAACAGTCTCAGAGGCGCGAATAACGCTTTATCTGCCTTTCTTGAAGTCAATCAGTCTGTGTTACATTTGTAGTTTTGTAATGTTGTTTATTAATAATTCATTCATACTCATTTCGGTTCTTCGAGTTATCCCTTTGAGAAATAGAAAGATTAATTTCCTAGGTCTGTAATTCAATACTTTCTAATATATGGTTCCGGGCATGTGAAAACGTGTCTTCGGGCATATGCGGACAGCGAAGGCCCAGATCAGACTGCGCGGAAGCGCAGTCTGATCAGGGCCTTCACTGTCCGCCAACAGACTTATTGGATATTGCAGACAGTATGAATGGAGAGTAAAGGCCCGGATGATTCTTTTTGCATGCGCAGGATGATCTGAATCTGCGCATATTACGCATGCTCGAAGGCACTTTTTCGCCTAGCGTGGCCTATATAAGCAACGGGCCAGCAAAATGGTACTCTAGGACATATTCAATTAACGAAAACACAGACTAACTTGCGTGGCATGATCAGTATTTTCCCTACCAAAAAGTGGGATTTTGAAGAATCTGATGCAATTGTGAATATTTCTAAACAACGTGCGTTAAGGTGCGGGCTTGTATAGATAAGCAGCATAACATTTCTACACATTTTGAAATGTGTATCCGAGACGTTAAAATATTGTACCGTTTCTCTTTCAGAGGAATTATTGGCTGTTTATTCAAACGACACAAATCTCTGTAATACAAACAAGAAAAAAGCCACGCTGCTATTTAGATCTATAAAACTGTCAAAGGACCACTTGTCTTCGGCTTTCTTTGTACGTTTGATAATAATTCTCTCATTGTTCATGGTGTTTCGGAAAAAGGAAATTTCGTTGAAAAAAATGGCAGTGACTTATCAGTCCATATACATATACATTTCTGTGCTGTTCTCGAAGTAGAGCTGGTGCAAATTAGCCTGTCTTTTTTTCATCTTTTAGAACAATAATCCATGGCTAAATACGTATACACGGCTGAAAAACAGTTGCATGAAAGAGAGCCCTATTTACATGATCAGAGGACTAAAAAAATATCAGTGACGATTCCAAGGAAATGCCATCATGAAGCACACCCTTCCCGAGGTACCGAAAGAAGATGAGGAACAAATGGAAACATTAATTTAGAAATACGATAAAAAAATAATTCATTTTTGATCCAGGTCAACAAAAAAAACAAAAAAAAAAAAAAAAAACAAAAAAAAAAAAAAAAAAAACAACAAAAAAAAAAACGAGAGACTAACTGAAATTTTACAGGCTGTCAAATGCCACATTTTATGATCATATTAATACCATCTATCATTTTATTTAAACCTTTCCTAGATAAAAGGTCTATTTTTTGAGGTGGACGTCTAATGTTTGCTGGTATTCTTACAGCTTGGTTTCTGGTCCATCATCTTCTAATAACACATTTAATTCCTTTACGCAGAACTTTTCTCATGCCATCTAACTATCGCCCCGAAATACTTTAAGTATTATACATGGGCGTTTAAACAGCTTAAACACCATATTCAAATGGTCTATGGACAGGGTGCAGATTATTGACAAACCATCGCTAACATGCCTAAACAGTCCATAAATAGCAAACCATTAAAATGATCTATACATAAATATACTGAAAGGAAAGAGAAACGCAGGGTAGAGTTTTTTCTTTCTTATTTTAACCATTTTTACGGTGTTTACTATAGCCATACACGTTTACAGATTGTCCTGTGAATGTGAACCGCGGGTATACGAGTCTTTGGTCGATGTGCTATCTACCCAGTGTGTGAAATCATTCAACCGTGCACTACACAGTGCATTGCACGGACAATACGGAAAGCCAAAATTTCGTGCAAAACAAGCATGTTTAAACCTTCAGCACAAGATTTCCTCACACCATTTGGTACACTTCAACGATACACAATGCTCTTCGATTCTTTTACCGATTTTTCTTTTCATTTGTACGCTACTTTTAACTTTTTTTCAATCATGGTACGATTGACTGATGTTCAGAGAGGTAGGGAAATTGCGTTGCTGATGCAGGGTCAGAGGCAACAGCAAGTTGCCAATCATTTCGGGGTTAACGTCTCAACAATTGAACGTCTTGTAAGACGTTTAAGGGAGACAGGGCATTTAGCAGACCGACCGCGGTCTGGGTGTTCACGCGTGACGTCGCGACGTCAAGACAGGACAATCCGTCTGGCACATTTGCGGAATCGTCATCTCACTGCTACCGAAACTGCCCTTAATACAGTAGGTACGCATAATCGACAAATTTCTCCGAAGACTGTTGGAAGTCCATTGCGTGAGATTGGTCTTCGCGCTCGTCGTCCATACGTTGGTCTGCCTCTGACCCAGGTACGTAGGTTGCGTCGTATGGCGTGGTTGACGGCGCATGCGCCCAGGCTATTTCCGATGAGGCAGTGAAGACGAGTTCTTTTTACGGACGAGTCTAGGTTCACTCTCTATCGTGCAGATGGTCGACGGCGTTGGTACCGACGTCGCGGAGAACGCTTTGCCGACGCCTGTGTTGTCGAACGGGATCGGTTTGGGGGTGGCTCCGTTATGGTCTGGGGAGGCATTGCTCACGGGATAAAATTACAGTTGATTATTGTTGCGGGCAATATGACCGCAGTAAGGTATAGGGATAAGATCTTGCGTCCTGTTGCAGTCCCGCTTGTGCAACAACGTAATCTGATTCTGCAGCAGGACAATGCCCGACCACATGTTGCCCGAGTTTGTCAGGATTTCCTGGCAAACAGTAACATCGCACCACTAGCATGGCCACCGTACAGTCCAGATTTGACCCCAATAGAGCACATGTGGGATGAGCTGGACAGAAGGGTTAAGAAGCGCCGAAATCCCCCCGCAACTCTCGCACAACTAAGGAATGCGTTGATCGATGAATGGAATAACATCCCGATGCGAACTGTCAATGCTTTGGTTAACTCTATCCAAAGGAGAACTAGGGCAGCAACGGCAGCAAGAGGGGGGCACACCCGATATTGATTTTCAGTTTGATTTTGATTTCAAGATTTGGGGGGTAGCTACCAATGAACTTCAGTAACTCTAGACTTGTTGATCACAAACCAATGAAATTTGGAACTTTTGTTCCATACATGTACCGTTTTGTAATCATAGTAAAATATTTAACAAACTTTTTTCAAACTTGAATGAAATTTAGGAATAAAATTTGCCCTGCGTTTCCTTTTCCTGTCAGTATATTACAGAGATGTTCTTGCGAAAATATGGTTTAAAGGAGTGTAAAACTTCTCAGCTTACACCAAGCTACTACTCCTGTTAAAAGAATAGGCAAGTGTCTGTTCATGTGGGTATAAACAGCATAAAGCATGTCAACCATAATCTCCAAGTAAATCCATGTTCATACATAGGCTATTAAAATTTCAGTTCGGAGGGCATCAGTCGGTTAATCGAGCAATCGTTCGAGGAGGCGTAGCTACTTCGCGATACAAATTTTATTGATTACTCTCATCTCAGTCATTAGGCGTATGCGCTGAGACTTTGCTGACCAAGTAACTTCTGTACTTTTTAATATGATTGAAAGCAATAAGTATTAACTCTTTCAGTCTTGCAGACCAACACAGTTACTTAAGCAAACAGTGCAAATCCTGAGGACTCATAATGAGCCATCTCATCATGATCTATACTGTTTGTCATTATGGTTTTTATTACAAAAAACATATTTACAGCCATGAACATGCCCTAATTCAAAGATGGAAGAGTCCACTGCAGAAACGCAGGGGTGAAAGGGTCAACATATGCAGTTATTTCGTACCTTACACGGTACTGGCACTCACGAGTAGGTTATCTGTCTCCGTTTGTAACACTTTATGGGCAAGTCTAAATGAAGTGTTGTTGTAGCTGTATTTAAAGAACAGGAGTTAGTGTAAACCAAAACATTATTTGTAACTAGCTGAGATGGATATAGAGATTAGACAGAGTAACGATCTGTCCAGACACTTGAAGTAGAAGAGTCGGCATAAATGGATTAATGTTTAACAACACTTCATTGATAACATTCTGATTCAGGAATAGTTTCGACGATTATTCTAGCAAACCTCAAAAGGACGATTAACTGGAAACACCTACTGCCATATCAGTAAATCATGTGACAGTATTTACAATTCACATGCTTTTTTGGCTTGCACCCCTTTCGAGACAAGGACAATGTCAAGTAGTATAATCAAATGAGGGATCATCTGGAAAGACCGGCGGTTTTACATCGGCTGCGCTGTTGTTGCATATGTCCGAAATGTGTGCATATTATGGTTTTCAAATCAGTTATTAAACCAAAATTTCTGAAGAAAACTGTTACTTCTTGACAGTGTTCATCAATTACCTTCTTTCAACTTAACACAGTTTCTTACACTCATAACATAGTTTACAAAACAGACGAAACGGCATCAACCCATAGCAGGTCATGTCATGGCTACCCCAAAAATCTGATTGTCTACGCCCATGAGCGTAGACATTCTTAGAGTTTGTCATTGTTCCAGAAGCACCTTATGAAAGGTCATGGATTTGTCCAATGCTATTTTCCATAGACTGCTCAACGTATAACCAAACATTATCTTTCACAAAAAGCCTGGTCTACGCTTAGCACACATCGTGCACTAAGCGTAGACCAAGCTTTATGTAAAAACTAATACTTGTGATATAAATATCATTGTTATATCAACACCTGCTGGGCTATGTCTCTCTTTAGTTGGTTTTCTGCGTCGAAGGTTACCTAGGGTTCACTGAACCCGAAGCCTCGTCAATTGCTCATCTTTAACTAACACAGGTTAATTCGTTCTAATGACCAGGCGTTTAGCGCTCCTGGCGGCGGATCACGACGTCTTGGGTTCGAATCTCACCACTGGAGGTGGAACAGCAGATCCAAGTGTCAATTAACCTACTCACACTTTTCTTGGGCAGGCTTAGTCCCAGCTAGCATTCTTTATAAATCTACAGCGGCCCGTTATCGGCCCGTCAGGGTAGCTGACGGGCCGATAACGGCCCGCTATAGATTTGTAAAGAATGCTTACTTGGGTCCAGTCCTCTGAGCGGTTTGTGTACATACGTTTGCCAGTAGCTGACAACTGCATTTCTTGAATCAACGGAAGAGGGCGAATGATCGTAAACATTATTTTCATTATCAGTATCCATACAAGTCATGTGTCCAAGCTTGGATTGGAACTTACAACTGGTTCGACATGATCTTAAAAGTGTTGACTGGGCCGTAAAACTCCCTCTGGGAGAATATTCTTTTCTAACAGAATAAATCCCATTTCAGAAAGGTATAAAATTACAGGGTTATCTCCCTTTAAAGTGTATCAGTATTCCAAAATACTCTTATGGGAGCAATTAGTCATGTAGTAACAGAATACCATATAATACATCGCGGATCATTTTCTGTATCGGTATTCTCTTTCATTTGTCAAATTAATTTGTTGTGCTTAATTGAAATACGTTTTCTTAAATTACATCAATAAATATTTAAGCGCAAGTTTCTTTTAGTACTTAGGTACTGTTTGTAATGCTCCTAGTTTAATTAGAGGTTAACAATTACTACTCTCGGGGCTAGTTCTGCAGACGAAAGGTTAGTGATTTTTTATACCCCGCCACACAATAGTGGCGGGGTATTATGGTTTCACGTTGATCGTCCATGTGTCCGTCCGTCTGTCCGTCCGTCCGTCCGTTTTTCCTTTCCGGATGATAACTTGAGTAAACATCAATGGATTTTCACTAAACTTGGTATGTGCGTTGATATTGTGAAGATCTGGTTTGGGATTGCTAATGGGCAAATTTCGTCTAATTTTTACGGAGTTATCTGCCCGAGACACGCCCATATTTTCGTTTCCGGACGATAACTTCAGTAAATAACAAGGGCTTTTCACCAAACTTGCTATATGCATTGACATTAAGGAGATCTGGTTTGGGATTGCTAATGGGCAATTTTTTTTTCAAATTTTTACGGAGTTATCTGCCCAAGACACGCCCATATTTTCGTTTCCGGTTCATAACTTGAGTAGATAACAAGGGAAGATAAACCAAACTTGCTATATGTATTGACATTAAGGAAATGTGCTTTGGAATTGCTAATGGGCAAATTTCGTCAAATTTTTATGGAGTTATCTGCCCGAGACACGCCCATATTTTCATTTCTGGATGATAACTTGAGTAAATAACAAGGCCTTTTAACCAAACTTGCTATATGCATTGATATCATCAAGATCTGCTTTAGGATTGTTATCTGTCCATTGATATTATCAAGCTCTGGTTTAGGATTGTTATCTGTCCCTCTATCATTTTCTTTCCAGACATTTTCGCAACGATAACTTTAATACATAAACAAATAATTGCTGTGGCGGGGTATTATGCTTGCGGTGCTTTTATTTTTTCTTATTTTTCCCAGATGGAGCCAACTTGCATTAAATGTCAAATCCTGGTTTCTGGAAAAAAGCTAAACAAACAAAAACATCACCAGTTTATTGTCACCTGCATTAGCCCAGAGAATGGTAAAGGTTAAGCATGTATCAAGGGGGAAAGAGGGTGTTAGGGTGGCCGCGGGATGTGAGGTGGGTGCCTATATTGCGTTTTATAGTCAGCCACTTCAGAATTCACAAACTACAGCAGCCTTGCTACCCACTAAAAACCGTTGTGAACAACAACAACAACAACAACCACAACAACAAAAAAAAAAGCAAACAACAATCAAACAAAACAAAAATAAATGAATAAATAAACAAGAAAACAAACAAACAAACAAATACAACAGCAAACAAACGAACAAACAAACAAAACATAATTTCAGAAGTGTAAAGGGAAAATGAGGTGAACGTGGTTAGCTGTTATGGAATTGTGATGTATGTATGTAAACTGAAAAAAATAACCATGTGTATAGAGGCCTGCTGTATTTCGTGACTTCAAATCGAGGACTCAAAGGTGCATAAAACGTCTACAGATGCTACATAATTTACTTACTTGTAGACCTATAACAAGGTAGTGGAATGTACTTGTTCAAATTTAGAAGGAGTACAAAAGGAAGTTAGGTGTCTAACTGCGTACAGCCATTGGCTGACTTTAGCTCGACCAATGACTTTTGCTCTTTCAAACCAAACCAAGGCTATGGCATTTTAGGAGCACTCGATTCTGATTAGGAGTTGAAACTCAATAATGCAGTGGTGCAACGGGTTAATCTAAATACTGAAAAAAGCTAACAATATGGAAGTTGGGTCGATAAGCTTGCAGAATGAAAGGTAATTCGGCAGAGATCAGTATATTGAAACCATTAGGGCAATTTCGTACGGTTGAACTTCAATCGCTCGTACATCTTTGGGACTATGGAAATCTGTTCTAGATATGCGGGTACTTCTAGCAACTGAGGATTAATCATACTTCTAGGTTAGGAGACAAATGGGAATAACATAGATGTACTTTCAATCTTCTACGAAATAATAGTATGTTGAAAGTACCCATTAGAATCGCCTTGGTCACAAAATACATTTTCATGATGAAATAGAGAAACAAAATTCCTAAATATCCCTAAATATTTATTTTCTTTAGCTGTCGGAAGACTTTCCTGCCATCACGAAAACATACCTATATACTTTTGACCCCCATAAACCCCACTTTTACATAGTAAAGCTGAGGTTCAAAGGTGTATACATTGTGTTTCTTATTTCTGCTAAAAAACATTGATTATCTGTACTCATTAGAACTGCCTCGGCGAGGCGGTTCTAACGAGTTCCCACAATATATGTTTTGAGCAGAAATATGAAAAAAATATCAGAATTTTTATCTGAAAAATTTCAGTTATTGGTGGTGAAACTTTCAAAATATTTGAATAGGCGTGTTTTTGTAATGGGCTGTTTCTGGATAGAGAAGATGCAAAGATGAAAGTGGACGCCGCTCTGTCAAATTTGCTTTGCACACCTTCTGAAAAGGGGTCTACTCTAAAATGAAGACTTAATGCGTAATTGCCAGCCATGATTTGACTTTCTTGTTTGGAGTATTCCCAGCGTGTTCCGAGGTTGACTAATGACATTCTTGGTTAGAAACCTATCGCTACACGGAATATGCCACTGTAGTTTTAATCATTAAAATATCTGTATTCTCAAAGGAAAACCCTCAAAGGCTTTACGCATCAAACAAATCAGCCTTTCATGGAATTAAGTTTCCAACAGCGAAATAATGCACATTTATCGTTGCGTAATTCTAATGAGAATCCGCCATTGACGGGATAAATCAATACACTAGAAAATAGTTCGGTTTGACTATTCCCACTAGCAGACGACTAAATAGGGATTTTTTTTTTTTATTTTTCACAGAAAATAGAATTGAACATTTTATGCAAATTGCCTCCGTCCAATGGAGACAACTTGTATGAAATGTCAAATCCTGTTTTCTGGCAGCAAATTTAACCTAGAGTACTAAGTGATAGCACTGATAGGATAACATTTACATGTGTTTTGCGGAGTGACAGACCCAATTTATTTTCCAGGAAATGACCTGCACAAGCTTAGCGCTTATGGTCAGATGCTAAAACCTGTAAACCATTGATATTATATATAGAGTAGAACTTCATTGGCGCGAACTTCTTCGGGACCATGGAAATTTGGTCTGGACATGGGTAGTTCGAGCCACTGAAGGCTGATCATAGCGTCAGGTCAGGAGGCAAACGGGGACAATTTAAGGATGTATTTTCGATATTCTGTAAAGTGATGATGTGTTGAGTGTATGCATTAGAAATGAGGCGATTCTAATGAGCACACACAACATACATTCTCATGGCAAATTAAGAAACAATCTCTAAAATATCTCTAAATATTTGTTGTCGAGCTCTTTGAAGGATTTACTTGGGACTCTAAACTGAGTTCGAATCAGCCATCGGTGTTCGAACCACTGAAGTTTAACTGTCTTTGTAGACAAGTAAATGAACAAATAGAATATTGTTTCAACCAGTCTGTTTACCAGCAACTTAGTATTCTGGGCGCAGTTGTTCAAAACTAATGATCTCGTTAGTTAACGTATCGTTAAAACTTTGATCATTAAATATGGCATATACACTAATATGTTTGCTGCAAAAATGTGAGTAGCTTTTGCATTTGCAAAAGCTACTCACATTTTTTCAGCAAAGATACCTGAGAATTAGATATTCTACTTACTAGAACAGTTAACATTTTGACCACTAACGAGCTGTTTAAGCTGATGATGCCTTGAATAATCGGGCTCAGAACATTTTAAAATACGTTTCTCTTCATACAATTAATTAAAGAGTGTAAGAGAATAGTTGCCTTTAGATGATGAAAACGCCTATTTAAGCACACTTTTTTTAAAAGTGTATGATTCCCCCCCCCCCCCCCCCCACACACACACACACACACCCTCCCCCTCCTTCTCTTCGGAAGAAATCGAATACAGAGTATTTTAAGCAACATATCATTTTACGTTTAACTTGGAATTTAATTTATTTTCCGAGCTTTAAATAACCGCAATAAATGAACGTCACATTTTGCATAGCAAAGCAGATATCTTTGCAAACAGTGCACAAATCGTAATGGAACGGTGCGTAGTGAGGCGGAACGGCGCGTAGTGAGGCCTCTCTTTAGGATCCATAGTGTTTCTCATTCTTTTTTTATGTTGAACCTTCTGTTTCTAACAATAAACATATCTTGATTCCAGATATGGAAGTCCACCTTAGAAACGCAGAGGTGAAAGGTTAACGATCTTCTAAGTAAATAAGTGAAAAACCTGAATTGTTTGTTGTTTCTCCTGCCTTTCACCAGCCTATGTTAATTAGATATGTGTGTACGAGTGTGTGTGAGTTTCCATTCCCTCGTTTTTTGTGGTATTAAGTCCATATTTCCCTGCTATTTAGCCTCAGCATAAGCTTTTTTCTCTGGCGAAAGAATGTGCGCAGGCATTGGTTAACCGCTTAGAGGACTAAATCTACCCAGGTAAAGTGTGGTTAGGTAAACTGACAAGCTCGACATTACTTATATAATGTTGACTAGGCCGTTAGTCTCCAAACCAACCAACCGAGATCAGTATCCTTTCGTCTTACAACAAATACTATTACCAGGCTGATCTGAATCTTCCGTGGGCGAACATGTCATAAGATACATGTATATTGTCTGTCTCATTCGTAGAATGACAGAAAAAAAAGACTTGAATAAAGATTTATAAGACAAAACATAAGGAAATAACATAAAGAAAACCCCATAAGACTTGAGACAGAATACGCAACGGGATCTATTCTATTCGGAGACAGAGAGCTCTGTCTAAGACAGTATTTAGTCTTTGTCTCACCAGAGACAAAACACAAGGAAATGTACCATATTTACTTTAAATATTCTGCCAGATTGCCTTGGGCAAACAGTGTAGACCCAGATCAGACGCCGCAAATGCGGCGTCTGATCTTTGTCTACACTGTTGCCGCTCATTCAGCAGTTTATACAGATACACTTTGGTGAAACTATAGCACAAATAAGAAAGGGAATTAGGTTGTCCGACTATTTAAAGAAAATTCGGTATTATAACTGTGTCATTTACCAGAGACTTAACATTGATGCAAGAATACCTAAATTATCTAGTTCGTTCTTTGCTTGCAAGATGCAAGAAATCTCTATAGGAGACACGTTCAAATTCTTCGTCTGATCATATGCAAATAGTAGTGTTGATTACTCCTAAGAATATAGGATAAGACTATAAACTTAGATGGCAGATTATTAATCAGATCATGAAGTTATGCCTGGTGTCTCATAAAAGGTTCTTGGCAAACAGTATAGACCCAGATCAGTAAGGCTACATGTGCAGTTCTTTTGCTGAAGTTTCCCCTTCAACTTCCGATTACGTTCGCGAGCGAACAGCATAGGTTCTGGCGACACTGCGCGGAAGCGAGACTGTGCGGACATGTTTATATCAATTTACCGGTCCGGGATTAGTTTGTTTTTGCTTAATAAAATAAAGATATCGGCGTCTTCGCTGTGCCCAATGTTTGAAGGTACAGTTTCTCTTGTTGCTGCCTTTTATATCTTTTTACTTCATTTCGTCCCAGTTATTATTAGAAAAATGGCTTTCGGAATGATCTTTATATTGTCTCTTACGGTGACTTGATACACGTATAGAACACTGTAAAATTTTTGTTTGCTTTTCTTTGAAAAGGGGTCTACTCTAAATGGAAAGAAACTGCTGCCAACGGCAGCAAATTCTTTCCTTTTAGAGTAGACCCCGTTTCAGTCGCGGCTTTGTGTACAGAGAAGGAAACATGTCACAAAAGTTGTGTTCCTTGTAAAAAAGGAATGCCAGCACTGCCCTTCGCACAGCTCAATCATTGATCAGAAAGCAATCATGGCAATTCTAGGTAAAGGTATAAATAAGAAACTATTGGATTTTCATCAAAACTTAGTTTGCTTTGTGACTCCGAGGAGTAATTCTGCAGTAAGTAAATCTTATTCTGGAAATTCTTGCCATATACGGACACGATTGGTACAGACAAAGACATTTTTCATTTCAAAATTAAATAGCGGAGACGAAATTGAATATAAACAATTATTCTTGTACAGGAGTTGATGTTCATGTCATTTTTCAATGACAAGATTTGTTTGTGTTGAGGAGGTTTTACGGCCCAGTCAACCAAATGGGGTCAAGTCGAGCGCGGTCAGTTTACCTAACCACACGTTTACTGGGCAGGCTTAGCCCTCTAAGCGGTTAACCAGTATTGTGCACATTCTTTCGCCAGAAACTGACAACTTCCCTTCTTGAATCAGAGGAAGGGAGATAATGACCGTAGAAAATATTTCATGATTAATCTCCACGAAAGAATGTCGCCGACCTCGGCGGGGGTCGAACCAGCGACCTCCTGGTCTCCAGTCGGACGGCGCATCCAACTGAGCCACCGAGGCCGGCTCAAAGACAGGATAGACTATCTTATGAGGAGGGTATTATACAATGTACACATACAAATTAAGTAACTCAGGAAATGCCACAATAACGAAGCACAGCCTTCCTGAGGCACCGAAAGAAGAATAAACGAAGAACAACCCATTACGAAAACACGCCTATTCAAAAATTTTGAAAATTTCACCACCAAAAACTGAAAGTTTTCAGATAAAAATTCTGATAGTTTTCATATTTCTGCTCAAAACATAGATTGTGGGTACCCGTTAGAACAACCTCGACGACGTAGTTCTAACAGGTACCCACAATCTATTTTTTTTTTGAGCAGAAATAAGAAAAATAATGTATACCCCTGTAAACCCCAGTTTTACATTAGAAAAGTGGGGTTTAAGGGAGTCAAAATTATATGGGTATGTTTTCGTAATGAACAACAGAGAACGTCACAGTTGCAATGCAAGTTTTGTCCAGTTCTGACCTCTGACTGATCACCTTTAATTGGACTTCTTTTTGTAGTTATTTACACCATTCGCGCTGGTAAAATTCGAATATTTTAAGGAACAGAATACGAGGGTCGTGCAAAAAGTTCTGTCACTAATAGGCTTACTTAGTTTTATCCCAGGTATATTTTAAAATGCTTCTCTGCACTTGAATGCTGTGTTGAATAGCTAACGATACCCGTTTATTTCGTGCAAATTGCTTTCCAACTGCCCGAGTTATTTCGAATTGAAATAGATGCAGTTATATACACTGACCAATTTACTTGTTACATTGGAACATGGACCAGAAGACTGAACTTCGTAGCTATATTAAATGTCGCATTAGGCTCAATATAGATGCAAAGCAGATATTTAATGAATTGTGTGGTATATATGGACCGCAAACCATTTCAATGCACACATATTTTAGGTGGGTTAAAGCTTTTAAAGCTGGGAAATTTTCTGTTGAATATGATACCCGTCCGGGAAGGCCTAAAACCTCTGTTACCAAGGCTAACATCGCTGCTGTAAAGATTGTGGTCGAACAGGATGCGCGATTGTCTGTCAAAGATATAGCTAGTTGTACTGGCATATCAGAATGAAGTGTGCAAACAATTCCGAAAACGCGTTTGGACCTGAGAAAGGTTTTCGCTAGGTGGGTACCTCATTTGCTCACTGAGGAGCAAAAGACACAACGCCTTAAATGTGCCCGGGAACTTTTGAAACATACAAAGGCTGTAATAGTCGGGTTATTTCTAACTTGCTTACAGGTGATGAAACCTGGGTACACATGTTTGAGCCACAAAGAAGGGCTGATAATAAGCAATGGAAGCGAAAAGATAAAAAACGCCCACGTATTGCCAAGAGAACCATAAGTTCGAAAAAGATGTTGTACGCAGTTTTCTTTAATTAAAGTGGGCCAGTCGTCCAAGTACCTTGTCTATCTGGTCATACAGTCACGGACCGATTCTACAAGAATTCTATACTGAAGAAAGTGAAAGAGTTTTACAATAAGAAACGACCAAGCAAAGGATGGTCAGGAGTCATCCTTTTACATGACAACGCCTCCTCTCATAAGTGTGAGGTTTTTAAGTCTTTTTTGGCTTCTGAAAAGGTGAAAGTTTTAAGTCATCCACCTTATTCACCTGACCTGAGCCCCTGTGACTTCTTTTTATTTCCAAGGCTTAAGAAAATGCTTTCTGGAAATAAGTATACGTCTAGAAGTTCTCTTGGCAGTGGTATTTATCAGTGTCTCCAACAGATACTAAAAGAAGAATATTTATCTGCTTTTCGCGACTGGGTAAAAAGATTACAAAAATGTGTTTCAGTAAAGGGAGAATACTTTGAAGGTTTGTAATAAAAATATGTTTGATAAAACGTAGCACTGAAGTAATCCGAACCCAGTGACAAAACGTTTTGCAGGACTCTCGTAGCAGTATTTTATTCTGATTACCACTGTACGTGCTACCAAGTAGATACTTCCAGTCTTTGATCAGCCAGATGTCAGAATTGGAATTTTCCTATAGCCGAGGATGATATGTAGTTTCTCAAATTAATATCCGGACAGCGTTAAATGTAAATCCTTATCATAATATTCTAAATATTCAGAATTCTTACCATACTTATTATAAAAATTGAAAAAAAAAGTGACTGAATGTCTGTTCATGTAGTGTCTATATAGTACTGGCTGAATGAACCTAATCAAACTGCTGCTGAGGAGCATTTTAAGGGGACAGGGCTGGATACACTTCGTAATATTTCCGCCACTTCCGCCTAGTAAACTTTTGTGACCTGATTACGAAAACACGCCTATTCAAATATATTGAAAATTTCACCACCAAAAACTGAAAGTTTCCAGATAAAAATTCTGACATTTTTCATATTTCTGCACAAAACATAGATCGTATGTACTTGTTAGTATCACCTTGTCGAGGCGGTTCTAACAGGTACCCACAGTCTATGCTTTTGAGCAGAAATAAGAAAAATAATGAATACCCCTATAAACCCCAGTTTTACTATATCAAAGTGGGGTTTAAGGGGGTCAAAATAGGCGTGTTTTCGTGACGTGTTTTCTTTACTGCGAGCCTAGTCCCTTCTAAAAACGGGTCTACTCTAGAAGGAAAGAATTTACTCCTAGATGGAGCAAACTCTTTCCTTTCATCCTTTCAGAGGAGATCCCTTTTCAGAAAAGAGGTAAAAACATTTGACAGCTCTGCCTGTACATTTGTCGAACGTTCCAGTGCTAGGAAAGCAACATATACTATCAAACAGAGCGACATTTTCAGTAAACGTTTCAAGAGTGCGATAGAAATGCTCAAACATAATCAGCAACAGTGCTGTATGAGCTTTGACATAAAACACTAGAGAGAGTGAGGTCATTGCTACAATTAACACTCACTGGCGTTTTCGATTTTTGTTCTGGCGCCGTGATGCATTTGCTGTTTGATATTGATCAGATTATATGTTCTGCCTCTCCATTTATACTGGATTACTACAATTATACAAGTAATGTTATAACATGGGACCCCAATGCCCTGATTAACCTGCTCATCTGCGCAGTCTGATCAATGACATCACATTATGTTGTACCGAGGCCAACAAAAATTTCAATCAGACTACGCTAATGCATAGGCTAATCGGTCTGTAGTCGAGTACATCGTGGCCTTTGTTGCTTTCTCCTGGCTTCGTGGGTCGTTTGCTTTGTTCTTGTTTCTTTCTTGTGGCTTCGTGAGCCGTTCGTTTTGTGTCATCGTAGTGTTTTGAGAGAGCTAATCTTAGTGCTTTTCGTACGTTTGTTCGATTTGCGCTTGTTTGGTTTTGTCTGTTTCCTCTTTCTTTTGATGATTGGGAAGGGTTGCGGCTTGAGACTGTGGCACTCAATTACGAAAACACGCCAATTCAAATATATTGAAAATTTTACAACCAAAAAAGGGCAATTTTCAGATAAAAAAATCTGATATTTTTCATATTACTGCTCAAAACATAGATTGTGGGTACTCGTTAGAACCGCCTCACCGAGGCGGTTCTAACGAGTACCCACAATCCATGTTTTTTAGCAAAATAAGAAAAATAATGTATACCCCTGTAAACCCCAGTTTTACTATATAAAAGTGGGTTTAGGGGCGTCAAAATTATATACGCGTGTTTTCGTGATGCTGGACTTTTCTCTTACCTTTTTTTGATTATATGTGTTTCACTGTAATGTTTCACACAAAGTAGATGAAACCTATGTAGATCGAACCTATGTTTGTAATTTGGAGCTGTATCAGAATTAGGAGCGAGCTTTCGGGCGAGTAAAACTGCTTTAATTACTTTGCCCCCACCCCCTCTAATTGACCGTTCCAGTGCGATTCCTCTGTTGCAATTCTTCATTGTTCACGCGTTGTAGTTTCCTATGCATCACGAAAACATACCTGTAAAATTTTGACCCCCTTAAACCCCACTTTTATATAGTAAAACCGGGGTTTAGAGGGGTATACATTATTTTTCTTATTTCTGCTCAAAAACATAGATTGTGGGTACTCGTTAGAACCGCCTCGGCGAGGCGGCTCTAACGAGTACCCACAAAATTATCAGAATTTTTATCTGAAAATTTTCAGTTTTGGGTGGTAATATTTCTAATATATTTGAATAGGCGTGTTTTCGTAATGATGGCGTTTGGTCTGTCGATACTTGCTCCTCATTTCTTGTTCTTTTGGTTCCTCGGCAAGGCTGCTCTTCATGTTTGGCATTTTCTCGGTATTTTAACTCATATTTCTGCTATCCTCATACCTATTCACGCAAGCTTGATCTTTTGCGAAATGCTACTTGATTTAATCCCTGCACCTTCCCCATCTGTAACAGTTGTGCTCTTTACCGTTCAATGGCGTTATTTCAGTTGCAGCTCTTTACTTACATGTAATTGTTTGGTCTGTATTGGTGGTAAAATTGCTGGATGAGTGCCAAATTGCGGAGTCTGATCTTGGTCTACACTAATTTCTCACGCCTGTATGTTTGACCACTAAGGGTAAATACAGTACCTTGTACGCAGCTATTTCGATAATCGAAAGTTTGGTTTAAACATATTTATTTCTAGACATACTGAAACCTATATAGGCTATTAAATAATCCTGCATAAGTGATGTAGATACAGAGCAGATGCTACAGAACGCGGCGTCTGATCAGTTCTTTACATTTTTCACTCATCCAGCAATTTTAAACCAATTCGTCGGTAGTAAAATAGACTTGTCAAAATTCTAGGAAAATTAAAATGTGAGAATATTTACAGTAAATACGGTGTTCAAAATTTATAAGATATTTCCAGATCATTTACCATTGATATTTTAAGTCAAATTTGGGTTCGACTGACTACCCCACTTCCGAACTCCCTCTGGAGCCATCTCTGGATTTGTAAAGAGCCAAATATTGTGAGGGTCCTATGTTCTCATCCCTTAAGTACACTTTCACATTCCAATTGCAGAACAGTTGATTGCTCGATTCAGGACTTGTTCAGCATGATAATCGATTGGACAAGGCGGAAAACGTCTGTAAAAGACGGGAAGCGTCACAGTCGATCTAATTGGGAAGAGCTGCTGCCATAATACCAATATTGAGAGTAAGTTGTGGTAGCAGGAATTAAAACAACAGTACGCGCAGGAATTAGAATTTTAACATGATTTGTGTATAAAGCATACAGTATAATGCTAGTCACCAAACTATCAAAAATTATTTCATAGTTATATTGAATTTTCGGTTTAAAGTTAAAGTTGGCCAAGTCACCAGGGCTACGTGTATCTGGCTATTTGTATTCAGTAGTAAAAACGCACGCGTGCGTCTTGACATGACAATACCTTGTAATACATTCGTAGGGACTTTATATAAAAATATGTTTTCGAACATTCATAAGCAGTTTCGTCGTACAATGTGGATATCCATTATGGATAATATTTTAAGACATATCCATCATTTGCCCAGCGGGCACATGGAGTATATACAATATCGCATTGACGTCGATGCAACGTCGTCGTTAATACGATATTGTATAAACGTCGTTTGCCTGCTGGGTAATTTGTAATTTTCTAGAATTTGTGTCACCATATCTAATACACATGTAAATAATGAAGTGACTTACTTACACCATATCTAATAGTTAATGAAGTGACTTAGCCTCGCAAACTACAGTGTTGCATATGAAGAGACTCAATCAAACCGAGCCTCCGATTTTCGTGATTTTGTGTGTTTCCAAAGACAATCCTTTTTTACTTTTATTTTACTCTACTGTAGCTGGTGTTGTGCCGTGTGACGGCCGTAAAAAGTCTTCCGTACATCATCATAGTGCAGGTTATATTTTATTTCCTTTGGGATCATTGAGCCCATCCTGGTTATTTTGAAAATCGAATACTGCTAAGGGTTGCGTATGCAGCCTCGCAAACTACAGTATTGCATATGAAGAGACTCAATCAAACCGAGTCTCCGATTTTCGTGATTTTGTGTGTTCTTTGTTTCCAATGGCAATCCTTTTTGACTTTTATTTTACATTTACCGTGTCATTTACTTCAAAATCTATTTCTGTTCAAACTGTTTTATTTATCAGTGCATGCAACTTTTAATATTATATACATGTATATTGTTAGCAAAACCATGTCAAATTAGCGTGCACCGTTTTAAAGACTCTTAGTAAACCATTGCAAAATGCAACTTAGATGCAGGGCTTTTTGTCTTGTGCGAAACTAAACAATCCAATCCACGCACATGGTCTACTCTGTACTGTTTGTTGGTCCAATTTTTGCAATATAAAATCTTCACTAGGAAATGCGCAGATTGGAGATAATGCACTGACGTGTATTTAAATATTTATTGACACGTCACATACGATGGACCAAAAGAGTTATTGTTTAATGTGGTCCAAATATAATACAGTGCTTTAAATGACCTTCTCATAGACTTATCATTACGAAAACACGCCTATTCAAATATATTGAAAATTTCACCACCAAAAACACCGAAAGTTTTCAGATAAAAATTCTGATATCTTTAATATTTCTGCTCAAAACATAGATTGTGGGTACTCGTTAGAACCGCCTCTCCGAGGCGGTTCTAACGAGTACCCACAATCTATGTTTTTAAGCAGAAATAAGAAGATAATGTATACCCCTGTAAACCCCAGTTTTACTATATAAAAGTGGGGTTTGAGGAGGTCAAAATTATATAGGTATGTTTTCGTGATGTTTTGCTAAGCATAAGACTTTTCTGATGTAATGTCCATATACTTGTTTTTATCTGCATGCTTCTTTGTAATGATTTGCAACGGAAAATTTTCTTTAAACAACGTAGAAAAAAGCAACTACCAAACGCTGTATGCCCATTTGTTTTAAAACCATCCAACTGAATTGACGTCGTGCATAAAATATGATTGGATACACTTGTTAGAGTTGGGCGTCATTTTTACAAGAGGGCAGGTCTTTTTACTTCCTGTTTGCTTTCCCCCCAAAAAAACAAACCCCTTCTGGAGTTGTATCAATTGTAAAAGAAAAGAACATGCCCACAGTGAGCCAATATTTTCTTTTAAAAACTAACCAATTTGGAAGGGAGCCTCCCATGAAAGTGAATGGGAGCGAGAAATGGTCATCTGTACCATTCATCGTGAACGTTTACCGATCTTGGAATACTTTTCAAGGTCCACACCGCGATTGCAGTAAACACATACAATTCATTCTTGTATATAATAGATATAGATTAGTGTGTTTGTATTTGTATCAAAATGGGCAGTTTCAGAGTCATTGTACTGAAATAGCTGAATAGTGTATTATTTTTCCGCAATGACATTTTGCATCTCGTTTGAACTATGTAACACGTTATTTCTATAAAATATCGCAGGACTTACGTTTTCTTGGAGTGATCAGAAACCATTTATAAAAAGAAGGTTCTTAAAAAATTGGGTGCGGAAATGACACATATACAAAAGTACATGCAGGCATTTCTCTTTGTTGAATAAGTGTAGAGTAATTGGTACATGTATATGCCAGATACAATGTTATTAAAGTATTCCCCAGCGAGCAATTAAGATTTATACAACGTTGCATCATGACGTTTATAAAACGCCGAATTAACGTCGATGCAACGTCATTGCAAAGTCACGACGTAGCCTCGACGTTAATGCGACGTTGTATAAACGTCATGTGCCTGTTAAGTCGTTCAGAATTTTGGCGCAATTCATATGTTCACGTATATATTTCAATATATTGAAGCATTTAAAGTTCAAAGATGATTAACGCAAACACTGAAAGATTTAATTTCTTGTACAAAATGTCATTAGAAAATCTGGTCCAAATTAAACAAAGATCATTAATTCCTGAAGAAGCTATAGATCACCTTATTAGTGGAACTACAGTGAACCCTTGTTACAACGACGGCATATGTTTCCAAAATATTGTCATTAAAATAAGGTTTCTGTTGTTAAACTTTTTAATGAGCAGAATGATATGTAAACGTAACCTTGTTCTATTCTTATTTCCTCATAGAAAATATGTTTTGAATACTTTAGAATCGCCTCATTCGCATCAGTGAGGTGATTCTAACAAATATCCAAAACGTGTGTTTCTTGAAGTATTTAATACAACATTTTTGCATAATTTCTGCTTAACTGTCATCTCCTGCGCGTAAACCTCCGGTCAGGTCATGACAATTAAGCAGAAATTATGTAAAATTAGTAAAATTATTATAACGAGTTTTGTCATTGTATCGAGTGTCGGTATAACGAGGATTGACTTAATAAACTAGTGATATATTCCTCGCATTGACAACCTACAGAATGCTATGTACTCTTATGGAACTACAGAAAATCTTCTTGAAGTTCCTGATGTTGTTTTTGTGCCGGCAAAACGTTCCAAGCATCACACGTAAGTTGCACTTATTATAACGTTCTGACAGGTCTGAGCAAACTGTGTAGACCCGGATTAGGCTCGGTAAAACGCTGTGTCTGATGAGGTCTGCACTGTTTGCATTCATCCCGCAAATTTTAGACGCATCAGCAGGTAATAAAAATGGACTTGTTCAAATTTAAAACAGTATGGTAAGGAGATGCATTGTGAAATATTTTCGGTCCGAATAACAGAAGCTCTGATCGCATTCTTTGGAAGTATAGTGAGTGTGTGTGTGTGTGTGTGTGTGTGTGTGTGTGTGTGTGTGTGTGTGTGTGTGTGTGTGTGTGTGTGTGTGTGTGTGTGTTTGAATATTCTATGGCATTGTTTCTGTTACAGCCCCTCTTCTTTTGTTCGTTCTCTCTTGATTCGTTTGTTCATTTTTCGCTGAAGACTTACACTGGCTCCAGTCCCCAGTGACTAAATATTTTCCCCATAATCCTGTTTGATAATCCACTAAGATAAAACCAAAAAAAATATCATGACTATAGAGGCTGGTCACTAGTGACCAGCCTCTATAGTCATGATATTACTTTGGTTTTATTTTAGTTGATTATTAAACAGATTAGAAGAAAAATTATTTTGTCACTAGAGACTGGAGCCAGTCTACTGAAGACTGTGTATCTCCATATGTAAGTTTTGCTGTTGCGGTATAACATATTATGCCTTAAAACACGAATCACAACTGCAGAATGACTTCTTTTCTTTTTCTGAAAAAAAAAAAAGAAAAAGAATGTCGCCTGCTGCACAATTTGATTGGCGCTTAAAAGGTTAAAGCACGAGTCAATTAATTTTGAACGATATCTGATTGAATATCTGATTAGCACGCTTTGTTTCGCTTCTTCCGATGATCAAACAAAATTCTTCCAGTCGTCTTTAAAAAGAATAGTTCATATTCGGTACCGAAGAACTAATACCGGTACCAGCTAGAGCTGGGTACTGAGCTTATAATATCTCGACGGCCGTACACCAGCAACAATATCGACCTGGGTGTTGTAAAATGTGTTAACATAACCGTATCAAATCTGGTATGATGGTCGCAGACAAACATATATAATATTAAGTAATGTTACAATGTAAAATACTTTTACGTTCCTTGTTCTTAAAGGTCATCTCTTTTGGAATCTAATTACTTCTGCTTCATCTGTTGTTAGTTGCGTGCAGAGGCCGTAAAACGTCTCTCTGTATTTCAATATAGTGTAGTTATCCCCACGCTTTTTAGAAAAAGCGTCGGGGATATTGTTATCGCTTCCGTCCGTCTGTCCGTTATGTTATCTCCTCCCAAACCGCTGGACAGAATCCAACCAAATATGGTGAGTGGCTTGCTTACACAAGTGGGGCGTGCAAGAGCACGTTTATTTTTGGCCCCGCCCCCAGGGGCCCTGGGGAGGGGTCAAAAGATCAAATATTAACAATTTCCAATTTCAGTCAATTTTAAGATTTTTATGCGAAAATGTGCACATATACTCAGTAGCGATAGATGTAAAACATATTGAACGGGATTTACTTTGTGACCCCAGGAACACCCTTTGGGGTGGGACTTGGGGGTGGGGCGGGTCAAAAATTAAGTTTCTCACAACATGGTCATGTGGCATATCAAATTGAAGGGAATGATGAGTAGAATAACATACAAGTAGATTTTTGCCTGGTTGCTTAAAACTATGCTGTGTGGTACAAGGGCAATTTCTGCCAGAAACGTGGGGATTTGCGATGGCGTGCCATCGACTGCCCGATCTAGTTATACTTACTGGACCTTTGCGATCATGGAGTTGATTCCGGGAATTTTTTTGATATTTGTAGAAGGTCATTGATGAGGCTAAAGGGGCCAGAATGACAAAAATAAAAAAACAAAACAAAAAAAAATCGGTTGTCTACGTTTTTATCATTGGACAATAAAATCAAACTGCGCGTTCGTACTAAACCTAGGTAACATGTATTTATAGCCGCGCTGTTCTTGTCACTGTGACGTCGGAGTGCCGTGTAAAGATCTATAAAACCTGGACTGGGACATTGGCAAACAGTGCAGACCCAGATCGGACGTCGAGGAACGCGGCCTCTGATCAGAGCTAGCACTGCTTGCTTAAACTACAAGAAGTTAAGGGTTAAATGAAATGATCTTAAATCCCCGTTCAGAACCATTTTCATAGCCTACACTCAGAGACAGTCGACCAATCAGTGCTGTCAGTACTTTGATTGTGTCTATGCAATTTGCTCTCAAAGGTCAATCCTTTCATAATCTAATTGTTTTTATTGTTTAATACTAGTATTGATTCGCACCCACAACACATGTACAGGATTTCACTACTCCAAACGTTTTCCGAAAGTGATGTAATGTAGACTGTAACCACTTCATTGCAAGCCCTGTTTACGTGTCTTCCGCCTCCGATTTTAATTTGAAATGAAGTAAGGCTACGCTCCTTTCTGCAGCGTCTGAGAATTGCATCTTAAGACTTTAAAGCTTCGTTAAATCCGAATACTAATTCTCATAGATACACACTCCTGGAGCATAAAATCGTATCATGTAAAGAACAAGCCTCAATAATTAAGCCGGTACACGAAACATCTAGCTTAAGGTGAATAGATTCATCTGGAGAGTTTGGCGCCATTTGTCACAAGGAAGACAACTCTTGTGACTTCCTGATTGTTTTCCTGCATATCAATCCCCTTCTGTAAAGGGATTTATTCCAATCTCCTTCGAAAAAACGGGTCTACTCTATTAGGAAAGAATTTGATCCCAGAGGGAGCAAATTCTTTCCTTATAGAGTAGACCCGATTTCAGACGGAGACAAAACAATTTAGACAGTTACTGCCCCTGAAAGTGTATTTCCTTAATGCTAAGCATGTTGGATTACTAAGCTCAACACTGAGCTATATCAAAATATTTCTCTTATTTGTTTTCTCCACAAAATATGGTTTGACATTTCATTCAGTCTGTCCCCTGAGGAGACAGTTTGTGTGAAATGCCAAACCTTATTTTCCAAGGAGACAGTTTGCGTGAAATGCCAAACCTTATTTTCTAAGGAGACGTTGACTTGACATTTCAAACCCTATGATCTGCTGAAAATAAGAAAGCGTAAGTGTTCACTTTTCACTGTTTAGGTTCTGTATTCATAAAATACTGTTGACTGTAAGCGCTCTGATCAGAATGCACTCAGAATACCGCGTGTAGTCAGTCAGTCGTTCATTGTTAACATATAGCTTTATGTAATTAGAAGCCTTCCCAGGGGGTTCGGGGAAACAAGGGGACCCGTGCATGAACACAAATATCTACTGTTTGGGAACGACGGAACTGAGGTTAAAGGATTAAAGGAACAAAAGCAATTTTGGGGAACAGGGGATATAGGAAATCACGATTTTAATTTTGGGATCTGGGGCACAAAGCAATTGATTTCAGAGGAATAAGAAAATAGATGCATCCCTTGGTAGGGCCTTATTTTACAGCGTTCCGACTTCCATGCTTTTAAATCTAAAGCGGGCGTAAATAAATAAAAAAGACAATATTGCAGGTTCGAACAAGAAGGTCCGGAACAGACTTGCATTTTTTGCAGTCTGGTTTTATACAGTCTGATTGGGTCTTTACGTTTCGTCTGAATACTTCATTGTTGGTCAGACTTCATCCAGATGATTAAAGGAAGCTTTTGTCAGAACTCGTGGATGCATAGGGTGTCATCAGTTTTCTTGTTACACCGCATTTACCCTAAGTATAGGACAGACAGTCTGTGCAAACAGTGTAGATTCAGATCAGACGCCGCATAACGCGGCGTCTGATCTGTGTCTACACTGTATGCATCTCACCCAACAGTTTTTAGACACATCAACAGGTAGTATTTTTTTTTCGAAGTTTAGGACAAATATGGTAAGACTATAAGGTGTACCAATGTTTAGGATATATACGTTTCGCTAAAGCTCATGCTTGCCTGACACTGCCAGATCCAAGTATTCCACTGGGAAATTGAAGGATTGGTGTTTGACTGTTAACCAATATTGTCAGCTGGAAACAGCTTAACGCATAGCATGCTGGGTAAACAGCAGACGACATTTTGAAACATTTTTCATTATTTCTCTCAGGAAATTGGCTTTGAAATTTCATGCAAATTGTCTCCTAGGGAAATAACTTGCTTGAAATGACAAAGCCAAGATAACATCATGAATTTGTAAAATTTTCAGCCGACCCCATTTTGAAATACTTTTCTTATTTTACCAGTAAATATGCTCATTTGCATGAAACATCAAAACCTATTTTCTGAAAAAAAAAAAAAAAAAAAAAAAAAATGAAAATGTCATCAGTTTGTCGTCTGCTGAATTAGCCCTGGAGTGATTAAGGTTCAGCAACCTTAGTGATGTTATCCCTATTGCATATAGAGATGTTACACAATTCAAGAAAACGTTCATTGTGCAATATGTGAACAGCCAGCGAAGACACACATCAGCTTGTGCGGTCGTTTAATCTTATCAGGGTCTTTCCTGTTTGTTGATATATTCTGAGGTATCAATTCACTGTGAAGGCGATGATCAGAATGCGTATGTACACGCTGATCTGTCCCATCTTCTCTCATCGACAATAATAGAAATACCAATTTTACCCTAAGTATTTAGACACCTTACCTGCTTACCATACTTATTCTAAACTGGATTGTCAATTTTACTGCTTGTTCTTGTGGAATGAGTCGCAAACAGAGAGACCTTCATTAGACACATGGAATGCGGCGTCTGATTTTAGTATAAACTGTTTACCCTGTCCTGTTTGTCTGAATACTTAAGCTAAATGCGGTAGTATTGACAATACTGTGAACTGACTATTTAGGCTACATTATTACACTGAAGATATAACTTTTAGACAACAAGTACAGTCGACTCTCGTTATCTCGAATTCCAAGGGACTCTCTAAAATACTTCGAGATACCCGTACTTCGACATATCAGATTTGCAGAACTGAGTAAAAACTAATTCGATTAGCCACATTTAACAGATATATGTGTAATTGGACTCTTGTAGTTAGAGATATATTGAAAATATTGTGGAAAAGAGGAGAAATTGCTCCTTAGGAGCAATTTCTCCTCTTTTCCACAATATTTTTTACATGTTGTTAGATTTTCAGGTTTAGGCAGGGACCAGATTTTCACTTCGAGATAAGCGGTTATTCGAGATAAGCGATGTCGAGATAGCGAGAGTCAGCTGTATAATTAAACGGCGTTAGCATTGACGTCAAGTATACATAATCATTTCAAACGTGCTCCTTTAAAACAATTAATAAAAAAATAGTGCAGAATAATATATATGAGCCGTAACGTAATAAAACGTACGTTCTGACATGTGAGCCCCCAACGAAGACTCAAATCAGCCTGCGCATCCGCGCAGTAGGGTCAAGGTATCCATTGTCCACATCTTTGGCTGTCCAAAATGCGCACGGTGAAGATTCTGATCAGACTGCGCGAATGCGCAGGCTGATCTGAATCTTCGCTGGGCGCACATTTTTGAAGGTACGTTTTCAGACGTCACGGCTCATATTTCGGAAAATTGACGTTCTGCAGACTGATTTGAGCGTCAAAAATGATGACACTTGTGGATTTCGTCTCTAGCACGAGACTTTTACTGCCAGCTGTAATCAGCAATAAGTGCGGACGAAAAAAAAAATCCTGATATATTTTTTCACCATTTTCAGATCCATTGTGCAGTTTGATGGATTGCTATAGGAATTAAAAGCTTCGCCAAATTTACATGTCACTTCTGGCTTTATTATGCAAATATAGGCTTGATCGGACTAAAGGGCTGAAATTAAGTTGTCTGTGTAAAATGTTTGATGACTGGTTGCAGAAACGAGTGATCAGTCATTCTTGCGCATTAATTTCTTGTCACTTTCGGATCAATGGCGTAGATGATATGATTGGCACTGACCTTTTCTGTTTGATCTTTATACGAGCCCATTATGTTAACACACTTATGTGAATTGTATACATCTGAACCATCGCTTTATATATAAGGAACTTTTTAATCATAGTGTATTGATATTTTTTCCTTATTTCTCAAGCAGGCATATATTATGGGTACTCAATAGAAGCGCCTCATGGAGGCGCTTCTATTGAGTACCCACAACATGTTTTCGTTGAAGAATAGGAAAATATTTGTCTTAGCCGATTCTTCTGGTATCTTGTTCCGCTCACGCCGATGTCGGTGTGTGTGTGGGGGGGGGGGGGGGGGGGGGAAGGAGGGGGGCGGGAGGGGGGCAGGGGGGTAGGGGTGGAAAGGTATGCAGCCTTGAAAACCACATTGCTGTCATATGAAGAGTCTCAGAGAACCGAGACCCATACTACACTCCGAATTTCATTTGTTTGTTTTCTTTGTTTACAAAGCCAACCGACAGGTGTTTTTTTTAAATTTAACTCGGAGTGTGTCTCTGAGGAAGATAATTTGTATGAACTATCAAAATAAGGAAAAAAATACCCTCCAGTTGTCGTCTACTTATTTTGCTACAGATCTACCGGTTACTAAATATCTTTTTGGTAATAATTCGTAAATCAAATCTGTAATAGTAAAAAGATAAATTAGCGTTTAATTATTCCAGCGTAATATGAAAGCCATTTCATTTCCCACCATAAATATTATTTTCCTGTGACGACCGGTGTTTTATTACAACTGCAGACGTGCTTTATATTTGGTCCACGGACAACACGAGACGCTTGAGAAATAAGCAGCCAGCTGCGACACAGACGAGCCTGCTCGTCTGATCAAGTAGCCTAAACATATTGAGCGAACAGAATAATTCTAGATAGATGCGAAGGCTGGTTCCGATCGTCCTTGTTCGCATGTATCTTAAGGCGAATGGATACACTTTCAGGGGAGAGAACTTCTGTGATAAATGTTTCCCACTTCTGAAAAAAGGTCTGCTTTAATAGGGAATAGCTTGTAAACATTTGGGGAGAGGACTATCTAATGATGTATAATATGTATCCAATCCCATTGTGAAAAATATACAATAAAAATACATTTAATCTAATCTACTAATTTGCTACCCTTGAATAAATTCTTTCCTTTTAAACCCCTTTTCAGAAAAAGTAAGAGGTCTGATCTAAAAGGGAAGAATTTGCTCCCTTGGGAGCAAATTCTTTCCTTTTAGAGAAGGCTTGTTTTCAGAGCGGACGGATCTGCAGGAAACTACAAGAAGTCACAAAAGTAGTCTCCCTTATTTATTAATGATTCTCTGAAAAAGGTTGTATCCTGCTTTATACCTAATACAAGGAATTCAATTTCCTGATGTCGGCAAATATTTCTTTTGTGCTCAATCCGAATCACAGACGCACCGTATTTGCTCGAAATATTAACATAAACATGCCCGAGCAAACATTGTGAACCCAGATCAGACACCGCAAAACGCGGCGTCTGATCAGGGTCTACACTGTTTTCCATTTATCCACAAGTTTTTAGACACTCCGAGAGGTAGTAAAGTAGACTTGTACAAAGTTAAGAACAGGTGTGGTCAGGCGTTGTGGGTCCTGAATATTTAGGGTAAATACGGTATTCGTCTGAGATAATAGCTGTATCAGAGAAAATTTGTTGCATTACGAACACACGCCTATTCAAATATATTGAAAATTTTACAAACAAAAATAGGAAAATTTTCAGATAAAACCATTCTGATATTTTTCATATTTCTGCTCAAAACATAGAGTGTGGGTACTCATTAGAACCGCCTCGGCAAGGCGGTTCTTATGAGTACCCACAATCTATGTTTTGTTTTAGCAAAATAAAAATGGTGTATACCCCTGTAAACCCCAGTTTTACTATATAAAAGTGGGGTTTAAGGAGGTCAAAATTACATAGATATGTTTTTGTGATGTTTCTGCTTTAGAAGTTGTTCATATTGGCGTTAAATATGCAGAGTGTCTTTGAAGACAGCAAATTGTTTTTTTTTTTTTTTTATTTTTTTTTTTTTTTATTTGTTTTTTTTTTCTGCTTCACTGTCGTTGTTCATTTCGGTGCTTTCATCACGAAAACATGCCTATATAACATTGACCCCCATAAACCCCACTTTTACATAGTAAAATTGGGGTTTACAGGGGTATACATTATTTTCCTTATTTTTGCTCGAAAACATAGATTGTGGTACTCGTTAGAACCGCCTCGTCGGTTCTAACGAGTACCAACAATTTATGTTTTGAGCAGAAATAGGAAAAATATCAGAATTTTTTTTTCTGAAAAGTTTCATTTTTTTGATGGTAAAATTTTCATTATATTTGAATAGGCATGTTTTCGTAATGGGTTATTCTTTGAAGGCAGAAAATTGGTTTTATTTTATGGTGATGATATAACCGATTGTAGACTGAGTGAACTCCCCTACAATATTTATTGGAAGAGTCCACCTTAAATTTTAAGTACGTCTGGCTATGAGATTTAGATATTGTTAGAGAAAAATGGTTAAACTATTTGAAAACAATGGAGACCCTGATCAGACGCTGTGTTCTGCGGCGTCTGATCTGGGCCTGCACCGTTTGCCAAATACCCTTTTAGGGGTCTACAGACTACAACTGTACCATTCCAATACGTCCCTTTTTCTGTCCATTGATGTGCCTAAAATTGTTGGATGAGTGACAAAGAATGTAGACCCTAACCCTGATAAGAATAAGTGTCTTATCTGGGTCTACACTATTTACTCAGGCTTGTCTGTCCGAATACTTGGGGTACATGCGGTAACATGCTTCTATTATAGCACAGTTTCGGGTTAAAGACAGATAAAAAGAGAGAGTGAGCCTGTCAAAAAGCCCAATAACTACACCAGGATCATTTTGCTGGGATCCAAAACCAAAACCGTGTTCTTAGACCGTGTTTGCTAGATAACATTCTTGTAGCCGAGTAAAATCTATTGATTCTGTAAAAAATATGATGATAAATGCTTTTTTTTTTCTATACAATCTATACATTGTTTTTGATTAAACATTTTTGGTCTCATCTTTAGCCTTAAATTGTGCTTGAACTGTGAACGGCCGATCTTTTGATTATTCAGTAGGGTACGTATGACTTCCGAGCTTTGCATTGCACTGACCAATGAAGATTTACACACACCACTGACCTATCAAAATTTGTCTACAAGAGAACAATCACAGCACTGACAACGCTGGTCCATCGGTTGTCTTTGTGTGTAGACTGAGGAAAATTTGTTTCCTTTAACCCTTGACTTCAGGTAAACAAACAGTTCTGTGACGTCTGATCTGGGTCTACACTGTTTGCCAATGTCCCAGTTCAGGTTTTACAGATAACCCTCTTTACACGGCTCTCTGACGTCACAGTGACAAGAATAGCGCGGCTCTCAGAAGCGCGGCTAAATATAACCGTTACCTGGATTTCGTACAAACGCGCGGTTGATTTCATTGGTCAATGATATTCAAGTGGACAACAACCTTAAGGAAATTTTAATGTATGTATGCACTGGATCGATTGCAAACAATCAATCCAAAAGGAAAACAGGTATGCATTCTCTAAAATTGGCACATTCTGTCAACGTTTGACGGGCCGATCAGTTAATATATAGTCTGTGTACTCTGTACATGTTTCTCTTTGATTATTTGAGTACTTGCAAGCACATCTTTCACAAGTGATGAACTTTCAGAAACAGCTAAAGCTCAGCTGCTGTACGGTTCCATTTTAGATATTTAACCTTTAAAGCGCCAAGAAAAACTGCATCTGAAAATGTCGTCTGTTTATGTCGTCTGCTGAATATTCTTGCAGACTTTTCAACCTATTTTTGCATACAGGCAAACAGTGTGGACCCTGATCAGACTGCTCCTAAAGGAGCAGTCTGATCTGGGTCCACACTGTTTGCAAAATGACTTTTAAAACCACAAGCAGATGACAAAGCAGACGACAATAGTTGTGATTGGCAGTTTAAGGGTTAAGTAATAAATGATACACTTTAGTATGTAAATAATAAACAATACATTTTAAAGGCTCCATGTTCTTCAAAAATAGACATTTTATTATGCATGAAAGGTTTAATAAATTGATATATGGTATTAATACAATCACAGAATGTGGCATCTGACAGCCTGTAAAATTTCAGCGAGTCTGTCGTTCTTGAAATGAAATGATTGTTTTTATCATATCTCTGAATTAATGTTGCCAACATTAATTTTGAGATACGATAAAAAATCATTTCATTTTTGATCCAGTTCAAAAACGAGAGACTAACTGAAATCTTACAGGCTGTCAGATGCCACATTTAATGATCGTATTTATACTATATATCATTTTATTAGATCTTTCTTGGATAAAAATGTCTATTTTTTGAGGAATGTGGAGCCTTCAATATTTAATTAAGAAATAATACAAATAGAATATGATGGCCATAAACTCTATAGGGGAGGCAGAAGCTTTCATTCAATACGTTTCAAACTTTCCCTACCAAAGGGTGTTAAAAGAGGTTCCAAGTGTGAAATAATACGAATGCATCATTGTTTAATAATGGTATACATCAGACAAGCGAGACAACTTTTATGACTTCCTGTTTGCTTTACTGTAAGCTAAGCTAAGTATTTAAATTAGAAATAATACAAACATAATACGATAGTTATAAACATTACGAAAACACGCCTATGCAAATATATTGAAAATTTCATCACCAAAAACTGAAAATTTTCCGATAAAAATTTCTGATATTTTTCATATTTCTGCTCAAAACATAAATTGTGGGTACTCGTTAGAACCGCCTCGTCTAACGAGTACCCACAATCTATGTTTTTGAGCAGAAATAAGAAAAATAATGTATACCCCTGTAAACCCCAGTTTTACTATATAAAAGTGGGGTTTAAGGGGGTCAAAATTATATAGGTATGTTTTCGTTATGGAATTGAACTCTATATAGGCGAGATAGAAGCCTATATTCAATACCTTTCAAACATTCCCTACAAAAGGGTGTTAAAACAATTAATTTCCAAGTGCGAAATAATGCAAATGCATCATTGTATAATATTGATATACATCTGCAAGTGTCATTGAAATCGATAATAGGAAAACAAACATTAGAACCAAATGATGATTACATTTTAATGGTTTTTACATTCTAATTCCCAAACGTACTCGGTTGACTCATTTATCACTTTTACAGTATTCTAGTGATTTTTCACATTATTGCGGCTGAAACGATCTCTGTAGGACAATTGGGTTCTTAACCTTAACCACTCTCTGGGCCAATTCAGCAGACAAAAGCTGATGATAGTTTCTTATTTTTCGCAGAAAATAGGATTTGACATTTCATGCAAATTGTCTGCATTGGAAACAATTCGCATGAACTGTTAAAGTCTATTTTATGGGAAAAATAAGAAAATGTTTTAAAATGTCGTCTGCTGAAAATTCTACCCGCATACTGTAATTTTAGTTTTCAGTTGCAGTTGGAATCAAGGATAAAATACCAGTAAGGATACGCTTACAGAAAAACATTATGACAGAAATGAGACTAATTCATTTCACATTTAAACTGCATATGTTCATATACGTATGCAACACGTGAAAAATCTAATATCCCTTTTAGCGACCGGGGATCAAACCCGGGTCGCCTGTTTGACAGGCCAGCAAAACCGCTGTCGCTTTTAAAGGCAGTTTGTACCGCAAAAGCAGTACGTGTTTTATACGTCTATCACTACTACGCGTATATGGTTCGTGGTTCTACATGTCGTGTGCCACAATTTGAAGACTCAGTGACATAATCTACTTGTATCGTTTAAGCATTTCACACAGAGTTTCTTCTTAGTCAACTCTTCACATTACGAAAACACGCCTATTCAAATATATTGAAAATTTTACAACCAAAAACTGGCAAATTTTCAGATAAAAAATTCTAATATTTTTCATATTTCTGCTCAAAACATAGATTGTGGGTACTCGTTAGAACCGCCTCGGCGAGGCGGTTCTAACGAGTACCCACAATCTATGTGTTTGAGCAGAAATAAGAAAATAATGTATACCCCTGTAAACCCCAGTTTTACTATATAAAAGTGGGGTTTAAGGGGGTCTAAATTATATAGGTTTGTTTTCGGGATGATCTTTATTTTATTTGCGCTACATGATTAAGTTTATTCTCTCACACAAAACAACTGAAATTTTTTATGAGGATTACTTCTCCATTATGGGAGTCGCTGCTATAATTTGTGAGAGTAAAAGTAATCCATGAAACCCAAATAAACAAAAATAAAAAAGCTCCTAAATATCTAATGTATTGCAGCGTCCGTTTGTTTTATAAGCGCTATTTTGAAGATCCTTTTTTGGGATTGTCTTAATAGCACAGTTGGTAAAGAAGTTGGATGCTGCAGTGCTAGGCGACGTCGCCGCATTGGTCAGAGCTTGTCTGGCGCGGGTTCGACCCCCCGGCAACTTCACTGAGAAATTCTTCATCTATGAATAGGGAGAGGGCATTGTCTCAAAAATGGATGATACACATAAAAAAACAACAAAAAAACATACACACACACACACACACACACACACACACACACACACACACACATATATATATATATATATATATATATATATATATATATATATATATATATATATATATATATATATATATATATATGAATTTAGAAAATCATTCAAAAATCCATTTGTACCAATACCATTGATCATAAAACAATACAAACCCGCACAGTGGCTCAGTGGTAGAGCGTCCGCTTTGTGACCAGGAGGTTGCGGGTTCGGTCCCCGGTCACACCAAGACAAAATGGTACTAGCTGCTCTTTCGCTTGGCGCTCAGCATTAAGAAAGTACAGCTAGAACTGGTCAGCTCAGTGTCAGCATAATGTGACTGGGTGGAATATTATCATATCAAAGTGACTGGGGCGTGAAATTTCAGTGAGGCAGCACTCCAAAAGAGAGCATTGAGCTCCCTATCACATCCAGACACCGTCGAGGTATGACTGAAAGATTGTTGAAAGCGACGTTAAGCCTAAATCAAACAAACAAAATAAAACAATACAATATAGATATTGACATTTGGCGCTCAACAAATAACCACGAAGCATGTGTTTTGTCAGTTATTTCACACTTAATTCTTCTGGGAAATTATTGAAAAGGGTAAGATTTATGTATTCATCAATATCGAGTGGTAACTGATTCGGACCTTTACTGAAGAGCATTATTTCCCTAATTATTCCCTATTTATAGTTGGAGATAATTAAGAACCGCTCATTAACCATGAAATTTCAATTTTTATTCGTGGAATAAAATGGTATAGAAACAACAGGAAACTGCAGTTTGTCCATTATGCTCTCAGCTGAGTTTCCAGTAAAATATCTATTCCACTTAAATCTATATCAGACTGTTATCGGCACGACAGGAATCTTATCGGTCCGATAAACATCACGAAAACATGCCTATACAATTTTGACCCCATGAAACCCCACTTTTATATAGTAAAATTGGGGTTTACAGGGGTAAACATTATTTTTCTTATTTCTGCTCAAAAACATAGATTGCGGGTACTCGTTAGAACCGCAGATTGCGGTTCTAACGAGTACCCACAATCTATGTTTTGAGCAGAAATATGAAAAATATCAGAATTTTATATCTGAAAATTTTCATTTTTCTTTTTTGTTGGTAAAATTTTCATTATATTTGAATAGGCGTGTTTTCGTAATGCGGTCCGATTTAGAATTAAGTAGAATACAAGCTGAGCTGGTTTCTGCGAAACAAGATTTCCGCCTGAAGTAAAATTTAAGATTAAATTCAATCGACATTTGCTTTAACATTAATGCAAATACAGACAAAACCTAGGAATTTGAAAAAAAAAAAAAAAAAAAAAAAAAATGCACACATAACATTAGGAAAACACGCCTATTCAAATATATATTGAAAATTTTACAGCCAAAAAAGGAAAATTTTCAGATAAAAAATTCTGATATTTTTCACATTTTTTGCTCAAAAAATAGATTGTGGGTACTCGTTAGAACCGCCTCGGCAAAATAAGAAAAATAATGTATACCCCTGCAAACCACAGTTTTACTATATAAAAGTGGTTTAAGGGGGTCAAAGTTATATAGGCGTGTTTTCGTGATGATTTTCAGTACTAAATGCACTGTATATGAAAATCTGAAATATTATCTTCATACAGAAAATGAGATGTTCAGAACAAAGCATTTCTTCTACATATTTGAGTAAAGGTGACGTCGGATTTATGCACGTACATACAAAAACCTCGGGGGATGGGAGGTGGGTAACTTGGGGATAATTGTGGTACGAGTGTGTGAGCCAGTATTTCGAAACCTACCCCATTCATATACCTGGCTTTTGAAAAAACGGACGTATTCATATTCTAGATCATCTGAAATATGACCCATTCATATACTGCCCTTTGATTACAGCTAGTATTTAGACAAATATCGCAGTCAGTTCATTTGATACCAAGAGAACAAGCAGCCTCGAAAAATCTCTATGCTAAAAATATGTGTAGATACAAATGTACCGGGATGTCAGAAAAGTGGAGTCTATCATTTACCAATCAAGAAAAATCGGGTTAGACATTTACTTTTTGTTGAAAAAAAGGGGCTAATCATATTCCCGGTAGTGCTGAAAAAGGGGGCCATTCGACACGCACACATCGTTTTCTCAACTTTTTCAACTTAAGAGTCGTGCTCGAATGTCTGAGGAATGATCTGAATTACCGTAGTAACCTGAATATTCGGACACCTTAGCCGTTTACCATACTTATCCTAATATTTAACCAGTTTATTCACTACTTTTTTCATATGTCTAAAATCTGCTGTTTGGAGCTACCAACAGTGAAGACCCCGATTAGACGCAGCGTTCTACGGCGTCTGATCTAGGTTTACGCTGTTTTCCCAGACCCCTTTCCAGCATCCTACCATCAAGCAATTGAAATGGTTCTTTGTCGAAAGCCTACTTTTAGCTTAACTCTTCTCTTGCTAAACACAACATGCTCTGTCTTAGCAAACAGTGTAGATCCAGATCAGTTGGCTTGCCAACTGATCTGGATCTGCACTATTTGTCATTAAATATAGAAATTTCTATCAAAAACCCGGATCAAGTAATCTAATTGGCTGGAAATTAGAAGTGAGCGTGGCATCTTAATTTATTCAGCATGACAAGGGTTAAGAATGAGTGATGAAGTTCCGTTTTTCACCCGTGAAGTCCCAAGTCCTACAATACACGGCGTATTAAAGAGACTGCAAAGAATAATGCAGCTTTGAAATCGGAATCGAAGTGCAGCTGTTATTGATATGGATAAATTATATTGACAGGTGATTACTCATGCTTATTTTCCATGCTCCAACAGATACTAGTAAATGGGACAGAACATTTGGAAGAAAAAAAAAGAACAACAAAAAATGTCAATACCGGGTGTGAACTACGAACGTCCTTACTGTACCGTAGTTATCCTAAGACACTGTCAGTATTTCTACCATTTCTGTCTATTCCAATACTAAGAGAAAATACGGTAGTTTTCTTATATTTCAGAGAGAGAGAGAGAGAGAGAGAGAGAGAGAGAGAGAGAGAGAGAGAGAGAGTCTGTTGATGTTTTCTGTGCTTGTCTGAAGCAGAAAACATCAACAGACTCTCTCTCTCTCTCTCTCTCTCTCTCTCTCTCTCTCTCTCTCTCTCTCTCTTCATCACTCTCAAGGGTATTTCCTATTTTAATCTATTGATATTTCATTCAAAATTTCTTCTCTGCTGATTTAGAATAAAGTGTGCTGGTAGTTTAAATGATATGGGGTGGAACACGTAATAGGTGGTGAAGTACACGTTTAAAATAACTTTTGGTTTCACTCCAGGAAACATATGAATTGTTACGGAGAGATTTTGTAAACACAGTAGTTATCAGTCTTCATGGAGGAAGTTGATAACGCCTTCCTATTATTGCCTGTTGTTTATGGTATGTCATTGACTTCACATTAGCTGGGTTGATTGGAACAGAATTACATTTATGGAGCAATAATTTCTGTAAAATTAGATTACATGGTATTAATAATCTAATGTACAAGACTCGTAACATCAGAAAAGAGTCCTTACTGTATATGCTAACGATGAAGTCCTAGATCCGCCTGTGCTGGTTGACGTTATCACTGGATACTGTATGAGGAATACATCGAAGAACAAACATCACGAAAACATGCCTATATAATTTTGACCCCCTTAAACCCACTTTTGTATAGTAAAACTGGGGTTTACAGGGGAGACATTATTTTTCTTATTTTGCTAAAAACATAGATTGTGGGTACTCGTTAGAACCGCCTCGCCGAGGCAGGTCTAACGATTACGAACAATCTATGTTTTGAGCAGGAATGTGAAAAATATCAGAATTTTTTATCTGAAAATTTTCCTTTTTTGGTTGCAAAATTTTCAATATACTTGAATAGGCGTGTTTTCGCAATGAGAAGGACCTGGTGATACAGTGGATCTTCATTACAGGCAGGCCTAAGCAAACAGTATAGACTCAGAGCAGATTTTGCAGAACGCCCAATAATTGAATTTGAATACATTGTAAATGACTAAAGTACTTTACGATCAAATTTGGCTGTAAGGAAATGTTTCGCCATAACAAGCTAAATTTTCAAGACATCCTGGATTATAATTATAAGCCTTATATCCATATATATCATTATATGTAAAATACAGCAGGATTTAAATCTCAAAGTACATATACGTGCGTGCGTGCATGCGCATGTGTGTGTATGTGTGTGCGTGATTGTGTGTATGCGAGTGCGAGTGTGTGTGTACGTGCGGACGCATACACGAACGATAAACATTGTTACAATGTTTATTTTGTCATCTGTGTTCCAAGTCGTTTTCTTATTTACACGGCATTTAGGCAGTATAACTGGGCGATAAAATGTTCTTATGCTTAAAATACAATTATTTTTATAACTCGCCTTCACCCCACGTAAACGGTGTTTTGTGTGTGTGTCGGGGCTTGGGGGTGGGGGAGTATACTGTTTTCACGATGTCCGTCCATATATTTTGGTTTCTGCTTCGTATCTTGCTAAGTAATATTAGGAAACATTTTTTTTTTCATTTTTTTTGTGTAAATGTTGATATTGAAGAGATGTTGCTGTTCAAGAAAAATAAGAGCCTAGGGGTGAATTCCTTGCATTCTTGCATGACAAAATATTGTACATACACGGTAAAATTAACTCGTCGCAAAGTGTTTGTTGAAACATTCTGATACTTAGCAGACTCTTTATAGATATTGAACATATGCACGATGACGTGTGATGCTGAAAGAAAATAAAACATTTTCATCGAAACGACATTTTCTGTACTTCTTGACAACTGGGTCTGAGATGGTGCAACTGAGATAGTGCATGCATGTGAAATCAACTTCTCTCAAAGTATATGATGATTCATTCTGATATTTTGCATATTCATTAATGACTTAATGACCGTGTGCATGAAGAAGGTTGATACTGGAAGAAATCATTTTTGACAAAATAACAGCCTCAGCCAATTTAACTTAGCCATTTATGTCCATTCATATGTCTCTCTGCCTATTTTAGTTTCCTCAATCACATACAACCGGAAACAAAAATACATTTTAATAAGTTGCTTTTGAGTACACAGAAGGCAGTCATTACCTTGTGTGTGTGTGTGTATGTGTGTGTGTGTGTTTGTGTTTGTGTGCGGGGGGGGGGGGGGGGTGGGGGGGGAGGGGGGCGGGGGGATGTAGAGTGGGTGGTGGTGGTGGTGGGGTTATCTAATAACTGCTTATTGACACTTCTTATTTCTATATGTGTTCTTTTATGATCTGTAATCACTTAGTCAAGTAACGCTAGTTTTGCTGCCCATCAATGTTCGTTTAGTCGCATAATGTCATCTGTCACTTATTCAATTTAAGCTTTAGTACTAGGTAGGCGAATTCATCTCATGCAAATCAGTGATGTTTTCTTATTTTCAACAGAAAATAAGATTTTTTTTTTATTTCCCTGAGGAACATTTCCCAGCTAGCATTCTTTATAAATCTACAGCGGGCCGTTCTCGGCCCGTCAGCTACCCTGACGGGCCGATAACGGCCCGCTGTATATTTATAAAGAATGCTTACTGGGTATAAAAGTCGTTCAGCAATCTTAGAAAATCGAGTTCCACTTAAGCCGGTGTTAGGGAACGTTTGCTGTCCTGCAAACTAAATCACTGTCATACGAAGAGTCTCATGTAAACCGAATTTTCAATTTTCGTTCTTTTATGTATCCTCTGTTCCCAAGGGGAGCATATTCTTTCCTTTTAGAACAGACCCCTTTTCAGAAGGGAGACAAAACAGTTTTGACAAAATTGCCTTCCTGAAAGCGTACCAATCACCCTTTGAACCTTTTGTAATGGCGCTAAGAAGTCATCGTACACTGGAATGGAAACAGCGTTTGTTCCCTATATTCTAATGCGTTAAGGTGGCACTCAGTATGTGTGATAATTAAGTTTCACTAGGAACCATTTCGATCCATTTAACCGATGCATGCTCCAGTGAGGGCGTATTAGTGTAATAAAGTATCTATTGGACAAGACATCTAGCATACCAGACGCTCTAATGGAAACAGCCCTACAGGATATCACCATATAATGAGTACTTACTCAAAACTGATCGAAATGGAAGATCAGACATAAGCAAATCTCTACAATAGATTAACAGACGTTATACAAAAGTCCAGCAGCTTTTATAAGATTACAGAGAATCGAGCTCGAAAAGAGACATTGTTGTTTTTTGTTTCTTTCCCGTTGTGTTTACCCTAAGTATACGGACGGACAGGCCTGAGTAAACAGTGTAGACTCTGATCAGACGCCGCAGTGCGGCGTCTAATCAGTGTCTATACTGTTTGCCATTCTACCACCTAGACTCAGCTCATGACTGTACGCGCTTTATTGCACAGAGCTTTTCATTATCACCTTTTCCGTCGTCTCGATATGACTTTAATACCGTTAAAAGGGACGTAAAACGCCGAACCATCAAACGCCTCAGTTTAGATACAGCAGCAGACAGACTTGTTAAAATTATAGGAGAAGTATGGTCAGGACATAAGGTATCCAAATGCGTACAGTATTTTCCTGGAGGATGTTAGCTCACGGGGACAGGGAATCGTCAATACGTAGACGGTATAAAAGGCACTGATCAGGGAACTCCGAACGAGAGCTGTTTGACAAAACTATTTCGTGCCTAGAAGTTTAATGTCGTGTCCTAAAACGGGATATAAACAAACAGTGCAGCGGCGTCTGATCTGGATCTACATTCTTTGCATTGAATATACGAATTTCTGTTAATGATAAATTAAACTTAACCAGACTCCCGTTAAATTGAAAATGAGAGCTGTTTGGCAAAAAAAAAAAAAAAAAAAAAATACGTTCTGCCTAAAGTGTTAATGTCTAGTGTCCCAAAAATGACTTAAACAAACAGCATACAGCGAGGCGTCTGATCTGGATCTACATTCATTGCATTTAATATAAACAATTCTGTGAAAGAAATAATAATAATAATTGAAAAAAAAAAACAAACAAAAAAAACAAACAAAAACAGATCCCCCTAAATTAAAAATGAACCTGTGCGAAAGAATGGTGTGGAAGAGTCCACTATGTATCAATAGATTACATGTACTTCCTACGGCTTTCCTGAAAGGCAAATACGTCCATTCAGCCTCTGAAAGCCATTTCATTTCCGCCAAGTTATGATATGTATCCTTCAAGAAGGCAAATCTATTTTCTCAAGAGATGAATTAAGTAATTTCTCTCTGTCTAACAGTTAATAATGAACCCTGCCGAAGAAAAATAGACTTTTCAACGTCTATAAAGAGCAAAGAGCCAAATCAGTCTCAGGCTACATCTCAGCAAATACACAACGTCGCAGCAACGTCGTTACAACGTTGTAACGACGTTGTTGGATCCCAGTAAACACACAACGTCGCAACAACGTCGATGCAACGTCACGACGTTGCAGCGACGTTGTAACGACGTTGTTTGGACGTTGTGTGTTTGCCGGGATCAAAACAACGTCGTTACAACGTTTGGACGTTGTGTGTTTGCTGGGATATCCCCTCGCTTTGACTATTTCCTTTCCTGTTCTCTACACATGTACACTTATTTTGTACGTACTGACAAATACTGATGTCATCAGACTACATGGAGACATATTGTTTAGCTGATTACAGTCTTCGCTACTTGCACTTACTATGCGATACCTTTTTTCCATAACACCACCCAATCTTGGTTCGTTTCAGTAATAAGTTTGTTTATTACATTGTTTGAATTTTCCAAGTTTCGTCCACTAAGAAGTGAAATTGGTTCTTTGGCAGACTGACAAATTTTCCATTGTAGTGAAATCTTTGTATCGAAAAATGAATAAGACTACAAATTAATCTAAATATATCAATATAAGAGCACACGTAAGAAAAAGGGACCTTATAGTTTTCCGGTTAGTGGTTCTTCATATGCGCATGCGCAGTGCCCTATTTGGGCTACAGACGTGCGTGTATTGCCTGAAGCTTCCTCAAGGTCCCTGCTACAGTCTGCGAACAGCAGAGGCTCTGGGGAGACTGCGCTTATGCGCAGTCTCGCCTGAGCCTTTGCAGGTCGCCTATGTGATAAGTACCCTTTTCTCATGTGCTAACTCATATATCTATTAGTACATGTAATAATCAGCCGGATATCTGGAGCCGCAAAGGATTCAAACAGAAACGTAAATACACGTTTGTTTCATAGACCATAGGATGGCATTGCAATTTCAATATTGACCTTTACCACTCTCGGGGCTAATGCAGCAGATGACAGAATAATTATAGTTTTTTTCATTTTTCCATGAAAATAGGTTTTGACATTTCATGCAAATTGTCTCCCAAGGAGACAATCTGGATTTTTCTCATTTTCCTTGAAAATAGGTTTTTACATTTCATGCAAATTGTCTCCCAAGGAGACAATTTGGATGAAGTGTCTAAGCCTATTTTCTAGAAAAAAGAGAAAGCAATGTATTTCAAAATGTCGTCTGCTGGAATTTTTACCCAGAATGCTAAGCATTAAATATAATTTGCCTGACTATATGTATGAAGAATAGTTGTGAAACTTATTGGGATCTTCTTGCAAACCATAACTGCATCATTCGATTTCTCAGTCATGAATGGTCCATGCAAGTTCATGAAATTTGACAGGAAAGACCAGTTTGAAATCCCGTGTTTATCAGAAGAGTTGCAATAAACAGGCCTTAGCAAACTGCGTAGACCCAGATCAGACGCCGCAGAACGCGGCGTCTGATCAGGGTCTACACTGTTTGCCACTCATCCAACAGTTTTAGACAAGCTAACAATGGACGTGTTTAAATTTTGTGACAAGTATTGTCAGGAGTCAAGGTGTCCCAATATTTATGGTTAATACCATAAAGACTGCCCACTTGATTCGGATATGTTTTGCCTTTTTAATATGTCCACCACAAACTTTGTCCGCCTTGTTACGCATGATTGGTTTATGATATATTGATGAAACTTCACCTGAAGATTTCTGAACGATGTGTATTGATTGTGTTGGGGTTTAACGACACGTCAACACTTGTGGATCATTTTGTGTCGTCTCCCAGAGAAAGGGAGAAAAGAGATACAAGAGATAGTAGAAGAGATGAAAGAGAGGGACACGGAAGAAAGAGGAACAGGAATGAAAGTGAAGAAACAGAGGAAATAAAAACAGTGCCTCTCAACCCTTACTTGCTACAAGGATAGCAGGTCTTGCCCAACTGTAAGCCAATATCAATTGGACGCCCCGGTGACGTCAGATACATGACACCTTTGCACCACCCGAACCCCCCCCCCCCCCCGCCCCCCTTTGCAAACTTGTCAGGATGCTACACTTGGTTTAGGGTGTTATTACAGTCCTTTGTAGTCTGACTGTCAAAAACTCACCCGCTACATTAATGTTTACTCGTTCATTATATGTTGATGAAACTGATACGGAAAGGATCATTTGGAAGTCTACAGCATTCACCCTAAATGTGGGGACACGAAACACTTTTTACCATACTTGTTCAAAAATTGAACCAGTCCATTTACTCGATGTTTTGGTGTGCCAAAAAAAAAAACAAAACAAACTGCTAATTTAGCATTTTTTTTTTTTTTTTTTTTTTTGAAACATCAAACCCCCCTGCCCAATAACAGTATATGCACCTATGACAGCTGAGCTAAACAGATTAATTATACCCAGTTACAGTTTCAAGACGAATACTGCATTACGCGTTTTGCACTTACATGTACAACTCACCTTGTATCGTTTCAGAACGGAAGAAAATGAACTACTGAATGGTTCCAACAGAGCTGCTTTCAAGGTAATTATGGTGTTTAACTGGTTTATCTTTATCACTCCCTAAGCAAGTTCAACTGATTGCAAATTATTAGCATTTTTTTTTTATTTTTCCTAAAACTAAGATTTGACATTTAGGCACATTGTCTCCTTAGGAGAAAATGTGTAAGGCATGTCGAACCCTATTTATTGAGTAAACTACGAAAACATATTAAAAATGAACAGCGCACGACAAAACCTACAATAAGACTTGCGACCATCGAAGACTCAGATCAGTCTGCGCATCCGCGCAGTCTGATCAGAGTCTTCGCTGATCGCATGTGCCTTCTACAGTCACCAGGCTATCCAAAGAGGGACGAACGAGATCCTTGCCATAGTGGGTGGATATATACAAGCTGGTTTGAGTCTTTGTGGGTCACAAAGGTCTTATTGTAGGTTTTATCGCGCGCTGGCTGAAATGTGTACCAAACATGCAAGCGGTAAAGCAGACTAAAAGTTTCTTGAACCCTTACCACTCTCTGGACTTGTTCATCGGACGACAAACTAAAAGTTTATTTTTTGTTTTCATTTTTTCCAGATAATAGGATTTGACATTTCATGCACATATTGTCCTTAGAGGGCAATTTGGATGAAAAACCTAATTTACTGTAGAAAATAAGAAAGCATGTTTCAAATGGCTATTACCTAACCGGGGCGTCCAACTGATATTGGCTTACAGTTGGGCAAGGCCTGCTATCCTTGTAGCAGGTAAGGGTAGAGGGGGAATGTTTTTATTTTTTCTGTTTCTTCACTTTCATTCCTGTTCCTCTTTCTTCCTTGTCTCTTTCTTTCATCTCTTCTACTATCTCTTCTACCTTTCTTCTCCCTTTCTCTGGGAGACGTCACAAAACGACTCACAAGGGCTGACGTGTCGTTATCATTCAATTCAAATGGCTATACTGGAATGTGTACAGGACATGATAAGCGTTATATCAAAGTAGCATAAAAAGTTTATTTAGAGCCATAATTTATTTTATTTTTCTAAGGAACTTTTTAGACTACCGTATTTACCCTAGGTATTCGGACAACACAACCCCTTACCAAACTTGTTCTAAAATTTGAACAAGTACGATTTACTACCAGATGTCGTGTTTAAAATTGTTGGATGAATGGCAAACAGTGTAGACCCTGATGAGACGCCGCGTTCAGCGGCGTCTCATCTGGGTCAACACTGTTTGCGCTGGCCTGTCTGTCCGAACACATACGGTAAATATGGTAATCGATAAGATCACCAACATTTAAAATACCCAATGCAAAAAAAGAAATAGGAATGTTTCGAAAATGCACTCTGCTTTAACATATCCATATGATAAAGTAGCGGTCATAGAAAATAGTAATTACAGCGCGCGCAGTTGACTGTCGCCATTATAAGACTTTTTTCCTATCCCAGGCTGAATTTCAGTTAATTTAATTCAAGCAGTTTCACTTTAAATACAGATATCCTTATGCATGCGGAGTTTGCACGCACAGTCGAAGCCAAGACAATTATATTCCCTTTTTTGGATTCTGAAAGCTTGAAATTGATTTTAATTGAAATAAAGAGAGCCTTTCATACTGACAATACCATTTCAGGATTTTTCAAGCTGTCAGAACAAGATCATATAAGGGGAATGGTTGCACTTTCACAGGAGACAAATTGTTTTGGCCTCAATTCCGATTTAGAATTTTCATGGTCATTTGTTTGTTAACATGTTTGATGCTGTACATCTCTTGAATGCTTGAATAGATTTAGTAGATACGTGTATTAATGCTAGACAATTGGTTTGTTTTACAAGACATAAATACAGTCGGCTCTCGTTATCTCGAATTCCAAGGGACTCTCTGAAACACTTCGAGATATCCGTACCTCGACATATCAGTGTTGCGGAAGTGAGGAAATCAATAAATCGAACAATCATATTTAACAAATGAATATGTAATTTGACCCCTGAAGCTAGAAATAAATAAAAAATAATGTGGAAAAGAAGAGAAATTGCTCCTTAGGAGCAATTTCTCCTCTTTTCCACAATATTTTGTTACCTGTTCTTAGATTTCCATGTTAAAACAGGGACCAGAATTTCACTTCGACATAAGCGGTTATTCGAGATAAGCGAGGTCGAGATAACGAGGGTCGACTGTACTACAATGACCATCAGGTTAAGGTCACCTGAAGGTCGTGGACTGGGCTTTCATGTTAAAAGTGTCTCCTGGGTACATGGATGGATTAACTGAGTGGTATTAGATACTGGCCTAAAGTGTTCTTTAGTACAAATACCACGTTCGTCATTGACCTTGATGTCAAGCTCAAAGATTTAGAATTTTCATGTTAAAAGTTTACGTTGAAGTTTTTAAAAATAAACGTGTCCTGAATGCATGAATGTATCCAATTGGTACTTGGAGTAATGTTAGATACTAGTTCAAAGTTTTGTTCATTGCAAGCACCTTTTTTCCTATCTCAGGTGAGGTCAAGGTCATAGACTTAGAATTTACATGTTAAGTTTCATGTTAAAAGTTTGAAATATGTGTTTCTCTTGTATGCCTGGATGGATATAGTTGATACTTGGTCTGGTTAGATACTGTTCCGAAAATTGCTTAAGAGTAAGACCTTCTCCCTTCACAGTTATTCTATTCAGGTCCCAGACATCAATGTTAACATATGACGGACAAGCACGATTTCAGGCGAGCTTTTCTGTCCGGCGACAGGTCTTGTTTATCAATCAATGAATTTCATAGAGTTTTCGCTAGGCAGAAAGTTTTAGTGACATGTTTATTGGTATTCAATTAATTTCTGTAAAACAATTCGATGGATCTCATATAATGTTACTTTTAACAATGGTTTGTTTTGTTTTGTTTTCTATGATGTGCCATTTTCTGTTGTCATTTCATGTTGTTGTTTTTTTTATCTTGTGCGTTCTGAACAATGATTTTAGCTTTCTTTGGTATCTCCAAATTGTCTTTTTTTATACGAGCTTGATTTTAATTATTAAAATTGACAGATATAATGTACTGCATACCTCAAAATTTATTCAGCAATATTCGTGAGTTGTTTGTGATGTGCTAGAAACATGCGTTTAGTCCCATTTACATAATCCCCATGTTTCAGAATTTAGTCTGGTCGTAATCTTAATTTTCTCTGTGAAAGTCTGATAAGGAGGTAACACATATTAGTTCATGAAACATCAGACCATATTTTCTTGGAAAAATAAGATAAATATTTCAAAAGGTCAGCTGCTGGAATTTTTCCCCGGCTTGCTAAGTGTTAACCATAGATCATAAATACACTAACCGCACCATAATTGGAATGTCGTATCTATCTTAAATATCGGTAAACTTTTGATAATTACCATACTTGTCCTAAAATTTGAGCAAATAAATTTTTCTACTTGTTGATGTGTCTTCAAATTCGTGGTTGAGTGGCAAACAGTGTAAACCCTGATCAGACGCCGCTGAAGGCGGCGTCTGATCAGGGTTTACGCTGCTTGCGCATGCTGGGTTTTCCAAATAATTGTGTAAAATGTGGTAAAATTCAAAAGCGTTAGTTGAAGGTGTAATGATATATGCCATCCTGAGCCCTTATTAAATAACGGAGAAGTTATTACTATCTGTATCCATTCACAGACCATCTCCGTTTCGTAGACATTATGCCTCGTTTAACACCCAATAAAATGTGTTATTCAGTTATCCTTCTTGATTTGTAAGTAATCTCTCAGGAACTAATCAGAATGTCTAATCAATACGATTCTCTGAGATACCATTTGTACCTCATATTGAAGAGCTTGCTTTGTCCAAGAAGACGTTGTAGTTTCTCACTGCCCATATATACACATTGGACATTACTTTGAAAGGTAAGAATTCATTGGGAGAGTACATTTGTTACTTTTTCTGATACATTAAATTGAACGTTCTTTTGCTTGTTTGTTTGTGTTGAGGTTTTACGGCCCAGTCAACCCAATGGGGTCATGTCGAGCGCGTTTACCTAACCACACATTTACTGGGCAGGCTTAGTCCTCTAAGCGGTTAACCAGTATTGTGCACATTCTTTCGCCAGAAACTGACAACTGCCCTTCTTGAATCAGCGGAAGGGAGAGAATGACCGTAGAAAATATTTCATGATCAATCTCCACGAAAGAATGTTACCGACCTCGGCGAGGGTTGAACCCGCGACCTCCTGGTCTCCAGTCGGACGGTGTATCCAACTGAGCCACCGAGGCCGGCTCGAACGTTCTTTTGCACTCAAGTTCTTCTCACATGCTTATCCTAAGTATTTGGACAGCATCACGAAAACATGTCTATATAATATTGACCCCCTTAAACCTCACTTTTATATAGTAAAACTGGGGTTTACAGGGGTATACATTATTTTTCTTAGTTTTGCTCGAAAACATAGATTGTGGGTACTCGTTAGAACCGCCTCGCCGAGGCGGTTCTAACGAGTACCCACAATCTATGTTTTGAGCAGAAATATGAAAAATATCGGGGGTTTTATCTGATTTTTTTTTAGTTTTTGGAGGTGAAATCTTCTATATATTTGAATAGGCGTGTTTTCGTAATGGACTGGCCTGAGAAAACGCCGGCCTCAGTGGCTCAGTCGGATGCGCGTCCCAGTGGTGAATAGGAGGTCCCGCCGGGTCCGGTAACATTCTTTTGTGGAGATCGAGTGTGAAATATTTTCTACTGTCATTCATCCCTTCGCTGATTCAAGAAGGGCAGTTGTCAGTTTCTGGCGAAACAATATGCACAAGTACTGGCTAACCACTAAGAGGACTAAACATTTCCAGGAAAAGTGTGATTAGGTGAACTGACCGGCTCGACAGGACCAATAGTGTTGACTGAACCATTAAACTCAAAACCCACTAGCCAACCTGAGAAAATAGTATAGACCAGATAAGACAAGATGAGACGCGGCGTCTTATTAAGGTTTACAATGTTTGCCATACATCCAGCAGTTTTTGATAAATATTCAGTATAATTACGATATCAAATGTATTTGCCATGAAAATGAAATTTTATACCGAAGGGCCTATAGATCCGCCCTTGACACTGTTTTTGTAAGGAGCTGTTTGCAATCGTGCATATATAAGTTATTGTGGTAGACATAAAAGCAACTCTTACAAATTTTGAAACAGGGTCATGTAAACTAATGTTACTTGTACGCCATCTTTTATGCAACATTATGCATGTACATGTATGAGCACACAAAGTAAAAGCAGTGGTCAGAATAGAAACTATTTTAAGTTCTGGGCCCAGTTGTTCAAAACTAAGAATGTCGTAAGTTCACGTATCGTTAAAACTTCGATCATTAAAAATGGCATATACGATAATATTTTTGCTGAAAAAATGTGAGGAGCTTTTGCATTTGCAATAGTTGCTCACATTTTTCAGCAAACATACACGTGAATTACATATTGTACTTCCCTTCTGAAAAGGGGTCTACTCTAAAAGGAAAGAAATTCTTTCCTTTTAGAGTAGGCCCTTTTTCAGGAGGGATTTGGTAGAAAATAGAGCAAAGTCAGAAAAATTGTCTCTCTTTGTAAAAATGGCGGACAATCTACTAAGTGTATTCACCCAACCCCCACCCCCCCCCTCCCCACCAGCTGCCTCCCTTAAAACAACAACAGTAATCAACAGTCACAGGTCAGTCAGGCTATACCACACTTGCGTATTCAGAACAATTTATCGATATTCCAATGTAGGACAAATAGAGGATCTTACACGAGTGTTCGTTTCATATGAAATTTATGAAACGAGCCTTTGGCGAGTTTCATAAATTTCATATGACAACGAATGTAAAATACTGTTTATCATTTGATTTTTAAACCGTATTTTATGGCCGTAGAAATTAATCAGTTTTCAACAGAAAATAAAGTGTTGTCATTGTCGGCATCATGACGTTATGCGTAGGTAACCAAATGTTATGTTACGTGTGGTCAGACATGACGTAATCCACTCCACGGCATTTATCGGAAAAGATGGCTATGACATCATCGCAGATCGTACAGGTAATCTCATGGGTACAGAGTAGATGGGCATACATTGAAAACGTACGGAAATCAGGCTACAAAGACGAACAATATGGGTAAACAGTATAATTTCTTAGCAGCATTAAAAAAAAAAAAAAAAACATATTATGACTAAAGTATGAGTAATTAGAAGAATACCAAGTTCTACATAATAAAATGTTATATATTATTTTAAAACATTACGAAAACACACCTATTCAAATATATTGAAAATTTTACAACCAAAAAAGGAAAACTTTCAGATAAAAAAAAATCGATATTTTTTCATATATCTGCTCAAAACATAGATTGTGGGTACTCGTTAGAACCGCCTCGCAGAGGCGGTTCTAACGAATACCCACAATCTATTTTTTCAGCAGAAATATGAAAAATAATTTAAACCCCAGTACACCCCAGTTTTACTATATAAAATGGAGTTGAAGGGGGTTAAAATTATATAGGCGTGGTTTCGTGATGTAAGGTCAAAATAATTAGCATTTTCAATGTCATTTTCAAATCAACGCATACTTTCTATTAAACAATAGCCTTTGTCCAAACTTGAAGATTTTTAATATAAAACTAAACGAAATAACTTGTTTTTCGCGCGCACGGTAGTTTTAGTACCAAAGAGCAGATTAGGAAGACGTAAAATATCTGCTAGGATAGATACGGATAATTGTACGATTCAAACTGGTGTTTATAAACTAACACATTTAGTATTTATTTATTTATTTATTTATTTATTAATATAATATTTCAAGAGGAGCCAAGAGGGTTACACAGTTGGCTAAAAAGCCAGTCTACCATGCAGCCCTCATAAAATATAACATGTAAATAGTAATTATAAATCCTATGATAATTATCTTATTTTAATGCACTTTATCCAAGTTGTGGAAAAAGAAAACTATACAAAATATCCCTTTTGAAAAACTCAAGCAAATCTCTTGATGAATATTCTCACCGGCGAAAATTGTCCGAAATGTATTTCTGGCGCACTAGTTAATATATTTAAATTCATTACGCAAAAATACAAAGAAACAAGCAAAACAGGATTGTTTCAATGTACGTCTTTGATTCATTACTATACATGTAGCCTTGCCCAAGGCTTAGAAATATACATATATATTTTTTGGCTTATTGAGCTCTGTGGCTAGTCTACAGATAATATTGTCTGGATTTCAACCACAGAAGAAAAGTTCACCCATAGACTAGCTAAACATTAACTCAAAAAGTAGAATGTAAATGGAAAAAAAATAAAAATAATAAGTAAACAAAAACTGACAAACATACTTATATGTTGGCCTAGTAGCTATAGGCTACTTTACATGTAATGAAGTAAAAAAATGTACGTCAAAATAAAGAACTGGAGGCTTTTGATATATATTTTATACAGTGTGTAATACTTCCGCCATTGATTTGTACCCGTGAGAGTTACCCGTATGTACAACTATAACGTCACGCCATCTTTTTTCGATAATTCCAAAAGCGACATCATATGAAAAAAGTCATTATATCATATGTGAACAACAAAATACATAGACGAGCCCTTTTAGATAAGGCCCTCACCAGTCCCTCGATATATTTCACAGTATCGAATTATTCTGTAAGCGGGTAATGAAGAACATGTTCAGATTGAGGGAATGCGCAGGCTGATTTGGACCTTTTCTTGCTTATGCGCTAATGGTTCTTTTTCTTAAATGATGCGTCATGTATTTCACAATTTACTGTATTTATCCGTAGTAATCGGATAAATAAACGAATGCTTAGTTTGTAAATAGACGGAGAATGGATAGAAATAAAATTCGAAGTGGAGACAAAATTCAAAATGGCGGCGATCGCAAATTCTCGTGATTCAACTCCTTGCAATTGGTATACTTGGCGTTATTGGCTGTTTTGTTGCTATTATCGGCACGGCCGCCGTGTCAATAGCCTCTGCCAAATCTCGGAACGCGATAAGCACCGAACCACCCAAGCGTTTGTTGGACCATCACAGTTTTGGTCACACACCACTGGTCACATAGTTAGTCTATAGAAGTGTGTTTGCACGCCGAACCGCTTCGCTGTTCGGGTTGGACGCACTTATAATGTATACCCCTTTAAACCCCAGTTTTATTATATAAAAGGGTTTAAGGGGGTCAAAATATAATAGGCATGTTTTCGTGATGTTGGTAGGTTGCCAAGATACGCTACCCCTCTACTTACATACATATGTATTAGCTTTAGCATGGTTTTTGACCGTACTGAGTTCATGTGAAAAGTCGGTCTTCATCTGCAAAAGTCACGATTGATATCAATGGATAAATGTATAGTTGAGTCTTGATAAAAGGACCTGACATAAGTGGAACAAATCATTAATTCCTTCCACAATACTACTGTTGTTTGTCACAAATTATTAAGTACTAAATTGACATAAAATAAAGGAATTTTGGTAATAAATACATGTATATAGAAGGATTTGTTATGTGCAAAATAATTTGTCACTTCTCGTCTTTAGTCCCGATGCGTTTCCAACAACTCTGTACACATAACTGCATGATCCATATAGGGGCTCCATAGCTTATCAGTAGATTAAGACAGAAAACAGATTAAGACAGAAAACATATCCATTTTCACTCACCAATACTGTGATGAATCAAGATGCGGACGACGGAATATTGATAATCAAAGCAAATGAGAACTTCGAACTGATCTGGGTCTACATTGTTCGCTTTGGCGTGTCCGTTCGAATACTTACGGTAAATACGGTTTGAAAGTACAGTGGGCAACGCTTGAAACGGCTGAACTTATAAACTGGATCTAAACTGGCTAGATCCCTGGTACAGTTATGCTGTAGACTTGGAAACTAAAGCAGTGCTTTCTAGTTTCCCTCTTTTCTTTCACCTAAAAGAACAACATTAAGAAGATAGATCTAGGCGCTAGATTCCGTTATTTTTGTATCCATTTCCCAAAAATGTCTAAAAGCCGGAAACTCTTCTACGCATGTTCTGGCGAGAGTGCGTGCATGCGCAGTCTTCTGTTAGCACGCACAGTTTGCAAAAGCTCCCAAACACATACGTCATCGTCTGTGATTTTGATTTCATATGTGGCGTTCGTTTTTGTCCTTATTTATTCCTCACTTCCCATTCTTTTATGGCCTCGGGAGAGCTGTGTTTCGTGATTGTGGTATTTCGTGGGTATTTTCACTTATATTATACCACATTAATTCTAAATATTGGGATACTGTAAATCCTGACCATACTTCTAAAATCTGAACGAATCCGTTTTACAAATGTACCATTTTTTGGTGTGTTTAAAACTGCTGGATGAGTTGCAAACAGTGTAGACCCAGATCAGACGCCATGGGCGTCTGATCTGGGTCAACAATGCTTGCTCATGTCTGTCCCAAAACATCGGATAAGTACGGTATATACGGAGTGGATAAATATCATGCATAGTGTAAAAGAGAACTAGGCGTCTGTGCTATTTTATGATACAATCATGTAAATGATATACAGAGGAATTGCTTTGGGATCTCCGACGAAGCTCATATGTATTAATTTTCCATCAATTTTCAATGATAATGGCATTGCTGCTCTTGTTTTACATTCTTTAGCATCTTATTGGAGTTTTATCTTTGCTTTACATAATTACGTGGTTGTTTATCGTCAAAGCATCTATACTATGTCCATCTTCCATCATTTATATGCAGACCAAGGCATATTTCGGATTCGCTTGTAAATTACGAGAAACTAGTTGCAGGCGAAATAAGAAGACAGCAGAAAACAATAACAATGGCTGTCATCCGTACCCTTTCTTTAAAATGTATTTCAAATGATACCTACTTACAGATATAAATAAGCAAAGACAGTATTTTAGAAAAGCGTTGTCTTTAGAGGAGGATAAGGGGATTTATTTCACTTGATAAATGTTCCGCCATTTCATTACGAAAACACGCCTATTCAAATATATAGAAAATTTAATATCCAAACACTGAAATTTTTCAGGTAACAAAACTCTGGTATTTTTTCATATTTCTACTCAAAACATGGATTGTGGTACTCGTTAGAACACCTCACCATCTGGCGTCTGACGTCTCATCTGGATCTACACTGCTTGAATTAATAATAGTTTTGGTCTATCTTATCCGAATTATCACCCATTTTAGAGTTATTTCCCTTTTAACAAAATTACACTGAAACTCGTATATTTGTACTGTTATTACCGTCATGGGCAAGCAGTGTTGGAGTCAAGCAGTGTTAGAGTCAGGCAGTGTTGGGGGCATAATGTTTTACAAACACCAGCTCTAGTTCAATTATTAAGACAGACATAATGAGGGGTTAGTGTGTCCATATACTTTGGCTAACTACAATTACTCATTCAGCCATGAGTACTCCATTTTATCTGGGAAAGACAAACTCTCATGTGAACCACAAAAATATATTCTCTGGCTTATTCGTACTACTCAATGTTTTCACCAACTAGTTTAAAGGTTGAAAAAAAAACCAAATTTCAATTTAAGATGAAAATATGTCAGGTTTGATTATTCCAGTCTTATACAAGATGCACCACGTTTTAAGTTGTATATGATACATTTACTGTAGTTGTGAGACCTTTGTGTAATAATCAAATACGTGTAACCTTGGGGGAGATATGTTTGGCCCTTTAAGTGCCATAGATACTTGTCAGGATGGTAACTCTGTCAAAAATGTTTGTCACTTTCTGAAAAAGCATCTACTCTATACGGATAGAGGGAGCAATTTTTTTCCTTACAGAGTTGATCCATTTTTAGAATTTGGTTTGTGTGCAGAAAAACAAACAGGAAGTAAGAAAAAAAGCTGTCTCCCTTGTGAAAAATGGCGGCTAAATCGTCATGCATATATCCATTCACCTTTGAATGCCTATGTAAAAGTATCAACCAGAGGATTTAGCACCCAGGGAGGTTTTAGCACCCTCCCTCAAGAGGGCTGCATGTACTCTACCTGCAATGACATCTACTTTCATTTCGGTTTTAATTGCATATAACATTTCAAAGAGGACTGATTCACTTGGTAGAATTTCCACCATGGTTTAAAAGGGTGACATTTTTTGTGACTTCGTGTTTGCTTTCTTACGCACCATCTAGTAAGTTTATTAATAGCACGTCAACAACTTCAATCGAGGAGTCCACAAATATAAACACAGCATACAAACAACGCAATTTTTGTCTTAAATCCAGAGGGAGGGACAGATGGAAAGACAGACGACCGGACGAACGTAATGACAAAATGTATATATCCCCATGGCATACAGCACATAACGGAGTATATAGAATATGGTAAATATGTAGGCGTGCATAAATATTCTAATGTTTCACGTTTCGGCATTTCTGTGCAAGATTGTTTCTGGAAATAATATAAAGAATTCAGGCAATCAAATTAGATAAGTCGGAAATATTAACTGAATTCAATTATCGAGCCTGTCCTTCAAACAATAAATTTAACTGAGTTTATTCTAGAGATATTTCACGGGACTCTATAGCAATAATTTATAGTAAGGACGTATTGTAAGTGACAGAATGACAGATTGCTGGAAAAGTAATCCCCTGATTCTATTAAGGCATACTCTGACAATATTGAACAGAAGCTCTCAAAGTTATTAGCACACAATTTACACAGCGGGATGCTATTAGGTCTGTCAGGCTGAGAAATAGATAGTCATTTTACCTATTTTGAGCAGCTTGTCGTCATAGATTGTAATAACATTTCAACGTTTTCTAGTACTCTGTGGAACACTTTCATTGTCTTTGATTCCACCTAGTGTCATTAAATCAGGGAAGTAAGTTACTAAGACATGTATTACGGCCCAGCTTTCCAAAGCCACCGATTTAATTAGTCCATAGTGGACCCTAATTGACGCTTTCAGTTGCGGCTACATTAAGTTGGACATAATCCACATCAGCAAGAGGAGCACTTTTTAACATATTAAGTAAGATGTAGAATGGCATCTGATTTTCACAAAATACTATAGTTCCAATTTTGTCTACAATATTGAGATATTACAGATAAATACGCTGTTTCATCATGGATATATAACCAAATCAGAACCCATCAGAGGTATTCTGAAAATTTAACCCAGCAAACACACAACGTCCCAACAACGTCGTTACAACGTCACTGCAACGTCGTGACGTTGCAGCGACGTTGTAACGGTGTTGTGCGTTTGCTGGGAAGTGTTTTCCTGTACTTTATCATTTCGCACACTTGATTTTGTGTCATTAAAAAACAAACAAACAAAAAAAAAAAAAAAAAAAAAGCAACAACAACAACAACTAAATACATGGCAAAGTTGTGGCCAAGAAAATCCTGTATTATAGATATTAGGCGAATCAAGAATATTCCTTGTAGAGAGTTTTAATATCGTCTTGTAATGATTTCACGTTTCTTTCTGTCAGTTGCATATCCGAGCCTCGTATAGCGAAAAGGGACTTGACGCACATACTATGCACACAGTGAATTAATAGATCTTCAAATATAAGAATAGTGAATGCCAAGGTCAGCGTAGCAGACGATTCACATGAAATGTCAGCTTATTATCTCTGAAAATAAACACAAATGTCGTCTGATACTTTTGTTCCAAATTAATATGTTCTGCCACATACAGAGAGAAATAAAGTTTTTCAAGAACACTCTGTAGAATTTGCAATGGTTTTATTTGCCGATTTCAAGACAGATTTAGGGGATAACTGCTTTCAAATTTGGCATTTGGGGAGGTAAATCGGTGGTTTTACGGTCGGAAATTTCGTTTTACGGCGACGCGTCAGCGGAGCCGTAAAACGTAATTTGTGACCGTAAAACCGCCGATTTACCTCCCCAAATGACAAATTTGATGCAGATCCCCATTCTAATGCATTTATTCATTTTTTCTATTGAAAAAATGTACTATTTGCACAAAACGACAAGTGCTTTGAGCTGCGTAAAACCAAATGCCAGCCAATGAGAAGCGACGTTACGTGATGACGTCGGATTTGCGACAGTATATCGCAGAATATACCGTCGCAAATTTTTGACGTTATCCAATCAGCCGTCGCGTTACATACGCGAGTGCATTAGAAGTTGCGATTGTTGTAGCTGATGGTACCTACATATACATATATAAAGAGAAAAGCGAAGATTACTCATTACAAGGTCGATCCTACTCTGTACACAAAGGTCAGTTAAAATCATGGTCAATAAATAGCATGAAGGAGTCCTTAAGGCCCAGATACGTTCGAGGCATACCACCAGCAGGACATACAAACTATAATTATACAGGGCAGTGAAGGCATAAATCCCACAACTGGCTGATTTTTCACATGCAAATCAGAGGTTAGAGTGGTCGGTTGCTGTGCGCACATTGCATCAGTCCTGTGATATTTAGATTTTAAATGAATCGGAAAACAAAACAAAAAACAAAAAACAAAAAAACAAAACAAAAAAAAAAAAAAAAAACAACAACAAAAAAAACAATAACAACAACAACAAAAAAACTAAAAGGTCTAGGACACATGACAAATGAATGAAATATTTGACAGCTGTGGCTGTGTTGTGGGAACAAGTAGTGATTGGTCGAATGGAATGATTCAAATTAAACTATTTTAGTTTAAACATATTTTATTTTAAATTTAATAATGCAGTTGGGTTGGGCCACGAGTTTTCACAACATCAGTTACAGCCTTTCCCATACAACATGAACATTAACATTAACATTTTAAACAAATCACATGATGATAACTGCTTGAACAAATATCAACACACACCGGACAATAGTACGTTACATATAACAATGCAAATCGGAACAAGAGAGAGAGAGAGAGAGAGAGAGAGAGAGAGAGAGAGAGAGAGAGAGAGAGAGAGAGAGAGAGAGAGAGAGAGATCACCATTTTGAGTTCGGAGAACTTTAGGCAAATTTTACATGACAATGTTGGTTTAAATCTATTTGTAGATTTGATATACTGTAGAATGTCTCTAAACAAAGATATATTTTCTTTCTCTGAGAAGTTTGGATTACCAAGTAAAAGTTTGTTTTAAAATTCAGCGGATGGAGGTTCCTAGTTGTTTGAAATAATACAAGCCCTTTGATTGCGTAATTACCTCATTGAAAAAAGTAATGGTCAGCATCTTCAATACCATTTTGACAGAGACATAATTAATCATCTCGTAATCTCGTATGTGATTAGCGAATAAATCCTTGTTTAACTTGCTACATCTATTTCTGATTCAGCATGTAGTACTGTAAGGTACCTGTCCTCCGTGAAATAATACGGTACTATGTAAGTATATGATGAATTCTTGATGTGGGTTTTAAAACCTTTAACTGAATCCACAGGTCTTGAGCTTTCTTCCAGATGATTCCTTAATGCTATAGACGAGGGAATGCAAAACCTATGTGAAATCTCAGTTCTTGTAAAGGGAAAAGTGATATTGTTTCTGTTTCTGAGATCGTAGTTACTTACATTTCCTGTCAAAGGTGGTATGAACTCTGCTATATAGGTCGGCACTAAATTATTAATTGATTTGTACATGAATATTAACTTTTGTTCCTTACGCCACAATACACACAAAACAAAAGCTCCAATAGATAGATTTTTATGGGATAGATGACCCCAGTCTAAGGTTAATTCTTCGCAAAATATTATTCAAATCTGCTAGTACCAGGAAAATGCCCTTAACGAACCCTCCTCTTTTGATTGGTGCTTTTTCATTGCCATAGGCGATAATAAAAGGCTTTTTCATTAGCGTAGATACAGACCAGACGGCTCATGATGAATCGTCTCATCAGGATCTACGCTGGTTTATATTTAGTCTTTCAGCTTTACAGATAAACAATTTTTCCCCATCGATAGATTGTAGAAAAAAAGAAGAAAAAAGCAGACGATAAATGTAGTCTGAATGTTGGTGCCAAAAGAGTTGAGGATAAATATTGGAAGCCGGCTACGAATGCTTCGCAGGCTGCGGTTGCGATCTGGGCCCAGTTGTTCAAAGCGTCGTTAGCTTAACGAGCTCGTTAAGGGTCATTTCGTTAACTGTTTTAGCGGATTCAATATACAGTATTCCGATATTTTTTGCTGAAAAACATGTGAGTGCTACTGCAAAAGCTACACACATTTTTTTCAGCAAAAAATATCAGCATATTTGCGTATCACTCGATGTAAATTTTAACGAATCGTTAACTAACGATGTCGTTAGCTTTGAACAAATGGGCCCTAGACATTCGATATCTGCGCATGCTTCGAAGACACACTTTTACCTAACGCGACTTTATTGATATCTTTCTATACACCAACCGCTTGTTGAGACTCGCGAATATCCATCGCAGGCTAACTAGGACCTACTATGTTTAGATAAGTGAAACTCCTTTTTTATATGGCAGGGCTAACTATAAAGAATGTAATATTCTTCATCCTGGAGAATTTACTAGCATGTTGTTGCTGATTAGTAAGAGTTATGGCTATGAAAAGAGACAAAATGACCAGTTGCAGGCAATCTGTGTTTCTTTCTCAGACTAGCTATACATATTTAAAGGAGTCATGATATTGATGAACCTCTGTTTACCTTTTACCACTCTCTGGGCTATTTCAGATGACGGCAAATTCATGATATGTTGTTTTTTCTTCCCAGAAAGCAAGATTTGACATTTCATTTAAATTGTCTCCAATGAAAACTGTGCAAACGGTGTACACCTGATCAGAACGATGCGTCTGATCTGGGTATGATCAAGGTCTACTCCGTTTACAATTGTACCATTCAATGATCACTTATAAGATTCATTACCTGGTAGTCAAATAAACGTTTAGAATAAATACGGTTAGGATTTTATATGGAAGAATACGTAGGGTAAATATGGTACCTGTTAGTACTGTCTAACTCCAGTGGCTCTTTGGGACCATGGATTTTTTCTAGACATGAGTAGTTCGAGCCATTGAATGTTAATAGCGCCGGATCTGAAGGCAAATGTGAATAATTTAGGGATGCCTTTTCGATCTTCTGTAGAATTATGGTATGTTGAGTGTACTCATAGCGGCGATTCTAATGAGTACACACAACATACATTTTCATGACAAAATAAGAAAATTTCCCTTGAATGTCCTACATATTTGTTTTCTTGAGCTATCGAAAAACGAGTTCGAATCTTTCAAATATATAGAAAATTTTACCTCCAAAAACTGAAAATTTTCAGATAAAAAGCTCTGATATTTTTCATATTTCTGCTCAAAACAAAATTTGTGGGTACTCGTTAGAACCACCTCGGCGAGGCGGTTCTAGCGAGTACCCACAATCTATGCTTTTGATCAGAAATAAGAAAAATAATGTATACCCCTGTAAACCCGAGTTTTAGTATATAAAAATGGGGTTTAAGGGGGTCAAAATTATATAGGCACGTTTTCATGATGGTAAACGAGCCTTCGATGATCGAGTCATTGAAGTTTTACTGTAGATTGCTCTCATGGCTCTTTTCATGTCACATTACGAAAACATGCCTATTCAAATATACTGAAAATTTTACCACCAAAAAATGAAAATTTTCAGATAAAAAAATTCTGATATTTTTAATATTTCTGCTCAAAACATAGATTGTGGGTACTCGTTAGAACCGCTTCGATGAGACGAGGCGGTTCTAACGAGTAACCACAATCTATGTTTAGAGCAGCAATAAAAAAATAATGCATATCCTGTAAACCCCAGTTTTACTATATAAAAGTGGGGTTTAAGGGGATCAAAATTATATAGGTATATTTTCGTGATGATGTCAGTTGACCATCTACTTTCGTACTGCATGTAGTAGCAGTCGTTCTTCGTATACCACTATTAATAGTGGTATAATCAGAACGAAATTATTTTTATGCACACCAAGGAAAATCTAGAAAAAATCTCTCTCGCTTTCAAAATGGACAACACCTAAAGAAAAGAATTTGCTCCCAGAGGGAGCACTTTCTTTACTTTAAAACATCCATGAATAATTATCTCTCTTTTTGCAAAGAAACTTACGCACATGCATATTGTACATAATGAGCGCTACGCCTTTTGATGAATACCAGAAAAATTCTATGACTTTTAAATTAACATGATAAATGAGATTCCCGTTGTTTAGCATTGACGTTTCATTATTCCCCATGTTGCATAATCGTCAGTAAACACTTATCCATCCATAATCATTCATGTGGGCCAGATTCACAAATATTCCTAAAGTTAGTGTGGATCTTAAGTTTATGGACTGAGATTTGCAAAGCAAAATTTGCATTTTCACATAAAATCTGACTTTCGAAGGATAAAACAAATAAATTAAGTTTCACTGGTGCAACAGCAACACAAACGTATTCCTTTTAGTTGAAGTTAAATGCTTTATTAGCTCACCTGAGCAGGAAGTGCTCATGGTGAGCTATTGTGGTCAGTCAATGTCCGTTGTCCGTCGTGCACCGTGCGTCGTGCGGCGTCAACAATTGTTTTAAAAGCCTACCCCTCCTACACCCCTGTGCCAATTGACTCGATACTTGGTAGGAAGCATCGGGGTGACTTGTAGATCAAAAATAGCTAAAATCGTTCCGATCGGAAATCCAAGATGGCCGCCATGGCCACCATCTTGAAAATATATTTTTCGCTTTTTCTCCTGAACCGGAAGGCCAGTTGACTCGAAACTTGGTAGGAAGCATTGGGGTGACTTATAGATCAAAAATAGCTAAAATCGTGCCGATTGTAAATCCAAAATGTCCGCCATGGCGGCCATCTTGAAAATCTATTTTTCGCTTCTTCTCCTAAGCCAAAACGTCAATTGACTCGAAACTTAGTAGGAAGCATCAGGGTGACTTGTAGATCAAAAAAAGCTAAAATCGTCCCTATCAGAAATCCAAACTGGCCGCCATGACAGCCATCTTGAAAATCTATTTTTCGCTTCTTCTCCTGAACTGAAAGGCCATTTGACTCGAAACTTGGTAGAAAGCATTGGGGTGACTTATAGATCTAAAAAAGCTTAAAATACTTGGATCGGAAATCCAAGATGGCCGCATGGCGGCCATCTTGTTTTTTTTTTTTTTTTTGTTTTTTTTTTTTTGTTGTTGTTGCTTATTTTCTTGAATCAAAGGGCCAGTTGATTTGAAAATTGGTAGGAAGCAATCGGTATGACTTGTAGATATAAAAATAGCTTAAATCGTTCCAATCGGAAATACAAGATGGTTGCCATCTTGAAACTCTATTTTTTCCTTCTTCTGAACTGAAAGTCCAGTTGACTCGCAACTTGGTAGAAAGCATCGGGGTGACATAGATAAAAATAGTTCAGATTGTTGCGACAGGAAATTCGAAATTGCGGCCATGGCGGCCATCTTGAAAATCTTTTTTGAACTTTTTCTCCGGAACCGAAAGGGCAATTGACTCAAAGTTCATTGGAAGTATCGAGGTGACTTGTAGATCAACAGTAGCTAAAATCATTCTGATTGGAAATCTAAGATGGCTGCCATCTTGTTTATGTTTAGTATATTTTCCTGCCCCTGAGCTCTTTACATGTATAAAATCGTGATTCTTCAGAAACCACTTAGCCATTTGCCACCAAATTTCACATTGATCCTACTGTTGAAATGTGATTGAGAGTTTGTTCAAATGATCACACTCCACTGACTGTCATGTCATATATATTCTTCTTCAAAATTAAGAACTACTTAAATGATGATCTTTTCATTAGTTGCGATGACAGGATTGGAAAAATATGGCATAACATCTGCATATCTGCAGTGGCTATGTCACTCAGGTGAGCGACCCGTGGCCCATGGGCCTCTTGTTTGATGTTATCATTTCCAACCTTAAGTTTAAGAAGTGATTGTGAAACTTGACTCTGGACTTAATTGTTCCTTGCAGCATTAAGGAGTTGTTATGAAATGACTCTAGACTAGTTCCTTGCAGCATACAACTCTAAGGGGTTATTATGAAACTTGACTCTGGACTAGTTCCTTGCAGCATACAAATCTATGGAGTAATTGTGAAACTTGACTCTGGACTAGTTCCTTGCAGCATACAAATCTATAGAGTAGTAATTGTGAAACTTGACTCTGGACCAGTTCCTTGCAGCGTATAAATCTAAGGAGTAATTATAAAACTTGAACTCTGGACTAGTTCCTTGCAGCATACAACTCTAAGGGGTTATTGCGAAACTTGGCTGTGGACTAGTTCCTTGCAGCATACAAATCTATGGAGTAATTGTGAAACTTGACTCTGGACTAGTTCCTTGCAGCATACAAATCTATGGAGTAATTGTGAAACTTGACTCTGGACCAGTTCCTTGCAGCGTATAAATCTAAGGAGTAATTATAAAACTTGAACTCTGGACTAGTTCCTTGCAGCATACAACTCTAAGGGGTTATTGCGAAACTTGGCTGTGGACTAGTTCCTTGCAGCATACAAATCTATGGAGTAATTGTGAAACTTGACTCTGGACTAGTTCCTTGCAGCATACAAATCTATGGAGTAATTGTGAAATTTGACTCTGGACTAGTTCCTTGCAGCGTATAAATCTAAGGAGTGATTGTGAAACTTGACTCTGGACAAGTTCCTTACAATATGAGAATCGTATACTGTATAGAGTCAATCCTCTTATACCGACACTCGATACAACGACAAAATTCTTTGTAATAACAATTTGAATGTCTCGATACGTTCGTTTAAGAGGTGACATTTAATGCCTCACGGAGGCTATTCTAACAAATATCCAAAACATATGTTCTATGTGGAAATAAGAGTAAACAAGATGTTTCTTACATAACTTTCTGTCCTTTAAGGATTCTTTACAACAGGAAATTCATTTTACTGGCAACATCTTTTTGAAAAAATGCTGTCGTTGTAACGAGGGTTCACTGTATAAAGATATCTACACAGTCTGACCTGTGTCATGTGTCTGGACATTTCGCATACATTGAAGAGTAAACGTAAGAAACTAGGCTCTGCAAATCTCTTCTGTCCGCAAATTGCTTGAGAATCCCTGCTTACGATTTTCCTTCTCCATTCTGTAGTTTTGTGCTTGTTTGTTATAATGTGCTTCAGTTAAATGGGGTCTGCGGCACGTGCCAAGATACAGATTAGCCAGCCGAGCCGCACATTCTGACAACCCAGCTAGCATTCTACGTAAATCTACATCGGGCCATCATCGGCCCGTCAGCTACCCTGACGGGCCGATGACGGTCCGATATAGATTTACGTAGAATGCTGACTGGGAAGGGCCTTTGCTACACATCAATATACTCTACAGTATACAATAATTCTGTAAGCAGACTGTAGGCCATAATAGACTGTGTGCAGACTTGCCCCGAGGTTATAAAACTTCTTTCATGCTCAACTCAGCTGAGCATGAAATTTGTTCTGCTAATAAATCTCAAATTACTAACAACTGCATATGCTTTCTTTCTAAATATAGCTGAGCATGAAAGTTTCTCTGCTAATTAATATAAAAAATGCAAACTATTGTTGGCATTTTCTATTTTATTAGCAGAGAAAATTTCATGCTCAGCTGAGTTGAGCATGAAAAAAGTTTTATAACCTCGGGGCCTGATCTGGGCCTTCACTGTCCGCATATGCCCCGAAGCTACTGTTTGCCATGTTGCAGCTCATATGTTTTGAGTACCTGTTAGAACTGCCAGAACGATGTGGCGATTCTAATGTGTGCCCGAAACGTATGGTTTGATGCAAAATTAACACGTTATCTTTTGAATGTCCCTTTTTTCTCCAGCTTAATCAGCTAGCCACTTTACCTTTTTGTTTGTTTTTACTTTATCCTTTAGTTTAGTTAGTACTTGCTTGAATTTTTTGTTGCTTCTCCATTTCTGCGCTTTTCGCAAATCTACTTTTTATTTTTCGTACGGCTATAGTCGTATTTACAGATGCAAGAGGCACCCTTTGACGCCAGTAGGTCGGGTTCCGAGGAGGATATCTTGGAATATGAGGAGCCACTAATAACTTGTGACGTATGTAGACGGAAGCGGAAATGCACTCTGGGAGAAAAGATTCTGCTTGTCGTTGCTGCAGTTTGTGTGATTATCATCATTGCTCTATCTGTTGCAATCAGCAACAGCAACAAGGAGCCGAAAGGTGAGTTGATGACTGCGATGGATTGTTATTTTTGCAATGCTCATAAACATGTTTGTTTTTTTTTTTTGTGTTTTTTTTTTATCAGATTATGAAACTGTTTTTTTCCCGCGTAAAATACAAATTTCAGATAAAGTTAGTGTTAAAGTACTTGGAAATCCATTATAATTTTAGCATTCAGTTTCAAGGGGCTGGATACAGGAAGAAAATTTTCTGCCATTTCATTACGAAAACAAGCCTATTAAAAAAAACTGAAAATTTTACCACAAAAAAAAATGAAAATTTTCAGACAAAAAAAGTCTGATATTTTTCATGCTTCTGCTCAAAACCGAGATTGTGGGTACTCGTTAGAACCGCCTAGGTGAGGCGGTTCTAACGAGTACCCACAGTCTATGGTTTTGAGCAGAAATAAGAAAAAAATAATGTATACCACTGTAAACCCCAGTTTTACTACATAAAAGTGGGGTTTAAGAGGGTCAGCATTATATAGGCATGTTTTCGTGGTTATATGAGGAAGACAAATTTTATGTGTTCCCTGTCACGAAAACATACCTGTATAATTTTTACCCCCTTAAACCCCACTTTTATATAGTAAAACTGGGGTTTGCAGGGGTATATATTATTTTTTTTATTTCTGGTCAAAAACATAGATTGTGGGTACTCGTTAGAACCGCCTACAATCTATGTTTTGAGCAGACCGAATATGAAAAATATCAGAATTTCTATCTAAATAATTACAGTTTTTGGCGGTGAAATTTTCAATATATTTGCATAGGTGTGTTTTCGTAATGCGTTTGCTTACCTGCACACCAACAACCTTTTGTAAAGGAGTCTGCTCTAATCGGAAAGGATTTACTCCCAAGGGGAGTACGTTTTCCTGTTAGACACTCTTTCAGAAGGGAAGTAAAATAGTTTGACAGATTTGCCTCCTCTAAAAGTGTATCCATTTCCCTTAAAAGATAAATTAATATCATTATTAAACTGTCTGTTGGCACCAATGTTTAAATGTTATGCTTACTGATAGCCACAGCGCTCATTTAAATCAAAACACCCTAAAAACAAATTAGTCAACTCTCTGTTCAGATCAAAATTATCCAACTTTCCAAATTTCTTGATTCAGGGGAAAGAGTGTAACTTATTATCAGACGCATGAACAGTGTGACTTATTGTCAGAAACATCAAGTTTGGCCATTTCAAAAAAAAAAAAAAAAAAAAAAAAAAAAAAGCGTTTGCCCAAGACTTTGTGTCGAACGAAATAACACTCAGTAAATTTGCAATAGGATTTCGGGAGGGACTACTTTCTTTTTGTGAGTAGTCATGCTTTAAACCCTGTATGAGAAATTTCAAAGATGCTGTGCTAAAATTTCGTACTCAGAAACATGGCAAAATGAATACGTTTAAAGACACAAACATGTATGGCCTCATATTTATGATGCGTGCTACCCAGCTAGCATTCTACGTAAATCTACATCGGACCGTCATCGGCCCGTCAGCTACCCTGACGGGCCGATGACGGCCCGATATAGATTTACGTAGAATGCTGGCTGGGCTAATGTTTAATAACAAAAAAAATCCTGTTGGTTCCCTGAATTATATATACGTCAGTGATGACAGCCATATAAATAGCTGGTATTACTTTTTTAACATGTTTTATTTTCATTTGTTCGTTTGTTGCATAACTTGTACCAAAAATGGCATGTGTTAATTTGACCAAACAAATATATCCATCATGCAAGAAGTATAAAATATTCTAACTAAAGTTTTGAGCAGTGATGTTCTGATGAATCGACAACGACACTAAGTTAAAAAAAAAACTCGTATGACATATTTCAGTAGTAAAAATGAATTGATCATTGATTTTGCAGGCCGATCATGTATAGTTAAAGAGAAGTAAAGATTTGTAATACAGTATATAAGCAGTGCAAACAAGGTATACTTGGAGCAGCATTATTGACCTTCGCTGTTCATAGACGCAATGCGTCTATTTGATCTTTGTAGACTGGTAACATCGAACGGTGAGGAAGACCAGTGCTCGAGTTTACAATCATTCCTCAAGTTAACCCTTGTCCTGCTGAATAAGTTAAGATGCCACGCACACTTTTAATTTTCAGCCAATCAGATTACTTAATCCGGATTTTGTTATAAATTCTAACACTTAATGGCAAACAGTGCAGATCCAGATCAGAAGCCAACTGATCTGGATCTACACTGTTTGCAAATGCAGGGTATATCCGGGTTCAGCAGGACAAGGTTTAAGGTCGACCTGTAATGTAATTAGCCTATTTAGCACTTGCACTTAAAATCAGAGTAATTATGTTAGATATTCATTACTGAATCCAGGTAAGCGTGGGTACGTAGATAGGCTGATATTCATTGTTATACTCACGGCATATTTCAATTCTGAAATTATTTCTTCTGTAGTCTCATCACACTGTGACAGTAGTGAATGCTTACAAGCAGCTAGCTCGTTGGCGGCAGCAATGGATCCTACAGCCAACCCATGTGAAGACTTCCATCAGTATGCGTGCGGCGGCTGGCTCAGGGAAACTCCTATTCCTCCAGGTTACCCTGTCTGGGACAGGTTTCAGGAACTGTCGTACAAGAATATGTATATACTGAAGAATTTAATAGGTATGACTTTCGTTTTTTTTTTTTTTTTTTGTTTTTTTTTTTTTTGTTTTTTTTTTTTTTTTAATAGCAATGGATACATTTTCAAGGGAGGCATTTCTGTCACAATTTTTCCTTCCTTCGGGGAAGGGATCTACTGTAAAAGAAGAGGAGCAAATTCTTTCCCAAGAGGAGCAAATTCTTTCCTTTTATAGAAGATAAGAGGAGCAAATTCTTCCTTTTAGAGTAGACAAAGAGAAGCAAATTCTTCCCTTTTAACGTAGACCACTTTTCAAGAGGGCCTTTCTGTACAGAAAAACAAACAGGAAGTCACAGAAGTTGTCTTCCTTGTTAAACATGGAGGAAAATACATCACGTGTACCCATTCACCTTAAGCCATTTGAATGTATCCATTTGTGCCTAGGCTCAGTACCTTCGGAGAAATCTTTCTCCATGAAGGAAAGGGATGAAATAGCTTATTTCATGGCAAACAGTACTGGGCCTGATCAGGCGCTGGTTCCTGTGTGTCAGATCTGTGTCTACATTATTTGCATTGTTCCATTCGCACGCAGTGATCGGTAAATGTGTTATTATTAAACATCTTGGTAGTATATTTTACTAGAATTCTCGGGAACGAAAGTGCATTTTGGTTTATTTCTTTCCGCTCGGGTGTATTATTTTCAAGAAGTTATTAAAATTTTGTTGATTAAAGACAGTTGATTTAACAGCCAAACGAGTCTACTGTTCTGCTTTATACGAATTCAACTCATAAATCGCTAAGCACATTTGTAGACGATTCACATGAAATGTCATTCCTAATTTTCTCTGAAAAATAAAAACAGAAACAATTCAAAGTGTCGTCTTCTGTAAATGTTATAAGCGCTTTAAATGCTAAACGTTTTAATGGTTGGCGTGGTAAAGTCTACAATAGTTTATTCGTAGTATAATATTGGTATCCAGAAGTTTTTGTGTTCAACAAATGTTTATCATCGTCATCGTCATCATGTTTTACAATAATTGTTTTGAAGTGATAATATTCAGAACATGCAGGTAACGCGGTACTTGTGTGACGTAGAAGCGTCCGGGTGACCGAGTGTTTACATGTAAAGCTCCCAACTTTGGGTCAAAAGGTCCCGGGTTCGAATACCGCTTGGGCGAAATTCAGTTCATGACTGTACGGCGGGTCATTGCACAGAGCCTTTCATTATCACCCTTACATCATCTCGATATTATTTTGCTATTGTCATGCTGAATGAATTGATATGCCCGGCCCATTTCTAACTGTTAGCCAATCAAATTACTTAATCCAGATTGTGGCTATAAATTCACACACTAAATGACAAACAGTGCAGATCAAGATCAGTTAGCTTCTTAGATTCTTAAAGCCAACTGATCTGGATCTGCACTGTTTGCAAAGGCAGAGTATATCCGAGTTCAGCAGGACAAGGGTTAATATTTTATATTCTTAAAATGGACGTAAAATACCAAACCGTCATCATTTGTGTGACGTGCATTTTTAGCAGTTTTTCAAGAAACGTGTATTCAAACGGAAAACGTTTTAAGACCAGCAGCTATAAAATTTTTCCCTGTGCGTCTGTGAAGTTCGACAGTACATTGCATATTTATGGACAACATCACGAAAACATGCCTATGTAATTCTGAACCCCTCAAACCCCACTTTTATATAGTAAAATTGGCGTTTACAGGGGTATACATTATCTTTCTTATTTCTGCTCAAAAACATAGATTGTGGGTACCCGTTAGAACCGCCTTGCCGAATCTATGTTTTGAACCAGGTATATTAAAAATATCAGAGTTTTTTCACTTGAAAGTTTTCAATTTTTTGAGGTGAAATTTTCTGTATATTTGAATAGGCGTGTTTTCGTAATGAGAACTAAACTATAGTGGCACCCATCAGGTATGATGAGACGCTTTCGTTATTTTATGTGGGGTTCTTAATCAAAAGTAATATGCAGCCTGTTCTTCAGCACCAAATTTTAGCAATGTATATATTTGGCCTAATTGATGCCAAATACATCTCCGGGACTATATTTCATTTACAACATTTCAGAACAGCTGAATTGTAACAGCCAATGTGTAGCTGTAACACACTATATATGCTGTAAATTTACATGTTTCCTTTTTTCTCCCTTTCTCTGGAAGAAGACCCAAATGACCCACAAGGGTTGATGTGCCGTTAACTCCAAAGCAGTCGAAAAAATTCACCACGTGGTATCATCGTTAGGACGGTGCTATTCTTTGCTTTGAGGAATTTTTCCGGTCGCATGAGACCAGTACACAAAATACTTTTGGTTGAAAAAAGTATAGGGTATCTAGGTAAATTGTAGTTGCGAGTGTCAGTGTATATATGTATACAAACAATTTCAATACTAAATGGTTATTAAAAGAACGACTTTCTAAATGCATAGTAAATATATTTTATCCACCTATTTCATTTTGAAGTATAGTTTAATGTTATTTTTATTTGACAATTTTTATCTTCTTTTTTTTTCTTTACTTCAAAACTTCATAAACAGAACTCTACTTCATTATGTACTATGATATTTTATTTTTTGGTCCTCTGAGATAAGGGAGGTAAAACTAAATTAATAAGGCTTATATAAGTATTAGCTTTTAAAAAGAATCCGCACAGGCTGATTGGTCTTCTAAGGATCCAAAGCGTCTTTCAGGCGGACAGCGAAGACTCCGATCAGTCTGCGAGGATGAGCAGGCTGATCTGAGACTTCGCTGGGCGCACATGCAAACTAATGCTAGGCCCCAGCTCATTTGTATTTTCAGCATGTCAAGATTGTTATCTTGAAAGATGGATTGTCGATTACAGACTTTAATGTCACAATCTTTCAAATTTTGCTTGTAGATCCAAAATTTACTTACCTGAAAATTTATTAAACACCTCGGTTCGAGAAATAAGTACAAAAAAAAAATACACGAAAAACTAGGTATAGGTATGAGCCAATCTGATTAAAATCCGATGTTTACTTTGTTATCTACAGTAATAATAGATTAAGATCGGATTTCAATCAGATTGTGGTTATGAGCAGGGTTATAGTTTCCTTTATTTCCTGCTGTTGTTGTTGTTGTGCGGAGTTTTAACGCTACATGCACCCGAGGCACATAGAGGCCAGCGGCGATTGTTATGATGTAGATGTATTTGTACAGCGTTGCTTTCGTGGATCACCCATGCACACTTGTTGCCGCTGTCTATCACCAAGCGCCGCCCTGTCCACTTTATACTCAACCCAGGGCATGTCGAGTATGAGCTAGGCGTAATAAGATCTAATAATGGTCTGAAAATTGTCTCGACCCGAGCGGGATTCGAACCCACGATAACGATTTCAATTCTTTTTGAAACGACAACATTCTAAACATATGCTTAATATATTGTGTCAACCTTTTCATTTTTAAAGTAATAGATTAAATGCATTTTTATTTAAATTACTTTTTTTCCTTTTTTCTTTTGTTTACACAAATCTTTAACGGAAATCTGCGTCATTATTTTTACAATAAAATGTTATTTTATTTTTGCCCCGTTGACAGGTAAGGGAGGTAAAAACACACCCAAAACAAGCATCTGTTATAAAACAAGTATTAGCTTTTCAAAAATATATTGTACGTCATTATTTAGAGTGCGTGCGTGTGTGTATTTTGTAAATGACGCTTGCGATAATATTTTAGTCATAACACCAACACTCTAAAATCGAGAAATACAAACACAGAGATCATGGTAACACGGAAGCAGAAGACACCTGGAGATTACTTTTATTTTATTACACATTCCGTCACTGACTGATTCACTAAATGTCCGCGTCAAGCGAAAAGTGCCATCGAGTATGCTCAAAATGTGCAGATTCACTGAGATAATCCTGCACATGCGCAAAGTATCACCCGGGCCTTTGCTTGTAATTCATACAGTGAAGGCTCTGATCAGATTTCGCAGGCTGATCTTAGCCGTCGTTGTCCGTACACGCCCGAAGACACGTTTTCGCATGGTGCGGCCGACATGCGGGATATCGGAACGTTATCGGCTCGACAGGATTCTTGACGGGCCGATAACAGTCCGATATAACTTTAAGAATAGTCGAACTTCAATGTCTCGAACATCTTTGGCACAGTGGAAATGAATTTTAGTCAGGGTAGTTCAAACCATTGATGGTTAATAATAGCGCCAGGCCGGAGGCAAATGGGGATAATTCAGAGATGTCTTTTCGATCTTCTATAAAATAATGGTATGTTGAGTGTACTCGTTAGAATCGCCTCTGTGAGGCCATTATAATGAGTACACGCAACATACATTTTCACGATTAAATAAGAACTTTTCCTTTAAATATCCCGTAATGTCTGTGTTCTAAAGCAATCGGAATAATTTTCTATAGGGTCTCTAAAAAGAGCTCGAATTCGCCACGATAAGCTGGCCATTGGTGTTCGAACCATTGAAGTTTATACTGCAAATGCAAGCTGGGTTCCTCTATTCCCGTGTATCTTAATCACAATGACATGTTGTGTTTACCGTAGACTGGCTCCTAGACCTTGATGTCATGTTTTATCACTCATTACTATAAGCTGATTCAAATTTATGTATGACATCTTGTATAGCCAGTCTCTAATAGTTGGTCTCTGACATATCTCCAAGATTAGTTGCTGCTATCAAAGAGGTGAGGCAAGCAGTAAGTAGTAGATGGCCCTTAGTTCATTAAGTAAATTAATAATTATAATTGATTGATGAAAATAATATTGATATCCGACTAGTAGCTAGTCTATGTTTACCGCTAAAGCGCGCGTAAATGTATTCACCGCTAAAGAGCGAGCTGATTACCTTTTTTTTGTTTATATCTTCCATGATGCAACTTTATATCTCCCATAATGCAACCTGCCCGCATTAAATTATTTCATGTTTAAAATTACGGCAAATTAACAGACTTAAGTCTCTCCGTGACACATGCATATATAATAATTATTTCCTTGAATTTCTCATAATTGTCCACAGATCAGTGCTGGCATAATTTGAGCGGTAACGTCAGAAAACGTACCTCAGGACATGAGCGCCTAGCGAAGATTCAGGTCAGTCTGCGCATTCGCGAAATCTGATCAGAATCTTCACTGGGCGCATTTTGGATAGCAAAGTTCCTTCATGCGGCCAACGAATACTTTAATCGAACGCGCAGTCTGATTTGACTCTTCGTTAGGCGCACATGTCAGAAGATACATTTTCTCTTATAGACCCAGATCTGACGCCGCAAGGGCTACAAAATTTGCCACTCAGTCATATCTTTTAAACAACTTTAATGTCATTATTACGAAAACCTGCCTAGGCAACATGTGGTATTCCAAATAGGTGGAATGCCGAATATGGTATTCATCCTAAATATTCAGATACCTAAACAGCTTACTTTACTTGAATTAAAATTTCAGGAAGTAAAATTGATATCCTATAATGTCTAAAAATGCTGAATGAATGGCAAACAGTGTAGACCATGATCAGGCGCCGCGTTTTGCGGCGTCTGATCTGGGTCTACGCTGTGTACTGAGGCATATATGTCCGAATTCTAACGGTAATGCGGTAAGTCTGCCGTTACACTATGCATCTTCCATCTAGGGTTCGGGATTTTTTTTTTTGTGTTGAGGTTTTACGGCCCAGTCAACCCAATGGGGTCATGTCGAGCGCGGTCAGTTTACCTAACCACACGTTTACTGGGCAGACTTAGTCCTCTAAGCGGTTCACCAGTATTGTGCACATTCTTTCGCCAGAAACTGACAACTGCCCTTCTTGAATCAGCGGAAGGGAGAGAATGACCGTAGAAAATATTTCATGATCAATCTCCACGAAAGAATGTTGCCGACCTCGGCGGGGATTGAACCCGCGACCTCCTGGTCTCCAGTCGGACGGCGCATCCAACTGAACCACCGAGGCCAGGGTTCGGGAATGCTCTCCTTTGTCCTTCCTTTGAGAATCTATTTATTTTTACTACAGCTGGTGTTAATGTCGTGTGGCCACCGTAAAACATCTCTCTTTGCTTCACTATAGTGTAGTTTATCTTTTCTAGTCCTTTGTGATCATTTAGCCCATTCAGGGTGTTTGTTATCATAGTACAAGGTCACTGACCAGGCCTAACTGGCCGAAACTAGCTAGTCTGGCCCAGAAAACTTGGCACTCCAGGTGTCTTCAGTTTCGTGAGTGTGGTCATTGCTCTCAAGGGTATTTCCTTTCAGAATCTATTGCTCAAAAACTGTCTAAATATTTAGAGTAAATACGGTTATCGGATTTTAACTCCTGTTTGTTACTCGGGAAATTTTTGTTACTGTAAATGGTGGGTCTTTAGGTTTTATTATGGTTCTATATTCCAACACTGCTATTTATTTGTACTAAAGGGCAACAGACTGATTAAGTACCACGCTCTTTCACACGTCTTTCATCTACATAATTGATGACTTGTACTTGAGACGAAGTCGAATACAAGAGAATGATTCTTTCCAATATTGGCAAACAGCGACAGTTTTGTGCATCTGTGTAGTCTGGTAGGGATCTGTCCGATTCTGTAATTGGATACATGTTGTGGATAAACTTTGAAGGGAGATAATTCCGTAAAATTGATTTTATCTCCCTTCTGTAAAAGGTCAATCGTCTTTGAAAGTAGACCTCTTTTAAGAACCCAGCAAACACACAATGTAATGATAACGTCGCTGCGACGTCGAACCGACGTTATTAGGATATTGTGTGTTTACTGGGAATGACTTTTCGTGCAGGAAAGCAAATAAAAAGTAAAAAAAAAAAAAAAAAAAAATTGTCTCCCTCGTTATAAACGTCGGACAATCTGCCAAGTGTATATAGTCCCTTGAAATACTTCAACTGATCTGGGCTTCCACTAAATATATAGATATGGCCCGCGGACACATTTCGCTTGATGTCGCCCACGGTTTATAATGCATGCGATGCGTCGGTACAAAACCCTTTTAAGATGAAGGAATACACCTTGAGAGTATAGCCTGTTGTTCAATTATTCAACGCATTCAATGCAGAGGGGGAGACGGGAGGGAGTGGGGTGTCCCAGTGTCCCAGGGTACGAAACCATAACAGGCACAACCTTGCTAACAAGAATGCGTTTCCCTAGCATTTAAATCCTTTAGAAATGAGACCAACTCTCCAAGGAACAAATTGCTACCAGAAGGAGCATATTTCCGTTAAGAGTGGCCCCCAGTGTGAAGGGTATAAAGTATCTCCATGTCAGGCTTTCCTTGAAGGGGTATCCATACACCTAAACAAGGGCTGTGGAAATACCATGCCCGACTTGTCCAACTTGTCCCATTTCCCTGAGGACAAGTAAGAAATTTCAATTTACTTATTTTGGGACAAGGACTTCATAGCTCTAGCTAAGAAGAGTATCCAGATTATGAGATATATTTTTTTTCTATTTTTAAAAAAAACCCAACATATTTTGTGGTACTCATTAGAAGCGCCTCAGCGAGGCGCTTCTAATGAGTACTCACAATATATGGTTTCTTCGAGAAATAAGAAAATGTCGATTTTCGGTCATGTAAATCTTGGTTGTGCAAATGGATTTTGACCATTTACTTGTCCGTTGACAAGTAATAAAATTTGATAATTCCATAATCCTGCCTTAAAACGTCTGATCTGGTTCTACACTGTTAGCTCAGGCCTTTCTGTCCTTAGGGTAGGTTAGGATTATTACGGTACCTTTTCTCTCCCAGCCTTTTATAACAGCCTATATTCTTGTAACTTAGATTCCCAATAAAGCTAAAGCCAATGCGGTGCCAGCGGACATACAGTTATCATTATTGACGCAGACATTATGACGCAGGAAAATTAAATAAAACCGCGAGTTTTGACACATTGACACGCCTCAGGGTATTCAGTATTAGGTCGTAATAACAAAAGATTTTTTCCTGATAACATCGTTTAAGCCTGAATCTGGTCAGTTGTTGGTTTCTGTCTATCAAAAGTACAATACATGAATAGAGCATGAAAAGTATTATAACGCAAGGAACTCCAATGAGAGTCATAGACGACAGCCTGTGTCATAGCACAAGCCTCTCCGGATCTTCCGTGCTCGCTGTAGTTTGCACGACTCCCTATACTCATCACGAAAACTTGCCTATATATTTTTTACCCCCTTATACCCCACTGTTATATAGTAAAACTGGGGTTTACAGGGGTAGACATTATTTTTATTATTTTTGCTCAAAACACATAGATTGTGGGTACTCGTTAGAACCGCCTCGCCGTGGCGGTTCTAACGAGTACTCACAATCCATGTTTTGAACAGAAATATGATAAAAATATCAGAGTTTTTATCTGAAAATTTTCAGTTTTTGGAGGAGAAATTTTCTATATATTTCAATAGGCGTGTTTTCGTAATGCTGGTCCGACCATTACTGTAACAGCAACGTGAGAAAACGTATCTTCTGACAAGCTCACAGCGAAGACTCTGATCAGCCTGCGCATCCGCGCAGTCTGATCAGAGTCTCCGTTGCCTGCATGAAAAAATATCTTTGGCTATCCAAAATGCGCCAAATGAAGATTTGATTATGATTTGAGTCTCTGTTGGTCGCCCATATCCAAAGGTACATTTTCTCACGTTGTGAATCAACCGTTTGAAAGGCTGGACGAAAGGTTCCCACACATCTATTTAGGAGAATTTTATCCTGATGTACATTATAGTTTTCCGTGTATGTTACCACGTTTGTTGTTTGTTAAAACCATAAGGAGCGATATAGTCAACGCTGTTAAGCACCAATTTATGTCCATGCTAGAACAAATAAAACACTTTGTGCAAATGAACAAATGAAGAAAAAATGCCACTTTCACACTTACTTAAATAATATTAATAATACAGTAAAACCTCAATAGCTCGAACACCGATGGCTCGTTTACCATGGATCATTCGAACTCGTTTTTGAGTCCCTATGAAATTCTTCCGATAGGTCCAGAAAACAAATATTTAGGTAAAATGTTCTGACTTTATCAGGAAATTGTATGTTGTGTGTACTCATTAAAATCGCCTCGGTGAGGCGATTCTAATAAGTACACTCAACATACATTTATTATATAGAAGATCGAAAACAAAATCCCTAATTTTTCATCATTTACTTCTTGACCTTGCGCCATAATTAATCCTCAGTGGCTCGAACTACCCTTATCTCGAACAAATTTCCATGGTCCCAATGATGTTCGAGCCATTGAAGTTCGACTGTATACAGCAGCAAACAAATAAATAAATATACTCCATATACTGTGGCACTATGGCAGTGTTCAGTAAACCCAAATGTTAAGGTCTGTTTTCCTGCAAATGCACCTAGACGTTTTTTCTTCCAATTTAGACTTTGGTAGCAGTTACCAGTATGATTACCATTTAACAGCAACTCGAAACACTGCTGTCACGCCAGCTTATATATCGCGCTAGGTCATATCGCGGTAAGGTTTTCTGAAATACCAAAAAAAAAAAAAAAAAAAAGAAAAATAATAAAAAAAAAAGACATTTCCAAGGCTGCGAAATAGAATATGATTCATTTCTCTCTTGACAAGTAATCTATTAGATCGCGGTCCCTAAAAAGTCCATACTCTTGTTTGGTCCAGAAAACTTGATTCTTTTGTGAGTGTGTACATTACTTCCAAGGTTCATTCCCGTTTGAAGTCTATTTTAAGTCAAAGGAGTGATCGAATGAGACGATTATGTGATCAAATGTAAAATATCAGTGTCGATTCTTTAAGTTTGTTAACAACTACAGTCTGTTATAGTGCAGAGTTAGAAGTACAAATTAAAGTAGTTTACTCACACGTTATTTTCATTATGTTTATTATTATTTTAGAGACCCACACACTCTATGGCAGCGCCCAGTCAAAAGCTCAAGTATTTTATCAGAGTTGCATGGATGAAAGCAAAGTGACTCGTACGGAAACCTTGAGCGATCTAAGAAGTCTCGTAGTCAATATTACGTCAAGAACAAACGGGTTCAATTTTCTAGACATCTTGACGGGCGTACATTCTGTCAGTACCTGGCCGCTTTTCAGACTGATTGTGGGACCAGATGAAAGAAACAATGATCGCAATATTATTAAGGTGAGTCTTTTGTGCAGGTTCATAAGTACATGTCCGTCAAATAGTGGCAGTTACAGTTAACCTACGTTATAGTGATAGTATTTGTTCCAAATGGTGTTGCCATTGAAATGAATTTGCTGTTGTAAAGAATCCCGAATGAGCAGAATCACCACGAAAACATGCCTATATTATGTTGACCCCCTTCAACCCCACTTTTATATAGCAAAACTGGGGTTTACAGGGGTATACATTAATTTTCTTATTTCTGCTCAAAAACATAGATTGTGGGTACTCGTTAGAACCGCCTCGCCGAGGCGGTTCTAACGAGTACCCACAATCTATGTTTTGAGCAGAAATTTAAAAAAAATATTAGAATTTTTATCTAAAAATTTTCATTTTTTGGTGGTAAAATTTTCAGTATATTTGAATAGGCTTGTTTTCGTAATGTGATATGAAAGGCATTCTTTTATTCTATTTCCTTAGAGAACATATATTTCGGATATTTGTTAGAACCACCGAGGCAATATTTTAAACCGCTTAGAATATTTTGATAATTTTTGACGTGCAGATACATATTGACAAGACCTAACCAATGGAATTATCAAATGCCAGATTTCTTTACAAATAGTTATAAATAGCTTCACCGAGGCAAAAAATGTGAAAATATGATAATCGCCATAACGCTCAAACATATTGATAAATACTGAAAATACCTAATCAATGAAATTGTCAAATGCAAGATTGCTTTATAAATAGCCTCGCCGAGGCAGAAATATGAAAAAAAAAAAAAAAAAAAAAAAAAAAAAATGTGAAAATATGAAACTGCTCGGAATATTTATGCATTTTTGCGAATCGCGCACATTAGGGTAAGTTGATAATTGTATTGCAGTGAAGATAAATTGAGGAATAACATCTGTAACATATGGTCTCACATGTAAGTTCCAGTGATGTTGCATTTGTTTCATTTTCATTGCCGTTTGACATTTGTGAACATTTATGAAATCTTCGCAGTATAACAACATGTTTATTTGAATTCTTGACAAGAGACATGAGTACATATCCCCTGCCTGAGAAGTAGGTTTAAACGGCTCCTCTCAAATATATATTGACCGTTCTGTAACACAACAAAAACTCGCAGTTTATTGTAAACGGGTTTGATTTAATTTAATTGACATAAGCGTGGTGTCTGTTTATGCCCCCAAAAAAGACTATATATTTTATATGATTTCACTGCAGCTGGTGTTAAGTGCAATGTGATAGCCATAAAAAGTCTCCCCGTACATCATGCGCAGTTTTTATTTTCATAATTCTTCGGACCATTGAAGTCATTCTGATATCTTGAAAAATCGAATTACGCTTAAGCGTGTTAACCAATTTAAGCCTAGCGTTCCATAAAAGGGACATTGGCAAACAGTGTAGACCCAGATCAGACGCCGCAGATACACTATTTGCATTAAATACAGGAATTTCTATAAAACAGGGTCGTAACAAAAACTGACTAGACACCCCTCATCATTAGGAAAACACGCCTATTCAAATATATTGAAAATTTATAACCAAAAAAGGAAATTTTTCTGATCAAAAAATCTGAAATTTTTTTAAACTTCTGCTCAAAACGTAGATTGTGGATACTCGTTAGAACCGCCTCGTCGAGGCGGTTCTAACGAGTACCCACAATCTATGTTTTTTTAGCAAAATAAGAAAAATATTGTATACCCCTGTAAACCCCAGTTTTGCCATATAAAAGTGGGGTTTAAGGGGGTCAAAATTCTATAGGCGTGGTTTTGTGATGATTGGAAATGGATCTGTCCGAAGAGTGAAGGTAGACTATTCGGCATAAATGGGTTATGCCAGTGCTTGGGAAGAGGGCGCCGGGGATGGAGGAAGGGATGGGGAGGTATGCAGCGCTGTAAACTACATTACTGTCATATTAATAGTCTCAGAGGAACTGAGACTGCGATTTTCGTTCGTTTATGTGTTCTTTATTTCCAAGGGCAACTTTTATAGATTTTATTAACCCATTTATGCCGACTGGACTCTTCTGCCTGAACTCTGGATCAGTCAATTTCCAGCATATGCAGGAATTCTCGTACTACAGGTACTAATCCGCACCAATCGGTCCTTTCTGTGACGTCACAGCCTGTCGCTAGTTCTCAGACAGGTAATAGTGTGGAAATGTTGTGTTTTCTTAGGTTAAACTATTGAAATTCGTTTAAAAATCATATTGAATTATCTATAATTAAATACAACACTTTTTTAATTTGACATAATAATAATAATAATAATAATAATAATAATAATAATAATAATAATGATAATAGTAACAGTAATAATAATAATAATAATTGATTTTAATCAATTAATTAATATTTGTTATTATCATTATTAATTAATTAATTAATTCTTAGGTTAAACTATTGATATTCGTTTGAAAATCATACTGAATAATCTGCTGATATTCATTCATTCATTCATTCATTCTAACTCGGACCTAGTCCAGTGTATATTGGGTCCAAGATTCTAAAGAGCATCCATACATGATTTAATCTGAATTGTAGTAGTACTGTAGGTGTGTGACACTGGGTTGATTACACACCAGCTACACAGGTAAGACGACGCTTACGGGCCTCCGGTCAAAGGGAATTAATCGAAGCTTATCTAAAATGGAATATCGATAACCTGAGTGACAGTTCCTGTAGTACGATAATTCCTGGTACATGTAGTGGATTAAGGGGTGTCTGGTCTGTTTTTATCATTGCCATGTTTAATAGGAATGCCTGTAATTAATGCAAACAGTGTAGACCCTGATCAGATGCTGCATTCTGCGGCATCTGATCTGGGTCTACACTGTTTGCCAATGTCCCATTTATGGGACGCTAGGCACAAATGGGTTAAATAACTTCCAAACCATCCTGAAAACCGATTTTAGATCGCCTTTGCACCCAGGGTTGTTCATTTGACTGCATTATAAGCCAAGATAACGTGAGTCCATTGTGTGATATTACACACATTTCAGTGATGTCGAGTGTTTTGTGCCATTTTTCCGACAACGGCTGCTAACGTTGTGAATAATAATTCACAAAATTCTCAGTAAAACGTTTTGCAGTATAACAAAGTCAATTATGGGATTCTTAACAGGGGACATGGTTCATATTCCCTGATTTAGATGTATTTTCACCGTCACCTAAAGGGTCGATGTAAATTATTCTCAAACATGGGATATTAACTATTTCCCCTTGCAAGAATCCAAACAACAAACTGTGTTCATCACGAAAACATACCTTCATAATTTTGACCCCCCTTAAACACCACTTTTATATAGTAAAACTGGGATTTACAGGGGTATACTTTATTTTTCTTATTTCTGCTCAAAAACATAGATTGTTGGTACTCGTTAGAACTGCCTCGGCGAGGTGGTTCTAACGGGTACCCACAATCTATGTTTTGAGCAGAAATATGAAAAAATATCAGATTTTTTTATCTGAAAATTTTCAATTTTTTTTGTGGTGGTGAAATTTTCAATATATTTGAATAGGCCTGTTTTCGTAATGCTGTGTTTGTTTCATGTATCAGATAGAAGCCGGTGACTCGCCATTTCCATATAACGTCTTCCGAGTCGAGAATAAGTCAGTTCAGACCAGGAGTACAACTGGACAAGGCCCAGAAACTACTACAGCTACATCCAATTCGACGGAAAACCTTAATATTACATCTGATGGCATTTCTGGTAAGCAAGATTTGTCTCCTGGAAGTCTCATACTGCAATATTGGACCACAAAATGCTCATTTGAAATGTTTTCATGCTTTTCAACCCTTACGGCTATAAGCACAACTACAGCAGACGTATTTTGTCAGAGAAAATAACGCTTGGCATTTCATATGACACGTCTGCGTAGCAGCAGACGATTCACATGGAATGACAAGTCTTAATGCCTCTGAAAAAAAAGAATCAAATTTAGGATGCTGTCTGCTACAAATTTGCTTTAAGGGTTAAATAGTGTGAAGTTTAATTCATTTATATTCAATTTGCTTAAGCGACACATCTGTCAAAGAAGAATTGCACTGTGGTAGCTGAGTACGTGTTGTAGTAGGAGCCTGTCTCTCTAAGATGATACCATGGACCCAGCAGGAACACAACGTTGAAATAACGTCAATTCAACGTTGACGACATTTTTTCAACGTTGTGTGCCTCCTGGGGAACATTTAACTCGACGGATTGCTCCTGTTTGAATTTCTGCACACTAAGCTCATTCTTTAATGGGGTCTACTCTAAAATGAAAGAATTGTCTCCCCGTGAGATTACTTGCCTCTTGAAAGTGTATCAGTTCCTCTAAAATTCTTTATGTACAGTTCTGTTCTGATGAACAAAATACGCCTTATTCATTCATAATTTCGTTTACGTGTTGTCAAGCAAACCATTTACGTTTTGTAACTGCTATGACCATAGTGATTTCAGAACACGTCAGTATATGTCCATTATCATTACGAAAACACGCCTATATAATTTTGACCCGCTTCAACCCCACTTTTATATAGTAAAACTGGGGTTTACAGAGGTATACATTATTTTTCTTATTTCTGCTCAAAAACGTAGATTTTGGGTATTCGTTAGAACCGCCTCAGCGAGGCGATTCTAACGAGTACCCACAATCTATGTTTTTGAGCAGAAATATGAAAAATATCAGATTTTCTTATCTGAAAATTTTCCTTTTTTTACTTGTAATATTTTCAATATATTTGAATAGGCGTGTTTTCGTAATGATTTTCTCGTTCATGGATTAAAATAATTTGTAGCACAACAGCATCTAATGAACAAATAAGGCTTTCTAATTAAAAGGTCTGTAACCAGAGTCATTTCTTACTTGCCTGCGGAATCTTGCATGGCCAAGAGCAACAATTCTGATCAGATAACTGATAAGCAGGCTCATTTGGATAAGGCTCTACTGTAATCTATTCCGGGGGCAGACGCATTACGAAAACACGCCTATTCAAATATATAGAAAATTTCACCCCAAAAAACTGAAACTGTTCAGATAAAAAACTCTGATATTTTTCATATTTCTGTTCAAAACCTTGATTGTGGGTACTCGTTAGAACCGCCACGGCGAGGCGGTTCTAACGAGTACCCACAATCTATATTTTGTGCAGAAATAAGAAAAATAATGTATACCCCTGGAAACCCCAGTTTTACTGTATAAAAGTGGGGTTTAAGGGGGTCAAAATTATATAGGTGTGTTTTCGTGATGGTATGTCTCAAGTCATTGATGCTGACAGAAGGTTTAATGTGAAAATGATGTTGTGTCTCTCGAAGAAAACAAATGATATACGCCGGACTCCAAAACGCAGTCGGTAGCGCGTCTGACTGCAGAGCCAGGGATCAGAAGTTCCAATCCCAGCACGACCATATAACTTGTAGAGTTTATCAATACATCATTTCAAAGTCATTTGTCACTTCCACTGATTCAAGAAGCGCATTTTTCAGATGTGCACAGGCACTGGTATAAGCTTAGATAACAAAAAGTGTGAATAGTTTAACTGACCGTCACGACATTGATTGGGCCGTATAAACTCAAACCCAAACTCTAAGCAAACGCTATACAAAATAAACGGGGTTGTATTTCATAGTTACTGTTTGTGTTTAACTTAGTTTTAATGTGGAGCTGTTATTTCAGTAAAGTGCAGTCAAGGGCAGACTCAGTACACAGACACAGCACACATTAAATCTCTTTTTAGTGTCTTAAAATTTAATTAGTTTACCTCCATTGTCTATAGTGTATTTGATTAAGATTACCGTACTTACACTCAGTATAATAACAGACAGACAGGCCTGAGCAAACAGTGTAGATCCAGATCAGATGCGGCATCTGATCAGGGTCTGCACTGATTGCCACTTTTCCAACAGTTTTAGACATACCTGCAGATAATACAATAAACTTGTTCAAACGTTAGGACAAGGTTGGTAATAAGTTAAAATGTTAGATATTCGAATATTAAAGATATATACGGTAGTTGTATTTCATTTATTGCAATAAGGGTCAGAATATAACAAGAATCATTCTGTCACACAAGAACAGTGAAAGTCAAGACTGACCTGCATATCCGTGCATACTGGTCAAGACATATTCCTGTATTCACCTAATATAATCGGACACTTAACTCCTTACCGTGCGTGTTCTAGATGTTGAACAAGTCCGTTTTATTCCAAGGGGAGCAAATTCTTTTATTCTAGAGTAGATCCCTTTCAGAAAGGAGCCAAAAAATGTTGACAGAATGAACTAGCTCCCCTGAAGTATCAACCCAGCCAGCATTCTTTATAAATCTATAGCGGGCCGTATCGGCCAGTCAGCTAGCCTGACGGGCCGATAACGGCCCGCTATAGATTTATAAAGAATGCTTACCGGGAATTATCCTTAATTTCCGTGGATATATGACCTCAGTTTCAGTTACTAAGGACTATAGTTGCCGGTCATTTTTCACGGCACTGCAAAATGGGTCTGTAGATACACAGATTTCAAAGCAATGGGTGCATAGGTCAGCGCATATGTCAACGCCTGTCGTAAGCATTCTACATAAACCTTTAGCGGGTCGTTATCGGCCCGTCAGGGTAGCTGACAGGCCGATAACGGCCCGCTGTAGGTTTATAAAGAATCCTGGGTCACTGTTATTCAGCCGTTATGATTTTCAGTAAATATTGGTATATTAAATCCTAGGAGAAAAACTACTTTGTATATTCTGCATCGTACACAACTAGATGAGTTATGTAAATGATGGTAGAATTTCCGTCATTTTTGACAGGAGAAATAACTTTTATGAATTACGTTTGTTTTTCTGCATACTAGACCCCTGCAGAAAAGGAATCTACTCCGAAGGAAGGAATTTGCTCTCCTGGAGAGGAAATTCTTTCCTTTTAGAACAGAACCCTATTTAGATGGGAGGGAGGTAAAACAAGTTTGATATAGTTGTCTACCCTAAATGGTACCAGCCCCATATAGTCAGATCCTTAATTTTATTAAAAAGCAAAATAAACAATCAAGGTGAATAATCGTGAGATCTTTGTACTTGCATTTTTATTGCAGTTACTGTAAATGGTACGAACAATGATAGCACCGGATACTCAACTGTTAACAGTGAGGAAATCAACACTAATCGGAGACCGATCGCAGAGTTTCCCAAGGAAAATGTGACAGAGGTTAGTAGTAGTTTTGTTAAACCCTTAAAAGTGGCCTCGGTGGCTCAGTTGGATGCGCCGTCCGACTGGAGACCAGGAGGTCGCGGGTTCAACCCCCGCCGAGGTCGGCAACATTCTTTCGTAGAGATTGATCATGAAATATTTTCTACGGTCATTCTCTCCCTTCCGCTGATTCAAGAAGGGCAGTTGTCAATTTCTGGCAAAAGAATGTGCACAGTACTGGTTAACCGCTTAGAGGCCTAAGCCTGCCCAGAAAATGTGTGGTTAGGTAAACTGACTGCGCTCGACATGGCCCCATTGGGTTGACTGGGCCGTAAAATCTCAACACAAAATAAACCCTTAAAGCGCTTTGCAAAATTGTAGCAGATGACATTCTATTTTATCTTATTATCTTGAATCCACATGAAATGCTAAATCTTATTATTTCTGAAAAATACAAATGTCGTCTGCTGCAATTTGATTGGTGCTTAAAAAGGTTAATATCTTGCCGGAGGTGCTCTATGAGGGCGTCATAATGAACAATGCTGAAACAGTCCAGATTGAGCGTACCGTACATGTAATAATCGAACGTTTCTGGACAGACAGGTCTGAGCAAACAGTATAGATCCAGATTAGATGACACAGAAAGCGTCGTTTGATCAGAGTCTACACTGCTACTATTCCGGCAATTTGTAGACCCATCAAGTAATACAAATGACTGTTTCAAACTTTAAGACTAGTTTGGTTAGTTGTTTGTATATTTAGGGCAATACGGCATGTGAAAGGAGTAGATTCAGAGATTTAGATAATACTTCACTTACACCCAATCACATCAGGACCGTTGTGGTCCGTTGATGCATTCTTCTGTATCCCAAAATTCTGTAAGCGGACAGTGAATGCCCTGATCAGACTTCGCGGATGCGCAGGCTGAGCAGGGCGTTAGCTGTTTGCATATGCCAATATATGTCCGCATATGCATCATATTGTCATACAGCATACATTTGCCCTACTGTCCCAACACATGTTTGAAGAATGTTGTGCAGTTATGATAGCGTTTCCTGCAGTTCCATAGTACATATTTCTGTATACCTTGACTACATCATATGTGTTTCTCTTTATGTACAGCGAATGTCTAGATCAGATCAGTATGCATATCTATGCAGTCAGTCATAGCCTTCCTCACTGAAGGATTATTCCCCTGTATTCAGCGACTGGCTCCTGTATTAGACAATGAAAATGAAGTCACTTGCGAAAGATTAGCACTAAAAGTTAGATAAACTGATTTTATCTGTATATTTGGAAGGTATTTTTTAATGTTTGTTTAAAGTATATTCTGCGGAGAACTCAATTCCGCATGTGCTTAGCGATGACACTTATCAGTTTACGTGATTGCGCAGATTGAACTGGATATTTTGATATTCGCATATGGCTTAACCAGGAACTCACAAAAGGGTAATTGGCAAACAGTGCAGACCCAGATCAGACGCCGCGACAGAGCATGGAGTCTGATCAGGAGCTACATTATTTGCATTAAATACAGGAATTTCTATAAAACATAGTAATAATAATAATAATAAAACACTAGAAACCCTCATTACGAAAACATGCCCATTCAAATACACTGAAAATTTTACCACCAAAAATGTCAATTTTTCAGATAAAAAAAATCTGATATTTTCATATTTTTGCTCAAAACATAGGTTGTGGGTACTCGTTAGAACCGCCTCAGCAAGGCGGTTCTAACGAGTACCCACAATCTATGTTTTTGAGCAAAATAAGAAAAATAATGCATACCCTGTAAACCCCAGTTTTACTATATAAAAGTGGGGTTTAAGGGAATCAAAATTATATAGCCGAGTTTTCGTGATGTGCTGTTGGAAATATATCAGCCCATAGAGCCAATTCGATGTAAGTGGGTTAAATACCTTTTTCATGTTTTTTTCAAGTTACAGCACCTGGTGTGTGTTTATATTTCAGCTAATCAACAATTATCTCGCAGAGACCAGTAATATAATAGTCGCTATTTGGAAGAAATCTAGAGCAGATGCTGATATAGAGGCAAGACAAATTTTCGAATTGGAGCGGAGAATATCACTGGTAAGCTGATGCGCATTTAATTTGTTATTTGATGCTCGTCAGTCATTTCTGTGACTATCAATAACCTGATTTTTATATCTTATGACTGCAGTGCTAACTAAATCACTATCTGGTGACATGGGAGTGCTGTTTTCTAAGATATATATATATAAAGCGTTGAAACTCTTCATATAACGTACAATATAGTAAAAAGTCAAATTAGAGATCATGAACAGTAGTCTAAATTTGTTGTTTATTTTTTATGAGCGCTTTCACAGCTAATGTGGATCTTTGTCTGAAAATCAGCATTAGCTGTGAAATCGCTCACAAAAAATTAAACAACAAAATTTAGACTACTTCTGTTCATTATCTCTAATTTGACGTTTTAATATACATGTATAACAGTGCTAGTAAATAGTTTATAACAACACAAAATGTTTTTTCTTCATTCACGGTGCAAGGACCAAAAGTAAGAAATGCACGCCATTACGAAAACACGCCTATTCAAATATATAGAAAATTTTACCTCCAAAAACTGAAAATTTTCAGATAAAAAACTCAGATATCTTTCATATTTCTGCACAAAACATAGATTGTGGGTACTCGTTAGAACCGCCTCGGCGAGGCGGTTCTAACGAGTACCCACAATCTATGTTTTTGAGCATAAATAAGAAAAATAATGTATACCCCTGTAAACCCCAGTTTTACTATATAAAAGTGGGGTTTAAGGGGGTCAAAATTATATAGGCATGTTTTCGTGATGAACAGTTTTGCTTCGTTCTGAGCATACACATCGTATCTCTGTTTGATGAAATACGAACACGAAACTATATATTAAGGGAAATGAATATATTTTCAAAGGAGGAAGCTATGTCTAAATTGAGATGTCATCTTCAAAAGAGGGGTCTATACCAAGAGGGAGCAAATTAATTTCTTTTAGAATAAATCCATTTTCAAAAGTGGAATGCTCTACAGGAAAGTAAACAAGAAGTCACTTTTTTTTCTCTTTTCAAAACTGGCAGCAAAATGTCCAAGTGTATCCATTCATCTTAACCCTTGTCCTGCTGAGTAAATGAAGATGCCACGCCTACTTCTAATTTCCAGCCAATCAGATTACTTGATCCGGATTGTTGCTATAAATTTGCATACTTAATGGCAAACAGTGCAGATCCAGATCAGTTGGCTTCTTCAGAAGCCAACTGATCTGGATCTACACTGTTTGCAAAGGCAGGGTATATCTGGGTTCAGCAGGACAAGGGTTAAACTGATCCATATATCTATGCAATGAGAATAAATTGTCTCTCTTTTCAGGCCCATGATATTGCTGTTCATATACATAACAGAACCCAAGCGTACAATGCAGTGACAATTAGTGATCTAGAGAAGGACTGTAAAAGTGTGAGTTCCATCAATTAATTTCAGACTGATCTCCAGTAAACCACGCCATGTCGTCAGAGGATGTCCGGACAGAATACACTAAAACGAGCCTGTGCATCCATGCACTATGATCTGAGATATTTTTGTTCTTCGACATATTCTAAACTCGCAAAAGCTAACACTACACCCAGTGGGCACACAACATTGAATCAGCGTCGTATCAACGTCGGTTCAATGTCCTGATGTTGCATCGACGTTGATACGACGCTGTTTTGATGTTGTGTGCCCACTGGGAAGGCCCTGAGCAGTTCATCCTAAGCACAACAGAGTTTTGTCCATTGATTTGAGAGCAACTGTTATGTTTTATCAAGCGAAACTGTGTTTTTGTTTTCAACAACATAAAATACTACAAAGCAAACAAAGCAACAATAAGAAAATTTATTCTTACAACAAAGGTATTGTTTTGAATGTTTACAAATATCAAACATGTCAACTATCTAGAAGCATTGATATTGTATCTGTAATGCTTACTAATGAATGAAAAATAGGTAAATCAAACATGAACACGTTGATAGGAAAGACAGCAGAATGTGTTGACATGAAAATTTTACTTTTTTGTGGACGGTTTTTTTTCTCCAAATAATCGTCCTTTAAATAGAGATGTTCGGGCGGGCGTCGGGCGTTTGGCGTCGTCCCAGGTTAACCTTATGGTAACTTTTTTTTTAAAGTTATATGTTACCTTTTTTCTTCAGTGGATTGCTTTCTTATTTGGTAGGGATGAAGAGGAGACCAGTAGATGTTTCACATGCAAAAGAGACAACTCTCAATTTCTTCGTTATTTTAAAAACCCGTCCATAATTCCGTAAGGCGTTGTTTTTGTTTTTCTTGCTAATAAGATTTGATGTTTCGTGCAGTTGGTCTCTTTTGGGTACGGTTCAAAACTTACTCCTACGAATAGATATCGGTTGCTGATATTTAAATTTAAGGGGTTAAGAGCCAAATAACCTTGTGAGGCACGGATTACATCGAAATACAACAATGAGAAAGCTGGAAAACTGTTGCAACACATATGGGCCAAGTGCAGTCTCAAGTCCGCACAGTTACACAGACTTTGTTTTCTTTAAGATCCAAGCTTCACCTGTGTGTGAACAGCTAGACCTACTTAGACAGAGCAGCTAATGCATTTTTGCTGTTTTAACCAATGACGCTTGTGATTATCGAAATTGTATTATTCTGTTGAAAGTTTTAACTACTAGAGAGGTTTATATATTTATAAACCTTTCAGATATTTGACAATTCAAGTCTTTAATATTCTTTGTGTTGTTGATATTTACCGAGCGTGCTATAAATTGTAAAAATAATTGATTGCAAGTTTACAGAGATAGAGTAGTCATAAAATATGACAGCAACTTGAATTCCAAGCATTGTAATTAATGTCTATTTGAAAACTGCATTATTATGTCTCCCCCCTTTAGGGTTGGGAGACATATTGTTTCCACCCCACGGGCGTCTGTCTGTCTGTCTGTCAAACTCGTGTCCGCTCTATAACTTGAAAACCGTTCAAGCTATCTTCACGAAACTTCATATATACATCAGACGACGTGCAGAGCGCAATAACCATAACTCTTGCATTCATACTTTTTGAGTTATTTTCCTTGGAACTTTGTCCCTCACAAAATCGTGTCCTCTCTATAACTTGAAAACCGTTCAAGCTATCTTCACAAAACTTCAATAAATATCAGACGACGTACAGAGTGCAAGAACCATAACTCTTTCATTTATACTTTTTTTTAATTATTTCCTTTGGAACTTTGTCCATTACAAAATCGTGTCTGCTCTGTATTTTGAAACCTGTTCAAGATATCTTCAAGAAACTTCATGTAAATATCAATCAACAATTGACGACGTGCAGAGTGCAAACACCATAACTCTTGCATTTATACTTTTTTGATTTATTTCCCTTGGAACTTTGTCCGTCATAAAAAACGTGTCCACTCTATAACTTGAAAACCGTTCAAAATATCTTCACGAAACTTTATATGAGTATCAATCAACATTAGACAGACCACATGCAAAGTGCAAGAACCATAACTCATGCGTTTATACGTTTTGATTTATTTCCCTTGGAATATCATTAGTTAATATAAATGTTCGCTGAATGTACAATACAATATGACACCAAAAAGGGAGGGGGCGACGAGACATCTATGTTTTTTTTGTATAAAAACAAAAGTCTAGTTTAGCATCTGACGATGGTTAAGAAAATGGCTCATATGCCATATATGGGCAGCAAAGACCGGCCTGTGCAATCCCGTAGTCTGCTTATAGCATTCAATGGAATTGTAGAATATATAGACAAGCAATGAAGGCTTAGCTCAGAATGTGCTTTATCATCATTGTCCCCAGTCCGAGCGGCTCAGTTTGATATTCTTCATCCGATCGGGAGGTCTTGTCGATCCAGGACGAGTCATACCTGTCAAATTGATACTAGAAGCCCTTTTCCAGCATTAGAAAGAAAAGCTAGGATTGGTCATCGCACCGTTGTTATTTAATGTGAATTGTTGCAATGTCATGTCAATATAGTTGTGGCTAGATACTGAAGAGAGAAGATATTATACAAGGACATCAGTCCCACCGTCACACGCCGACACTGTCTTGAACTAACTAAAAGATTATTGACAGTAACTATAACCTCATCTCAAACAAGCAATATGTATTCAATTTCATAGCCACAGAAAAATGGGGTGGGGTGGGAGGGAGGGGTGCGGGGGTATCTATTATGATAATTTTCTTGCTTCTCGCCGAGACAATTGACTCCTCCGTCAGAAGGCTATAACCACGCCCATGCGTAAATCCTTAGACAAACAATATCGTGATACCTGTATTTGTCAATGAAATCTGCATTCGTACCTGTATTTATCAATGAAAAAGTACACAGGTAATATTGTTTGTCTAAGCAATAACATTAACCGTTAACTGGTAAGCTAGTTTGGTTGATCAGATTTTGGTGTCATGTACTGGTCAGGTGATTTCACGGAGGACTCAATTCTGATGAGTACCCACATTATATGTTTTCGTCGAGAAATAAGAAAACCATGAATATTTGTCTGTTGAAAAGCACTTTATCTGGAGTTATGCAGGCACATCAATTTCATTTCAGATCGATTGGATGAACTATTTCAGTCGTATCTTCTCATCTGCTGCACCACTTAGTAAGAATACAGAAGTGATTGTTCTACATAAGAACGCCTTGATAAAGACGTGCAGTATAATAACAGAATACACGAGTAATACCACATTACAAAGGTAAGAAATGCGGACATACGTCAGAGGGCATATGCATTTCGCAAAGAATATTATTTGGATGTTGTAAATTCAGTGGGACGGGATTAACTTGGTAGGCTTTCCGCCTATTTTCAAAAAGGAGATAACTTTAATGACTTTTTTGTTTCCCTGGACATCAAGCATGTTCTGAAAAGGCGTTTACTCTAAACAGAAAGAAGATGCTCACACGGGGAACAAATTCTGTCATTTTACAAGTAGACCCCTTTTCAGAAGGGAGGTTAATATTTTTAACACAATTGTCTCCAAGGAATGTGTATCAGTTTCCCTTAAAAACCGGTCTACACATACCTAGTCCAAAATGTGCATGTTGGCATTCCGGATCGAGTTTACACCGTTCGCATACCCTCAGAGACATACGAACAACAACGTCAGAAAACATACCTTCAGACATATGCGCGAATGGATGATTCAGATCAGCCTGCGCATTTGCGCAGTCTGATCTGCATCTTCATCGGGCGCATTTTGGTTAGCCAATGATGCAAAATGTTTCATGCGGACAACAATGGTACTGATTAGACTGTGTGAATGTGCAGGCTGATTTGAGTCTTCTTTAGTGAACATGTCAGAATGTACGTTTTCTAACATTGTGACTCATACTTTTGTCATGTTACGGTTTGAATGATATAAATCACATGATAGACTGGGTGTCTGCCCAAATGCAATGCATGATATTCAAGTCTGGTTAAGAACACTTGGTTAATCGAACAGCGAACATAAAGGTGACATGAGATCCACTTGTTTGTAAATATGATTAAAATTTCTGTTACATATCACTAACTAATGCATACCATATGCCACATGTTAAACCGATGTGTCAATGTAGTATTTATGTGAAAATATAAAAAAAGAGAAGTCAAAAGTAAAGCTTATAAGCCATGTTACACCAAAAACCTGTACCAATAGATTCTGAAAGGGATGAGGCTTGAGTGCGATGAACACACTGGGAAACTCAAAACAGCTAAATTATCAAGTGTTCTGAGCCGGACTAGCTAGTTCCGTGCAGTAAGGCCTTACCAGTGACCTTCATATAAATTTTCAAATGAAATTGGTTTCAGTGAAATGTTGAGTAAAATAAATCTCGCTTCTCGTCAGATGCAAAGTGATTTTTTTTCCTTGGAATAAAATTACCTTTACAATACTTCTTGCGATATCATTTGTAATGCGCGTAATAAAACAAATGTTTATCACAAGTCCAAATCACCATATAAATCCATGCAAACTGATAAGTGCCTTCACTATAGAACCCGAAAAACATCACATATGGCCAGACTATTTATATACATAGGCTGATCTGAGTCGTAACTGTTCTGATATTCTTATTCTCTACTTTGTTTTGGACACATGGCTCATTTCCACATTTCATTCTTTTACAGCATTTTACAACGGTATCTGAAATTAAGTGTCGTGCGGTCACTGAAGCCTTACTTTGATTTGAGTACATTCCAAGAAGACATCAGGCCTGACAAAGGTATGTACATACGAAACCAACTGATGTCTAGTGTTTCATTTCCATCCTATGAATTGGAAAACTCTAATAAGTATTAAAACAAAAACTTTGTATTTTACATGGCCGCGTATTGCGTTGTTAAACTGGCAACAGTGCTGACACTATTCCGATGCCAGGTCTGCACTGTTCGCTGAAGTCCATTTTTATGGCATATTAGGTAAATAGGTTAACATTGATTTGTTATATGTAGTATAAGATGACAAAATTTAACATTTGAAATTGTTGGCTTGCTTTCTTTAAAAGGATTTTATATTTAATGCGTATCAGGAAACGATTTGCATTCAAATATCAACCGTTATATTGCTAGAAAATAAACACAAAACATGTATGTCTTCAGTGTTCTTCGATTAATTTTGTTATTTTGATTTTGACCGCTTTTATTCTGGAATTACATTGAAACGGTACTGCTTGCTAAATGCAATACTGACACCAGAACATGGTTTTGCAAGTGAAGCACTGATAAAACTGTGACAGTCAGTAAAATGCATTACCCAAGAACGACGGTTCGATGAAGCAAAAACGTGACATAACCGAGAAAATAGTACTCGCAAATCAGAGCTGTTCCAAACAACGCGTTAAAGTTGCCATGTAACTACAGTCGAATCTCGTTATCTCGAACTCGCTTATCTCGAATAATCGCTTATCTCGAAGTGAAAATCCGGTACCTGTTTGAACACAGAGATCTACCAACAGGCAACAAAATATCCTTAGGAGCAATTTCTCCTCTTTTCCACAAATTAAAGATTCAATCTGTTAAAGGTGTTTGTTTGATTAATTTTTTTCCTCAGTTCCGCAAATCTGATATGTCGAAGTACGGATATCTTGAAGTGTTTCATAGAGTCCCTTGGATTTCGAGATAACGAGAGTCGACTGTACTTATATTAAACACCAAACGCAAATAGTACAAAAACAGGTACCAATAATTCAAACATAGGAAACAAATTCTTTCCTGTTAGAAAGAACCCATTTCAGACGGGGTTTGGTGTGCAGGACTGCAGAGTCACGAAAGTTGTCTCCCCTGCAAATAAAAGTAAGACATTTACCACACGAATCTAGTCCCCTTACCGCATTTACCGCATTTGCAACTAAAGCAGGCCTGTATAAGCATAAGACGTTGTGCCGTTGTATTTTTGTATCTTGTATAGGTTATTACAATTGTGCTTTGTTGTTATTTTATTGTTTGTGCCCCGTCTCGCCTTTTGGTGACTAAGGACAGCTGTACTTTGTGATTACGGCCTTTCCTGGGCAAATGCATACATAATCATTCAAACACTTTATATTTGTTTCTTCGCCAGAGTTCGAGCTTGAAGGAGAACCGTGGAGACGATGTACGTTTTACACAAATAAAGCTCTGGGGTTTGCTACAGGGGCTATTTATGTCAATGGAACTGCATCGCATTCTTCGTTTGCAAAGGTAAATAAAGTTTCCATAACAGACGCAGACTACTTTTTAATATCCATACCTTCTGACATATACATTTAGCTCTTGAACGCCTACATTAACAAAACACGTTCTCGCCAATTGCTGTTCACTCTACACTAGAACAAGTACTGAATTTATATTTGCCTCTCTGCAGAAAGGTAGCAAACGATTTTGTACATTGATCTTCATTCAGATGCTAGACAACAGCGTCCAACTTAAAGTGTACTGCCTTAAGGTGTATACATTCACTTGAATAAACCACCGACCTTCCCAGTCAACACACAACATCGTAACAACGTCGCTCCGACGTCGCAGCGACGTCATGACGTCACGGCGACGTCGGAGTGATGTTGTTACGACGTTGTGTGTTAACTGGGTTTGTGATTTCTGCTAGTATTAGTCTAAACTGAAATGCTCGGAATGATGTTATTATCCTGATAGTACTTTATTTACCCTTAATTCTCGGACACAATAACTCCGTACTATACTTATGCTACAATTTGATTAAGTCAACTGACTGCCTGCATGCGTCTATAAACTGCTGTGTAAGTGACAAGCAGTGCCGACTCTGGCTACACGCCGTTTTCAGTGGCATTTGTCTGGATCTACTCCGTTTGCCTAAGCATTTCTTTCAATACTAAAAGTGGATACAATACATTGCTATGGTAAGTATTTATTATTTCTCCTCAGAAACATATGTAGTGTATACTTGTGTGCATTATTTTGATAAGAATATTGTAATAAGTACGTCTAAATCGCCTGGATAAAATGCAATAATAATATGAAATAAATAATGACAGTATTTTGGCAGCAACAAACATTTGATCTAGCCACCTGATGTCTGTGTGGTTAGTTGTCTTCTGTTTCAGCGTCTTGTATAGGTTGTATTTCAAAGACCTCATCATACTTATTTTGAAAAAAAAAAAAAAAAAAAAAAAAAAAAAAACTATATTCAGTATAGCAAAACAGGCTATGGAGCAAAACACAAAATCCTCAAACGGTGATATTTGTTCGCATCATGCTGGTCTGACAACTATAATACCATAAATTATAAAACTTTATGATGTCTCAAGTCGTTACTAACGAGAGAGAATGACTGATCCGAAATTAATAGTATCATTCTACATGTTTTGGTCAACACAATTCGATATAGCCATACTTGCTAGGTTTGTTTAACTCATTTTAGACTGAAGCACCACCACCCCGTCTTCTCCCACCCCCCGTCCCCAAATACACACCTGCATACACTATATATATTGAAAGAGTCCAGCCATCATTAGGTATGTCAGGCTAAGTGATTTGGATATTATTTCTAGAGAAAAATGGCTAACTTATTTGTAAACAGTGGAGTCCTTAATCAGACGCTGCATACTGTGGCGTCTGACCTGAGTCTGCACTGTTTGCCAATTACCCTTTTTGGGGTCTCCAGACTAAAGTGGACTAATATAGTCAGCAAAAGTTTATGTACGTGTAGTCCCTCGCTTAATATGAATAAATATAATTCAGCAGCCTGACACACTTTGTGACGGTAAAATTGCGGTACATAAAATGAAAGCTGAAGTTAAAATTGTTTACCTTTCTTTCTGTCTTAAGCGGGGTAATCGAATAAAAGAGGTAAGTTTATGATGACAGGTCCCAAGTGGGATCTTAATAGACTCAGATTAGAAATTGTGGCTTTGAAACCCTCATAGTCTTTCCAGGCGACCTTTGCAGTGTTTTATTTCATTAATGTATGAACTTCAGATTAGCGGACCTACTACTAAGGTTCACACCAAACCAAACATCTTCCTCCCAGTTAACACATACAGTCGTAACAACATCGTTTCGACGTCGCCGCGAAATCAAGACGTCGCAGCGACGTCGAAGCGACGTTGCTACAGCCAGTTTTATGGATACTCAGTAGAACTGTCGTAGAGAGATTAAAGTGTACTTATGCTTTTCCTGCCGAGTGCTGTGCTGCTTAGACTGTATGACGCTGCTTTTCACAAACGTTGTTTACTACATAAGTATGCCAAGGACTCATGATGGGTGTCCATCCTTTTCCTCTGAAAGAAGTGAAATGTTTGTAAAACATAGCTTAGATTTCCTACTGTCTCTATAATGCATTAAGAACTACACTCTTTCTTTTGCATAGCTGCATAAACAGCATGGATTGAAGCTTTTACAGATTATACTTCACGTATTTAGGCTTGTCTTGACTAAGCTAACGTAAATAGGTATTGTAAAGCTGAGCTGTCGTACACCTACAATTTATGATGCTTTGTATTTTACCAGCAATGTATGTAAAATATAATATTCTGTGTGTTGACACTTTTTTCTAAGTATGGCAGACATACAGATATAGGTAGTATCACGTGGATGTTGGGTACATAATGAATCACGTATTACATCAGTTGCAAACTTAATAGCATTCTATTATATCCAAAGTCAGACCATAAAGTGATATAAACAAAGTATTAGTGAAGTTACCCAGGAAATGCCACAATCACGAATCACGAAAAACAATTTATCGAGGTACCAAAAGAAGAAGACATGAACAAACAGTGACAAAATACAGCGGCTCAGTTGGAATAGGCGACAAACAATCAAAAAAGATAGACCTTGCAATAACTTCAAAGCTCATATAACCTTTTTTCACATTGCCGTCAAGTTATTCAGTGAAATAACCCATGTCATAAAAATCATATGACCATATATATACTAACACCTACAAGGTTTCCCATTGGTTAGCCAAAGTACCCTCATTAATATTCGTATTAATCCGCTCATTGATAGCAAACAAGATGGCGTCCGCGTTCGCCGATACAACATTCACTTTTGAAAAAGATCCTGCCATCTATTTTGAGATGAAAGATAAAGTTCAAAATCAATGAAAGGGGAAGACACAACACAATCACAATGTGAATTATACGACTACCAGAAATGTTCATGATGGTTTAATTCAATGTTTTCTGGCAAGATATTTTGAGGCACTTTCATCTCTGTCGCCAACGTCCTCGCCTCCTCCTCCAAAAAAGCATCGGAGGATGGCAGTCAATAAAAGTGTCAAATGAAAATCCAAACTACAGTTAAAATGTTTTATATTCTTGAAAAATATGTCATTATATGGGTGTGCCAACCACGTATAAACTGTATTGATCAAGGTCAGTGACATTTAAATACGCTGACTGCGGGGGACTTTCCCTACTGATTCAGTGACGTATTTGCTCGCTTGAATGAGGTTAAGGGAATATATACTTTTGAATTGATTTATTCACATAAATTATCGATAAGCTCAAATAAAAATCGTCATTATTTCCTACAGTTTAATGAAGTAATAAATGGCATCTTTATCTTGTTTTTAGTTAATTTCGGTACTTATCAAATAATATGCAAACTATTTTTGTTGCGTAGAACCATTGAATCCTTGGTAGTGAGTTGTTCAATTTAGCTACGGAAAGCCATTATCTTAAAATACTTTTTTGTGCGTTGTTGTTCTTTATCATCGGAAAGGTCATGTTATAAACCGAAGCTTACATTCGTGTCATTTAATATGAAATTAATGAAATTCATTGGGTAACTTTGGTATATTGCGAGCCGGAGTCTTGCAAAATACGGAAATGTTTCAAACTCTTTTCATAAATTCCATAAAAGATGATCACCAATGTAAGATCCTCTATATATGAGCCCATCCAAATAGATGATGGCATTCTAATATATATCCGCAAAGTCTGGTCATAGTATACATTGGTCGCTAATATAATGAATGGTATTTGAAGATCTTGTTAACGAACAGCATAGATTCTGATCATAAGGCGCAAATAAGGCAGGCTGATTTAGATCTGTGCTGGTGCCAGATGTCATAGGGTCGATTTCTTTATAAAACAGTCTCCTATTTTCGTCATTCTCTGTGTTCTTTGTTTCCGATGGCAACCTTTAAGAAATTTATTTTACCGTACTTTACATAGCTGTGCAGTGTGACGGCCATTAAATGTTGCAGGCATGCAACTGCATAGCTGTATAAGAAGAGACTTAATAAAACCGAATCACCGATTTCCGTTCTTTCGTTTTTTGTTTTTTTTTTTTTTTTGTACCAAAGGTAACCATTTAGTTTTTTTTTTATTCTGTTTGGAGAGACTCATAATATATATAGTAATAAAAACATTACGTGAAAGGAGTTTGAATGCAAATTTATTTATATAAAATGACCTAAAACTGTGTTCTATATGCTATTTCTGCTTTGAACGTTTCCTTTCGTCATTGCTTAACAGTGCTTTGTTTCAAGCAATAGATATTGCACTAGGCTATGTGTAATGCGATAAAAATGTAATACTTTGCGCCAGCGCACAAAAAAAAACTTACAATAAGACCTATGTAACCTGAAAAGACTCACATCAGCCTGCACATCCAACCAGCATGGCAAGCTGATCGCAAAAGTCTTACGGAAAGATTTGTCATGCGCTGGCTCATTTTATACACTGTCATACGATAAAATGTCATTGAATGTATTTCCTTGCTGGAAGATGACTTATTAGTCGACAACCATATACCTGACAGACTGTGCATAATCTACATCTTAGTACATGACATTAATGCGTGGTAGTAAGGGCCTGCTGTACTTGCTGCAGGTGAGGGTAGGGACATGATAATGTTGTTTCTGTTTGTCGACTGTCCTTCGCTATCATTTTCCTATATTCCTCTCTGTCTGCTTTTAGCTCTTCTGTCGTTTGTTTTTCTCATTTTCTCTGATCCTCTAGCGTAGACGTGCCGTTGAACAAAAAACTCAAAAACGTAGTGTCTGGCATTTAAACGTATTTACCTTCTGATTTTTAAAGTAGAAAAAAAGGTAAGAGAAAAGTCCAGGGAGTGCCACAATCACAAAAAAAGGTAAGAGAAAAGAACACAAACCGCAACCATTCCCAGAAATCAAGAGGAAGAGGAAACCGACAAATCCAAACAAGCACAAATCGATCAAACATACGAAAAGCACTAAGATTAGCTCTCTCTTCCCCAAGCGAGGTAATCGCAATGCTAAAAGGACTGAAAAACACAAGAACAAAATGGCACAAGGTAAGACATACAAAAAATCGCCTCGCAGAATAAACCACAAAGCACCAAAGAGTAAGACTAACACCGGGACCACCGCCTTAGAACGGTCAGTAGAGTAAACCACCGGGGGGTTTAAAGCACTTTTACAGCTAGCTAACTTCACCCTGGGTCCCGATGCTACTCTAAATACAGAAATACATAAAAAATCGGTTCCCATAAAGGCTCCCAACTCAGTCCATGTATCAAAGCGAAAACAAAAAATCAAATTAATCACTATAATAAACAAAGATAAGAACTCATGGCTAATTCTATTGTATGCCAGAGTAAATGAAAACCAGTAGTTGAACCACGGCGGGCCAAGCCAAAGACATATCGTCAAGCCCCAACCCACTGGTTAAAGTTTTACGAAGAGACCGTCATTGAGTGTGAGGCCCGAACCGCCATCGTGCAATTAAAGAGTGAAGCAAAGCCATCAACAATGTTTGGGTTGACAACTAGGCATGCAGTCTGCATAATATCCAGGCTATAGCCAATTCTTTTATAACGGGTAATAAGTTTTCTGAATTGCTCCGAAAAGTTAGATTTACCTACATTTTTTTTAATCTATACACTAAGTCACCGTAAAATTCTGGTTCCGATATACCTTGTTGCAGAAGTGTTTTCAGACTGACGCTATATTTTTCTAACAAGGCACTGTGTCTGCGATAAAATTTCGAAAACGCCTTACGAAGTTTAAAATAACGATAGCCCTGCCTAAGACGTTTGGCAGTAAGGGCTTTATTACGATAATTAAAGTATTAAGATTTGAAGAAGCTCTGGCGAATCTAATAAGTTGAGATATGTATACCCCATATGAGGTACGCCGGGGGACATCGCCATCCAGAAAAGGGAAATTGACTATATCAAAATCACAATCGTCCCGTTTATTATAAATTTTGGTGGAAACTGTACCAGTAGATATACATAGATTCAAATCTAAAAGAGATGCCTCGGTATCGGAAGAATTTGCTCTATTCAACTGGAGTTCTGTAGGGTATATGCGTCTAAGATAACATCCTGAAAAAAGCAACAAATACATTTAAAAAAACAGACTGAGTTTGATTGCGTCTTTTCATAATAACTGATGTAATTTGCAAAAAAAAAACAACAGAAAACATGGTCGCGGCTGCTAGCATCGGCTACAGTCATTATCTACTTTAGATATCTTCAAATGAGCTAATTGATACCGAAGGACCAGAATAATAAGCTCCTTTGTCGTAGACTTTCTCTTACCTTTTTTGGAAGCATGGGGACAGCGGTTATGTCTCTTTTGTAATATTGCTTACTTTGCTTAGGCCTCGCTAAAATGCAGTGCGGTAATCTGTAATTGAAAATAGTTAAAAGCTGTGCACTACAGGTTGTTTCTAAGTTTCTTGTTTAATACACTTGTTTTCCGTATTATTTATATGTCATAGCTTAACCCATTTATGCCTAGTGTTCCATAAAAGAAACATTGGCAGAATGCGGTATCGGATCAGGGTAAACTATGTTTGCATTAAATACAGGAATTTCTATAAAACATGATGATAATCATAAAAAATCAGACATCCCTTATAAAGCAAGTAGACCGGTTTAAAGAGTGAAGGCTGAAGAGTCCATTTGACATAAATGGGTAAATATACAGTAGATTCATATATGGTGAATGGATACATTGGAGAAAGCAAATCTATCAAAATGTGTTTTATCTAGATCCCTTCTGGGAAGTGGTCTTCTCCAAGAGGAAGGAATTTGCTCCCTATGGAAAAAAAAGAGAAAAGTCCAGGGAGTGCCACAATCACAAACGGCGGCCCTTCCCAGACCCCAAGAGGAAGAGGAATCCGACAAATCCAAACAAGCACAAATCGAACAAACGTACGAAAAGCACTAAGATTAGCTCTCTCTTACCCCAAGCGAGGTAATCGCAATACAAAAAGGACTAAAAACACAAGAACAAAATGACACATGGAAAGACATACAACAAATCGCCTCGTAGAATAAACCACAAAGCAACAAAGAGTAAGACTAACACCGGGACCACCGCCTTAGAACGGTCAGTAGAGTAAACCACCGGGGGGGGGGGGGTGGGGAGGGGGGGTTAAAGCACTTTTACAGCTAGCTAACTTCACCCTGGGTCCCGATGCTACTCTTAATACAGAAACACATAAAATTCGGTTCGCATAAAGGCTCCCAACTCAGTCAATGCATCAAAGCGAAAACACAAAAATCAAATTAATTACTATAATAGACAAATCATTTTTTTTTTTGCTTAGAGTGGACCTTTTCGCAATGACTTGGTGTGTAGGAAAGCAGACAAGAAATTACAAACTGTCATGTAAACATGGCTGGAAATCTGTCATGTGTATCAAGACCCCTTAAGCACGCTTCTTGATGTCCGTTTCTAGAATCTGATTGTTTAGGTTGGTTTAAAGAAGAAAAAGGTGCAGACCATCATTCAGAACCTGTCTGTCTCCAGGGTCAGTTTTGTTAACGGACACAATGTATACAATTTTGTTTTAGCCTTCGACGTGAACGAAACAATTACCATGACTGTTCAGATATACACATTTAAACTATAATTTATCTTCCTTACATAAATGCTGACTCGCACACTTGCTTGTGCGGAGATTTGTTATTATTATTATTATTATTAATGCACTGATGGTATATTTTGTTTTATACTAATAAGGATAGAAGATAGAAAAAATATTTCTGAGAAACAAAAAGGTTCTTTTGAAGCAATTCACACACTAAATAATGCAAATGGTCCAGGTCAACAAGCAAAACAGTTCATCCATTAATCGATTGTCCAAGAATCATAAAATATAGGTAAAAAGACATGGATCTTTTAATAAGAAATTGAATCAGACTGTCCACCTTGAAAAATTCAACGGTACTACTTCTTAGGGGTCTGACTTAAATATAGCAGACTTGCTTATATTGGGTCTGTTAATAAAGATTAATACAAATGATTAATACAAATCAGTTCAAACACTCACAAGCAAGAGCTTGAGCAATATTTTCAAATTAATCAAAGTAGGCTCATAAAGGAAATTACTATTATCGCGTGCGAGAAGACGTGTAACAGCCGCGACATGACGCTTAATATTGGCTGTAAAGCTGGTAACTAAATATTGAGAGCAATAGTTATCTGGCAACAGGTATTATTTATAGGCAGAGGTCGAGGTACTTCAATGAAACATAAAGTAATATTCTTTACATCCATTTGTTTTGAGTATTGCAGTCATATCATAGAACCTATCACAATTGTTGTGATGACCGTTGCAAAAGGACGCCGGTTATTTATATTTGTAATCAATTTATCTTTAAATAAGCACTTTGCTGTTTTTCATTGCTCGTATTTTGGTAACACATGCAGTGTTTCATTTGTATCAACGTTTGCTCCAAATCTTCACCTTCGGTTCTGACATTATTCAAAATACATAGCATTTATCGGCTCACGTGGATGCTTCCAAAATCAATAAGTGTATCATCATAGACAGAAGCATTAATTCGCATTAACCCTTTCAGCCCTGCAGACAAAAACAGATTCCTTTGCAAACAGCGTAGATCAAGATGGAACGGCATAATGAGCCGTCTTATCAAGATCTATACAGTTTGCAATTCTGTTTTTGGTTTTTGACTGGCATTCCCATTTGCAACAGTGGACAGGTCCAAATTCAATACTGGAAGTGGCCACTTCAGAAACTTAGGGGGAAACGGTTAAATTTTTTCTTTCTTTTCACAGGTGAAAAACCTTATCGAGTATGTGAAAAAAGCTTTCAAGAACTATCTTCTACATAAAATTTGGATTGACGACAAAACCAAACATAACGCAGAAGTAAAAGTAAGTAAAGATCTTGAAGAGTAATAAACAATAGAACCAGTCCGAGTGGCTCCATTAATATAGTGCCCGCCTTTGGATCGGGAGTGTTTGGGTTCGATCCGCAACCAGGTCATACCTAAAATTCTATAAATTCTGTACTAGCGGCTCCTTCGCATGGCGTTCAGCACTGGAAAGAAGAGCTAGGACCGGTCAAACCGATGTCGGTAGAATGTGACTGATGGCAGTATCATGTCAATGTGTCCCGTGCATTATAATGCAATGAGGCGGCGCTATAAAAGGGTATCAGTTCCTAATGCCACATCAAGATGATTTTTTGACATAGAGATTAAACTGCAACCAAAACGCAAATGACGATAAAGGTAACTTTATACTTGTGAACGTACATTATTTACAAAAGATAAGATTCAACAAACCCTTTCTGTCTACCTACTTATTTATGTATCTCTCTAGCTATTGTCACCCTACTCCCGGTAGTGATTACATACTATGCACGATGATCATGTGTCACTGGGTTTCTGACGGCAAAGAAAGTATGCATAAAGTTTCAAAAGAATATGACATTTTCTCATAATTAAATGGAACAACTATGAAATGAGCTAAAACGTTGAAAGTCCCAGGAGGATTAAATGATAGGATAAAACACAGTAGAAACAGTACTGTAAGACTCAATTCTGCTATTATTTTCAGATTGATGAGATGATAGAGAAAGTTAGCTATCCAACGTATATTCTGAACACTACCTTTGTAGATGACTACTACAAGAAAGTGAGGATAATACTAACAGGCTATGAATGATAGAAGCGTATTCTTTTATCAGATCAGGCCCCGCGTTTTTAAAAAGTTTTTCTTACTCAACGCAGCTGAGTATGAAATTTGTCCTGCTAATAAATCTCAAATTACTATCAATAGCAAGTGCTTTCTTGCTAAACATAGCTGAACATAAGAATTTCTCTGTTAATAAATATGAAATGCCAACAATTGCTGGCATGTTCATATTTATTAGCAGAGAAAATTCCATGCTCAGCTGAGTTAAACATGGAAAAAGTTTTATAACCTTGGGACCAGATTATATTTGTATTATGAGCATGGTTTGTAATTCTTTTTACTTAATCTGACACTGATTCCGATGTGTAGGTAATTTAAGAACCTGCATCAGGAAAAGCTGCTAATCTACTATTGCAACGGGCATATCAAAAGAGAAAGAACAGAAAGTTACTTGTTTTAGATAATCCATCACGTATGCAGCTGGACATCTCACGTGTCATATATGTCTTGCTTGTTTTTCATTTGTACATTGCACTAGAAATTTCCATCACTCAGAAAGACGTATTTACCTGGCGTTTTATTTCAAATGAAAATATTTTGTTCTGATCAACCACGTCTTATCAAAGACTATTTGCTTTTTTTACTGTTTACTTTTACTGTTTCTGTTTATTGTTACTAAATATTTTCCTAAAATGTATATACGGTCACAAATTAGTCTGACCTATGCAATGTCTATATAAAATTGTTTTGAAAGTTTTATTTAAAAGACCTTTTAAGTTTTTTGTTGATTTTTAATTATTCATGTTTATGACTGTATTGTGAAAATTGAATACGTGGAACTTGTTGATTTCTTTATTATTTGTAGCTATTTTTCTATGGGAAAAGGAAAATATTCTGTTTAAAAACGAAAAAACAAAAACAAAACATTTTTCATTTTTGTGCATAGGTAATTACAACAAAAAGTATTTTATTAAATCATGACAAAAATGTGCAAATTTACGCAAAGCGAAACACGACTTTCTTAAAGCTGTCAAAAACAGAGAAGTAGGTTAATGAACTATATATTGATATAAAAAAGCGTTTTAATTAACGTATTATGAAAGTAGTAGGTGAAGTGGCACTACTATCAGAGCAAGAATAACATGGAGGAGACAACGAGCTTGCGGTTTCAGAGACAGTCATAGTGAAATCTTATATCGATGTTTCATCTTAGTGCAGTTTGACCATGGAGAGATCAGAATCTGGTGTTAACTGAAATTTCTATGTCATGGAGTTTACATACCAGAACTGGGTATTTTGATCCGTCGGGAAGTAATTGCATTTCAAGCAAAGATAAACACTGTCAAAATAATTGTTGCCATGCGCTTGGTTACTTGAAGTCTTTATCATTATAGGAATTTAAACAGTCTTTTATCTGTTTTAAAAGTGTACGACTGCTCATATATAACTTTGTTAAAGCAAGAAAGTGTACCCCTGCATATACAGCAAGCAAAATTGTCAATTTTGTTGATTTTAGAACTTACTACATTTCAGTTTGTGGTTGGTGATGACTGGTTCCGAAATCTTATAAATTGGAGATCTTTTGCCATACAGAAAATGGTTTTTACCCTGACCGAGAAATATGACAGAATTAAAAGGTACATTTTGTTAAGTTACAACACGAGGAAAATGTCTTCGGAGTGGATAGTACAATATGTGCCTGTCGTTAGCTAATAAACAGGTCGTTTTATAAGTTCACCGTCAGTAATATGATCTATATAATTTAGGTAATTTTTTACAACTATAGACAACCAAAAAGATTTAACTTCAGTTTATCAAAAATGATATAAATGTGAATTGATACATCTTGATAGGAGGAAACAGTTAAAATATGTTGCCTCACTTCAGACAATGGGTCTACTCCAAAAAGAAAGAATTTACTCCTCTCAAGAACAAATGTTTTCCTTTCAGAGTGGACCCATTTTCATTTAGGAAAGTAAACAGGAAGCTATAAAAATCGCATCTCTAATAAAAATGGCAGATAAATCTATCATGTGTACAAGTGTGTTCAGTCCCATTAAGCAGATGCCAAATGAGTGACATTTTCTTGTTTTCCTTTTAAAACAACTAAGGTTGTCCGTTTTATTTGACTTCAATAAAACCGAGACACCCATTTTCTAATCCGTAGTGTGTTCTTTGTTTCCAAAGGCAATCATTTTGACGTTTATTGTAACTGCAAAGTAGCTAAAACTATGTAAAGAGTACATATGTACTAGCTACGTCTATAGCGTTGTTTGCAACCATATTGCGAACTGCTTAGCCATTAACGGTCTGTTCACAGGTAATCTAGCCAGTGCATGTGATTTATTTCAAGGTTTTATTTCGACATTATAGAGTTTAAACAAGTGAATGTACGTGTCTTTTTAGTCTGGCCCCAGACCCTTTCTTTATTTTTCTTTTCTTTCTTTTTCTTCTTTTTTTTGGAGGGGACACAACACTTGTATAGCTTGTAGATTTTTTGTTTACTTCAGTCCCTTGGCTAGAAAGAAAGGTTTTTGTTCAGCCATAGGTAACTTGAAGTTGGATTAAAGAGGATCATGATAAAAAATAATGTAGAGAAAGAGAGAAATAGATATAAAACAAAAACAACTGGAGCCAGTCTAGTGTCTTTCCTACGCTACAGTTTCGTTGAGGCATGCAAAGTTTTTATGTCGCATCTCATACGTTACTTCTGTAAGATGTTATCGGCTTGGTTTATACGTGGCGTTTGTTTTGTCATTGAGATTTCTCGTCTGTCATTCTTTTGGTACCTCGGGAAGGCTATGCTACGTATTTATGTCATTTCCTGGGTATCTTCGCTTATGTTCTTGTTCGGATCTGAGTTTTGTCAGTAAGTTCTTAGTCAGCTATTTGTTGTTTTTTAATTGCAGTTGGATTAATCCCCCTGTGACCGTGGATTCGGATTACTCACCAATTAGAAACGACATCATATTTCCCATCGCCATGCTTCATCTCCCTATATATAATCCTGATGGACCTGGGTAAGTTAGACCTCCATTATAAAATTTATGTTTTGTGTTAATTGCTATCAAATATTAGTGCATATGTAACATGTTGCAAATAATAACATACTGTAGTCTTTTGGTTATTAATATTCTCTTTACGATTTCGAGCTTCTACATATTTATAAAGGAGACATTCTGGGCTTCTGCGCTAGTTAAAGAATATTAACCCATTTTTGCCGAACGAAATCTTCTATCAGGTTTTTGAACAGGTCCATTTCTAATAGAAGGGGCGTCTAATTAGTTTTACTATTACCATGTTTTATAGAAATTCCTGTATTTAATGCAAACAGTCTAGACCCTGATCAGACGCCACGTTCTGCCGCGTCTAATCTGGGTGTAGACTGTTTGCCAGTGTCCCATTTATGGGACACCAGGCATAAATGGGTTAAAGTTGTACCGATTACTGGGGACTTGAAAAAAAACATTGCAATAGCATTCACACAAACATATAGTAACTGTGTTATAGTAACAAATACAGTGCTCAGGGGAAGATTTTAAGCATTTTTGCAACAAAAGACGACACTATTTGCCATGTTCGGAATTTAAGATACAAATATCAAGTACTATATTTTATAACCTCGCTTACTATCGGAACATTTAAGGGTTTGTATATGGTTAAATATCACACTGTATATATTAATCTTAATTGTTCTTAATTATATTCTTTCTAGTGCTATGAATTTCGGCGCCCTTGGATCTCTGATAGGTCATGAAATTACTCATGCATTCGATGTACAAGGTAATTCAATTATTGATACTCAATTCAATTATTGGGACACACACACACACACAGACACACACAGACACACACACACACACACACACACACAGAGAGAGAGAGAGAGAGAGAGAGAGAGAGAGATTCCTTGATAGAAAATGACTATTGAAAGATCACATCTACACGTAGTGTTACTATAAACACGGACTTGAAGTATTTTAACAGGAATTAGATATTTAAAATACATCTATTTTCCTATAGAAAGGGATAGAGGATTCGTTCATGAACAACCAATATTTTAATCTAAATTCTGTTTGTAATAATAATGATAATAATAATAATAATGATAATTTTATTTTATTTAACACAGGTCGTCAGTATGATGGTTTTGGTCGTTTACGGGATTGGTTTGATCCAATGACAGCCAGTATGTTTAATACAACAACGCGCTGCATGAAAACCCAGTATAGTGACTATAGTGTCTGTGGCATGGCGGTAAATATCGAGTTAAATATAACATTTGTCCCTCTCCTATGACCCTCTAGTGCCCATATAGAGACAGTACTAGATGAAAACGAAAACAGAATATTGATTTAGCTGGCATTAGGAGGCATAAAACCAAGTGACTTTTCTCACTTTCTTTAGTGTGGTCTATGCTTTCACAATCCCTTTCTCTCAATTTTGATTTCGAATAAAAATCACAACAAAACTGAGCCTTTGAAACCGTTTGTTGTATACAGGTAGTGAAAGTATTTGCTGTATTGTACATGTTTATAATACGCAAAGCCTTGTGCTATATGCGAAAACTGAAGTGAGTCTTGGATCTGTGATAAGAATATTATCTATTCGTCGATCTATTCTACAATGTGCAATGACGTATTGTTACGTTAAAACTGAAAAGTCTTAAGCAAGGTAGGTCTTAGTACAGTGAAAATAGGGTATGTTGATGTATGAATTATTAAGAGAATTTTCTGAATCTTTCAGTTTTTAAATCTGTTTTCAAATTTTAATATTTTATACTGAATAAGTGTGAAATTTTCCTAATTCTTTATATTATAGTTGAAATTCCATTGTTTACATAGCTCTAGATAAGAGGAATGCCCAGATAAATATTTCTTGTATTTCCCAACGTAAATATATATTGTTTGTTCTCATTAGAAGCGCATTTTCCTGTGAGGCGCTTTTAATGTGTACCGGCACCATACCTTTTTGTGGAGACATCAAAATAATATCAATATTTGTGTTTGAGAAAAGTATTTTATAGAAAGACGGCTTAGAAGTATACATTTCAAATAATTGTGCTAACGTAATGATAGATTTGGTGCTGTTTTTATTCTTATTGGTGTGTTCATTCCTGGAATGGTTACATGTTTTAGAATGCGTAACAGTTTACTTTTATCATGCACCCCATCTGTTTTAAAAAAGACACACGTAAAATCTTTGAAATGATGACATCACGCACGATGTAAATTTGAGGCAGCGAACAGTAAAATCATTTACACAGCCAAGACAGAGTATGTGATTGTTTCATGTAGTTAGCAGAATGTGAATTGCGAATAGTTGAGAAATCGAGAAGGCTGGCCTGTCTTTCTTGTTCATATAAACCTACTTAACCCATTGTAGTCGGGAGACCCGTAAAAGGGTAATTGGCAAACAGTGCAGATCCAGATAAGACGCCGCAGAACGCGGCGTCTGATTAGGGTCTCCACTGTTTACAAGTAGTTTAGCCATTTTCTCTAGGAATATGTAAATCTCATAGCCGGATTACCTAAAATTGAAATGGGACTCTTCCAATATATATTGTTGGAAAATCTATTCAGTCTACAATGGGTTAAGGGAAACTGGTTCACTTTCAGGGAAGGCAACTGTATCAATATCAATTTATCTCCTATCAAAAAAGAGGTCTGCTCTAAAAGGAAAGAGTGACTTCTTTTCAGAAGGATCTTGATATGCAGCAAAGCAAACACGAAATCACAAAAGTTGTCTCCCTTTTAAAAGGTTAGCAAGTTCCCTTAAGTAGGTGTTCTTACGCCTGGGCCCGAGATTATAAAACATTTTTTTTTTATGTTCGACTTAGCAGGGAGCCGGCCTCGGTGGCTCAGTTGGGTGCGCGTCCGATTGGTGATCAGGATGTTGCGAGTTTAACTCTACCGGGTCGGCAACATTCTTTCGTGCATATTGACCATGGACTATTTTCTACGTTTATTCTCTCCCTTCCGCTGATTCAAGAAGGGCAGTTATCAGTTTCTAACGAAAGAATGTGCACCCTACTGGTTAACTGCTTAGAGGACTAAAAGTGTGGTTAGGTAAACTGACCGCGCTTGACATGGTCCCATTAGATTGACTGGGCCGTAAAATCTCAACACAAACAAACGATTCGGTTGAGCATGAAATTTGTTCTGCCCATAAATCTCAAATTACTAACAACTGTAAATTCTTTCTTGCATAACATAGCTGAGCATAAAATATTCTCTACTACTGAATATGAAAATGCCAACTACTATTGTTGGCATTTTCATATTCATAAGCGGAGAAAATTCATGCTCAGCTGAGTTGAGCACGAAAAATAGTTTATAACCGCTTAGTGCTTTTCGTACGTTTGTTCGATTTCTGCTTGTTTGGATTTGTTGATTTCCTCTTCCTCTTAGTGTCTGGGAAGTGCTGCAGTTTGTGATTGTGGCACTCCCTGGACTTTTCTCTTACCTTTTTTTCTATGTATGAATATTTGTTTTTGTCTCAGTTTAATATAATACGTTTATCTTCCATAGATTGACGGAGAAAGGACCCTAGAAGAAAACATCGCAGATAATGGAGGTGTTAGAGCAGCGCTTGTGGTAAGCCTTATAGTAACTGATCATTACATAAACAGCTCCATAAGCGAAATCTTTAACCCTTGCCTTGCTGAATAAATTAAGATGCCACGCCCTCATTACATAAACAGTTCCATAAGCGAAGTCTTTAACCATTTCCTTGCTGAATAAATTAAGATGCCACGCCTAATTTTCAGCCGATCAGATTACTTAATCCAAGTTTTTGATAGACATTCACATATTTAATGACAAATAGTGCAGATCCAGATCAGTTGGCTTCTAAAGAAGCCAAATGATCTGGATCTACACTGTTTGCTAAGACAGTGCATGTCGTGTTCAGCAAGAGAAGGGTTAAGGCATATTTATACTCTTTTATGGGAATCAACTCTGTCAAATTGTCTCCGTCCTGAAAAGGGGCCCTCGCTAAAAGGAAAGAATGTGTTCAGGAAGTCATACAAGTTGTCTCCCTTATAAAAACTGCGGGGGAAAAAAACTACCAAGTGTATGCAATCCCCTTAAGTTGGATTTTGTAGAAAGAACATAGAAAAATATAGGTTATTAAAGACAGAAATGATCATAGTACACATAGGCGTAGCACTCTTTACAGACATTACACATTTGCTTTACATGTGTAAGAAAAATAGTTTTAATAAAGTGTCATTTACTTAAAATACTGCTTCTTTATCATAGGGACTGCTCTTAAAGCAGAAAATTAGCCTCCATCCCCTCTGGGAGGAGATTCTTTCCTTTAAAAAATAGCCCCTACTTTTGTAGCGATTCTAGGCATAGTTTTCAAGCTTTTTTCTGAGTGTGTAAAAATAATTACGTTCTGGCTACGTAGCCTAACAATGACACCAAGAGGAATAGCAAACAAACCATAACAGACAGTGCACCTGCCACAAACGAAGGAAAAGCAAACTAAACAGTTCAATTTTTTTCTGATATCTCTATACATATAAAAGCAGTACTTAGCAGAGTTAAAGATGCCTCACTTGGGACAGATCAACACCTTGGCACACTTATCCTAAATTTTAATCAGTTGCATTTTACATACACTGCTTGTTGAAGTGCGTGTATGATTCAAATAACTGTTAGATGGGTTGGGAGGCAAACAGTGTAGATGCCGATTATACATTACGAAAACATGCCTATTCAAATATATAGAAAATTTCGCCTCCAAAAACTGAAACTTTTCAGATAAAAAATTAATATTTTTCATATTTCTGCTCAAAACTTAGATTGTGGCGAGGCGGTTCTAACGAGTACCCACAATCTATGTTGTAAGCAAATAGACGAAAAATAATGTATGCCCCTGTAAACCACAGTTTTACTATATAAAAGGGGGGTTTAAGGGAGTCAAAATTATATAGGCATGTTTTTGTGATGTGCCGTGTTCATTGGCGCATGATCTAGGTCCACATAATTTGCTCAGGCATGTTTGCTCCAATACATACCGCAAATACATGTACCATAAGAGCTGTGAAAACAAACCAGACAAAGTAAAAGGTTTGTTGTCATTATGAAAACACGCCTATTCAAAGATATTTTTCATAGTTTTGCTCAAAACATAGATTGTGAATACTCGTTAAAACCGACGAAGAGGCGGTTCTAACGAGTATTCACAATCATTTTTTTAGAGGAAAATGAGAAAAATAATGAATACCCCTGCAAACCTCAGTTTTACTATATAAAAGTGGGGTTTAAGGGAGTCAAAATTATACAGGCGTGTTTTCGTGATGGTTTAGAATACATTAAGTGGACATTTTTGTCATATTGAAAGTAAATGATCCATAAGTATGAAGGAATCATCGAATGTGTATGGCGATTATAAAATGACAATTAATTTTACTATTTTCTTGAATATTTATGTTTATCAAGAATTTTACTCTGAATAAAAATTATCTCGATTCTGCGGATTCTGCCTTAGGAGATGGAGTACGCGTGGAGAAAAATAGGTGACCAGCGCACTCCAGCATTATATTGAAAAGTTCTAGTTCTAAATTTGAAGTAATGAAAAGAGTGACATGCATGAACGTGTAAACCACCATGAGAGAATGGGTCTCCGCGGTATTTACAAACAGTACATATCCTTCTCAACAGGACCCGAGGTTATAATATAAAACTTTTGCATGCACAAAAAAGGTCACTGTCAAAATAATCGTTGCCATGCGGGTGGTTACTTGAAGTCATTATCATTATAGGAATTTGCCATGCGCGTGGTTACTTGAAGTCATTATTATTATAGGAATTTAAACAGTATTTTCTCTGTTTTGAAAAAAGGTAAGAGAAAAGTCCAGGGAGTGCCACAATCACAAACCGCAGCCCTTCCCAGACACTAAGAGGAAGAGGAAACCGACAGCCGAGTATGGAATTTTCTCTGCTAATAGATATTAAAAGGCATTTTCATATTTATTATCAGACATTTTAATGCTCAGCGATGTTTAGCAAGAAATAATTTGCAATTGTTTGGAAATACGAGATTTATTAGCAGGACAATTTTCGTGCTCAGCTGAGTTGAGCATGAAAAAAGTTTTATAACCTCGGGACCTGCGAAGTATGTATCTGAATAAGAGCAGTTGCTACACACAGTTATGAACATTCTACAGTAGTCATTTATAAATGAGTCGCGCCGAGCAAAACTGTCTTCGAGCATGCGGCAAAATGCACAGATTTAGATCCATCCTGTGCATGTGCAAAGTTTCATCCAAGTCTTGCTCTCTATTCATACATTCTGAAGTATCCAATGATTCTGTTAGCGGATTATGAAGGTCCTGATCAGATTGCGCGCATGCGCAGTCGGATCTAGGCCTTCGCTGTCCGCATATGCCCGAAGACCCATTTTCGCATGGCGCGGCGCAATTATTTTGTAAGCAGACAGTGAAGGCCCAAAGACCCATTTCTCTGTGTGGTATCTCGTATGCAAACTTTTGGTTGCGTTCCGTAATTTCAACAAGATGTTGTCTTTCATTTTCAGGCATACGAGCTGTGGCTACAAGAACATGGAAATGAAAGTCCTATTCCTGGTCTACACTATACACATAGGCAAATTTTTTATATCAGTTTTGCTCAGGTATGTGTAATAATGATTGTCTTGATGGCAACACATTCATACTACTAAAAAAGTAAATATTAAACATAATTATCTGACAATAAGGTATCTTCAGTTTGTTATAGGATGAGTGTTTACTTCTAAACTATACCCACAAACTACAAATAATTGAACCTAAATATCATACATATATCTAGAAATGATGGCATGAAAACTGCGGGGTAGCATTCTCAAGTACAGTGGATGGTAGGGTGCTAGTTAGGGTATTTTGTATTTGCAGCAAGTGAGGGAAGGGGGCATGTTGATATGTGTTCTCTGCTTGAATTGTCAGTTGCTTTTTATTCGTCCTCCTCGATATCTTTTTTCTCTCGCCTACTACCTCCTACAACCTCTTCTACCCTGTTTCTGACACTAAAGTGTTTAACAAGAACTCCAGTCAAATGGTTTTCCAATACGACATACTTTTAACAACTGAAATTCTATTTTATGAGATAATGACAATTGTAATAAAATACTTAATTATATGTGTCTCCAGCGAAGACTCAGATCAGCCCGAGAGTCTGCATAGCCTGAACAGAATGTTCCCGGGGCGCTCTGTTGACGGACAAGTATTCAAGGCTTTTAAAGAATGACAGTTAGAACTGACTTGGCCCAAAGGTTAAAAAAATAAAATGTTTTCAATCTCAACTCAGCTGAGCATGAAATTAGGTATGTTAATAAATCTTAAGTTACTAGCAATTGCAAATTCTTTCTTGCTAAACTTAGCTGAGCATGTTATTTCTCTCCTAATAAATACGAAAATGCCAACTATTGTTGGCATCTTCATATTTATTGGCAGAGAAAATTTCATGCTCAGCTGAGTTGAGCATGAAAAAAAGTTTTATAACCTCAGGGCATGTACTTGCGGCTGATAAATGAGCCGGCGCACCACAAAACCTACAATAAGACCCGTGTGACCAGCAAAGACTCAGATCAGCCTTCAATTAAGTGCCAAGTATGGTGAATACGGTGTATTGAAGTTGTAAATATCTAGAGCTTTACCAAGATCTGGAACAGACATTCCTTGTATGAGCCACGGCGTCAGAAAACGAGTCCTCGCTGATCGCAGAAGTCTTATTGTAGGTTTTATTGTACACTGGCTCGTATGTTTATTTTCAAATGTTCAACGTGTGCTTTGTATCGTAAAACTCATTACGAAAACACGCCTATTCAAATATATTGAAAATTTCACCACCAAAAACTGAAAGTTTTCAGATAAAAATCCTGATATTTTTCATATTTCTGCTCAGTACATAGATTGTGGGTATTCGTTAGAACCGCCTCGGCGAGGCGGTTCTAACGAGTACCCACAATCTATGTACTGAGCAGAAATATGAAAAATAATGTATACCCCTGTTAACCCCAGTTTTACTATACAAAAGTGGGGTTTAAGGGGGTCAAAATTATATAGGCGTGTTTTCGTGATGGATGAGCAACCATGCATACACATTGTCGCAGAACATTCATTTTGTAACCAATCGTTTGGTAACGAGTGACTGTCGTTATGTTTTTTCCGAAAAGGCAAAAGAAAACGAGCAACTATGGGTGCGCAGTTAATCACCATCGGACTTGAACCCGACTTGAACGTATTTAAAATGTCTGCTGTTTTCGTTTGCTCGAATGCTGTCTTAGTGACTTTCTTTTGTACTCCCGAAAATAGACAGTTAGAAGAGCGTGTATTCTGTTACTATGTGCTGTGTTAGTTATGCCGAAATGAAGCTGTTTGATCGTTGAACTGAACTAGCTGTTTTAAGAATTGACACAAGGTGCTTTCTTATATGCTGACTGCGAGTTGTATTTCGGCCTAAACGTGTGAAAACAGAACTTTTGACATCCGCGCAATCTGATGTGTGTCACTTTTCTTCCTTGTTTATCCAAAATGCACCAAGTGAAAATTCTGATCAGACTGTGCGAATGCGCTGGCTGATCTTAATGTTCGCTGGCGCACGTCCGAAATGCGTTTTCTGATGTTGGGGCTCCCTTTATGATTTTACACTGTTTCATTTCAGCTTTTTTGCTCAAAATGGAAGGATGATGGCATTAAGCAATTTCTTCTGCGTGATGCACATAGTCCTGGTCCTTTCAGGTAAAGTTGTCATTATAAGTATAATATATCATTCATATTCAGAAATAGCAATACGTACTTTTAAACATCACAAAAACATATCTTTATGGTTTGGACCCCTTAAACCCCACTTTGATACAGTAAAACTGGGGTTTACAGGGGTATACATTAATTTTCTTATTTCTGCTCAGAAACATAGATTGTGGGTACTCGTGTTTTGAGCAGAAATAAATTTTCATCTGAAAGTTTTCATTTTTTTGTGGTAAAAGTCTCAATACAGTTGAATAGGCGTGTTTTCGTAATGTAACAAAATAAAAGCAAAGAGACGGTAAACATGTTCAGTTCTGAATAAGAAAATGACATACAAATCTCCTTTGTCAATTAGTATATGGAATGAGAAACTTCAGTAGATATTTTTACTGGTGATAGATACAGGTCCAAGCTTTGTTTAGTACATGTCGCACTCCCTCAGTTAGATAAAACTGGCATTTCATTAGACAATGCAAGGACAAACCCTGTTTATTCGGACTAACCTACAACTGAGTTTTCCTTTACTTTTTGTAATGCGGGCGCCCAGTTAGCTCATTTGAGTGTGCGTTTGGCTCATGATTAGCTAAATACCTCTTCCGTGCAGGTTACTATTACGTCCGCGTTGTTAGCAAACATATCGAGTGGTGAAAAATTATCAGTGAATAACCTGTTGGTAAGTATCAATGGTTTAACTGTCACCGTCCGGGTCGCGGTTCTTTCACATGGTATTTCCCGACCGATCTGCCGAGAAATCCCCTGGGTTTCCCTCACCACTAGATTGTTGGCGTCTTTAGAAGCAGAAATACTTTGTCTGATGTCCATCTCTAGTACGTAGGCCAAAAAAGGGCAAGATATGTATATAGTAATCGTCGGATATACCTACTGACACGCTTATCTACACATCCATATAATTCCAAACAGATGTGTCAGTTCATTTGTTAGCTTGACTTAAAGAAGTCCAAGAAATTGTAAATTTTGATGTTTTTGTTCACAAAAGGTTTATAGTTTTCTTTCTTTTGTTTCAGAATACAAGGCGCCTTATCCAATTCATTAACATTCCAAGAAGTGTTTGATTGTCCATATACTGCGAAATATAACCCTTCAATTAAGTGCCAAGTGTGGTGAATACGGAGTTTTGTAGTTGTAAAGGACTAGGGTTTTACAAGATCTGGAACAGACATTCCTTGTATGAGCCGCATCGTCAGAAAACGTACCTTCTGACATGTACGCGCAACGAAGATCAGATCAGCTGGCGCATCCCCGCAGACTGATCAGTTCATTGTCCGCATGAAGAAGCTGCTTCCTTGGTTGTCCAAAATATGTCCTGTGAAGATACAGATCGGACTGTAAGAATGCGCAGCCTGATCTGAATCTTCGCTGGCCGCACGTCGGAAGGTACGTTTTCGGACGTTGCGGCTCGTATTCACAACGAAGACATGGAACAGCTGTTGTGGTCGCATAGTCTTGTTAATGTCTTCGCTGCTCTTTATTTTTCACAAAATCTAAATAGTGTGTGTGCGTGTATGTGTGTGTGTGTGAACGCAGGAGTATTTATGGTTTGTTTTGGCATTTTATAAGGTTTACCAAAGTGTGTGCGTGCATATATATATATATATATATATATATATATATATATATAATATATATATATATATATGTGTGTGTGTGTGTGTGTGTGTGTGTGTGTGTGTGTGTGTGTGTGTGTGTGAACGCAGGTGTAAGCTGGTATGAGTATTTATGGTTTGTTTTGGCATTTTATAAGGTTTACCAAAGTGTGTGCGTGCATATATATATATATATATATATATATATGTGTGTGTGTGTGTGTGTGTGTGTGTGTGTGTGTGTGTGTGTGTGTGTGAACGCAGGTGTAAGCTGGTATGAGTATTTATGGTTTGTTTTGGCATTTTATAAGGTTTATCAAAGTGTGTGCGTGCATATATATATATATATATATATATATATATATATATATATATATATATATATATATATATATATATATATGCGTGCGTGTGTGTGTGTGTGTGTGTGTGTGTGTGTGTGATGAATGAGAGACCTGTATTCGACTTGAAATTAAAGGTAGCATTTGTATTAATGTAGTTATTATAAATTAATATGTACTACAGCGTCTTTCATGTATTCCAGTATATAAACTGCTATATTTCTTTATGACCATAAACCCAGAATATAGCATTCACTTCTCCATTTGAATGAAATTGCATGAATAGATCCTCATTATATTTTCATCCATCTCACGTTCCGAAATGACTGAATTACTTTTGTTGTAAAATACAATTTCATTATTCAGAGATCTGATTCCAGAAACTTCATGGAGTGTGTGTGTGAGTACGTGCGTGTGTATGTTTGCGTGTGTGTGTGTAGAAAGACCACTTCCTAGTCCAATACGTAGAACTGGCACATTGTTTCCCGAAATGGCAACAAAACCTGCTGAAACATTCCATTAAACATCAAGTACTAACCGGCGCAGTGGCTCAGTTGGTAGAGCGTCTGTGACCGGGAGGTTGCGGGTTCGATCCCCGGCCAGGTCATACCAAAGATTTTAAAAATGGTACTAGCTGCTCTTTCACTTGGCGCTCAGCATTAAGAAAGTAGAGCTAGGAAACAGAACTGGTCAACTCAGTGTCAGTATAATATGACTGGGTGTAATATCATGTCAAGTGTCTGGGGCATGATATTTCAGTGAGGCAGCACTCTAAAAGTGAGCATTGAGCTCCCTGTCACATCCAGACACCGTCGCGATATGACTGAAAGATTGTTGAAAGCGACGTAAAGCCCGAATAAAACAAACAAACATCATGTATTAAAACCATAGTCAGAAATAAGCAACAAATAATATATAAATATAAAACACATATTTCATGATTATAGTAGCAAGTATGGTATCAAAAATGTAAAGAAACTGAAACTATATGGCTGAAGAGTGAATTTGTTGATTGGTAATGATTTGACATTTTGCTGTAGAATATATACATTTATTTTAATATTTGTGTTTTGTTTCTGTTTTATATGAAGTAGTTTGTCTTTGTATATTTTGTTGACTGTAATATATATGCTATGATGTTTTGCTAGGTAAGTGTCAGATTTGAAATGCATATAAACATTAATTTTGCTATTCTATCAGTTATCGAAGTGTATCAAAATTATACAAAAACACGTAATTATAGTCAATTTTTATGGCTATAAAACTGATGTTTTGTTGCATAATTATATCCCCGCCATTAATGCGGAGGGATGTATGTATCCTTCCGTCTGCTATTCCGTTCGTATGTTAGTTAGTTCGTTGGTCCGTTTGTTATTCCGTCGCGTTCGTTGGAATCTGCGTCAAAGTTTTGCGTTAAAGGTTTATTATGATGGATTATGTTCTTATTTGGTCTGATGGTAGATACTGGTCAAAAAATTGTATCAACGCTATCCTCAACCATGCCTGTGAAATTGAGGCCATGATCCTAGACTTACAATTTTCATGTTGAAGTTTTGACTTAGAAGTTTTTAAAAGCTCATTATTACCTTTTAATCTTTTGATTGATTTAGTCGATATTTGGTATACTGGAGATATTGCTCCATAGTTTTCATCAGCACCATCCTCAGCCATGTCTCTTATCTTGAGGTCAAGGTCACAGGGTTAAATTTTTCATCTATAAATTTTGGGTTGAAAATTGCTGAGAGCTTATTTCTTTCTAACCTTCTGATGAATTTGTTTATATTTGACACGATTATAGATACTGATCCAAAGTTTTTATTAGCGCCATCCTCAAACATGTCAGTTTTCAAACTAAAGTTGTTTGTATTCTTAAGGTGACTCTGATACACTAAATCAATTAAGATACAGTTAGTTTTTTAGTGTTTTAGCTTGCCTGAACAAAGTTCTGGTAGAGCTATTCTACTAGGTCTGGATGGTACTGATAAAAATTTTGAACCAATATCTATCATCATACAAAATATAAACTAAATTTTTCATAAGGCTTTGAAGATATGAAGTCTTAAAAACTTTAACGCAAAATCTTTAACAGTGGCGTTGACGCCAACGCCAATGCTGGGGGATGCCAGTGGCCATGAGGTCAAGGGCTTGGACTCAGATTTTTTTACGTTGAATTTTTTGCATTAAAGTTTTTAAGACCTCATATCTTCCTAGCCTTATTTTAGATTTAATTGGTCCAAACTTATTATCAGCATCATCTGGATATATGCTTATGGCCTTGAGTTTTGCAAAATCAAGGACTAAGAATTTTCATGTTTAAAGGCTCCATATTCCTCAAAAAAGACACTATTGGCATGCTCAGCAAAATGACGTTTTATTGCCAACAATCGGCCTATGAAAAATAACAGTACAAAAAGATTCCAAATGGAATGATTCTTGAGAACAATAAACATATGCAAGAATGAAAATAGCTGAAATGTGAAGTATTGATAAACATACAAGTCGGTTCCTCTGTATTAGTTTGCACGTTAGTGTTTTCATACGAGGGGGTTGTTTGTCATTATTTGTTCCTCATCTCTCATTCTTTCGGTGCCTCTAGAGGACCGTGCTTCGTTATTGTGGCATTTCATGGGTATATTCACTTATATTAACCCTTGTCCTGCTGAATAAATAAGAGGCGGTTCTAACGAGTACCCACAATTTATGTTTTGAGCAGAGATATGAACAAATATCAGATTTGTTTATCTGATTTTTTTTTGGTTGTAAATTTTTCAATATATTTGAATAGGCGTGTATTCTGAAGGAGTGTCCTTTTTATCATGATACCCAGGAAAGGCCATAATCACAAGCGCATAAGTGTTGCATGACATAAATCAACACCTTAACCCTTAAAGCGCCTATCACAACTGCAATAGACGATAAGCTGAATGTTTGTATCACATTTTATAGAAAATAAGAATAGATTCGACTTTTTATGTGAATTGTCTGCTTGGTAGACGATTCACATGAAGTGTAAAGATATTTTCTCTGAAAAAAAAAAAGAATGTCTTCTACTACAAATTTGCTTGGCGCTTTAAGCATGAACTGCGTGACTTTGTTTTGTTTTGTTGCTTTGTTTCTTTTTGTTCCTAGATCGTTACATTAACACAACCGATCATTTGATGCCAAAGAATAGTAAATGGCCTGCTGCTTACTACAGTCTGGTCAGGGCCTAGGTTATGGCCATATACACACTGCATAGTCTATATAAAAATGCGAGGCTTGATCAGACTGCGCGAAAACTAGTACTTTCCCGGGCCTTCCGTTTTTCGCTCACCTGAGCGTTTAGGCTCAAAGGTGAGCTTATTGTATAAGCAGACTCCGTCATCCATCCATCCGTCGTTTGTCCGTCGTCCTAACTCTTCAAACATCTCAGAAACCACTGGCAAATCAAAGGCAAATTTCTTATGGCGCCTTAATGGATAAGGAGAACAAAAGTTTGTTCGTCGCATCTTGGACACATGACCAAGATTGCCACGACGTCCGTATATGCTAAAAATCCTTTAAATTCTTCTTCTCCGGAACCAAATGGCCAATGGCCCTAGGACTTTGTACGCAGCATTGGGCACATGGGCCCCCAATAAAGTTTACAATATTGATAACCCGCGTTCACTTTGACCTTTTTACGGAAAGGTCAAGGTTGTTTACATAGACTCCTATAGACAAAACTTTAAAAGTTTTCTTGCCTGAAACTAGAAGGACCGGGCCTTTGAAATTTGGTTTGTCGCTTTATCTTGTCGACCTCTACCAAGACTGTTTAAGTTATAGCCCTGGGGTCGAAAATGGCCCCGCCCCAGGGGTCACTTTTTCTACATACACATATAGGGAAAACATTAAAATAAACGTCAAAAAGAAAGAACACACTACGGATTCGTTTACTCGTAGACTCCTATAGGCAAAATGTTAAAATTTTTCCTCTCTAAAACTAGAAGGCCCAGGCCTTTGATATTTGGCCTGTAATTTCATCTAATGGGCCTCTACCAAGAATGTTCAAATTATAGCCATTGGGTAAAAATGGCCCTGCCCAAGGCTCACTTGTTTTACATAGATTCATACAGGAAAAAAAATAAAAATCTTCTTGTCTGGAAGGGCCATTTGGTCGGTAACCATCTTATGGGCCCATTGTTCAATGAAAGCTTCGCGTCAAAAATGGCTCCGCTCAGGATGTCACTTGTTTTAAATAGACTCCTATATGCAAAACCTTAAAAAAATCTTCTTGTGTAAAACTATTAGACAAAGGCCTTTGCTTTTTGGTATGTGGTTTCATCTAATAAGCCTTTACCAAGATTGTTCCAATTATAGCCCTGGGGTAAAAAAAGTGGCCCTGTCCTGGGCGTCATTTGTTTTATATACACACATACAGGGAAAAACTATAAAATTTTTCTTGTCTTAAACTAGAAAGCCCAGGCCTTTGTTATTTGGTATGTAGCTATATCTAGTATACCTCTACTAAGAATATTGAAATTATAACCTGGGGTCAAAAATGGTCCCGTCCCAGGGGTCACTTGTTTTACATAGTCTCATCTAAGGTATGACTTAAAAAAACTTCTAGTCTAAAAACTAGACGGTCCAGACTTTGATATTTGGTATGTAGCTTTAGGTAAAGGGCCTTTACCAAGAGTGCTCAAATTATGGCCCTGATGTCAAAAATGGCTCCGTTTCGAAGGTCACTTATCTTACATAGTTCGTATGGGGAAACGGTTTAAAACTCTTCTTGTGTGAAACTAGAAGGCCTAGGCCTTTGACATTTGGTATTTACTCTTATCTGGTAGACCTTTATCAAGATTGTTCACATTATAGCCCTGGGGTAAAAATGAAATGGCCCCGCCCTAGGTGTCACTTGTTTTACATATACTCATGTGGGGAAAAACTTTAAAAAGCTTCTTGTGTGAAACTAGAAGGCACAGACCTTAGATATGTCGCTTTATCAAAGCCATATTTTATGTACAGTTCATGTTTCGCAAAATTAAGTAAAGCTTAATTCCATACCAAGTTACCCAGCAGACACACAACATCAAAATGACGTCGTATCAACGTCGATGCGACGTGATCACGTCGCATCGACGTTGATACGACGTCATTTTAACGTTGTAGGCCCACTGGGTAGTGTAGGATACAAAGACCAAAGTTTTGTTGTTTTTTTCAAACTGTACCAGCTACCATACCCATACATTTCATTTAAAATGTTACCATAAGCTTGCTCATAACAAACAGTTTCAGGTGAGCTACAAATACTAGTGTACCTGGTGTTATGGCCACCATCAAGCCAAGAACAGTTAACCCTTAAAGCTGTATTCCTCCTCAAAAATCGTGTTTTTATTCATTGCTAAAGTATACTTATTTTTCAATTGAAATCTACCTAATTTAGATTTCAGTTCTTTTCAGAGCCTTTTTATGAGAGATAAAAACAAAAAAAAAAAACAAAAAAAACAACTCTTATTTAGGCATCTTATTCCAGCCTATTTAATTTTTAGTGACCCGGTCAAAAATCAATACACACACAGGTGTTTATGTATTCTCTATGTGATTTAACCTAGTTTATACACTAAATAAGCAGTTTGCCAAGAATCCAATTTGTGAAAAGTGTTTTTTGAAATAGATGAGAAAAAGTTTTCTCCGTTTCTGAGTAGCAATAATTTGGGTCATTTTGAGCAATAATACAGCTTTAAAGCGTTAAGCAAAACTGTAGCGGACGAATTTGTATTTTTCATCTTTTAGAGAAAATAAGGCTTAGCATTACATGTGAATAGTCTCTGAGAAAATAAGACTTGGCATTACATGTGAATCGTCTACGATTCACACGAAATATCCCTATTTTCTCTGAAAAATAAAAAGAAACAAAACGCGATACACTTTCAAGGGAGAATCCTAAATTAATTTCCCCCTTCTGAAAAGGGGTTTACTCTAAAAGGATAGACTTTGCTTCATTGGGAAGCAAATTATTTCCTTTTATAGTAGACCCCTTTTCAGAAGGAGCTTATGTACATAAAGGCAAACAGGAAGTCACAAAATTTATCCCCTTGTAAAAAATAGCAAGAATACAAGACCCTTTAAATGATGTTATTCCAACATTTTGCATTGTACGAATCTATTTAAGTAGACTGATAAACAACTTCTATTTTCATTTGAAGGTAACTAGATACAAGTGGTCTTGGTAGTTTTTCCGCCACAGGTTTTTAAGGGAAACGATTTTTTGTGACTTCATGTATGCTTTCTTGCTCACCACGCCCCTTATGAAAAGTTATCTACTCTCAAAAGTAAGAATTTGATTCTCTTGGGAGCAGTTTTTTTCCTTTTAGGGTAGACCCCCACCTTGGAGCAAATTCTTACCTTTTAGAGAAAACCTCTTTTTAGAATAGAAGTAAAAATAATTTGAGCCACCTCATGCCAAAAAATGACATGTGCACCCAGCGAAGACTCAGATCAGCCTGGGCATCCGCCCAGTCTGATCAGAGTCTTCGCTGTCCGCATGAAGAAAGCTTGGGTCTTTTGCTACCCACTGAGTGCACACCGAGTACTCTGATCAAACTGGGCGGATGCCAAGGCTGATCTTCGCCTCGGCGCACATCCAACTGTCTGATTTTGTCACGAAGTGGCTCATTGATGGTACTACCTGTCCTGAAAGTGTATCTAATCCTCTGACATACACAGTGCGGTTATCAGATTGAATATGGTAACAAATTCATATGGACTTGGTGCACACTCGTGAGAAGTGGTGATTCTAGGAATTTCCCTATATATGTTGCGGTAATAAAGGATGGCTTTTGCATGGTTAAATTCCTTAATAATAACGGCAAACGAAACTTAACCCTATTTTTGCTGATCCCGGATATGTCTCACATTTGCAAACAGTGTAGATCCAGATCAGTTGGCTTCAGAAGCCAACTGATCTGGATCTGCACTGTTTGACATTAAGAATGTGAATTGATATCAACAACTTGGCTCAAAAAATCTGATTGGCTGACAGTTAGAAGTGGGTGTGGCATCTTATTCCGCATGACAAGGGATCAGACAAAAATATTGTAGAATAAATATATGTCAGAGGAATCATGTCGGAGCATTATTGAATTAGTTTTACTAGTAATATTATGCCACCAAACAGATTATATGGGCCGGCCAATTGAAATTGTGTCTTCGAGCATGCGCAAAATGCACAGATTCAGATTCATCCCACGCATGCGCAAAGTCTCATCCGGGCATTCACTCTCCATTGATACATTCTATACCCAGCAAACACACACGACGTTGCAGCGACGTTGTAACGGCGTTGTTGGGACGTTGTGTGTTTGCTAGGTATATAGTGTCCAATAATTCAGTTAGCAGGCAGCGAATGTCCTGATCGGACTGCGCGGATGTGCAGGCTGATCTGGGCCTTAGCTGTCCGCATATACCCGAAAACATGTTTTCACATGGCGCAGCCCATATGATGTATACTATATGTTAAAATAATGTTTTGTTTTCTTTCATGAGAGAATGCTTTAGATTTCAACGTATAAGGTGTAATTTTGACATGATGTATATAGTTTTCTTCTATTTTCAATAAAGAAAAGCTTTGCAATTCAAGTTTGTTACTGTCTTACCCCGCCCCCCCCCCCTCCCCTCATCCGCTCTCTCTCTCTTCCCCCCCCCCCTCCCAACCCCGAAGAGATACATATGGTTCCTTGTTTGCAGGCAATTGGTTTGATCACTGGAATCATGAACCAGTCTTAACCCTTAAAGCGCCAATCATCACCTCTGTAGCAGATGACATTTTGAAATTTATTATATACAAAGTAATGAAATATAGAGAATTATTAATGAAATAAAATGCATATTTCGAAAAAGTTATGTTTTCACTAGTGAAAATATAAAACATATTTTCACTCCTCTGAGCAGTGAAAAATATAAGATCCGGACCTACTTTTTTTCTTATTTACATTAATGGTCAAGATTTGCATGATTTGCATCTCTTCTATCGAAAGTGATGTATATTATAAAAAGAAAATTCAAATGTTTGTCGTGAATATGACTTTTATTTCATCGAGTGAAGTGAAAAAATGTATATTTCATGAGTGCCGAATAAAAGTCATATTCACTCCAAACATTTTCATATCCTCTATATATACTGCTCAAAATAAGTAGGGGATATTCAGCTATATCCTTCAATAGCAGGTAAATTACGACAGATGAACTGATTTTTTAATAAGGAATTCAAACTATAGATCCAAAAGAAAAAAATAATCCGCATAAATTTCTTTCACAGTAAATCACGTGACCCTTACTTCATCGTGAAATGTCATAGGGTCTGGCACCAGATTTCACAAAATCTGTTTTTGAGCCAGTATCGCGTTGGACCACCATTAGCAGCAAGACACGCAACACATCGTCTTCTCATACTACCAACAAGACGTCTGATGTCATTTTGGGGAATGCGACGCCACTGTTCTTGCAAGACGTTGGCTAGTTCTTGAAGGTTCCTGGGAGCTGGTATGTGACCTTGAACTCTTCTACCAAGAATGTCCCAGACATGTTCTATAGGGGAAAGGTCTGGCGACATTGCAGGCCATGGCAGTGACTGGATTCCACGAGTCTGGAGGTGATTCAGTACAACATGAGCGCAATGGGCACGGGCATTGTCATCTTGGAAGCGAAAACGATTCCTATGGGCAGCTGCAAAGGGCACGACATGAGGTTCAATGATGTTATCTCGGTAGTACACACCAGTAACTCTGCCCTGGCATATGTGAAGATCAGTTCGCTCATTGGTTGTGACACCACCCCAACCTGTTACACTGCTACCTCCATAACGATCATGTGGAAGGTTGGTTGCATCAAAATATCGCTCCCCCAGGCGCCGCCAAACCCTTTGTCGACCATCACAGAAGTCCAACATGAACCGCGACTCGTCGGAGAACATAACATGAGACCACTGGCCTAAGTTCCACCTCTGATATTGCTTAGCCCAGTCCCTTCTTGCCCGGCGATGACGAGCGGTCAATGGCAACACAATGTACGGCCTTCGGGCGTTAAGACCTCGATCGTGCAGCCGGTTTCTCACTATCTGAGTAGAGACCTGCACCCCTGTAACCTGGTAAAGTCGGCGCTGAAGTTGAGTGGCATTCTGGTGTCTATTTTTCAAGGCTGATATGACTAACAGGCGATCTTGTTGTCGGGTTGTTGCACTCGGGCGGCCGACTCTATGAATATCAGTGACATTTCCTGTCTGTTGATGACGATTCCATAATCGACTGATGACAGACTGTGAAACGTTTAGTTGTCTTGTCACATCAGCCTGCGTACTTCCGCCCTGGAGCAGACCAGTTGCTAACCCCATTTGATTCTCAGGTAAGCACCGTATAGCCAAAAACCTTCAAACTACCTTAAATAATGTTACTACGTAACCTGTAGATAGCAAAAAAGCTAACAAATGAAGAATAACACGCTTTTTTCCTGTTTGATATGGATATGTGAAATTGTACATGCGACCCTTATGGATGACTGAACAGCAGTGTACTTTCAACGCTACGATAAATTCAATACCACTAGTGATAACATGTGCATCAGTTCAAAGGCTGTCGATATAACAAATCGCCTTGTCTGTTAGTTTTAAAATAAATTGATGTTAAATGCGATCATCTGAATATCCCCTACTTATTTTGAGCAGTATATATATGCAGGGCTGTGAATGAATTTTCAACAAAGAGGAGGAAATTGCCTATCCCCTTCAAAAGACATCAGATTTTGGCATATTAGAACAAAGGCGGTACTTTTTGTTTTAGACAATTTCAATGAAAAAAAAGAGGAAATTCTCCAAAGCGGGGAATATTCAGTCCTGTATGGTTTTTACTTAATTAAGAAAATGTCTTGCCAAGCAGACAATTCACATAAAGTGTCAAGACTTACTTTCTCTGAAAAATAGATTTAGAATGTCGTCTGCTGCAAATTTTACTTCGCGACTTAAAGGTTCAAGTATGGTGCTAGATGTTATTTCACTGGCATTCACAGTAATTTGGTCAATAACATTAAAGCCTTAAAGAGAAACAGGACAATATGGAATATCTTGCCAAGACCAAAATGCTGACACCAGAACAATATTATTAACCCTTGTCATGCTAGATGAATTATGACGCCATGCCCACTTCTCATGGTCAACCAATCAGATTACTTGATCCAGGTTGTTGATACAAATTCATATACTTTATGATAAAATTGGCTTCTGAAGATCTGGGTCTACACTGATTGCCAAGATGGGGCATGTGCGGGTTCAGCAGTACAAGGGGTAATGAACCCGCCAAACAGAGAGCAACTACGATAAATACGATCAGGGTAGAAACAGATCGGCCGGCTAATTGGTTGGTTTAGAGTTTGAAAGCCCAGTCAACATTCTTAAGGTCATATGCCGAGTCGGACATGAAGAAGCAGATACTCCTATTATCTATGTGACTATGCAGCTGCCTTTTCATGAAAAGGGAAATCTACTTCTATTGTCTATGTGACAATACAGCTGCCTTTTCATGAAAAGGAAATCCGACCAACGGAGAGTGTTGAGAAGTCAGATCAGTTTCTGCAGGATTTTTATTAACTTTGGGCTTCAGACCACAGAAGATGCTGTCAAAGCAGTTGCTTACAATATGTACAGCCCAGCAAATACACAGTGTCGCAACAACGTCGTTACAACGTAACGACGTTGTTGTGACGTTGTGTGTTTGCTGGAAGTAAGCCTAACCTTGTGACAGTTGAGAATGCTCGCCACGCCATGATTAGGGATAAGTATGCTCCTAAAGATGACGAACGTCAGTTGGCAAAGATAAAATGGGCAAATGTAAGCCTTCTACTTCCTAGATATCTAAACCTGTGGATCACCACAATATTCTACAGATAAAATGTGAAAAAAATGTTGATGAGTCATTAACATAGAATCCGTTGCGTATACTGACTTCATTTTTTGTATGAGAATATATCTTCCAACCTTTTGGTCTCAACCACTTCAGCAACCCTGCCATGAGTTCTGGGACTATTAGGAGCAAGTTCTTTCATTGTTAAATCTCTTTACAAAGGTTTGGCAAACTCCTTTTCACAAGAGTGGTTAATTTTCAGAAGGGTGGTAAAACCCTTTTAAGAAAGATGGCAAAACAATTTTACAGAGTTGTCCCCCCCTGAAATGGTATATATATAGAATCTAAGTGGCATAAACTAGGTCTCTGAATCAGATGATAGTACTTCAGTAGCACATCTGCGCAGTCTCACAAGAACATATGCTTTTCCTTCACATGAGGGATAGGGCAAGGGGAAAGTCTAGCCAAAGACCTAGACACATGGCTTTGCTAAGGGGCCTGGCATGTGTACTGAAAGATTGATTTAAGGGGAAGATCACAGAGCCTTCATCTCGCAATGTAGCTTATATATTACTTGCTGTGCTGATACTGTACAGAAATATAGACAACCCCTATGCAGTCAGAACAATTTTGTTTAGCTGGAAGTGATTCATGGTGAGGATTGATTGCTAGTAAAAACATGTTTAGTCTCCTGGCAGTTTTTTTTTTGTTTACTGTGGCAAGGATGCATTTATGTTGCAGCTCCTCTGCTAATTTTACATGGGCAATCAGAGGTGTTGTTAAAGAATATTTTACTGTGTTGGGGTTTAATGGCAGGTAAACCCTTGCGGGTCATTTTGTGTGGTCTCCCAGAGAAAGGGAGGAAAGTGATAGAAGAGATAGTGGAGATGAAAGAGAAGAATAGGAAGAAACTGGGAAATGAAAGAAAGTGAAGGAATAGAAGAAATATCAACATTCCCCCTCTACCTATACCAGCTGCAAGGACAGCAAGCCTTGCCCATCCGTAAGCCAATGGACGCAGTGACAACAGCTACAGGACACTTTCGCCTCAACCAACCACCCCTTGTTAAAGAATATTCGGTGATAATTCTAAATTTTTTTTTTCTTATTTTCCCATAAAAACATTTGTGTACTCATTAAACGTGCCTCAGTGAGGTGCTTCTAGTCAGTACATGTACTCACGTTGTTTTATGGAGGACTGGAGAAAATCATTCCAGAATTATCATCAAGTACTCCTTCCTAACCCTTGTCCTGCTGACTAAATTAAGTTGCCACACCCACTTCTAATTTCCAGCCAATCAGATTACTTGATCCGAGTTTTTGATAGAAATTCAAATATTTAATGAGAGACAGTGCAGATCCAGATCAGTTGGCTTCTTCAGAAGCCAGCTGATCTGGATCTACACTGTTTGCTAAGACAGGGCATGACGTGTTCAGCAAGAGATGGGCTAACAAGTCATCTGATATATGAAATTTTAACCTCCTAGAACAAAATGGCTCTGTAGTTAAGAGCCATACCATAAAGCATTACAGATATGTGTACGTCACAACTTCTCCCAAGTTGGAGCTATATAAAACGTGTACATTTAATTCAATAAATATGCAAGCAAACTTTTATCTAAAATACAACAAAGGGCCAGGAAACGGCACGTTTTCCAAACAGACATCAAAAACAGTCCAGAGCTTCCAATTTGATTCTAAAATCGCAAGTCGAAATTCCAGTATATAAAATTTGGAAGTTTTTCTGGCGATGATGACGAATTGGTGTTTTAAAACCGTTTCAACATAATTTAAGACATATTGAGATAAAGGAAGAGTGATAATGAAAGGCTCTGTTCAGTCATGTGCTATGTCTACCTTCAGTTGGATTTGAACCGATGACCTTTAAATTCGGAGCAGTTACCACTCAATCACCGGAACTCTTCAGACCAAGATCAGATACTGTCTCAGGGCAGTGAGTTTCAGGAACTTGTCTTGGACTGCTATAGTCGACCTCGTTCTGCCAGGTTTAGGCTTGTTTGTCACTGAGCCTGTTTGGAGAAACTTCTATTTAATCCTGTACAATCTAGCTCTGTGTACGCATAGCAGCTTGATTTGCCGTGGCCCCATTTTCTAACATACCGATAACGCAGGCCCTTACTTCGACTGAAATTCTTCTTCCAGGCATTTTAAAATGACTTTTCTGAGAAATATCATTTGCAAAAATGGCACGATTTTTAAGGAGAACGATCACCTTTAAACATGCCACGATTTTTCATGTTGAACAAGCGACAAGGTGCTGTTTTCTGCAGTGTGAATTACAAGTGCAATTTTTGTATGGTGACTGACCCCCATGCACAAAAACCGGTCGATACGCCTGACTGCACAAATTCATCCGGACTTTTAAAGTGTGCAAAATTGGTCACTCAAATACTATATATGTTGTTCAAGACTCACTGATAAGCAAGAGGTCATGATTTTCCGATCAGATTTGTTTTTATTAGAGTTGGGGTTCGTCAACACTGTTAGGTCACATTAATCTACAGTAAAACCCGTGTAAGACAGCCACCTTCGAGACTGACTTTAAATAGTGTTTGATGTGGAAAAAGTTGTGTCTTATAAAGGTACATGTCATGTAATTTTGCTAGCAAAATTACATGACATGTACCTTTATAAGACAACCATCTTTCCACATCAACCACTAAGGTCTATTTCAAAGGTGGCTGTCTTACACAGGTTTTGCTGTACTCACTGTTCCTGGGCAGGCTTACTCATCTTAGTGGTTAACCAGTACATATGCACTTAGTATGGCAAGTAACTGACAACTACGTTTCTTGAATCATTGGAAAAGGGGGACCAAATGTAGAACAGAAATGATTTCATGATTACTCTCTCAGAAAAAGTTATGCGGCAGACCTGGGATTCCAGCTTACGACCCCTGAAGTCAGCTTGATGTGTTAGGTTTAATGTTAATGACGTGTCAACCCTTGTGGATCATTTTGTGTCATCTCCCAGAGAAAGGGAGAACAGAGACAGAAGAGCTATACTATAGAGGAGATAAAAGAGAGGAACTGAGGAGAAGGAGGAAAATGAATGATAGTGAAGAAACAGAAAAAATAAAAACATTCCCCACATTCCCTTATCTGCTGCAAGGATAGCAGACCTTGCCCAACTGTAAACCAATATCAGTTGGAACACCCCGGTGACTCAAGATACACGACACCTTTGCCTCATCCAACCGCCCCCAGGATATGAAGTCAGATGCACTACAAAATGCACTTTGGATCCCAGCAACTGCAGATTTGTAGATCCTGGTAAGATATTTGGCAGTCTATGACTGTGAGTGTTTGTGTTGAGGTTTTATGGCCCAATCAACCCAATGTGGTCATGTTGAGTGCGGTCAGTTTACCAAGCCACACTTTTACTGGGTAGGCTTAGTCCTCTAAGCGGTTAACCAGTATTGTGCACATTCTTTTGCCAGAAATTGACAATTGCCTTCTTGAATCAGCAGAAGGGAGAGAATGACCGTAGAAACTATTTCATGATCAATCTCCACGAAAGAATGTTTCCGACCTGGCGAGGGTCGAACCCGTTAACCTCCTGATCACGAGTTGGACGCCCATCCAACTGGGCCACCAAGGCTGGCAACTCCTTTAGTGAAAGCACTGGACTATTCTTACTCATAGCTCCTGATATGTGCTCTTTTTAACCAAAATGAATTAATAGTTTTCTTATTTCGTCACGAAAAACGTATGTTGAGGGTACTCATTAGAAAAGTGCCTCAGCTAGGCGCTTCTAATGAGGACCTTCAACATATGCATCATGAAAACATGCCTATATAATTTTGACCCGCTTTAACCCCACTTTTATTTAGCAAAACTGGGGTTTACAGAATATACATTATTTTCAGGGAGGCGGTTCCAACAAGTACCCCGAATCTATGTTTGAGCAGAAATATGAAAAATATCAGTTTTTTATATGAAAATTTTCAGTTTTTGGAGGTGAAATTTTCTATATATTTGAATAGGCCTGCTTTCGTAATGATTTTGTTGAGATATAAGAATATTACATGGATATACCATTTATCTGGAGATATGCCTATTATATGGCGTAATATACAATAAGAGGGCCATGATAGCCCTATATTGCTCACCTGAGTATCACAGCACTCAAAGAGAATATGACTTAATCAGAGGAACATTTCTGCGAAATTATTTTGAAATCAGGCCATAGGCCAGGGAGGACATGTTGTTAGCTCTAGTGGCCATTTTGTTCAGCAGAGCAGAACCATTTTAGCAATTTTGGTAAAGGGGTATAAGAGGAACATTTCTGTGAAACTATTTTGAAATCTGGCTCTTGGCCTAGGAGGAGATGTTGTTTAAAGATTTTCGTTTTGCTTTGTTTGCTCTGGATGCCATTTTGTTTAGCGGAACGGAACCATTTTAGCAATTTTGGAAGAGGGTCACTCAAGAAACATTCCTTTTAAAATAATTTCTAAATCCATTAACCCGTTTAGGAGGTGTCTTTTAAGTAAATTCTTGACAGACGCAAAGTCTATGCCCTTTTTTCGATTTTTAGCTCTGTTTTTCTTTTTTTTTTTTTTTTTGATTTAGGTTTTACGGCCCTTTCAAGAATATTTCACTTATATCGAGCCGATCGAAGGTGGGCAAAAAACGGAGAAACCGGAGAAAAACCACCTGACCATCCGTAAGCAGAACTTGGCTTTCCCACATATGACCTGAGTGAGGCTCGAACCACAGCGGTGAGTTTTAGCTCTGGTGGCCATTTTGTTAAGCCAAAGGGAACCATTTTAACAAATTTGGTCAAGGGCCATCAGAGGAACAGTTCTGTGAAATTATTTTGAAATCCGGTCTTAGGCCTAAGAGGAGATGTTGTTTAAAGGTTTTTCTATTTTTAGCTCGTGGCCATTTTGTTTAGCGGAGCAGAACCATTTTACCAATTTTGGTAAAGGGGCATTAAAGGAACATTTCTGTGAAATTATTTTGAAATCGGGCCATTAGCCTGGGAGGAGATGTTGTTTAAATATTTTTTTCTTTCTTTTTAGCTCTGGCGGTCATTTTGTTCAGCCCAGCTGAACCATTTTAGCAGTTTTGGTAGAGGGTCACTCAAAGAACATTCTTGTAAAATTATTTCAAAATCCATTTACCCTTTTAGGAGGAGATAGTCTCTTAAATAGAGTGTTGATAGACATATGAGTCTACGCCCTTTTTCTTTTTTGAGTTCTGGTGGCCACTTTGTTCAGCCAAATGGAACCATTTTAGCAATTTTGGTAAAGGGTCATCAGAGGAACATTTCTGTGAAATTATTTTGAAATCCGGTCATAGGCCTAAGAGGATATATCTTTTAAAGGTTTTTCTATTTTATTAGCTCTGGCGGCTATTTTATTTAGCAGAGTGGAACCATTTTAGCAACATTTCTGTGAAATTATTTTGAAATCAAGCCACTGGCATGGGAGATGTCGTTTAAAGGTTTTTTTTGTTTTTAGCTCTGGTGGCCATTTTGTTTAGTGGAGCGGAACCATTTTAGAAATATTGGTAGAGGATCACTCAAGGAACTTTCCTGTAAAATTATTTCAAAATCCATTAACCCATTCAGGAGATGTCTCTTAAGTAAATTGTTGACAGACGCATGACAATCTATACCCTTTTTCTATTTTTAGTTCTGGCGGGCATTTTGTTCAGTAGAGCCAAACCATTTTAGCAATTTTGGTAAAAGAGCATTAGAGGAACATTTCAGTAAAATTATTTTGAAATCAGGCCCTTGGCCTAGAAGATGTATTTTAAAGGGTTTTTCTATTTTTAGCTCTGGCGGCCATTCTGTTTAGCGGAGGGGAACCATTTTAGCAATTCAGAGGAACATTTCTGTGAAATTATTTTGAAATCAGCCATTGGCCTGGGAGGACCTGTCGTTTAGTTTTTTTTTTTAATTTTAGCTCTGGGGGCCATTTTGTTTAGCAGAGCGGAACCATTTAAGAAATTTTGGTAAAGGGCCATGAGAGGAACATTTCTGTGAAATTATTTTGAAATCGAGTTATTGGCCTGGGAGGAGATGTTGTTTAAAGGTTTTTTCTATTTTTAGCTCTGGTGGCATCTTGTTTAGCAGAGCAGAATCATTTAGACAATTTTGGTAGAGGGTCATCTAAGGAACAATCCTGTGAAATTATTTCAAAATCCATTCTGTGGCCTAGGAGAAGAAGTCGTTTTAAGGTTTTTCTATTTTTAGCTCTGGTGGCCATTTTGTTTAGCGGAGCAGAACCATTTAGGCAATTTTGGTAGAGGGTCACCCAAGGAACATTCCTGTAAAATTATTTCAAAATCCATTCACTGGTTTAGGAGATGTCTTTTAAGTAAATTTTTGACAGATGGACGACGAACGACGGACAAAAACCGGTCACAAAAGCTCACCTTCTGCCTTTGGCTCAGATGAGCTAAAAAAAAAAAACAAAAAAAAAAAAAGCTTTTTTTTATCTATTTCTTACTTTATTTTTAACAGCTTCTGATGTGCCTTTTTGTTAAACATTTTGCATGCTGGGTAAAAATTTCAGCAGCGGACACTGTTCAAATATTTTCTTATTTTTTCCCAAACTGTTGAATACTATCTTTGTGATACTGTAAGAAAACAATTTGTCATCTGCTGGATTTGCCCAGACTGCTTCATGTTAACCCTAAAACTGCTAAATGAAAGAGCAATAGATGACATTCTAGCTTACCTATTATTTTTCAGAGAAAATAAGACTTGACATTTCATGTGAATTGTCTGCTACAGACAATTCATATCAAATGTGAAGACTTTTCTCTTAAAAAAATCAAAAAAAAAAAAAAAAAAAAAAAAAAATCAAATAGCCGTCTTCTTGTTGTAATTAGCACTTTAAGGGTTAGAAGCCTCAAATCATGCAGTATTATATTTCTTATACCACCACATTAATGATGTAAACATCATTCTGTCATATTCAGCCATTATTTTTCAATTCAATTAGTAAACTAAAATTCAGTTATACAGTCACATCCTACACCAGTTCTACATCACTTGTGTTTGCCTTTCTCTGTTTCTTTCTTAAGATCTATCATTTGTTCTGAAAAATACAAAAAGAAACTTGAGTACTGCTATAACATAACATAGGGAACACCAACCACTATCACTTTCATGCAGGATCTTCCATCACATGATGGAACCAAGAAAGCTTTGAGGCTAAATCTCTGAATACAGCTTCGGGGCTGATGATCTATTACCCCCTTTTTTTTACAGTAAGCACTTCCCTCTACATTTAATTATACGGAGAAATTTGGAAAGTCATTTATCTAATTATACTGGGCAAGTATATACCTTTATCACTCTGTTGTGTAATTCAGCAGAAGACAAATTGATGATATTTTTCTTATTTTTTCCGAGGAAACAGGATTTGAGTTTTCATGCAAATTGTCTCCAATGGATTGGAGACAATTTGTATGGAATCTCAAATCCTGTTTTCTGTGAAAAATAAGAAAAATATTTCAAAAGTTCTGCTGAAAAATTTTATCCATTGCCCTAAGTGTTAACAGCCTCCATACAAGCACTTAAGTGATTGGCAAGAGCCTTGATGACACTGAACATAAAAATGTTATATCTTGATGTCATTATTGAGACTCCATGGGAAGAATGCCATCTTCCTTTCCACCGATTATATAGGGTAAGATAATTAGGGTAATGATTTAACCCCTAAATGCCAAGAAACCTGCATCTGAAAATGTGGTCTGTTTAAGTTGTCTGCTGAATATTCTTGCAAACTTTTCAAACCTATTTCTTCATACCAGCAAACAGTGTGGGCCCTGATCAGACTGCTCCTGATCTGTTCGTTTGTGTTGAGGTTTTATGGCCCAGTCAACCCAATGGGGTCATGTAGAGCGTGGTCAGTTTACCTAACCACACGTTTACTGGGCAGGCTTAGTCCTCTAAGCGGTTAACCAGTATTGTGCACATTCTTTCGCCATAAACTGACAACTGCCCTTCTTGAATCAGCGGAAGGGAGAGAATGACAGTCCACACTGTTTGCAAAAATGACTTTTAAAATCACAAGCAGATGACAAAGCAAATGACAATCATTGCGATTAAAGGGATTATACATAAGCAGTATGTCTAGGAATCAGGTCTCCTTTCTACATAATTTTGTCACCCCTTCCTCTCCGCACCCCCCCCCACCTCCCCCACCATACTCCCAAAAAAAAAACAAGAATTCCGCGGAAGGCTTCATCGCACCTGCTGGGGTAAAAGTCACAGGAGACAAAGCAAATGACAATCATTGCGATTTAAGGGATTATACATAAGCAGTATGTCTAGGAATCAGGTCTACTTTCTACATAATTTTGTCGCCCCTTCCTCCCCCCCCCCCCACCCCCTCCCCCACCATACTCCCAAAAAAAAAACAAGAATTCCGTGGAAGGCGTCATCGCACCTGCTGGGGTAAAAGTCACAGGAGCCACAATCAGGATGTGGTTATTAAATAAGTTTATTTCATTCTTAGCAGTGCTTACTTGGAAAACTGGGTTGAAAAAAATGTAGACAAAGTGCCTAGTGGGGCACATATATTCCAGGCCAGTCCCATTCCCTCTAATGGCTATATCTTCAGCACTGACTTTTCGTATCATACAGCTCATGATAATGGAACATTGACATAAAATGTGTAAGTCACTGGAGCATGAAATATAGGTCAAGGTCAGGGGTCAAGGTACCTGCTAATTCAGTACGTCAAGGAGAAGCACAATGCAAGGTATGGTGGTTGCAGGCCTTATAGTTGAGGAGATATTAAACATCAACGTAAAATGTGTCAAATATAGGTCAAGGTCACCGGGTCAAGGTACCTGCCAAGCCAGTGCAATGAGGTGAAGCACTATGCAAGGTTTAGTGGTTGTAGGTCTTATATTTGAGGAGATACCGAACATAAAATGTGTCAAAGTCACTGGAGTGCACAATATAGGTCAAGGTCACCAGGTCAAAGTACCTGCCGAGTCAGTACATCGAGAAGTGCTAGCCTATATAAGGTTTGGTGGTTGAAGGCCTTACAGTTGAGGACATATGGAAGGGTGATGTTAAAGGTGTAAAAGTCAATGGAGCGTGAAATATAGGTCAAGGTCACCCAGTCAAGGTACCTTCCGAGTCCGTACATTGAGGAGAAGCACTATGCAAGGTTTGATGGTTGTAGGTCTTATAGTTGAGGAGATATTGAATGTTGACATAAAATGTATAACAGGCACTAGAGCGCAAAATATAGGTCAAGGTCACCGGGTCAAGATACCTGCCAAGTCAATACATCAAGGAGAAGCACTATGCAAGGTTTGGTGGCTAGAGGTCTTTCACTTGAGGAGATCTGGAACGTTGACATAAATTATGTCAAAGTCACTGCAGCCAAAATATAGGTCAAGGTCACCAGGTCAAGGTATCTGCCAAGTCAGTACATTGAGAAGAAGCACTTTGCAAGGTTTGATGGTTGTAGGCCTTATAGTTGAGGAGATATAGAACGTCGACGCAAAATATGTCAAAGTCACTGGAGCCCAAAATATAGGTCAAGGTCATCAGGTCAAGGTACCTGCCAAGTCAGTACATCTAGGAGAAGCACTATGCAAGGTTTGGTAGTTGTACGCCTTATAGTTGAGAAGATCTGGAACATCAACGTAAATTGTATCAAAGTCAATGGAGCGCAAAATATAGGTCAAGGTCACTGGGTCAACATACCTGCCAAGTCAGGAGGTCAGGGAGATGTGTCATACAAGGTATGATGGTTGTTGTAGAATTGTAGTTGATTAGAATACTAATTTTGACCTAAATGTCAAACTTAGACATAACAGAACTGTTAATAGACAGACAGACAGACCGACAAACGGACAGACGAATGGAAGGCGGGCACCTATGTCGCAAAGTCAGGAGGTCAGGGAGATGTTTCATACAAGGTTTGATGGTTGTTTAGTCTTGTAGTTGATTAGAATACTAACTTTGACATAAATGTCGAACTTCGACATAACAGAACTGTTAACAGACTGACAGACGGACGGACAAACAGACAGACGAATAGAAAAGTGGGCACCTATATCGCAAAGTCGGGAGGTCAGGGAGATGTTTCATGCAAGATTTGATAGTTGTTTAGTCTTGTAGTTGAATAAAATACAACTTTGACATAAATGTCGAACTTCGACATAAATGTTGACAGACAGACGGACAAATGGACAGACATACGGAAAAGCGGACGCCTATGTCACAAAGTCAGGAGGTCAGGGTGATGTTTCATTTAAGGTTTGATGGTTGTTAAGGCTTGTAGTTGATTAGAATACTAACTTTGACATAAATGTCAAACGTCGACATAAATGTTGGCAGACATGGGACGGACAGAAAATCAGACACCTATATCGCACCCTGCTAGATGCAGGTGCGATAATGACTTTTAAAATCACAACCAGATGACAAAGCAGATGACAACCATTGCGATTTAAGGGATTTTATACATAAGCAGTATGTCTAGGAATCAGGTCTCCTTTCTACATAATTTTGTTGCCCCTTCCCACCCCACACTCCCCCACCAGTCCCCCACTATAAATCAGTTTTTCTTCTGCTGACTTTGAAAATTAGGTCAAGGTCACCAAAATCTAAACAGTTCTTTATATCTCAATTATACATACATTCATGACTAGAAAAAGTGTCTATAGGACACGGATGCCCCCGCCAAATGCCATTCAGAAAAAGGGTTTATATGTAATTGTAACAGGTATAACATGAAGTTATTATTAAGGCCCGGACACAGTTTACTATATGGAACTAAGTCAAGGGAAGATAATTCAAAAACAAAAAAACGCAAGAGTTGTCTTCCTTGTTCATGACACATCGTCTCAATGTGATGCATGCACCTGTAAAGTTTCATGAATATATTCCATATGGTTTAAGAGTTATGGTCCGGACACGGTTAACTATATGGAACTAAGTCAAGGGGAAATAATTCAAAAACCAAAAATGCCAGAGTTGTCTTCCTTGTTCATGACACATCGTCTGAATGTGATGCATGCACCTGTATAGTTTCATGAATATATTCCATACGGTTTAGGAGTTATGGCCCGGACACGGTTTACTATATGGAACTAAGTCAAGGGAAGATAATTCAAAAACAAAAAATGCAAGAGTTGTCTTCCTTGTTCATGACACATCGTCTCAATGTGATGAATGCACCCATAAAGTTTCATGAATATATTCCATATGGTTTAGGAGTTCTGGCCCGGACACGGTTTACTATATGGAACTATTGATTGTGTTGGGGTTTAACGACACGTCAACCCTTGAGGGTCATTTTGTGTCGTCTCCCAGAGAAAGGGAGAAAAGAGATAGAAGAGAGAGTAGAGGAGATGAAAGAGAGGGACAGGGAAGAAAGAGGAACAGGAATGAAAGTGAAGAAACAGAGGAAATAAAAACATTCCCCCTCTACCCTTACCCACTACAAGGATAGCAGGCCTTGCCCAACTGTAAGCCAATATTAGTTGGACGCCCCAGTGATGTAAATATATGGAACTAAGTCAAGGGGAAATAATTCAAAAACCGAAAATGCAAGAGTTTTCTTCCTTGCTCATGACACTTCTTCTCAGTGTGATGTGATGCATGCACTGGTAAAGTTTCATGAATATATTTCATACGGTTTAGGAGTTATGGCCCGGACACAATTAACTGTATGGAACTAAGTCAAGCGGAAATAATTCAAAAACCAAAAATGCAAGGGTTGTCTTCCTTGTTCATGACACATCGTCTCAATGTGATGCAGGCACTGGTAAAGTTTCATGAATATATTTCATACAGTTTAGGAGTTATGGCCAGGACACAGTTAACTATATGGAACTAAGTCAAGTGGAAATAATTCAAAAACCAAAAATGCAAGAGTTGTCTTCCTTGTTCATGACACATCGTCTCAATGTGATGTATGCACCTGTGAAGTTTCATGAATATATTCCATACGGTTTGGGAGTTATGGCCCGGACACGAAGTGGGGCGTACGGACGGACAGACGGACGGACAGACAGACGTATGGGACACACAGGGGTAATACTTAATGCCCATCCGCTATTCTTCGAATAGGCGGGGGCATAAAAATTTGGTAAGATTCACAAAGTATTGTGCAGACAAGAAAGTGCTGACACCAATGGGATCCACAGCAAAATCAGTATGTTCCATGTTCCCCTTCCCGTACGAGGAGGAGGTGGGGGGGGTGGGGGTGCATAATTCAAATTACATGTATGTTTATAAATGCATTGTCACATGCCAATTTTCCACCATAGCTCCAGGTAAGTGGGAGTATCCACAAAATATTTTTCTTAGTTCTCGACAAAAATATATGGTTTGGGTACTCATTAGAAGTGCCTCTGTGAGACACTTCAACTGAGAACCACAACATATGTTTTTGTGGATATACATGTATAAGAAAACCATAAATACTTTTTGGTTGAAACCAGCACTTTATCGGGAGGTTTGTTCCATACCAACGCCCTTTTGAACTTACGTCTTGAAAATTCTTCATGTTCCTTTGCTAATCTTGTCTTCCTGGCAGCTTTTAGTTGGTCCCACTCATCCTGTATGGGTCTCTCTTTACGTTCCAAATAATCTGCAAAAGTAAAATCAAGGTTCTTTCTAATCTGATAAAAGTTTATGAGTTAAAAGTACATAAAACTAGAGCAAGTGCCCAGAGGGTCACGAATACCCCCGGTCAGTGCCATTTCTTAATTATGATGTAAGGCAAAATATACATGTAGTTAACAATGTCAGTCTCTGAGTGACACTGATCTATTATCCCAAGTACAACTTTTCTGGAGTAAATAGTCTTCAAGACATTAAGCAAATTTGCTGGACCATAAAATATAGGTCTCTGACCTACATATACTTGAGAAGTTAATCTGGGCCCAGTTGTTCAAAGCGACGTTAGCTTAACAAACTCGTTAAGTGTCATTTCATTAACTGGTTTAGCAGATTCAATATACAATATTCTGGTATTTTTTGCTGAAAAAATGTGAGCAGCTTTTGCATTGCAAAAGCTACTCACATTTTTTCAGCAAAAAATTTCAGCATATTTGCATATCACTTGATGTAAATTTAAACGAATCGTTAACTAACGACATGGTTAGTTTTGAACACCTTGGCCCTGATGTTCACACTGATCCATTATACCATTACCATTATACCATTGATCCATTATACCATTACCATTACCCGTACCTCAAATTTACGAAATCTACGAACAGTTCTTTTCGTAAATGAGTGGATTCTTTCGTATTTTGGTGTAATTTTGTCCAGAGATTGCGTATATTCTTGCAGTTTGTTACGAAGGTTTGCAGAAATCTGTATATTTACGAACAAATTTCTGTACATAGGCAGCAATATATTTGTAGCTGTCTACAAACAAATGGAGCATTCTCCGCACTCTGAACGGATTACTTCGTAAAACTGTGGACTTAACATTTTTCAGTGAGGAACAGTTCATAGAATATAGACTTAAACTTATTTCAGTTTGTATATGTATGGAGATTACTGGACTTAGAAATTTTTTAGACCAAATGAGAACATAGAATATAACTTAACCAATTTTTGGTTCAAAGTCTTTCTTAGCATTCGGAGTGCGCTTAGAGACCTTTGTAATTTAATATGCATAACAGATTCACAGAAGAATTTGTTGCCATGGATACAAAATGGTATCAATTAAGATATCATAAAAGTAGTTGCTTTATTGCTTTGAAACCAAAAAGTTCAGTCAGATACAGAGCTTCTCTGAGCCTGCAGTGATTTATTTACAATTGTATACCTATGCGTCCCAGGACTCGCTTGGGCTATATAAAGTGAGTCCTACTAGAAAATCATTGCATCTATTACAGAATTTTCCACTATAACCTTGCGAGTCCTGGGACTCGCTGAGATTTAAAATGTGAGTCCCAAAGCAAACATGTGAGTACGGGACTCGGGATGCGCAGGTAAAAAAAATCACTGCTGAGGCAACATAAATATAAAACTAGTTCATTAGTGAATTTAAATTATGGACTAGAAATACATATACTTGGTTTTTGTGTAAGTAAGTAAGTAATTTATTCGTGATTCTGGCCTCCGGCCCATAACAAAATAATACAAACATATATACAACATACAAAACATAGTACATGCATGAATACTATAAAGCATCAGTTACAGACAAGTTCCTTTTTCGTTTTTCAAAGGCATAATATATATATGATGCTAATGACTGAATCAATTTGGAGTTGGATGTTGCCAGTAACATGGTAAATTTATGCCAGTTTGGTTGTCTATAATACTTTAGCAGTATGTATTGACATCGTAGGTCGTTATATTCGTTACATAATAAAAGAAAATGATATTCGTCCACAATGGAGTTAGGACAAAATTTACAGAGATGTTGTTCCCTTGGTATTCCTCTGTACCTAGCCCTTTCAATTTCAAGTGTGTGACATGATAGTCGCAGACTTGCAAAAGCATTTCTAAATTTAAAAACATTTAAGACATCAGAGTAGAAAAACCACTGTTGAAAATTTTGATGCAAACATTTTGTACCTGTGTCAAATATCATTCAAGATCACCAAAATTGTGATAGTTGTACTTCATTATACATTTTAGGATGTTGCCACTCTCCATCTTGTTATATTCCCAAAGAAATAGAAGATATTCACTTATTCTATTAAGTTTCCATTTCAAAGGTTCCTTTTTTCTTGTTATATTTCCCCAAAAATAGAAGATATTCATATTGACTTATTCTAGTAAACTTCCATTTCAAAGGTTCCTTTTATATTGGCAAACATAGAGATGTAAGGAATTTAGTCCTGGTGACCTTGACATTTGCCCTCAGGATCATCTACTGGCAGTGCTTGCATTAAGGGAAGTCTGGGAGTCAGAGACTCCCAAAAATTGCGCTTGGACTTCCATAAATCAAGGCCAGGAAGTTAGGGACTCCCAACTTTTAAAGATACATGTATTTAGTCATTTATAACAAAAATTTAGAATGAATTTAATTGTTATTTAGCTTAACAATGGCAGTTTTACTCCATAAATGAGAGTTTAAGAATACTGAGGCTGAATTTCTGAAAGTGAGGGAAAAGTGAGTGAAAAAATTTGATCACCAGGACTTCCAGATATTGAAGCTAGGAAGTCCTGGGACTTCCTGATTTTGACAGTTAGTGCAAGCACTGTACTGGGGAGGACCAACATCTCTACTAAGTTTGGCCCCAGAGCGGGGCCATTTTTGGTCCGAACAATCTTGGCAGGGTGAAGCTATGTACCAAACATCACAGACCCGGGCCTTCTGGTTTCAGGTAAGAAGATTTTTAAAGGTTATATAAGTCTTTGTAAAACATGTCAGCCCCAGGGCGGGGCCATTTCTTGCCCCAGGGCAATAATTTGAACAATCTTGGAAGAGGTACACTAGGTGAAGCTTATATATCAAATATCAAAGGCCTGGGCCTTCTGCTTTCAGACAAGAAGTGTTTTTAAATTTTTTCCCTATTTGGGTCTATGTGAAACAAGTGACCTCCTGTGCGGGGCCATTTTTGACCCCAGGGCTATAATATGAACAACTTTGGTAGAGGTCCACTAGATGAAGCTACATACCAAATATCAAAGACCTGGGCCTTCTGGTTTCAGACAAGAAGTTTTTTTTAAGTTTTCAGTTAAAAGCTCCTGTGACCTACATATGTAGATGTGCAATGGACCAGAACAGTTTGAGCAATTTTGTAGAGGGTCACCCAAGTAACATTTCTGTGAAATTATTCTATAATCTGTCCAGCAGTTTTAGAGAAGTTGTTTAAAGCAAAAGTTGTTGAAGCACGGACAGATGGACGCGCGGATGGATGATGGACAAAGACCGATCACAATACCTCACCTTGAGCACTTTGTGCTCAGGCGAGCTAAAACCTGCACTGCAAGTCTGCCAACTAATGATCTTCTTTGGTTTTTCTGTCAATTTTACTGTATCACATTTTATGTCTATCATGTCTACAGTGAAATAATTTCTGACGTAAACATATCAATATTCTAGATTGTGTATCAGTACAGTATCAATGGGTAAAAAAATACTGATATGTCGATACTGAGATATTCAATGAGAGCTCTAAGGTTTAACAGTCATTTGGAAATGGACTTGAATGTTAAGGTGGTTACAATTTAGATAGCAAAATAGTTAGACTATGAAAGGAAGGGCATATGATCAGCATTGAAATAAGTGCCTTATCTGGAGTTATGCTGGAACTCTGTACAATATATCAATGAATTAACCCTTGTAATGCTGAATAAATTAAGATGCCAAACCCACTTCTAATTTCCAGCCAATGAGATTACTTGATGCAGGTTTTTGATAGATATTAACATACTTAATGACAAACAATGCAGATCCAGATCAGTTGGCTTCTTCAGAAGCCAACTGATCTGGATCTACACTTTTTGCTAAGACGGGGCATGTCATGATCAGCAAGAGAAGGGTTAAGACCTTGATCAACCTGGATGAACAGTGATGATGAAAGTAGTATACCCCTACCCCTGGTCCAATTTTAATCATGTCACTTTTCAAGATAATATGAATAGTACATTATACAAAATTTCAACTTACTGTATCTAGTACGACCATAAAGAAAGCCGAATATTAAAGCTGACCATCTTGCAGCCTGAAATTAAACAACATACGTCTACTGTGCTAACTGAAAACATTGATTTCACATTGCCAATATCAGAAACCATTTGTCTTTTCTGTTCCTCTGCTTTGTTTTCAAATATTTACTGTAAAATTATTTTATGGTCAAAATTTGGCCAAAAATAGGTCTAACCCATGTAAAGTACTGATTTTTTTTTTAACTTTATTTTTTGTTTTTCTTTATGGGTTTTAAATAACAATATTGTGAAAATTTCAGAAAACTTGAACAAGGAGAACATTTTGAACCTGCCACAAGTTTATCTACCCTGACAATCTCTGTATATATTGCAGCCATTTCTACTATGGGAAAAAATGAAAATATTTGATTTTGTTTTTTTTTTAAACCAATGAACAGAATCAAACTTTTTGTGTATACACAGTTACAACAAATGTTTTTCAAATGTTTGCAAATTTATATGACTTTCTTCTGTGTAAAGTGCCATGCAAAAAAACCGACCTTCCAAAAGATATTGAAATGACAGTAGCAGTGAGTGACACAAGGTTGACTGATGTATTACCTAGGACAGTGCTCCAGCTAGGATTTGAGGGCAGAGGGGTGTGGGGTAGGGCACTTTTTGCGTGGTCATACAAGAATGAGAGCACCATGCGTCATTTGATGTGATTAGTATCAAGACATGTTACAAAATATAATCCCATTCCACAATAAATACCTCAAAAATAGAGTACATATAAAACTGACATTTAAACACTGACAACTTTTTTAATTTTGGTCCAATTTTCATGAAATTTTCACCAAAATGTAGGGTTTTATGTCTGGAGTTGAAATAAGACAGAGGCCAGCTTAAGAAGGGCAGAGGGGCGGCAACAGAGGGCAAGAGGGGCGGCCCTTCCCTCCATATAGTGGGCTAGCTGGAGCACTGTAGGATGTGTATAAAATGCTAGCATAATAGAAATGCATTAAACACTAAACAAGAGGTGTCTTGGATTTTGAACCCTAGCATAATCCCCCGGCATGAACCCCGGGGTTGATACCTATGGACACTTAGACGACCCTTCCAGGCACCCATGTTCTGAATACATGTATGACAGCTTGTTGACAACTGACTACTAAGATATAAGCATATTGAAAAACTTAAACACAGCAATAGAGCATTTTACAAAGGTGTCCTAGATTTTAACCCCTAGCCCCCCCTCCCCCCCACCCCCCGGGGCATGAACCCAAAGGTGTGTTCTTATGAAATGGCAGACAACCCTCCCAAGCACCCATGTTCCAAATATGAATGGTCTATGGTAAGTGACTGTTGAGATATAAGCATTTGAGAAACTTTAACGCAGTGTGACTGGAACGCACACATGGACCTGAGTGACAACAGCTCTCGGAGTCTCTTTGTACTTTGTACATCCGAACTAAAAATGCTGTTCCCCATCCCATTTCTCATGGACCCGACTTGTAAAGCAATTGCAGTTAACTCCCTCTTAATAGGCAATTGCAGTTAGCTCTCTTAACACAGAAAATGTCACTAAAACATAAGTCTAGGATTAGTTCGATCCCCGGTCACGGCATTAAGATTTTGTTCACCTGTTACATGCATATCATGACAAACTGTGTTTACAAATTGCATGGTATAAACACAGTGAATATGTAAGATGAGAATGCTTAGCAAAGCACACTGAACACTCGTCTGCCGTTACCCCACCACCTTCTTTGTTGCGATTGATGTGTCCACTATTACACTTGTTTGATTTAAACAAAGGAATAAGTATACACTAAAATGGTTCAAGTATAACGAGTACCCTGATTAAAGGAGACACATTCTGCGGAGGCAGTTTTGTCAAAGGATTCGGTAGAAACACCATTTTTGAGGATTAGCAAGGTCACAACCAGTCCTACAGTGTTTATCTCCCTTGACAGACTATTTGTTCGGTATCCGTGTCAAAGGGTCGGCCTAATTGCAGACAAGAACCGACAAATGCCAACAAAAAGCATTTATTTATTTGTTGTTTTTTTTTTTTTTTTTTTTTTAGCTATTTCTTATAAAATATTATTTCAAGTAAAGTCAAGTAAAGTTTATTTAAAGTCGGTTTGGTTTATACAACAGGTTAACATAAGCTTAAAGCTGTTTCTATCGACTATATAACATGCATACTATATAATAACTGAGCCAATGAACTATCAATCAGTCAAGCAGATTTTGCTACCATGCACCAGAGGCACATACAGACAGCGCCGCCTATGAACTACTTTGGGCCTAGTAATATGTATGTATCAGCTCCACCTAGCTGGAATTTAATGAACACAGTTTAGTGATCAGCAGCCAATGAGACAAAATTATATGGCACGACCTATGTATATGTATATGCGGCAACAAGTTAGGCCGTCAAATTTTGTTCATCGTATCAACCACCACCCGGCCATATCAAGTTGCAAACAGCACGCCCAGTCAAACGGATCATCGGCATGCAGAACTATGAACGTACCTCCATCACATCCCACTATAACCCAGCTACACTACCCTTCCCAGCTTAACACTGGAAATAAACCTGTCCAGGATCAGATGAACAGTCATCCACTACCTCACAAGATACCTCGACCATTAGTTGACGAGACTTTCCCCCATAGCGGGGGCTCTATATGTTCTTGATAACAAAAGAGGAGTGATGCGCAGATCCAGGACCATTCCTGGAACGTCACAAAATATAATTCTGGATATAATGGTACAAATTGTCCTCAGAAAAGACATTTCAAGGACAGTTCAATAAAAGACAATACTAGTAATCAGATAGAAAGTCAGAAAAATCCCTCGGTCAGTGGCAGCAAGAAACATTGCGGTATGAAAGTGAATAGTCCAAATGGGCTAGCTTCAGTGTCCAGTTCGGCTGGGGTAGAACCTTTCAGGCCTGAATAAAGCTGGAGATAACAACACTGAATCTCAGGTAATAGGCAGCTCGTCCCCCGTGACGTCGCTAAAGAAGGATTACTGTAGCGCTGATAATGAACGTGAGAACGTTTTATCCATACCCCTAATGAAACACAATCCCCCCCCCCCCGCTCCCCCCAGAGATCGTTCAAGGAATGCAGCTGGAAGAAATAAGGGAATTGGTCTAGTAACTTGCAATATTAAAGGGATGGTGCCAAACTTATTATATTTTCAAAAACATTGTAAGCAATATGAAATCGTGTGTATACAGGAATATTGGCTTTGGAGTTTTCAAGATGATGAATGTAATATATTTGCTCCTGAAAAAGACTACTTTATTAGATGTTCAGATCAAACTGACCAGACTGTAGGTTTCAGACTCCCAAGAGGGAAAGGTAGGTAGCTATATTTTGGCCTAAACGTTGGCCTAGTAAAATTAAAAGACTCAATGAAGGAAATGAAAGAATGGTGGCAATTGAAATATATGGAAATGAAAATATGTGTATTATAAATGTTTACATGCCAACAAACAATACTTCAATGAGCTCACATCTAGAGTTTACAAAATGTCTGGATATTCTTCACAATATAATTACAAAATATAGACTGACTCACAAGATTATTCTATGTGAAGATTTCAATGGAACTCTGCTTGAAGCTAGACCGTATAACAAGCATGACAAATTATTACAAACTTTTGTAAAAAAAAGAGTGCAGATTATATTTCATTTCCTTTGGGATCATTGGGCCCATTGTGGAATCTTTGAAAATGGACTTCAGCTCATGTATACGCTAGAGGGCGTAAGTAGTGTTGCAAACTTCATTATTGCTTATGAAGAGTCTCGGTAGAACGTCTCCCCGTACTTCACCATAGTGCAGATTATATTTCATTTCCTTTGGGATCATTGAGCCCATTGTTGAATCTTTGAAATGGAGTTCTGCTCATGTTTACGCTAGAGGGCGTAAGTAGTGTTGCAAACTTCATTACTGCTTATAAAGAGTCTCAATAAAACCGAGACTCCCATTTTCTTATCTGTAGTGTGTTCTTTGTTTCCAAAGGCAATCTTTTTTAGGTTTATCTTACTACACTGCAGCTGGTATTAGTGCCGTGTGGCGGCGGTAAAACGTCTCCGCATACTTTACCATAGTGCAGATTATATTTTTCATTTCTTTTGGGATCATTGGGCCCATTGTGGAATCTTTGAAAATGGAGTTCTGCTCATGTATACGCTAGAGGGCGTAAGTAGTGTTGCAAACTTCATTACGGCTTATGAAGAGTCTCAATAAAACCGAGACGCCAATTTTCTTATCTGTAGTGTGTTCTTTGTTTCCAAAAGCAATCTTTTTGACGTTTATTAGACATACCCCTATGAAAGAATATACTTTTAAGCACAATTCCGGAAACAACAGTTCACAAATAGACTAATGTATATTCTCTCTTTAAATCCGAATAACGTTCAGAATTATCATCTTGGAGGTAGGAATGGTGAGAATTCTTCGAATCACGTGAAAGTTGCTTGTGGCATGTTGGTGACGCCACCTGTTGAACACTCGTTGCCTCAAACGAAATCTTCACTAACTATCAAAAAGCTTCAGTGGGATAAGACAAATCGTGTTCTTTATGAAAATATCCTAGAAATGGAACTGGAAAATGTTAAGCTAAAAGTCACTCGAAAAACTCAATAGACCAAAGACTGAGTCATTTGAACACCATATTAATGAATGCGGCTGAAAAAGCTGTGCCTAGTAAGACAATTGCATTTAAAGGGTACAACTTGGAAAGCATAACCCACGGTTGAGGAACTGCTTGGTGTTAGTAAAGAGAAATATAAACTCTGGGATTTGTTTCATGTTTTATGCCTAGTTGTCAACCCAATCATTGTTGATAGCTATGCTTTCACTCTTTAATAGCACGACGGCGGTTCGGGCCTCAGACTCAATGACGGCCTCTTCCTAAAACTTTAACCAGTGGGTTGGGGCTTGACGATATGTCTTTGGCTTGGCCCGCCGTGGTTCACCTATTGGTTTTCATTTACTCTGGCATACAGTAGAATTATCCATGGGTACACGTCTTTGTTTATTATAGTGATAAATTTGATTTTTATGTTTTCGCTTTGATGCATGGACTGATTTGGGAGCCTTTATGCGAACGGAATTTTTATGTATTTCTGTATTAAGAGTAGCATCGGGACCCAGGCTGGTTGGCTAGCTGTAAAAGTGCTTTAAACCCCACGGTGGTTTACTCTACTGACCGTTCTAAGGCGGTGGTCCCGGTGTTAGTCTTACTCTTTGGTGCTTTGTGGTTTATTCTGCGAGGCGATTTGTTGTATGTCTTACCTTGTGTCATTTTGTTCTTGTGTTTTTCAGTCCTTTTAGCATTGCGATTACCTCGCTTGGGGAAGACAGAGCTAATCTTAGTGCTTTTCGTATGTTCGATCGATTTGCGCTTGTTTGGCTTTGTCGGTTTCCTCTTCCTCTTGATGTCTGGGAAGGGCTGCGGTTTGTGATTGTGGCACTCCCTGGACTTTTCTCTTACATTTTTTACCTTGTGTCATTTTTTCTTGTGTTTTTCAGTCCTTTTAGCATTGCAATTACCTAGCTCGGGGTAGAGAGCTAATCTTAGTGTTTTTCGTACGTTTGCTCGATTTGTGCTTGTTTGGCTTTGTCGGTTTCCTCTTCCTCTTGGTGTCTGGGAAGGGCTGCGGTTTGTGATTATGGCACTCCTTGGACTTTTCTCTTACCTTTTTTGGCATTATGTCAGAACATTTGAAATACGCTGGAAATGCTCTTGTTGATGACATTACTAACCTGTTTAATCTTATACTGAATGAAAAACAAGTACCAAAGGCATTTAAAACCGGAATATTGACCCAATTTTTGAAAAAAGTCAAAGGATCCCACAAACATGGATCATTACCGCGGAATAGTGACGCCTATCATAAGAATGCTCTTTGAAATTGTTATACTGCCGCGAATATCCAAGACATTTGAACAGTCATCTTTACAATTCGGCTTTACAAAGATTGATAATCTCTGAAGCTGGAGCGGAAGTTAAAATGAACTCATGTGCTCCCCTGTTTCTTGTGACTTTGGATAGCCAAAAGGCGTTTGAGAGCAATTCAGAAAATTTATAAACCGTTATAAAAGAATTGGCTATAGCCTGGATATTATACGACAGACTGCATGCCTAGTTGTCAACCCAATCATTGTTGATGTCTATGCTTCACTCTTTAATTGCACAACGGCGGTTCGGGCCTCAGACTCAATGACGGCTAAGTAAAACTTTAACCAGTGGGTTGGGGCTTGACGATATGTCTTTGGCTTGGCCCGCCGTGGTTCAACTATTGGTTTTCATTTACTCTGGCATACAGTAGAATTAGCCATGCGTACACGTCTTTGTTTATTATAGTGATTAATTTGATTTTTATGTTTTCGCTTTGATGCCTGGACTGAGTTGAGAGCCTTTATGCGAACCGAATTTTTATGTATTTCTGTATTAAGAGTAGCATTATGACCCAGGGTGAAGTTGGCTAGCTGTAAAAGTGCTTTAATCCCCCCGGTGGTTTACTCTACTGACCGTTCTAAGGCGGTGGTCCCGGTGTTAGTCTTACTCTTTGGTGCTTTGTGGTTTATTCTGCGAGGCGATGTGTTGTATATCTTACCTTGTGCCATTTTGTTCTTGTGTTTTTCAGTCCTTTTAGCATTGCGATTACCTCGCTTGGGGAAGAGAGAGCTAATCTTAGTGTTTTTCGTACGTTTGTTCGATTTGTGCTTGTTTGGTTTTGTCGGTTTCCTCTTCCTCTTGGTGTCTGAGAAGGGCTGCGGTTTGTGATTGTGGCACTCCCTGGACTTTTCTCTTACAGATTTAGAAAAATTGTAGGTAAATCTAACTTTTCGGAGCAATTCAGAAAACTTATTATAGTTATAAAAGAATTGGCTATAGCCTGGATATTATGCGGCAGACTGCATGCCTAGTTGTCAATCCAGTCGTTGTTGATGGCTATGCTTCACTCTTTAATTGCACGACGGCGGTTCGGGCCTCAGACTCAATGACGGCCTCTTCGTAAAACTTTAACCAGTGGGCTGCGGCTTGACGATATGTCTTTGGCTTGGCCCGCCGTGGTTCAACTATTGGTTTTCATTTACTCTGGCATACAGTAGAATTAGCCATGAGTACTCGTCTTTGTTTATTATAGTGATTAATTTGATTTTTATGTTTTCGCTTTGATGCATGGACTGAGTTGGGAGCCTTTATGCGAACCGAATTTTTATGTATTTCTGTATTAAGAGTAGCATCGGGACCCAGGGTGAAGTTTAGCTAGCTGTAAAAGTGCTTTACCCCCCCCCCCCGACCCACCCCCCCCCCCCACCCGCCGGTGATTTGCTCTACCGACCGTTCTAAGGCGGTAGTCCCGGTGTTAGTCTTACTCTTTGGTGCTTTGTGGTTTATTCTGCGAGGCGATTTGTTGTATGTCTTTCCGTGTGTCATTTTGTTCTTGTGTTTTTCAGTCATTTTAGTATTGCGAATACCTCGCTTGGGGAAGAGAGAGCTAATCTTAGTGCTTTTCGTACGTTTGTTCGGTTTGTGCTTGTTTAGATTTATCGGTTTCCTCTTCCTCTAGGGGTCTGAGAAGGGCTGCGGTTTGTGATTGTGGCACTCCCTAGACTTTTCTCTTACCTTTTTTGCTGTATAACATACTCGTATCAACAAATGAAACAATAAAAGACTTGACAGAAAGACAAATTGCAATAAATCTGGACAATAAACTAAGTTACTATAGCCGAGTACATGATATCTTGGAATTGTATCAATTACCGCCGCTTAAAGAACTAAAGACTGTTTAACCACAAAAGAAAACTTGAAATTTCAAGTTAGAAATGCAATATTTAAGTATTGGACCTGTATTCTTCACAACGAAACACATGAAAGATCTACACTATGCTTTATGGACATAAACTTAACCAATATTGGTCATACTCATAGTGCTTGGTCTTCCCTGGAATCGATCGTTGCCGACGTAAGAAAGGGCATCGTAAAAACCCGCTTGCTTATGGGAACCTACAAAGCTATAGTCTATTAAAGATAAGTTCAGCCAGTCGTCTGAAAGTGCAACGTGTGAATGTTGTGGCTTGTGATGAGGATATCACTCACATGTTACTGGACTGTCCAGCCCTGCACAATCAGAGGAAACTGCTCTATCCAAAAGTTTAAATGTTGGTCGTTAATTACATAGGAATAAAGCGATGGAGAACATTATTTCATACAAAGCAGAATATTGTCAATCTTTTAATAGACTACTCCATATTCCCAGAGTTCAATAGTGAAACTGTTGTTGGGGAAGTCACAAGAGTAACAACAGAACTGTGTTAAAGACTTCACCTGCAGCCTATTCATAAGTTGAAGCAGAGTGAGAGAAGCTAAATTTGATGGGTATACTGTAGCGTCCCTCGTGTAAATTATACCTGTGAATATTTATACCAACATTTACCAACGACGATATATAACCGCCCAGCAAATTATACAACGTTTAGCCCCAGTTTTACTATCTTTTAAAGTAATGTGCTCATGAAGATTTACCAGAAGACATTCTGGGTGTCCCAACCTTGGGAGTTATTACAGAGACAAGAAGAAGAAGAAGAATAACGTACAACAACTAACAAAGAAATACTAAATTCAGAAGCACATGCATAATAAGAGCGCAAACTAAGAGCATGCATGGAAGTATGTAAAAATCTATATAAAAGGGTTTCAAGCTTTAAAAAAAATCTACTTGGGTTAAAGGAATGGAACAAAGCAACAGAGCAAGTACTAAAAATAGGCAGACAAGCACACGGTCAGTCTTATTACCCCAGGACACCGGAGAATACCACAGGACATTATTATTTTTTGTTTATGTCCTTTCACTGAACAGCAAAAATGCATTAAAAAGCTGGAAAGTATAAAATAAACAAAATTTGTAAGCTCGATCCCTCTTATATTAATAACAGCTACACAATACACTATATACTTGTGTACTTATTATATCGATCAGCCGTCCTACCTGTAACTGACACCCCAGAACACATTTATTATTGTTCAATAATGTTTTTTTGTTTATGCAAGGCCTCAAATAAAAGGCATGCTTGCAGCTTCACTCCACATAGTTTGGAATACAGATAAACATGTACTCGTCGCCCCAGGATTTTTTGTTAGTTCATTTTACCATACTATTGTTTGTAGAGTTAACGGAAATCAAATCTTACTATCTATCCATCAATCTATCCATATTTTTTTCTGAAGATAACAGGTACCGATTATCCCATTAATCTCATTAATACCTGTAAATTACCTGTAAATACTACCTGGGCAAACAGCTGCTTGTTTATTGATTACTGGATATGCCGCTAGTTCCAACAACAGATTATCCCTTCAACACCTAATTAACAAACGCATGACTGTCGATTGATGATACCCTAAAATTGATCTTAAGCGATTATTTTCGCTCTTATGTTTTTAGAGAATGTTAAAATATCAATTGTTTTTAAATAAATGAATAGGTATCATTTCTATCTAAATTTGGCTTTATTCATGCCCTAGTGGGATTTGTGTTTTCATGCACATCAGAATGTTCAGCATAATGATCATTATTATCATTGCCGTATAACACTCGAGAACCTTTCAGCTGTATACTTCCGATTTCCCCTTGTTTCAAAGCATTGATCATTGTTTTGAAGTTTGCTCTTTGCAATCGTTCTTCTTTAGATTGGTCATATGAATAAAAACACTTTTGTATTCATTCCTTGAGTCATGAAATTATCTTGTGTTATCCATCGCTTTCTGTTTATCTTCTTTATTTCTGAGTGTAGCTATTAAAAGAGCAGGTTTATGATTGCTCTCTCTATTTTCTTTGATGTTATTCTGAGCGGACGATCGCCTTGCACTAAGAACACTGACGTCTGTTAATCTTAAGCCGTCTTTCAAAATACCATTGTATCAATAACGTTTTCGTTTTTTCTGTCTGGTACATTTCTAACTACAATTCTCATATCTCTATTATCTTTCTCCTCTCCACTCAATCCATCAGACATATCTGAAGAAACGTCTGAAATTTTCGACTCGAAAGTACTAATATCTGCATAGTCTTCTTTTTGCGTTTGGATTCTGGTATCAATATCTTTCTTTACTTTTGCTATTTTACTATTCATTCTTGTGTCAAACAAGTGCGAAAATTTCTTACTCAATTTATTTTCGATACCGCTAGCAATCCCATCTACTTTTCTGTTTAAACTTTGAAACATTGCATGCATGTCTTCATTCATTTTTTTACTAATATATCTTTAGTTGAAATGTCAGCATCAACATGCACATCTGCTCTCGTGACATGCAGTTCTCCTGCATTTTCAAAATCTTTATCACTATCATGGTCCAAAAAGCTATCGTCTTGTCCTGCATTTCTCTTGTCAGTATATAACTTGCATCTTGATTTAGACTGTCTGTCATTCACTTGCAGGTTGTCATCTTTCTTGGACTTTTTCCCTCCATTATCGTCTTAAAAGGATAGACTCCTTTTACACCCTGATTTACCTTTGATAGTAAAATCTGTCCCCCTCGTCCGGAGTACAAATGATCTGGGATGATAAGACCGCATCAATGTACCCTTGCGAACCTTGTAAGTCAAGCTCACTGTTCCGCCCTATCCGGCCTGTAAATTCTGTATTTGTACCGTCTGTACTCGACATAGTCTGTTTTCTATTTTATTCACTTCATTTATCCGGGTAAACACAATAGTCTCTATTCAAGCGTGACGAAATTTTGACGATAATCTACCTAGTCTTAAGCCGTTGATATTCAAACAAACAAAATTTATTCGGCAAAATTAAGCAACATACGTTGCTTCTAGCCTATACATAAATACAACTGCAGTGTGCAAACATAAAAAATCATATATATATATATATATATATATATATATATATATATATATATATATATATATATATATATATATATATATATATATATATATATATATATATAGCTTATGGGATGTAAGTCGAAAACGACTTAGAGCTACGAGTACTTATATTTTTTTCAGATATAGTATCTAGATATGGTTCAATGTTGAAATTGTATTTAAAGCGACAGTACGATTCGAGTCGATGCGAGTTGTTTATGTTGTTGTACCAGCTCTAGTAGTACTGATCAAAAAGACGTTCATTTTATCGCTAAACTAGTCGTGCCCTTAGGGCACAGTTAGTTGGAGTACTCATATACTTGATGTTAACATCTACAATGTAAAACAATGAATATCATCAAAACTTTAAACGTAAGAACATGTGCAGCTCACCAAGATCAAGGATAACCAAATATGTCCATATTAACACACTATCCTGAATCTCAAAAGAAAAAAATCTCTTATTTCCAATAAAATGTCCAAACAATTACTACCCGATCCGCTTGCTGTCTACCACAAGTTACGTGATTGTTAGTTACTACTCAAGCTAACGCCTAAATGTTTATGACGTTCAATGAACAACACTTCTGTCCTGCAAAATTTGGATTTGGAAGATCATCATTCTTTCTTGAGGAGAATAAGATTGCTTCAGTTTTATTTAGGTTGAAAGTAACCTACTATCCGAAGCGGATATCAAAGCAAGACCATGATTAATAATACCCTCAATATCATTTATAGATGCAGCGAAGTAATAAAGAGAGCTGCCATCAGCAAATAATCTCGTCAGACTTAACAAGGATTCAGAGATATCATTCACAAATATTAGAAAAAGAAGGCGTCCCAGAGAAGTTCCATGGGGAACTCCAGCAGTGACTAGTTTAAGAGACGAGACAGAAGATTTTAATAGTACTCTTTGATGTATATTCGAAAACATAGTTAGAAAGCATCCAAGAAGATATCCGTCAATACCGATTTGCTTATGTATAAACAGAAGACATTTATTTATGCCGCCTTTGAAAGCCGGACTGATATTTATATAGAACATTGTTTTCAAGGAAAAAGTATAAATATTATTAAATAGTTTTCTTTCAAAAAGTTTGCCACAGCAGCTAAGCAGAGAAACTGGTCTATAGCTAGATATTGATGTTTTATCTCCTAACCTAAAAATTGGCACACAATTATGATTTCATGATTTGGGAAAACGGCATTCCCCTTAAGACTGGTTAAGTTATGTGGGCTAGAGATTTCAAGATTTGTTTAGCAACGCCCTTTAGAATCTTATGACTATGGCATCCGGACCGCTAGCTTTATTATTATTGAGGGTGCAAATGATCTCCTCGATTTGGCGTTCTTGAATTCTTACTTGTGTGAGACAGCTTTGAGTTTGTTTCGAGAATTCTTGGAGTGATGCGTGTTCATCATTTACTGAAGATATCGACGCAAAACAGTCCTTGAGACAGTCAGCGTTTTCGCGGTCAGTTACACAAAAAAAATCTCGCCAGATGGCGAGGTTGTACACAAAGGTGTAGTATTTGCTGAACAGTCGCTGTTTTTGACAAAATATCGAATCAGGCGCTAAAACTCTTTCTTGTTGTTTAAGTGTAAATTTGATAGGCGGACTTCGAGAGAGCTGAAGAAGTTTTCTTTTGCACGTTTTTTTCATGTTATTTATTTTGTTTCTAAATTGATTTTTTTTTATTTAAGCTTGCCAGTTTTTGTCAGCTGTCGGCATGTTTAATAATAAAATACAGGCAACGTTCCTTAAGTACATTATATATGAAATGCCATTATATTTACACCTTTTATTCTATTTTATAAGACTTTTTAGATTGGTTCACTCTGTAGCTGATACCGTATTCACAGTTGCCTTGTCCAGCATTCTAAATCCGCACTTTTCGTTAGTTGTACTATTAATTACTCTCATGTCTGGTCATATTTCAGAAAACCCAGGACCCTCATCACATAGTAGTATAAATAATATAAGTATGTCAGTTATGCATTTAAATATTCGTAGTATATGTAAAAAATTGAATTTATCGAGGAAACATTAAGTGATTTCAATATACTCTGTTTTACTGAAACGCATCTGGATAACAATGTACCTAATGAAGATATATTTATAGAAGGATTTCAAAATGTACCATTTAGAAAAGACGTATCGCCCCATTCTTCTGGATTACTTACTTACATTGGAGAAGGTCTAACAGCAATTCAGAGATTCGACTTGGAAGCAAATTTAGATGAATCTCTCTGGATAGAAATAAAACATAAGGGCGACTCTATTTTACTTTGTAACATATATAGACCACCAGGCACTCATGATTCCTTTTGGCATCGTCTCAATGTAGCAATCGAGAAAGCTTTTGATGCCTCCAAACGTATAATTATTGTCGGAGATTTAAATGAAGAGCAACTGAATGTTCAGAATTATCATATTAAGGATATATTAACTATTAATAACCTTGTTAATACTATCGAGGTACCAACGACATCAGCTACTCTCCTCGACCTGATAATAGTCCCTGATTCAGAAAATATACTTGACAGTTGTTATTGAAATTAACCCCGCAGTTAGTGACCACTCTGCAACATACATTTTAGTAGATTTTACCTATAAACACGAACAACCTTTTAATCAGAAATATTTATTTCTAAACATGGGGACTTTGACCGTTTAAATTATTTAATTTCCCACACTGACTGGAATTTTATTAACGAAGGAAATGTAGATTTAGCCTGTGAGCAGTTCACATCAAAATTTATGGAGCTAGTCCATGAATGTGTTCCGAATAAAGTTGTGCTTATCCGTCGAAATGATAAATCTTGGTATGATTCTACCATACGTTCATATACAAGAAAACGCGACAGATTAAAACGGAAAGCAGTTAGAACAATCCGAACAGAAGATTGGCGCAAGTATAAAAACATGCATAATAAAGTTAACAATTTGAAAAAGTACGCAAAAGGAAGAATTTTTAATAATATTGAAAATACTTATAAAAACTTCTGATCTCAGTCTAAAAGCTTATTGGCAACTTTTAAGACATTTTATGAAAACTAACAAGAACTCAGAAGTTATACCCCCATTAAAGTCTATCAAAGAAAATGGTGAAGTAACGCTTGCTTTTTTCCGACGTTGAAAAAGCTAACTTACTTAACGACTATTTTGCATCCATTTCCACGCTGAATGAAGTGAACGCTACTTTGCCTACTTTTAGTCTAAAACACAGAATAGTTTAAATAATATACAAATACAGGAATCAGAAATCATAGATGTTATAAAAACGCTAATTACAAATAAAGCCTGTGGAGAAGATCAAATCTCTCACTTTACATTAAAGAAAACAAGTTAAACCATAGCAATACCATTAATTAGGTTATTTAATAGGTCTTAAAGTGAATGTCTTCCCCTCACAATGGAAATCGGGTACTATAATGCCCGTCTTTAAGAAATCTCCTTCCGAGTCATCTTCCAACTATAGGCCTATTTCATTACTTAGCTGTGTAGGTAAGTTGCAAGAACGTATCATATTTAAACATATCTTTAATTTCTTTTTAACTAATAACCTTATACACAGACACCAGTCAGGCTTTTTGCCTGGTCATTCTACAGTTGATCAACTTATCGAGTTGTATAATCAAATTGTCCAGAGCATTGATGCGAAACAGTATACGTACATGGTCTTTTGTGACGTTTCAAAAGCATTTGATCGTGTTTGGCATAAGGGTCTATTATTTAAATTAAAGCAGAATGGAATAACTGGAATATTATTGAATTGGATATCGAGTTATTTATCAGAAAGAAAGCAAAGGGTTTTCGTTGGCTCATCAATGTCATCACCGAGGATTATAAAAGCCGGAATACCCCAGGGAACCGTTCTTGGTCCCCTATTTTTCTTAGTTTATATTAATGACATAGTTGAAAATTTATTGAGTATTGTACGACTGTTTGCTGACGATACGTCGCTAGCTTGTTCCTCTGCAAGCATACGTGACATAGAGGGCATTTTAAATCATGACTTGCTTGTATTGTCCACATGGAGGAAGCAATGGTTGATTGATTTTAATCCCAGTAAAACAGAAGCGATTATCTTTTCTTGTAATGACGCATATCATTTGCCGAATCTTATGTTCAAAGACGTTTTGATCAATTTTGTTGAAAGTCATAAGCATCTAGGGCTTACTCTCTCTAGTAACGCCAAGTGGCATGCGCATATAGAAAACATTATTACATCTGTATCAAAATTATTAGGAATTATGAGAGCCGTTAAAATACAAATTGAGTAGGATAGCTTTAAACAATATCTATATTTCTTACATTCGATCTATCCTGGAGTATGAAGCTGTGGTATGGGACGGCTTTACAGCATATGAAAAAAACTCGACTTCAGCGAATACAGTATGGAGCAGCCAGAATTGTTACCGGACTAACGAGATCTGTTTCTATCGATAAACTCATAAAAGAAATAGGATGGTTGTCATTATCAGATAGGCGTTTGTTTCAAAAGGTTGTGCTTATGTATAAAATCATAAATGGATTGGCGCCAGAATACATTTCTAATATCACACCGCCGTTTGTGTCGGAGAGAACAGGATATAGTCTGAGAAATACAGCCGACATTTCTGTCTTAAGTAGAAGAACTGAAATTTATTCTAGATCATTTTTCCCTCTTCCATTGACTACTGGAATAAGTTACCATTGTCAGTAAGAAGCGCCGACTCTGTCAGTGCTTTTAAACAATTACTTAAGAGATCTTTGTTTAGGAGTCCTGAAATCCCAAACTATTGTTGTGACTCTAACTTACCTCAAGACGGTAGTTGGGCAGGAGTAATCTCGACTGTTTACAGCGTTGGTTCCGTGAGGAGGTCCGTCTTGGTGGAGGTCTGAAGCTAGAATCCACTCTCAGCGTGCCCACTCAGAGATCGTGCTGCGCGTGGTGATTTGGTGACGTCACACGGACTTTCCCGAGTATAGCCGACTGTAGCCGAGGTGCTTCTCTCTGTAGAGTTCCTCCTTCTTAGGGTACACTGGTGTCTGCAAAACCTAGCAGCCCAATATTCCCCCCCTTATTTCAAAAGAGTCCTGACACACTTTGAATTTAATTATTCCCAAAAGTTTTTTTTCTTATCACTCAGATTCAGTTTATTTGTTATTGTTTCAGTATTTCCCTTTAAACTATATCCTTACTCAAATATAATTAATAGGCAATAAGTGCATCTGCTAAGACTTAGACTGAAACTTGTGGGCTTGGCAGTTACTTATTGTTTGTGTTGAGGTTTTACGGCCCAGTCAACCCAATGGGGTCATGTCGAGCGCGGTCAGTTTACCTAACCACACGTTTACTGGGCAGACGTAGTCCTCTAAGCGGTTAACCAGTATTGTGCACATTCTTTCGCCAGAAACTGACAACTGCCCTTCTTGAATCAGCGGAAGGGAGAGAATGACCGTAGAAAATATTTCATGATCAATCTCCACGAAAGAATGTTGCCGACCTCGGCGGGGGTCGAACCCGCGACCTCCTGGTCTCCAGTCGGACGGCGCATCCAACTGAGCCACCGAGGCCGGCTGGCAGTTACTTAGGAAAACTGCACTTCAACGGTGTAATTATTTAGGAATGTGATGTGCTTTTATGGCAATGAATTCTGTGATTATTTATGGACACACATAGACACATGATAATTACATTTAAAATGGAGTTCTTCTCCAGTATCATTATTTGAAACATAGAAGTAGAATATACATACATACACTGTGCTCTACTTCCTGCAATAGACATAAAACATGGGTCGCATAAGAATCATTTATTCATAAAATAACTGCAACAGAATGGCCTGTTAAGACGAACAGACTCGCTTGTTAAGATAATCAAAGATTGATCAGGAAGATGATACAACCAATGCTTACTATCTTGATTTTCTATTGCTTCAGAATATTTAAGATTAAGCGAAAGTTTAGACAGACCAGAGATACACAGACCAAAAGGTAAAAAAAATGGTAAAGAAAGGATATTTTACAACCATAACAGTCTTTGAAATCAAACATCAGATATAGAATAACTGTTTCCCGAAATATAGCAAAAACTGACCCTTAGCAACGGTAAATTGAACTAGATTATGACCCATTTTTACGTGTACAATTTTACAGTGTGGAAAAGGAAACTAATAAAATGCTCTATTATATACAATATTTTAAAAATATATTTCCTGAACCACAGGAACAACTTCAGCTATTATTAATAACTGCTGGGTATAGCCACTCCATGTTATGGGTCATATGTTAGTTCCGAACTGTTCAGTTCATACTACACAACAAAGTACTATAAACAGAGATAAATACAGATTTGTACATTGTAGTCAGAGTATGATTTGGAGACTCGAAATCCTTCACAGGACGGGGCTAGCTGCAAATAAATGTAAAGCAACTGAAATCAGAAATTAAAGTACAAGTAACAGTGACTAATTCAGCACTGCAAACAAAAGCAAACCAAACTAAATAAAAAGTCTACTATTTGAAACTGAAAATAAGCATCCTTTTAAGAATCACTATGATGTGTATGCTTTACAGATGTTGAAGATTTCACAAGTGCCTCTCTATTAACTCAAGAAGGGTTTCTCTTGGGATGGTAGCGAATGTAAAACAATTTACATACAAATATGTCTACCAGAATATATCAAAATATGTTCTTACGGTAATTCCATTTATAAGAACAGTGAATTGCCGGTTTGCAAGTCTTGTAACCAGTAGTTGCTTTACTCAAAGCCAAAATGCCAGGCTTACATGTATATATTTCACAAAATTAGAATACATCTTTAGAAATGGTGATATTCTCAATATAATCTTTTGTTAATCAGCATATCTACATTATATGCACCTGAATCTTTAGAAATGGTGATATTCTCAATATAATATTTTGTTAAACAGCATATCTACATTATATGCCCCTGAACCTCTCTATAACACTGCTCACCACAACATGAATTCAGATATACTTGAATCTCTTTATAACACGATTCATTACAACACGGTCTTGGACACAACACAGAAATTGCCTTGGACCCAACAATAGTGCAACAGTCATATACTAATATTAGTTATACACAATGTATCACATTGTTCATTTTACCAATATTAAAGAGCATTCACATTCCATAGTGAATCCTAAATGGCTAAAACTGCGTGCAACTATATTCTAAGTGCCTAAAATAAAGAGCACTACAGTATACGTGCAACGGTTTCTGGTCTTCAAAACCGAAAAGATGAAAATACATTCGTATTAGCCAAGCAAACTGTAATATACATTTCAATACAACAAAATTATGTCCAGATAGCGAGTCAAACTGAGCTAGCTTCTCTGAACATTTCAAGTATTTTTTCGTTTTCATTGTTCTTCTCTTTAAACGAACGACTAGCCATATTGAAGGTATAGAAAAGTGACGTTTTTGTATATTGATATGCATATGACGCGGTATTTTAATGAACTATGAAGATTGATTAGTTCTACAGACCCAAATCTTATATAAATATGAATCTTTCGCGAGTCAGTCTACATGACACAAAATGAGGTGTAACAGTGGATTTGCATGATTCTTGTGAGATTACCAGGACACGCTATACAACCTGGCAGCATTTTTATTGCACTCCCACACCAATTCGGTCATAGTCATACCCAGAGACCAAGCAGCACGACTTGCCTCATTGTTGACTACCCAGGGGAATTCGCCAATATAATTCGCGTCTGACTCGAGTAATATTCGTTTGCGAAAATCTTGTGTTCCCAGAGCCGACATAGTGACAGGGTCATTAACTGTCACAGGGGAGATGCTAAAATAACAGTTGGGTAATGAAGTATACCACTGACTATACTCCTCCTCCTTCCCAACAAAACAATGCCGGTGAATCGGATGTTGTTGCATATTCATTTCTTTGAGACTTTTAGAACCTCCTTTGCCGCTTCATCAGTACCCTTATCTCGTACATGTAGAACCAAAACTTTGTTTTGATCCTTCGCATATGTATATATATATATCTGTTCAATTTGCAGGTTATATATAGCTATATGATAAGCTGACATCAGAGATTGTGACCGGTACCCAAAAATTTTCCTTGGTAATATTCACCACAACAGATGTCTGACATTATATTAAACTATATTTGAAAGAAAGGAAGCTCGTCGAACATAATCTGGGATCCAACATGCAGATACAAAGAACTATAATGAACAGAATGATATGAACCAACAAACCCCCTTCGGACGACAGTCTCACAGGTACAAAGAACTATTGTGAACAGGTCGCCCGCAAAGCTGTTGAGGGTTAAATTAGAAATGAGTAACAAGTTTTGACGCATGACTAAGCAGAGTTCACACAGGTACAATGAACTATTGTTTCTTTGCAAAAACATGCATCATTCTGGGGTTTTAAGTGAATGAACAATTCTAGCACAAAAATTGGTGAAATCTGCATAGATACAAGGCACTATTACAAAAATTCACCAAAACAAGTGTCATTTAGAGGTTAAAAACATAGATGAACAATTTTGACACGAGAATGGATGAAATTTGCACAGCTACAATTGCAAAAAGTCACCAAGACAAGTGTCAATTAGAGGTTAAAAATATAATGAATCATCCTGGCACAAGCATGGGCGATCCTCACACAGGTACAAAGAACTATTGTGAAAAACCGCCAAAACGCGTGTCAAAAAAAAAAAAATGAATTTAAAAACAACATGCGCATCATGCCACGAGAATGGGCGAAATCCACACAGGTACAAGGGACTATTGTGGAATAACGCCCAAACCAATGTCACATAAAACCTATTCTCTATATCGAGCTGGCAGGTTGATTTCCCTGCCAGTTCTGGTAGTCCGGGGCTCTGACGGACTAGCAAAGGTCATCTCTCCGTCAGAGTCAGAATCTGAATCGCAAGATGGAATGTTTGTGATGTCAGTGGTGTCATCCACCAAACTACTGTCTGTCCGGTTAGGAATTCGATCTTGACCATCAAACAGGCAAGACAAAGTCATGTCAGGATCGTCGCCCCACATGTATGGAAGTGTTTGATCTGGATCAAACAAACCACCACCAGGGAGGCTATCCTGACTCGGCACATCAGGATCCATTTCCTGACTCGCAACCTCATCCAGGGGCAGAGTATTGAGAATCTGATGTCTTTTCCTCTGCAGCCCTAGTGGGAATTGGGCATCATGACATGGTTTTAATCGGTTATGATGGACCAACTGCTCTCTATGATTTCCCATGAGTGTGTAAACTGGAGGCCGAGCCCTTGTAACCAAATATGGACCAATACAAGGTGGTCTCATTTTTAAGCTTATCCCTATTTGGGTTGATGAGTCTCTTAAATAGACTACATCTCCTTCCTTATAGGACCTTTCAAACACCCTTAAATCGTAATCTCTCTTTTGGCGCAGTTGAGTATCGCCAATCTTCTCTCTGTCCAATTTATGAGCATTTGAGAGATTACGGGAGACATTTTCGACCCAAGTTGGCGGGTCTTGGGGAGTAGGTCTAGGAAGACCAAGGATCAAATCTATCGGTTGCACTACTTCTCTCCCCAACATTAACATATTGGCCGAAAAACCAGTTGACTTGTTTTTCATAGAGTGCGGGGTCATGGCAATGAGGGGAAGGTGTTCATCCCAGTCTTTCACACCCCGGGAAGCATCTGACCTAATCATCTGCAAAATGACACGATTAAAAACCTCAACCTGACCATTACCAGATGGATGGTACGGTGTAGTCCTTGTTTTTGTGATTTCCAGGACTTTACAGAAAGCTTGAAACAAATCACTATCAAAATTTCTCCCCTGATCAGTATGAACCTCCAGGGGACAACCAAAAGTAACTATGAAGTGTTTTAGGAATGCATCCGCTGTCATTTCTGCATTTTGGGCTGGCAAAGCTGCAAGCTGAACCAATTTTGTAAATTGGTCTACCATAACCAATATGTAAGCCAAACCTGATTTGCTCCTAGGATTTATCGGCCCGAGGATGTCCAAATGAACACGTTCCATTGGATATCCTGCCTGATACGTTTCCAGAGGACTCCTGGGTGTTCGATTCCCTTTTTTGTTGACTTTGCAGGTCATACACTGTTTGACATATACATCACTATCATTAGACATACCATACCAGAAAAAGCTCTGTTTCAAACGGTCCAAAGTTTTCTTTTGGCCAAGATGGCCTGCTGACCCTTTAGAGTCATGCGAATAATATAGCACTCCAGGCCTGAGTGCAGTAGGCACTACTAAGCAATCAGAGCGACCAGGATAGTTTGCCCAAGAATAGTTCAATACCCCATTCTGCAATTTGATTTAATCCTTTGTCAACCAAAGAGCTCTGGTTTCAGGGCTAGAAAGTTGCAAAAAAAGGTAAGAGAAAAGTCCAGGGGGTGCCACAATCACAAACCGCAGCCCTTCCCAGACCCCTATAGGAAGAGGAAACCGACAAATCCAAACAAGCACAAACCGAACAAACATACGAAAAGGACTAAGATTAGCTCTCTCTTCCCCAAGCGAGGTAATCGCAATACTAAAAGGACTGAAAAACACAAGAACAAAATGACACACGGAAAGACATACAACAAATCGCCTCGTAGAATAAACCACAAGGCAACAAAGAGTAAGACTAACACCGGGACCACCGCCTTAGAACGGTCAGTAGAGTAAACCACCGGGGGGGGGGGGGGTGGGCGGGGGGGGGGGTTAAAGCACTTTTACAGCTAGCTAACTTCACCCTGGGTCCCGATGCTACTCTTAATACAGAAACACATAAAAATTCGGTTCGCATAAAGGCTCCCAAGTCAGTCAATGCATCAAAGCAAAAACATAAAAATCAAATTAATCACTATAATAAACAAAGACGAGTACTCATGGCTAATTCTACTGTATGCCAGAGTAAATGAAAACGAATAGCTGAACCACGGCGGGCCAAGCCAAAGACATATCGTCAAGCCCCAACCCACTGGTTAAAGTTTTACGAAGAGACCATCATTGAGTCTGAGGCCCGAACCGTCGTCGTGCAATTAAAGAGTGAAGCATAGCCATCAACAATGATTGGGTTGACAACTAGGCATGCAGTCTGCCGCATAATATCCAGGCTATAGCCAATTCTTTTATAACGGTTAAAAAGTTTTCTGAATTGCCCCGAAAAAGAAGATTTACCTACAATTTTTCTAAATCTGTACACTAAAAATGGTAAGAGAAAAGTCCAGGGAGTGCCACAATCACAAACCGCAGCCCTTCCCAGACCCTAAGTCACCGTAAAATTCAGGTTCCAATATACCTTGTTGCAGAAGTATTTTCAGACTGACGGTATATTTTTCTAACAAGGCACTGTGTCTGCGATAAAATTTCGAAAACGCCTACGAAGTTTGAAATAACGATAGCCCTGCCTAAGAAGTTTGGCAGTAAGGGCTTTATTACGGTAGTTAAAGTCATTAAGAGTTGAAGAAGCTCTGGTGAATCTAATAAGTTGAGATATGTATACCCCATATGAGGTACGCCGGGGGACATCGCCATCCAGAAAAGGGAATTGATTATATCAAAATCAAAATCGTCCCGTTCATCATAAATTTTGGTGGAAACTGTACCATTAGATATACATAGATTCAAATCCAAAAAGGTGACTCGGTATCGGAAGAATTTGCTCTATTAATTGGAGTTCTGTAGGGTATATCCGGTCCACCATTTGGCCAAAGTAAATATCGTCAATATTTAATAAATCATCAAGGTATCTTGAAGTTGAATTGAAAGCCTCAATAATGTCAGCCTGATTCACGAGTGGTAGGCCCGTAGGAGTGCTCTAGCCAATTGATGGCTATGCTACCCGGATCATCAAGTTAAGCCTTTCTAAGCTCCAAGGACGACAGACTCTCTACCTAATTTAAGGTAGCCTGTCTCAGATGACACATCATCCAGAAATAAGGTATCCGCACTTCGTACTGCTAAAGGGACCCTATCATCGACGTCCTTATTAAACCGAGCCCACTGCCTATGTGCACGTGTACAATAATTGCACCCCCACAGGGGAGGTCTCTGAGATTTTGGCCAGCTATGTAATAGTCACATTCCTCAAGGGGGTCCCTAATGCGACTGAGATCATCCGCGTTGACAGGTTCTGCCCCTTTTCTATGGAGGATTTTGAAATTGTATTGAGACAGTTCCTCGAGGAAACGAGCTAACTGTCCCTCTAAATGCTTGAAACGGGTCAGCCAAACAAGGGAGTTATGGTCAGAGCGTATCAAAAAGAAGCGTCCCAGGAAATGATGCCGAAACTGACGGCAGAACTTTACTACAGCCAATAATTCTTTTCGCTTGGTGGATTGTTTCTATGCTGCTTTATAAGAACGTGACTAGCAAAGCAGATGGGCTTTAAAACTCCGTCTTGGATCTTAGTCTTACTTTTTGTTGCTTTATGGTTTATTCTACGAGGCGATTTGTTGTATGTCTTTCCGTGTGTCATTTTGTTCTTGTTTTTATTTTCAGTCCTTTTAGTATTGCGATTACCTCGCTTGGGGAAGAGAGAGCTAATCTTAGTGCTTTTCGTACGTTTGTTCAGTTTGTGCTTGTTTAGATTTGTCAGTTTCCTCTTCCTGTTGGGGTCTGGGAAGGGCTGCGGTTTGTGATTGTGGCACTCCCTGGACTTTTCTCACCTTTTTTTTCTGATATAAGGTTGCGCCAAGTTGACGATCACTCGCGTCACAGTCCATTTCAAACAGCTGTCGGGTGACGGATGACAAAGCATTGGGGCTGATATTGCTAATTCCATAAGCTTATGAAAGCAGGCTTGATGTTTTTCTTTCCAAATGAAAGATTCTGCATTTATCAGTGCATATAGGTCAGCGAAGATCTCAGCAAAGTTCTGAATATGGTTCCTATGATAGTTCATGAACCCTAGGAACGATTGGAGCTCTTTCATATTGGTTGGGACCTGCCATTCATTTACAGCATCTAATTTGTCTTGGGATATAGAAACACCGGTTCCGCTTACCAATTTGCCAAGAAATTCCACCTGTTCTTTGAAGTAGTGGCATTTCCGAGGTTTCAATTTCAAATTATGTTGACGGAACCGATTGAATACCTTTTCTAGAGCCATAATGTGTCATCGAAATCGGTCCCAAGGACAATTACGTCATCCAAATACACGGATAACCTCCTCCCAGGTCAGCCTCCTAAGTACTAACTGCATGGCCCGCTGAAATGTCGCTGGAGCCGTGCAAAGACCAATGGGGGGGGGGGGGGGGGGGGCGGGGAGAGAGGGGGAGGGGGGCGTAACCATTGGAAGCTGCCAAAACTGAATGAAGTATTGTGTTTGGATCCACTTTCCAGAGGCATCTGGTAATAGCCGCTACAAAGATCAAGCACACAAAATACACGGTTGCCGTACAACGAGTCTAAGCAGTCATCGATCAAGAGCAGAGATTTATTGTCCTTGTAGGTCTTTGCATTTAAAGACCTGTAATCTATGCAGTATCTCAGCTCTCCTGTTTTTTTTTTCCGGACTAAAACAGGGGCCGATGAGTATTCGGACATTGAGGGTTCAATAACACCTTGTTTTAACAATTTTTCCACATATTCTTGCTCCTGTTTCTGAAACTGAAGTGGAGTGTGCCGAAATTTCTCATTGATTGGAATTTCATCAAATGTTTGAATTTTATGCTCCACTCCAGTATTCAAACAACCTAAATCAAAATCAACTTTTGAAAATACATCTGCATATTTTGAAATTAAGGTTTTGAATTTGGTCTTCTGATTTTCTGATAATTCCGAAATGTTGTCTAAATACATCTGTTGTAAATGTGTTGGTATACCTTGAACCCTCTCATCCGAACACTCATTTGGCTGTTGTAACTGTTGCTCTTCATGAGCAGTGTCAGTGGCACACTTAAGAATATTGACTTGTTCAGGGTCTGCAATAGATACAACTGACTCAGCATGTCCAATAGTCTTACCCTTCTGATAAGTTAGATATTTATCTGAGCCATTGACCACCTTCAGGGTTATATACTTGCCTTCACCGTAAACACGAGACGACAGTGCATGCTTGGAAGGACAACCCTCAACAATATAAGACCCTTCGATGGGGGTATCTAATTCAACCTTAATGAGGCCTACAGAATTTAGTTGTACCACTTTACGACGTACGGTCGTCACCTTGGAAAATTGGTGTTCTGGGGTCATGATGACATTGACAGGGATGTCATCTTCACCAATCGTTAAAGTTTCATTCCCTAGGTCAAGGACACTAGCAGTGGCTGACAGAAAATATAGTCCTAAAAGACAAGTGTCTTTTACAGGTGCCACACACACCGTATCCAAGAAAGTTTGTGACCCAACAGTTATTGGCACATTGTACATGATCCGACCATGCACTGGATCTGTACCTATCCCTGTTAAGACACAAACAGGGCCCATCTGACCCTGAGTTTTAAAATCGGTCAAATCGTCATCCCTCACCAGTGTCACTATGGCAGCTGTATCTAAAACTGCAGATGTTGGCTTTCCATTTATTAAAGTTTTGATAGAAGCAGTTAGATTGCGTTGACTTGGTAGAGACACCTCCAAAACCTCACAATGGTGACTCAATTCTGATTGGACTAGGCATCCGCCGCCAATTGGCCTAGTCCATCCATGTTTAAATCTGGCCCTTGGATGGGTTCTTGATCATAAGCCCTAACAAAAGCCTTGGGGCTTTTTGGGGAATTGAACTGCTCATTCCAAGAAGGGGTCCTGCGGTTTTGCCCCCTGCTCACAGAAAATGCGGAAAACTCCCGATTTTGTGTATTGCTCCCGGAATAATTTGGAGTCCCAAGGTTCGGTATATTGTTTCCAGTAGCAGGATTTCCGTCACGATTTCTTTGGGGAGAAGAACCCCTTTGTGGATAATTAGCGGACTGCCCGGGATAATATCCATCGGAGGAATATGGTGGATATGGATAGGATGGATACCTTGGGGATATGCTGGTGGGCCTACAGGATACGGAGGGTAGTAACCTGGGTGATATCTATTACCCAAATAGCCTCTGCTGGCTCCATCAGCTCTCTTTGGACTTACACGGGAGTTATCTCCCCTCTAAGAGGATTCTCGGCGTGATGGTGAACCATTGCTATATGGTTGACGGCCACGAGGGGATCCCTCTCGGTAAGCATCTGGAGATCTCTGTCAGGACCAATTTTGTCCCTGAGTGTTGGATGGATACGGAGGTGGAGATCTTGAAGAGGGTCTGTTGAAAACTGGAGAATGTTTTATCATTTGGGTCAGATCCTCCACTTTCTTTTCAACATTTGAGACTCTGGTCTCTTCCTGGATGGAAAAGGCCTTTTCTTGAAAGGTCACTTTCCCTCCAATGGCTTTCTTGTTGGCCATTATTGTCTTTACCCTTTTGCAAGCCTCGTGAACTGACTTTGGGCCTTCGTTCATCACAATCATGGCTGCATCTTTATTTTTGCAACCACGCAAAAATGCATCCGTGGCTAATTTTTGCTATATGCTAAATTTTCATCTTTGTATCCATCCATTGCTATTCCTAGTATTCGCTGGAGAAAAGCTTCTAAGGTTTCGTCTTCGTCCTGCTTTGCAAGATGAAGACGCTGCTTGGCAGCTATGGGCACTTCTTTGTAATCAAAGCGTACCTTTAATTCATTTTTCAGATTAGCGAAATTCTCTTTGTTCTCTGATCTGCTGGCATATTCCAAAGCCTTATCTGTCAGACAGTCAATCAATCAGTCCAGCTTTTTGGTCTCGGACCACTCACTCCTTTGAGCAATTCGGTCAAACTTCACAATGAATGACGTCCAGGACAATCCCTCTAGATCTCCAGAAAATAGCTGGAGCTTGGGTTGAGCAGGAGATTTACTCCTGCTTGTGCTTGAGGTCTTTGACATAGTTCTGGTTCTTGGTCTACCTCTGTCATTTGTCTTTGTCACTGTATTTTCCGATGTCACGGCATCGTCAGTCTGAGATGTGTGGTTTGAGTCTGTCACAGGTAATTGTGCTGTATGTGTTGCTTGTGTATTTTGTAATGCAGATATCAACTGTTGTGCTGCAGTTGTTTGAATTGATGTTAGTGGTGGTGGCCTAGTGTTTGATGTAGACATTTGTGTATTGGTTACTGGCGATGCTTGCTTCATCGACCCATAGACTGCTGATCTTGGGATAGCATTTGATATTTTGTCAATGATAATTTCTTGTAAGGTTTTTGGTTTGACGTCAGCCACAGAGGTGTGAAAGGTTTGGGTAGGTATTGACTGTGGTGTAGGTATATAAGGTATGGGGTGTGGTTGCTGGTATGTGTAGGTCGGTTGTGTAATTGTGGTCTGTTGAACCGTCATTGCTGTATTTGGCAAAATATTGTTCTGTGCCGTCATTGTCTGATCTATTGTAGGTTTTTGTATGTTGGTGGGTGGGGTAAGTCCCAAGTTTGTTGGCATCCCCTGAGATGCTGGGGTTTCAGGGTACCCAAAAGATCGGTCCGGGGTTTGCGCAGTCGCACCACTGGAAACAATGGCAAATAAGATGAAACTGGGGTAGCGGGTGTCAACAAATTGCTCATTTTTTGTAAAAATTCATCATGAGATGATAACTCGGCCTGAATATCTGTTTTTTGAGACTTTAGGAATTGAAGATTGGACTGCATGCCTAAATTCACTTGGTGGATATTCTCGACATTTCTTGTAAGGTTCGCAATCTGACCTGTCAATGGTGTACCTATATTGAGAATATTTGTGTGTCTGTCTCGTCTATTCTGCTTGCAAGTAGAGCAATTGTGTCTTGCATTAATTGTTTTGTTGATTTTGCCTTTAGCTGCTTGGGCCTGACTATTGGGTCTGGTGTGAATCCTTGGGCCTGTTGGGGAGTCATTGCTTGAAACTGTAACCCATGTGTTACCGGGGAATTCTGCAACGCGTACTAGCCTGTACTTTAGATACAGGGACATTTCGTGGCGTTTGACCCAGAGGCCTTTGGCCCTGAAATGGCATCTAATGTTGCTGTAAAGGTGTCTGACCTTGGGACGTTTGTTGTGGCAGTCTAATTTGACCTTGTCTCGGCGTGAGTGGTGCTTGGCCTGGCTGTGTTGGACGGACATTTGTCCCTTGGCCAGGTGGCGGTATTGCTACACCTTGCTGTATATGCATTGGTGCTTGTGTTGACACACCAGTTTGTGTCCTCAACTGCCTATCAAACTTTGCAGGTAAAATTACTGACAACCACATTCCGTCAATGAATTCCTGCCATTTTTCTGGCTTCAAAACGGACCTTTGCAAGATCCTGAATGTTTAATGGTTGCCGTTTGCCTTCTAGGACCATTTTTGAGGGCAATTATATTCCCCGCAGTTTGGTTTTAAACATATTTTATTATAACATAACTGTCATTACAACATGATGCAAGTCATTATACAAATTGGGATTAGAATGAAAGCACAAGTACTTATTTAGTTCCTCTCCCACAAACAATCTATATGTATCCATAATGGCGAATTTCGAGCAAGATACGTTAGAGCAATTAACATTATGTAGTGATAATTAACAATAAGTGTTGTTTTTTCATGTTTGGGTGATAAAAATCTGATGTAAAGTTTTACACCAAATAGTAATCATTTCCTATAAAGCATTTTGAGGTTAGCAAAGGTTAAGAAAATGTAAGTGGACAAAACAAGGGGCGGTGAGGTGGAGGGGTAGAAGTGTGTGTGTGTGTGTGTGTGGGGGGGGGGGGGGGGGGAGAGATGGGAAGTGGGTAGGTGGGAAATTGGGATTGAGGGGTCGGGGCACCCGGCATCCAATATGGAATATAATACCGTTTGCAACGGATAACTGTAGTAAAGCAATCGCATGACCATATCAGTATTTGAAACATCTCATGAAAAACGTTTACAATTCAATATAAACCGGTGAATGTTTTCAAAAATTAACATATTTACATCATATGATAAAAAGGAATCCCCGTACAGAAGAAGATCAAGAGTAGGTCTATGATAGGTAGAAACCACATTTAGAAGCGCGTTTCTCTGCTGCTGATAGTAAGGACAGTGGAAGAAGAAGTGTTGTGAGTTCTCAATACTACCACATTTCCACATAGGCGAGTCAGTTATACCTTTTAAAAAATAGGTCCAAGTTCAATGAGCTACAGTTCGTTCGTAATCTAGTATGGAGAATATGGGCTTTTCTATTTTTAGAATAATAATATTTGGGGACAGGTGTTTTGTTTTTGTTAAAGTAGTATTTAAAAGAGTGTGTTGTTTGAGATTGTTTCACTTCGGCCGGTAGACTATTCCAAGCCCTCACAGTAGAGGGTAGAAAAGAATTATAGTAAAGATTTGTTCGTGAATCAATAGTCTGTAATTGGTCGAAGTTGCGAAGATTATATCGTGAGATGTCACTGACTGATGGTGGTATAAGGGAGGATAAGTACAGGGGAGTTAGATGGGAAAACATTTTGAAAAATAAAGTCAATTTGTGGGTTTGTCTTCTCTGTTCAAGTGACTCCCGCAGTTTGTGGACCTATGTCTGAAAATGTTTCTAAATCTGCCTGTGACCAGGTATAGATGTTCACAATGTTTCAACTATCACTCATTTTGATATAGAATAATTGGGGGAAAATGAAAACAACACAATGAAAATTGTAACAACACACAGAAACTTTAATATGAAAATAGGGCTAAATGGAATAACAAGTCAAACAAGTTCAGTTTTTCATGATTTTAATTCACAACATTCACCAAATATCGCTCATGTAACGATAATGCGTTTCCGCTCATTTTGACGACGTTACTACTAGGAAAATAGCTAAAAAGATAGATACAATTAAGAACAATGCGCCTATAGCACGTGTCCTTCTACAAAAGTCATTTTTGAAGCAAAATATTATCTTTTACCTGTTGAAAATTGTGTTTTTCTAGTTGCAAAAGTATGCAAATGGCTTCTTCCGGAAATTCCTAGAACTGAAGAAACCAAATGTTCCGTAACATACCGAAATGGATACAAGCCGTACAGAGATGAAAAAAAAAATCCCAGCGTAAAGTTGCCTATAATTTACTAGATTTGATTGATTGTGTTGGGGTTTAACGACACGTCAGCCCTTGAGGGTCATTTTGTGTCGTCTCCCAGAGAAAGGGAGAAAAGAGATAGAAGAGAGAGTAGAGGAGATGAAAGAGAGGGACAGGGAAGAAAGAGGAACAGGAATGAAAGTGAAGAAACAGAAGAAATAAAAACATTCCCCCTCTACCCTTACCCACTACAAGGATAGCAGGCCTTGCCCAACTGTAAGCCAATATCAGTTGGACGCCCCAGTGATGTAAGATACACAGCACCTTCGCACCACCCGACCACCCCCATACGTTGAGAGTGGATTCTAGCTTCAGACCTCCACCAAGACGGACCTCCTCACGGAACCAACGCTGTAAACAGTCGAGACTACTCCTGCCCATCTACCGTCTTGAGGTAAGTTAGTCACAACAACTGGCGACGAGGATAAAAGGTATTTTAATTACTGAACTATTTTTTTATGTGTATTGTGCCGGTCACTTTCGTTTTCAAAAGGGAGACTCAATTGCCAGAATTTCAAGTATTTCACAAAGTTTTCGGTCTGAAAAATCTAAAATATGCCTAAAACACTTAGTGATAATTTACTAGAATTAGTTACCACTAAGTGTTTTAGGCATATTTTAGATTTTTCAGACCGAAAACTTTGTGAAATACTTGAAATTCTGGCAATTGAGTCTCCCTTTTGAAAACGAAAGTGACCGGCACAATACACATAAAAAAATAGTTCAATAATTAAAATACCTTTTATCCTCGTCGCCAGTTGTTGTGACTAACTTACCTCAAAACGGTAGATGGGCAGGAGTAGTCTCGACTGTTTACAGCGTTGGTTCCGTGAGGAGGTCCGTCTTGGTGGAGGTCTGAAGCTAGAATCCACTCTCAACGTGCCCACTCAGAGATCGTGCTGCGCGTGGTGATTTTGTGACGTCACACGGACTTTCCCGAGTATAGCCGACTGTAGCCGGGGTGCTTCTTTCTGTAAAGTTCCTCCTTCTTAGGGTACACTGGTGTCTGCAAAGCCTAGCGGCCCAACACTATTTTGTTTCAGGCCAACGCATAAGTTCTGTCTATCATTCTAGAATAAGAAATAATTGTACAATTTTGTAGAATAAGAAATAATTGACGCAATCTAAATGAAGACTTATTCAATAATCATCTTAAACCAACGGCTGCATGTGACTGTGGTTTTGAGAGTGAGGATGCTGAACACTACTTTTTCTTCTGTAATAGAATCACACAGTAAGGGACTAGTCTATTCCAGGCCATCCGTAATTTTCAGCCTGTCGGTATACGTCTTCTCCTACACGGTTCTCCTGATCTCTCTGATGACGACAACGTTGATTTTTTTTCACACGTCCAACATTTTATAAAAGAAACAAATCGATTTTGAAACGGAAAACCAATTTGAATATTGTAAACATGTAAGTTGCCTGTTATATCCATTAAAAAGTTATCGAAGCTTGGTTTGGTGACTCCCACTCACTACTCATCCTCCTTAGTTTCATTTTCATCCTTCAAACTAGATTCCTATAGAACTAATTTTCTTACTATTATACTCCTTTATTCTTTTTTTCTATTTATTTTCTTCTTTCTTTAGCTCTATTTGCGATCGCTCAATGTGTAGTTGATTATAAATTAATTTTGTATGCATGTAAACACGCGAACTCGGACTCTCCAGACGGTGTATGTTGTTTGATCTTATATAATTTTATCTTCTTTCTGTACTAGCATCTGGACAGTCGGAGTTCTAGTGTCTACATAATAAGATTTACTCAATGCCATAAACTTTGTATGTTATATTTTGTTTTGGGGAGGACCTTATCTAATGTTGTGAGAACTTGTGGTCCAACCCACTTGCTGCATGATTATTTGGCAATAAAATATGATTAAACTAAACTAAACTAAACCAGTTTTTGAGGCTATTGATTTTAATCTGTCTCTTTTGCGCCAAAATTTTCCTATTTACTATTGAACCGAGGTTTGTCATCAGGATGGGTTAAAACTTTACGGAATGGAATGCAAGATTTAACAAGCTTTAAGAAGGTAGAAGTAAATGTTTCTTCGACAGTACAAGCTGATAAAAATTCCCGGTTCACCGATAAAATTTTACGACCAAGCATTTCAAAGTTGGCTTTTTTTTTGTACAAGAAAACTGTTCGCTCATGAGCAGTGAAATGAAACAGTAATATACGTAGTAGAATGATCACTTATTTCCGGGGAATTGTGCAATACACCAAAGTCTAAAAATGCAGATCATTTAGAATTATAATGGTATCTAGGACATTTCGACGAGTTGGTTCCATGATGATGTTGTGTAATGAGTTCACAAGTAAAATATCTTTTAGTTTTCTCAAAGTCGAGTTCAGCAAATCTTCGTTTAAATCTCCTAATATGATAACATTAGAAGTTGTCTCCATAGATTATTTAATGTTCCTGTTAAGAGAAGTAAAAAAGTCAGAGTCAGAGGTTCTTGGACTATAAAAAGGTACATAACAGATACTTCTCATGATTAATTGTTACACAGTCCCATATACTTTCAGGACAAAAGTTTTCAAGCTCAGGCATTCTTTGATGAACCAGACTACTCGGTAAATAAATCAAGATCCCTCCTTCATGATTCGTTCTATCGTTTCTGTAAAAAAACGTCAAAGGCATCGGATAAATGCAAACATTCATCAGAAACAGTCTCACCTAAATCACAAAATGTCAAAATCCATGAAGCTTTCTCTGATGTACTCCAACTTCCTCCTGATACTTCTGATGTTACAGTGAATGATCGACATGCTAAATTCGTTGCGAGCCATTACGAAAACGCGCCTTTTCAAATATATAGAAAATGTCACCTTCAAAAACTGAAAATTTTCAGATATTTTATTTTTTTTATTTTTCATATTTCTGCTCAAAAACATAGATTGTGGGTACTCGTTAGAACCGCCTCGGCGAAGCGGTTCTAATGAGTACCCACAATCTACGTTTCTGAGCAGAAATAAGCAAAATAACGTATACCCCTGTAAATCCCAGTTTTACTATATAAAAGTGAAGTTTAAGGGGGTCAAAATTATATATAGGCATGCTTTTGTGTTGTTACTTCTGGGCCAGGATTTGGTTTAACATCACCATGTTTTAGTAACAAAAGTAACAATACAATTTGAAACTGTTTGTTTCTAATGAACGTCATAAGGAACTCAAAGCAGCCCAAGAAAATATTACAAAGAAACATCACACAGCTGTATATAAAACAAGATAATTGTATAGAGAATTCAATAAGCTTGCAACGTGAAAAATATCTACCGTTAAACATACCGATAGAACATACCTATGAAATCAAATCAATACCAGTTGGATAAATATTGACTAAAACAGCAATAGATGTTTATAAGCTCTGTTCCCAGGTATTGAAAATCCCCATGATCAGCATAAAAAAAAGAGAATTAATAAGAGAAAGAAAAAGAATGGACATAAGAAAATATGAGTATAGAAATAATGGAAAAAGAACAATAATAACATTAACAACGACAATTGCGTATAAATTGGTGTATATATTTTGATAAGGACTGAGCTTTTTGAGATTATTTTGAATGCATAAAAAAAAAACAAACAAAAAAAAAAAACAAAAAAAAAAACGTCATATCCTAAGGGAGGTTACCCTGCGTAAACTTATGTTAGAGTAATCATTCATTTATCTACCTTTGCTAGAGTACCTGATTTATCTTCAGTTTACATGTACCAGATCTGTATCGCTCAAAACTAAATCGAAAAAAGCTAAGAAACACATGCTTGGAAAACGTAAACTTCATTGATAGGCAGTCATGCAGTTTTAACCCATAGAGATGTCAAGGAACTCGTCACCTAATCAGGATCCAGTCAGTCTGACATACTTACATGTATATGGTGGTTATTGCAAGAAGGCCGATATAAAAGACAACTCATAAAAATATCATAAGATCACAAACAAGTGCCCACAATGATTCACAATGATCGCAGTTCTCAATTTAAGTGTGCCAAACTATACAAAGGCATTATATGTAATGTCTTAGCGAAAACAATTACAATATAACACATCAATGCACTCAGAGGCTTATAATTCTACTAACGTCCCAATAAGCATTCTTTATAAATCTATAGCGGGCCGTTATTGGCCCGTCAGGGTAGCTGACGGGCCGATAACGGCCCGCTATAGATTTATAAAGAATGCTAGCTGGGGTTAGTAGAATTATAAGCCTCTGTGCACCCATATTTAATCCTTCGCCTGCTTTGAAAGTTTTACGCTTGCTCAAGCAATTGTCAACTTCTTCACAAAATAGGTTTATATTTGGTAGACATGTTGATTGCCTGTCAAACAGCTTGAAACCTGATGAGGCTGAGGCACGAGTAACTCGTTGTCTCGTCCAGGTCCGGGCTGTTTGCATATGGAAATGCGATTGCGCTTCACTGGCTAAGAGTTAAACCAAGTTACTTTGGAAACCTCGACGTAGTAGCTGCTGCGATACTTATGTACACATTAAAGTAAAACTTATCTGTACATTGACCATAAAAATCGGCACAAAATTTCGTATTTTAGATAGATGGTGGCCTAAAGCAGAGCAGGTAAATAACTGAGGCAAAAAGCACCTTCTGGTGCCTCCTGCAACATTCATAACCCGCTTTCTGCAAAACCTGAAATATAACATAACCTTAGATATAATATGTTTGATAATTATGTTTAAATTTCCGCTAGTGGTCATCAAGTGCAAGCCTTAAAAGGTCAATAAAGGCAAAAATCAGTAGTTAAAAATGAGGACTTCCAGTCTGGGTCCACATAATTACTGAATATTACAGTATGAACCCTCCACAACGATCACTCTTTAAACATATAGAAAACACAGGACAGTTGGTTGCTCAATACAGGTGAAAGCAATACAGAAATCACCTGAAGGATCAATATATATGTACGGCTTCCAGTCTGCCTCAAGGTATCATCTGTTTTAGGTTATATGAAAAAAAAAATAGTTAAAAAAATTAAAAGAATAAAATAAAACAAAAAAAATAATTAAATAAGAAAAATAAAAATGAAATAAAAACAAATAAAAATGAATAAATAAAACAATGACAAATAAATGAAATAAAATTATCATTTCGGGTGGCCAATATGGATGATTTTCACTGAACAAAAAAAAAGAAAAAAAAAAAAAAAAAAAAAAAAAAAAAAAAGAGAGAGAAAAAAAAAAAAAAAAAAAAAAAAAAAAAGCTTTAAATTCTAAAATGTAGAGCATCATCTTGGATATGATAATTAAGAAATAAATTATTCCGAACCGTGCTCAAATGCCCAAGATAAAGCACAGTTGAGTTTGGGTTGTACCCATTTGAGCACGAGCGAGCGCAGCGAGCGAGTGTTCAAATGGGTACAACCCAAACTCAACTGTGCTTTATCTGCGGCATTTGAGCACGGTTCGGAATAATTTATTTCTTTTCTAACACCCCTCACTGAGCGAATGTTTTGCATTTATGAGATTTGTATTGATTTTTATGATTATTTTTATTACCTGACTTCCCCATTTGGTAGTTGACGTCAACCATTAAGCATTACGTCATACGGTTACGTAGTTACAAGGTTCGATGACAAACATTCAAAATGGCGGATACTTATGCGAATCAGCTGATGATGTAAAATATTAAAACGATGTAAAACATAAAAACTTGTATCCTGTGTTCATGAAAGAATTGCAAATCGAATGAAATTGGAGTGCCGCGATGGACCTATGGAGGACAGATATAAAACAACAAAATAAGAATGTTAAGCGACACTTTTGTTTTCGATAATGTCAACAAATACACGATGACAACAAGGAGTAAAACGAGTATGTTTGAATGGTATAACCTGTAGAGGAACTCTTCAGGTAAAAAAAGTCAAAGAACTGCAATTACTAGATCTAATATAATTTATTATGTATATGAATGTTTCGACTAATATTGTAAGCTTGCGTCCATAGTTACCAGGCACGCAACTTTCGCAACAGTAATATGATTGGTTCCTGTTGATAGCGCGCGACGAAATTCCTGTGCTCAAATGTCTCAGATAAAGCACGGCTAGAAATGTAAAGACAAATAAGGAACAACACGAGCAGGGGTGTTAGAATTATTATTATAAACCGTTAGAAGCTGTTAACATATATACACAGTTTGCTGCATTCAAAATGCCAAATATAGAAACGCATTGTACTACCTACATTAATAACTGCATACAAGAAAGACCTTAGAAATATCGTAACAGATTATAGCGAAGCCTGACATAGCAACCCCCCTTACCCCACGAGGGAAAAATAAAAATAAAAAGTAAACCCGAACTTCAAAACAGAGTATTTCCACCATCTGGTCTCTCATGACAGGTCGAACAACCATACAAAAATGAGAAAATAAATAAATAAAAGATAAATAAATAAAAAAGAAAATAAGTGTAAATAAATGAAATTAATAAATAAGTACATATAATAAAATAAAAAATAAACAAAATAAAAGAAGAAAATAAATGAATAAAAATAATAAATAAATAAATAAATCTGGCGGAAACCTCATGCACTATTATCGACCTGTCTCAAGCGGTCTCCAGTGGACGTCCACAATGGGGTACAGAGAGGCTTTACTGTATTTCGGCCAGAGATATTTTGGAGGTCATTTAGATATACACGGATCTGAACCATAAGTAATAAAGCCATCTAACCCGGATCTGCATCGTGTGTTGTATAATATACAGATATTATTTGAATGCCATAAATTTAACAAAACCTGACAGAAATGATATAATTGATTGTCTCCCACTTAAGGTTATTTGTTAAGAGCAAACAGTGGAAACCCGGATCAGAAGAGGGTTATCTGATTTGGCTTCGAACTGTGTGCTACACATTATTCCCACATCATCTGATATAATTGATTGTCTCTCACTTGAGGTTGTTAAGGGCAACCGTAAAGACTCAGCTCAGAAGATGGATATCTGATTTAGGTTTGCACAGTGCACTACACATTATACATACAGTCGACTCTCGTTATCTCGAATTCCAAGGGACTCTCTGAAATACTTCGAGATATCCGTACCTCGACATATCAGATTTGCAGAGTATAGGAAAGAATAATTCAATTAACCACATTTAATAAATATATATATATGAATTGGACTCTTGAAGTTAGAGATATATTGAAAATATTGTGGAAAAGAGGAGAAATTGCTCCTTAGGAGCAATTTCTCCTCTTTTCCACAATATTTTTTACCTGTTGTTAGATTTTCATGTTTAGACAGGGACCAGATTTTCACTTCGAGATAAGCGGTTATTCTAGATAAGCGAGATCGAGATAGCGAGAGTCAACTGTACTTCATATAAAGCACCATGAATGTAAATAGACCTAAAATACAACATGACAGGCCGTTATCTCTGCTAGTTATTAGCTACAGCAAACAGTGGGGACCTAGATTAGCAGGTCACTGAAGAAGACATCTGATCCAGATCTACACCTATTGCTGTATGTTATATAAACATCATGTAGATCACCAGAAGTGTACCAAGGTCTCATTTATATTATAACTTTATCTATACTATACATGATATTTTCCTCTTGTGACCATCAAATGTAAAACTGAATAGGATTACATAATCGCAGTGTAGACCTCGATCAGTAGATCGGAGCTGAGGACATCGAATCAAGTGTACATCGTTTGAATTATATTAGGCCATATATAATACAAGAATTCCGCGGAAGGCGTCATCGCACCTGCTGGGGCAAAAGTCACAGGAGCCACAATCAGAACGTGGTTATTAAATAAGTTTATTTCATTCTTAGCAGTGCTTACTTGGAAAACTGGGTTGAAAAAAATGTAGACAAAGTGCCTAGTGGGGCACATATATTCCGGGCCAGTCCCATTCCCTCTAATGGCTATATCTTCAGCACTGACTTTTCGTATCATACATGATACAGCCCAATGATAATGGAACATTGACGTAAAATTTGTAAAAGTCACTGAAGCATGAAATATAGGTCAAGGTCATGGGTCAAGGTACCTGCTAATTCACTACATCAAGGAGAAGCACAATGCAAGGTATGGTGGTTGTAGGCCTTATAGTTGAGGAGTTATCAAACATCAACGTAAAATGTGTCAAATATAGGTCAAGGTCACCGGGTCAAGGTACCTGCCAAGCCAGTGGAATGAGGTGAAGCACTATGCAAGGGTTAGTGGTTGTAGGTCTTATATTTGAGGAGATACCGAACATCAACATAAAATGTGTCAAAGTCACTGAAGTGCACAATATAGGTTAAGGTCACCAGGTCAAGGTACCTGCCAAGTCAGTACATCGAGACGAAGTCTATATAAAGTTTGGTGGTTGAAGGCCTTACAGTTGAGGACATATGGAAGGGTGACGTAAAAGGTGTAAAAGTCAATGGAGCGCGAAATATAGGTCAAGGTCACCCAGTGAAGGTACCTGCGGAGTCCGTACATTGAGGAGAAGCACTATGCAAGGTTTGATGGTTGTAGGCCTTACAGTTGAGGAGATATTGAACGTTGACGTAAAATGTGTAAAAGGCACTGGAGCGCAAAATATAGGTCAAGCTCACCAGGTCAAGATACCTGCCGAGTCAGTACATCTAGGAAAAGCACTATGCAAGGTTTGGTGGCTAGAGGTCTTACACTTGCGGAGATCTGGAACATTGATGTAAATTATGTCAGTCACTGCAGCCAAAATATAGGTCAAGGTCACCAGGTCAAGGTATCTGCCAAGTCAGTACATTGAGAAAAAGCACTTTGCAAGGTTTGATGGTTGTAGGCCTTATAGTCGAGGAGATATAGAACGTCGACGCAAAATATGTCAAAGTCACTGGAGCGCAAAATATAGGTCAAGGTCACCGGGTCAAGGTACCTGCCAAGTCAGTACATCTAGGAGAAGCACTATGCAAGGTTTGGTAGTTGTATGCCTTATAGTTGAGAAGATCTGGAACGTCAACGTAAATTGTGTCAAAGTCAATGGAGCGCAAAATATAGGTCAAGGTCACTGGGTCAACATACCTGCCAAGTCAGGAGGTCAGGGAGATGTGTCATGCAAGGTATGATGGTTGTTGTAGAATTGTAGTTGATTAGAATACTAACTTCGACGTAAATGTCGAACTTCGACATAACAGAACTGTTAACAGACAGACGGACGGATGAACGGACAGACGAATGGAAAAGCGGGCACCTATATCGCAAAGTCGGGAGGTCAGGGAGATGTTTCATACAAGGTTTGATGGTTGTTTAGTTTTGTAGTTGATTAGAATACTAACTTTGACATAAATGTCGAACTTCGACATAACAGAACTGTTAACAGACGGACAGACAGACGGACGGATGAACAGACAGGCGAATGGAAAAGTGGGCACCTATGTCGCAAAGTCAGGAGGTCAGAGAGATGTTTCATGCAAGGTTTGATGGTTGTTTAGTCTTGTAGTTGATTAAAATACTAACTTTGACATAAATGTCGAACTTCGACATAAATGTTGACAGACGGACGGACGAATGGACAGACATACGGAAAAGTGGACGCCTATGTTGCAAAGTCAGGAGGTCAGGGAGATGTTTCATGCAAGGTTTGATGGTTGTTTAGTCTTGTAGTTGATTAGAATACTAACTTTGACATAAATGTCGAACGTCGACATAAATGTTGACAGACGGACGGACGGACGGACGGACTGACGGACGGACGGACGGACGGACGGACGGAAAATCGGACGCCTATATCGCACCCTGCTACAAGCAGGTGCGATAAAAACGATTGATTTGACTTATATACAGGAATGAAATATCATTTAAAAGGCTCTATGCAATGAAGCGATATACAGTCCAATGAGCTGAAGTCTGCTTACCGCGGAATCGACCCAGAAATCTCACCCCCCCCCCCCCCCCACCCCACTCCCCGCACCGATCCAAAGTCGGAAGCGCTAACCGCTGGACACGAGAACCCTTCTCACCCATTTGGGTAATTTCCCTTATACTGGCACTGGTTGTAGAATATTTCAACGAATAAATATCTTTTCACAGAGTAAATATATTTCATAGCCAATAAATATTTTTAGACAAAGTCTTATAAGCTCATTTGTGACCTAACACCGTCAGCCTCTATATGGAAGAATGTACGTGCCTTGAAGCGATGATAAATCTCAAAAAATTAACGGTTCTTTTTGTCAAATCATTTGATCCAGCATTCATTGCGCGTATTTTAAAATATCTTTACAATATGATCTGTAAGTTCACGTCAAAATCAAGTTTTGAAAACCAAAGAAAATCTGTTCTGTTTCATCCCGAAAACACACCTATATAATTTTGACCCCCTTAAACCCCACTTTTATATAGTAAAACTGTGGTTTACAGGGGTATACATTATTTTTCTTATTTCTGCTCAAAACATAGATTGTGGGTACTCGTTAGAACCGCCTCGGCGAGGCGGTTCTAACGAGTACCCACAATCTATGTTTTGAGCAGAAATATGAAAAATATCAGAAGATTTTATCGGAAAATTAATCAGTTTTTGGTGATGAAATTTTCAATATATTTGAATAGGCGTGTTTTCGTTATGTAAAATAACAATTTAATAGAATTAATGCTGTGCATTGCGCTAAGATGCGTCCGTAGGACAGGACAAATCATAAAATTCCGTTTATCTCCTAGCAGACACCATTCTGAAATATTTTTCTCCAAGAAAACGTTTTGACATTTCTTGCAAATGGTTTCCTCTATGGAGACAATTTACATAACATGTCAGTTGCAGTGTTATGGGGAAAATAAGAAGAAAAAAAAATGGAAAAAAAATGTCAATTTTTGCCCAGAGAGCGATAAATGTTAATTCAATCGGTGGTACTATAGCAAACGGTTGGATTATGTAACACATAACAGACAAACGGTTTGGTTACAAGTTTGCGTAACTCCAGATAAGCTGAAAATTTTAAAGTCACATATCAGAAAACTTGAATTACTATGAACTGATTTCATGCCTCAAATGGTCTTCTGAAACTGGGCAGGCTGGTTTCTCTCTCCTGGTTTGACACCTCTGAAGACAGGCTCTCTCATAGCAAGCTCATCATTTTTTGATAGGTTAAGATCGTGTTTTTCCGGTCACGTTCGGCAGCGTCTCATATTTGCCTGGAACGAGTGGAAAATCAAATAGGACAAAAGTATGTTTGTTTGTGTTGAAGTTTTACGGCCCAGTCAACCCAATGGGGTCATGTCGAGTGCGGTCAGTTTACCTACCACACGTTACTGGGCAGGCTTAGTCCTCTAAGCGGTTAACCAGTACTGTGCACATTCTTCCGCCATAAACTGACAACTGCCCTTCTTGAATCAGTGGAAGGGATAGAATGACCGTAGAAAATATTTCATGATCAATCTCCACGAAAGAATGTTGCCGACCTCGGCGGGGGTTGAACTCGCGACCCCCTGGTCTCCAGACGGACGGCACATCCAACTGAGCCACCGAGGCCGACAAAAGTATGACGGACTTTTAGTAGAAGTTCTCAACGTCAGAAGATAAAATGAAATTGTGTTTGCTGTGCGTTTAGCCTATTTAGGACCAACATTTAGACAAAGGGAAAGTGTTGAAATTGGCAAAAATGTGCAAAGTGATAAGACCTTTTGGTCGGCGTAACCAAGTCACAGAGCATTCCTAAAATGTTGAACCAGTGGCGAGTCAGAAAAATTCAGATGAAAATACTTGAGTCCCAAAAGAAAATGGTGAAATCAGGCGTCCTAGGAATTTAAGGATTGGAATTTGTATTGTGGTATGTCTAAATAACGAAAAGAAGCTATCGTTTGAAGAAAGGCGCGTTCGGCGGTGAAATTAGATATCAACTGCGAATCCAGCGTTATACAGAGTGGGCAAGGAAACTGGCAAGTTTCGGTTGTAGAGTGGACATCATTTTAAAAACCTTTGTTATAATATTGGAAAAAAAAAAAAAACAAAAAAAAAAAAAAAAAAAACATTTACTATTCTTTGTCGCTTATCTTTTTTTTTTTAAAACTGTTTCTTGCTATCAATAATTATATTATCGGATAAACAGCTATATATTTTAACCAGTTATCGGATAGAATAACCACTCTGAGAATAACTATTTCTAAACATTGAAAAACTACTTTATTTTTAACTATTTATAAAACGACTGAATAAGAAATATTGGATTTGGAATATTGCGACGCTTTGTGTGTTGTAAAATAAAATATAAGCCTGCAAATTAGATTTTTGTATTATGATTGTAATAAAGAAACTATTAGTACTGGTTGCAGTTCTCAGTTTTTGCTATTTGATATTTTCATGATTAAGAAATTTGCTAAATAAAATGAAAATGATAAATTCTTGGAAGTTAATAGATAATCTTTTATTTATGAATAAATGAGGGTTTAGATTTCACATTAAGGTGCAACAATTTCAGAGCCTTTTACATTCACATTAATGCTTATTTGTGTTTAAAAGAGCCATATCTACATATAAAAGTTCTTGATATTATATCTATAGATGAGATTAAACGGGTTTACCCTTGTCATGCTGAATAAATTAAGATGCCATGCCCACTTCTAATTATCAGCCAATCAGATTACTTGATCCAGATTATTGAAATAAATTCACGTACTTACTGGCAAACATTGCAGACCCAGATCAGTTGGCTTCTTCAGAAGCCAACTGATCTGGGTCTACACTGTTTGCAAAGGCAGGACATATCCGGGTTTAGCAGGACTAGGGTTAATATTAATGATCTACACTGTTTGCAAAAGCAGGACATATCCGAGTTTAGCAGGACTAGGGTTAATATTAATGATGCTAGGCTTGATAGTGATCAACAGTTCAACAACACTCCTGTAACCCCAGCCCCTTTCCCGCCACCACCCACAGCCCCCTTAATGCAAGGAAAAGTGGGGTTTGCAGGGGCTATGTATTATTTTGTATTTCTGCTATAAAACACAGACTTTGGGAATTCATTAGAACCCCCTCAATTTCTATAGATTATTAGTATCACTTAGAACCGGTTAACTGATGCGGTTGTAACGGGTATCCACAGTCTATGTTTTGGTGCAGAAATAAGATAAATATTACACATTATCATCTAAAAAAAATCTGTATAACAATTTAAAATTTACTCATACCAAACAAATGTTGGGTATGACAATATCCCGAGCAAGTTCAACTTTCAGGGTCCTGGGCTCAATGTCAAGGTCACTGTGGCTACTTTTAGAAAAAAAAAATATCATCGCTCTAGTGTCTACATTCATTAATGGATTTTCACACAATTGTTGGGTATTACAATATCTCGACTTTCATGGGTTTGGGCTTAAGGCCAAGATGACTGTGACTATTTTTAGAAAAAAAAATGTTATGGCTCTAGTGCCTGCATTTATTGACGGATTTTTATTTAACCTCACACAAATGTTTGGTATAATAATATCTCGAGCATGATTGACTTTCAGGGTGCTGGGATCAAGGTTAAGATATTTGTGGCTTTTTTTAGGGAAAACTTTGTCATCGCCCTAGTGCCTACACTTATCAATAGATTTTTATATAACTTCACATAAATTTTGGGTATTAAAGTTCAACATTCAGATTGCTTGGCTCAAGGTAACTCTGGCTATTAAAAAAATGTTGGATATGATAAGATCTCGAGGAAGTTCGATTTTCAGTTTGCTGGGCTCAAGGTCAAGGAAACTGTGGCTAGTGTTTTAGACAAAAGATATAATCATCGCTCAAGTGCCTACATTTCTCCGTGGATTTTAATATAACGTCACATAAAAGTTGGATATGATAATATCTCTAGCAAGTTTAACTTTCAGACTGCTAGGCTCACGATCAAGGTAACTGTGGCTATTTTTTTAGAGAGACAAAAAAAAAAAACAAAAAAAAACAAAAAAAAAAAACAACAACAAAAAAAAAAAACAAAAAAAAAACAACAACACAACTTTGTCATAGCTCTTGCCCTACATTTATCAATGGATTTCAATATATTTTCACACAAATGTTGGGTATTATAATATCTCGAGCAGATTCAATTTTCAGGTTGCCTGGCTCAAGGTCAAGGTAACTGTGGCTATTTTTAGGTACACACACACACACACAAACTTTGTCATCGCTCAAGTGCCTACATTTATCAATGGATGTTAATATAACGTCACATAAAAGTTTGGTATGATAATATCTCGAGCAAGTTAAACTTTCAGGTTGCTGGGCTCAAGGTCAAGGTAACGCCAGCACTACTGGAGAAAGGCGTCATGAAAAGGTTCTGAAAATGTTGGTGAAATTTTGAATGGCTTTTCCAGAAGTTTTCACTGGAAAGTCATGATAGGCCGTGAAAATGAACAATGACAAAACCATGAAAATCTGTTGTGAATTAATCTGTGGTAAGGCCGTTAAGAGGTTCTACCTGCAAACCTGGTGACACCTCTGTGAAAAAGCCATGATTTTCTGCCATTAAAAAACTGCGAATTTCAGAACATAGTCTTTATTAATGTATTGTATATAAATGTTCGCAGTTTGAGGAGGGGTGGGGTGTTGGGGGCTGCTGTAACATATTATGTTTCATTAATAAATGTGGTTGGGCTACCATCACATCATCACGAAACACGCCTATATAATTTTGACCCCCTTCAACCCCACTTTTATATAGTAAAACTGGGGTATACAGGGTTATACATTAGTTTTCTTATTTCTGCTGAAAATATAGATTGTGGGTACCCGTTAGAACCGCCTCGGCGAGGCGGTTCTAACGAGTACCCACAATCTATGTTTTGAGCAGAAATATAAAAAATATCAGTCTTTTTAATCTGAAAATTTCCCTTTATTTGGTTGTAAAAATTTCAATACATTTGAATAGGCGTGTTTTCGTAATGTGGTAGAAACTGACTGAGTTATTTTGCTTCCTTGTTGTTAGAGTCGTTCTAATGGTTCTTGAGACATTGTTTTATATTAGAATTTTAATATCTCAGTAAGGCCGTGAAAAATCAATGACATTACGAAAACACGCCTATTCAAATATATTGGTTTAAACAATATTTATTTTAAAGCTCGTATAAAGTTACATCGATAAAACAGACATGTCGAATAGGATCTGACTGTAAGCTGTAATGCTTATAAATGTCATCTCCTGGAAACAAGTTCGTATACAACATAACTGAACGGCATGACTAATAATGAAAACTGTTGGACATTTTGAACAAGCAAACAAGACATACACACACACACACACACACACAGAGAGAGAGAGAGAGAGAGAGAGAGAGAGATTTTGACCGACTGACGCCCGTGCCTAAATATGTATGGGATCAAGAGCTGTACGTTAAATATGTAGAAGTGCCATTTAGTACGTTAGCCAACGGTTGATGACTGGGTATGCTATACAAATCTTCCAGACTTGATGATGAAATCCTGTACTTGCAAGAAAAGGGCTTCATTTTCCTGAGATGTTAAGTTAGTTTTGCCGTGCAGAAGATCTTTAACTGAGTAACTGCGTAAATCGGCCGGTAAGTATCTTTCCCTTGCAACCGTGTAGTTAGGACAACTGAAGAAGAAATGTTGCACACTTTCAAATCCTCCACAGCGACAAGATGGGCTGGGAATGATATGTTTGCGGTAGAGATCAGAGTTTAGGGAACTGCAATCCATTCTTAGTCGAGCTTGGAGGATCTGACCTAAGCGTGTACCAACATTGAAGTATTTGGGAGGTGTCTGTATATTTCTGTTCAGGAACGATTTGAATATTGTTAAGGTTGATGCCTCTTTAGTTTCAGCTGGCAAGTTGTTCCAGGCTCGTATAGTAGCTGGAAAGAACGAATCAAGAAAGAGATTAGTATTGGCTCTGTAGTTTTGAATGTGGTCAGAGTTTCGGAGATTGTACCTAGTTGTTGCTTGTACAGTTGGAGGCACAAGGTTCATAAGATAGTTTGGAGCTGACCCATGCAGTATTTTGTAAAACGCTACAAGCTTGTGTTTGTTCCGCCTGCTTTGAAGGGACTCCCAACCCAGGTCAGAGTAAATTTTATCTATGTTACAGAGTTTTGTTGCTCCTGTTATTATTCTCGCGGCCTCGACATGTATTGCATCCAACTGCTTTTTAGTTTCCAAGGAGCAGTTGTCCCACACTATGTCACTGTATTCAAGAAGGGGACGAACAAAGGCAGTGTACATTTTTTCAAGGGATTTTCTACTGACTCTGAACTTCAAAGCCCGGAGAAGATTTAAACGTACACAGGCCTTCTCAGAAATTGTTCGCACGTGATCTGCCCAGTTGCATGTATTAGAGAATATGAGTCCTAAGTGTTTGTGCGTAGAGGTTTCTTGTATCATTGTGTTGTTTAAGAAGAGAGGTGGATGATATACAGGGGTTGATTTCCTAGAAAGTGTCATAGCCATGGTCTTCTTTGCGTGGAATTCAACAAGCCAATCGACGGCCCAGGCGGAAATAGCACGTAAATCGGCATTTAGAATTCTTGCAGCTTGATCGGGGCATTCGACTATAATATACAAACTGGTGTCGTCTGCGAACAGACGAATGGAACATCCAGTGCGTTGGGCAATATCGTTGATATAAATGAGAAACAAGAGTGGGCCCAAAATGGACCCTTGGGGAACTCCAGCTTCAACTGGTGCCCAGTCAGAAGTTTGACCATTTAGAACTACACGTTGCCTACGTCCTGAGAGGTAACTGGTAAACCATTTAAGAACTTGTTCTGAACAGCCTATACCTCGAAGTTTGTGAAGTAAACCTTTGTGCCAGACTCTGTCGAATGCCTTACTGATGTCGCAGAAAACTGCTCGCACTTCTTTGCCATTGTCAACTGCCTCACAAAATGTGTGGTAGGTGTGTAATAATTGGTAAGTGGTGGAGTCGCCTTGGATGAAGCCAGACTGGAACGGAGTTAGTAACTTGTGAGATACAACGTAGTTATAAAGATGCTTGTGAACGCAGCGTTCCATTGTTTTACCTATGGAACTCAAGAGAGAAATAGGTCTGTAGTTGCTCGGCAGTGATTTGTCATCTTTTTTATGGATCGGAGTTAAATTGGCATCTTTCCATGCGGGTGGAAAGTAACCTTGGAGTAGTGATCTATTGAAGACAATGAACAATGGATATGCTAAGAAGTCAGCGCCTTCGCGTAAAAGTCGCGGACTAATTAAATCTGGACCGCAAGCTTTGTTCACGTCCAAATGTCGCAGTACGTCGAGTATATCCTGAGTGTATATTGTAATTGACTCGAGTATATGCTGTGCAGGTGCGATATTGGGTAAGGGTTTATTTAGGTCGTTAACTTTAGTCTGGGATGAAAAATAAGTATTTAACAATTCTGCTTTCTGACAGTCTGTCTGTGCTACTTCATGATTCATAGTGAGTGTGGGGATGTTGTTAGAAGATTGTCCAAGGTTTAAGAGTTGTTTGGAGGTTTTCCAAAATAATTTGGAATTACTATTTTCAGAACACAAGAGATTATCAAGTTTATCAAAATAGTCCTTTTTTGATTTTCTTACGGCATTGTTGGCTTTATTTCGTAGTTGCTTGTATTTCGTCCAAACGTGCATATTGTTCGTTTTCTTAAATTGCCTGTAAGTGCGTTTACGTTTTCTAATCAAATTTTTAATGTGGCATGTGATCCACGGATGATCGTCTGGTTTAATTGTTACAATTTTATTGGGGATTGATTCCTCAGCAGCCTTGATTATAGTGTCGGAAATAACCTGAATATTTTGGTCGATGTTTTCGTCGACTTCGATTTTTTGTAGGAGGTTGGAGTCCATTAAAATCATTCTATATTTGTCATAGTCGGCTAGTCCGTAGTTCCATATCTTACGTCGAAATGATGGTGTATGCATGCGTGTAAATTTAAGTACAGCTATCACCGGACAGTGGTACCTAGTGTAGTCAGCTACGAAAGGGTCTGCGACTCCACTTGTCAGGACGTTATTATTGCTGCGTACTAGGATCAGGTCAATGACAGATGAAGAATGCTCGGTGAAATGCGTGGGCTCGGATATAAGCTGCTTTAGATTATATTCTAACATAAGTTCCTTGATTTTGTTATTATTGTTCTGGGACATGTCTATGTTGAAGTCGCCTGTGATGACGACGTCGGCTATGTTGGTATTGCATGCTCTGTCTATGCTTTCTTTAATCAATTCGAAGTAGTCCTGTCCGCTGTTGGGAGGTCTGTAGAACCCTCCAATCAGTATCTTTTTGGATTTTACCTGGATTTGGACCCAAACAGATTCAACACCGGGTAATTCCAGGTCTGATCTACGTTTGCATGATAATAAATTACGGGCGTAAACGGCAACCCCTCCACCGAGGTACCTAACGAGTACCCACAATGTATGTTTCTGAGCAGAAATAAAAAAAATAATTTATACCCCTGTAAACCCCAGCTTTACAATATAAAAGTGGGGTTTAAGGGGGTCAAAATTATATAGGTATGTTTTCGTGATGAAATTGTAAAATCTGCTTTTTCATGAATTTTTCACAACATTATGGTCCCGTGAAATTGACAGGTCCTTTTTTCATTAAATTTTCACGACATTTCATTTTTCACGGGATCGGCTAGAAATATCACTCCAAAATGTCACGATCTAAAGCCACAAGGTTTTTCACAGAACCCTGTAAATTCACAGACTTTTAACAGAATGTTCAGTAGTGCAGGCTACAGTATATCTTTGCATTAAATGAACAACCTAGTTACCGTAATAACCCTAAATACTGGGACAGACAGACCTGAACAAACATTGTAGACCCAGATCATGCGGCGCAGAAAGTGGCCACTGATTAAGAACTACAATGTTTGCCACGCATCCAGTACCTTTTAGACACATCAATAGGTAGTAAGTTGAATTTGTTTAAAGTTTAGGATAAAGCAATGGAATGAAGTAAAAGTGTCCGAATATACAAGTAATTTGATAAAATCATATAATGACAAGGCTACGCCATGCAAGTCAAACTTGTTGCACGTTCAGCTAACAGAGCCAGTTCAAGGTGTATCCATAGGGTTAAAAGCCAAGAATTTTGTTGGAACTAAAAATAATGAGTGTGAAGTTGGTTTGGGATTCGCAACTTGGAATATCGATTTTGCCCAACCATAACCGTTACTTTTTTTAATATTTTATTACTACGGAATAAATCGAATACCAAACTCCATACTTCAAACTCCAAGTCAATTTCATACACTTAAAAATAATATTAGTAGGACTAACATTATTTTTCGTCCCACTAAAATTATTATTAGTCCCGTTAAAAATGAATACTATCGGCACTAAAAATAACATTAGTGGGAGTAAAATGATATTAGTATGGCTAATAATAATAATACAATACAATACAATACAATACAATACAATACAATACAATACAATACAATACAATACAATACAATATTTACAATCATTTTTAGTCCCAATAATATTACTGACTATTGACCCAAGTGGCACACCATAATAGCTCTTTGTTGTGTTATGAGCAGCCGTCAGTCTTCGAGTATTCGAACTGAGTAATTATATGCCAAGACCAGACCGCGCAAATGTGTTTACAGTCCAGGCACAGTTTTAGAATTATAAATTTTGAAACTTTGAACAAACCGCGCATGCCCTGATGAGACAGCGCATGCGCAGTCTCGTCTGAGCATGCACAGATTGCAAGTGTCCAACAGTATTGTTATAAAGTAGTTCATATCGAGGGTTGAGCGCAAGACTATGGTAACTCAAACATATTTTTGAAACCCTTGTTTAGGGGCAACTTGGACCCCTTTGTAAACAATGCAAATTTAGGTGCCATTGCTCATACGAGCAATGGAACCTAAATTTTCATTGTTTACAGAAAGAAATGTTGTAATCTTCATAACGCCTTCATGGTGAGGAGATTAGGTTTGGGGAAAAACAACCATCTGACTTACACTAGTCTTGCGCTCAACCCTCGATATGATAAAGCTAAGTGTTTTTTGTAACCGATAAGGCCTCGTCGCGAATAAACAGGTGGCAATATCCGTCAGTTATATAATACCTTTCACCGTATTTACCATGAATATTCGGATACCTAACTCCTTACCATACTTGTCCCAAAACTTGAACAAGTCCATTGCAATACTTTGTTAATGTGTCGGTTTGAGAAACAGCTGGATGAGTGATAAACTGTATAGATTCTAGTCAGATGCCGTTGAATGCATCTGATCTTTGTCTACACTGTTTGCCAAGGCCTGTCTGCCTGACTATTAAGAGTAAACACGGTAAACAGAATCCGGCGATATCTTGGAATTATGCAACTGAACATTACCACTCTCTGGGCTAACTCAGCAGACAAGAAATAGATTAACTGTTTCTTACTTTTCCCAGAAATAGGCCTTGATATTTCATGCAAAACTGATACTAAGAAAGTAAATCTCGACATGTCATGCAGATAGAAAATTTGCATGAAATGTCAAAGCCTATTTTCTGGCAATAGGCTGTGACATTTCATGCAAATTTATTTATTCCTAAGAAAATATGCTTTGACATTTCATGCAAACGGACAATTAGCATGAAATGTCAAAGCCTATTTTCTGAAAAAAAAAAAAATATATATATATATTTCAAAATGAGGTCTGCTGAAGTTTTTACACAATATGCAGAGCGTTCAACCAGTTGTTCCAGACGTCGAAACACGGCATATGTGGATTTTCCTATCCCAGAAGTTTACAGAGAGTTTACAGAGTTTATAACCGTCATTTAGCAAACACACCGCGTCCAACCGTAACGCCGGATAACCGGTCGTAACGCCGGATTTTCGGTCAAATAACGCCGGATTACGGTATTTTTCGTAGGATTCGCCGCCATTTTAAGAACCGCGTTTGACGGTGGGTTGACAATTCTATTTATTTAAAATATTAGGATGGGTTCATCGAATATGAAAAGTAGCCTATCCGAATCTACGTACATTCTTCTAACTGCCAAATCTTCAACTGATACATATACTTTGCCGAAATTGTCAAACACTCAAAGAGAAAATGGTTGTGCAGGTTCGGCCATACGATAAAAATGCATTCTTACCAGAGGAGTTCGTACTTTTTTCATTTTCTTAATTTTCTTGACCAGCTGGTGGATGAAAATGCATTTGAAAATGACCTTGTATCATAAATTGGCTATTGCTAAGACTTTTTTTTATCGATGAAACAAAGACCGAGGCACAATCGATAAAATTTAAGGTAACGCCGGATAAAACGGTATCTTCTTGATCTACAACTGGCCAGTATTCCCGCAGACAAAAATACTTCTAATGGTAAATCTTTACCTACATAGTCCAATACCAATTAATCAACACTATAATTTGTCTTAGTTTTAGTATATGAAGTATTTGAATGTATCAATCACATACAAGATAAAGCACCTCAGTATACTTCAAAAAGTAATTAGATTTACGTACTTTCATCTACATCCTCGCAGACAAACACACTTGAGAGCATTAATTCAAGGAGCTGTAACAATTAGAGTGTGCAAAGAAGAGTTGAAAGTAATCGTTAAAATTGAATAACTTGTTCAAGTAGTTTTCAGACTCCATCTGGATTCCTTTAGAAAATGGGGTGATCATATCGTTTACGTCATGTTTTATCATCCCGCTCTGAATTTGATTTAATTACACTTTCATTTTAAGAAGTCTTAGATATGGTAATCATTGTATGGAGAGGCATGAATACGTACCAGGGAGTAATGTATTTAATAAACGGTGATAGTTTTAGTTGTAATCTGCTTCATTTAAATTACTCGCGGGACGCATGTACTCGGAGGCGTGGGTAAGTCGTTAAACGCCTGATTCGACTGTACATAGATAGCATTTGTATATTAAAGTCTTTGTCGTGGCAGGATGCAGTTGCAGCTATAACAGTTCTTCTGAGTTTTTTTTTTTTTTTTTTTTAGAATACGTCCAGTAATTGTTTAAATCTGGTTAACAAAACATTTCATTACTTCTGTATTTGAGGTCCCTGTATATAACATGTCATAACATGACTGCCTGATACATCCCCATCACTCACCATATATAAACTCAAGCCTCGCGTCCGTTTTTGCTCAGGTAATACGGTAACGGTTTCGAAGTGCTATTGCACAGGTTTTGTGTCGGAGATGTGCACACAGAACGTGTGTTTGTTTATGGATGACAGGCTTTGTTAGTGACAAATAATGTACAAAAGTAAGTTCTACTAGACAAGGGAGGTAATCTAGAATCTCGACAAAAATTTATCTGTCAAAATCTTTGCAGCACATTTTTGACTAAAAGACTACTTAATACGAATTAACAAATATTTGCCGGAGGGTGGTTCATAGCATGGTAATGCATATAAAGCCTTGTTTTCGAAAGACGTATAGCGGACCCCCGTGGCCTCGTGGATAAGAGAGCTGACTCTTTGTCCATTAGGTTTCTCACCGCTGTGTTTCGAGCCTCGCTCGGGTCATATGTGGGAAAGCCAAGTTCTGCTTACGGAAGGTCAGGTGTTTTTTTCCTCAGGTTCTCCGGTTTTCGTCCACCTTTGATGAACGATAGACACTATATAAGTGAAATATTCTTGAAAGGGCCCTACAACCCAAATCAAAAAGACGTAGTAAGGAGAGTAGATCAGTTGCTAACGCTTAGCACTCAGGGTAAAATTTTCAGCAGATGACCTGTTTTTGTTTGTTTGTTTTTTGTACTTTTTTTTTAAGAAAACATGTTTTGACATTGTTTCAGTTGGAGGCAATTTGCATGAAATGTCATAGCCTGTTTTCTAGGGGAAGATAAGAAAAAGAAAAACATCATCAGTTTGTCGTCTGCTGAATTAGCCTAGCAACAGAAACCTCCATGTCTTGTTGATCCGGCTCGTGAACTGGATAGACTCCACTTCTTTAAGTCCTCATGTAAACGAAAAAAATAAATAAATAAATAAAAGTCTAAATATTTATTGGGTGTACAGGTCAGGCGTGTCAAATAACATAGGCTTTATCTTAAGTTTGTGGGCGATTCGCCGGAGTTAACACAGCGATAACATGCACAAAAATAAGTAGATCGTGCAGTCGTTGGTACACCGTCGCAAGCTCACCGCTCCACTTTCATCGATAAGCAGATAGAAGTGAAAAATAATGTTGCTCTCGTACACTCTTACCACGCGGGGAAGGAGTTTTGCTTTTCGTCTTTCATTAATTTTGGCAACATCTTCAAAAATTCAGTTTCACAACATCATTACGATCACAGTAGAAGGAACTATCTAATGTATATTGAGGCGGAAGTCGATGTCGTGATATCTGTTTATTTGCACATACCCATGTTTAAGTAGGTACGTAAAATTGAATAGCAGGTGTGAAATTGGAGACATGAACCAAGTAACAAAATAAAATAGATACAGAAACTGCACGATCTAGTTATTTTTGTATTTTTGTGCATTTTATCGCTGTGTTAACTCCGGCGAATCGCTCACAAACTTAAGATAAAGCCTATGTTATTTGACACGCCTGACTTCTACAGCCGAGAAATACTTAGACTTTTATATTTTTTCGTTTACATGAGGACTTCAAGAAGAAGTATCCAGTTAACGAGCCGGATCAACCAGACACGGAGATTTCTATTGCTAGGCTTATTCAGCAGACGACAAACTGATGATTTTTTTCTTATTTTTCCCCAGAAAACAGGCTCAGACATTTCATGCAAGTTGTCTCCAATCGAGACAATATCAATTGTCTCCAATCGAGATAATGTCAAAACCTGTTTTCTGAAAACAATAAGAAAAAAAATATTTTAATGTCATCTGCTGGAAATTTTACCCAGAGTGCTAAGCGTTACCAATTGATCTACTCTCCTTACTACGTCTTTCGAAAACGAGCTTTTATGTGCATTACCATGCTATGAACCATCCTCCTGCAAATATTTTTAAGTCATATTTAGTAGTCCTTTAGTCAAAAATATGCTGCAAAGAATTTGACAAATAAATTTTGTTGAGATTTTAGATTACCTCCCTTGTCTAGTAGAACTTACTTTTGTACATTATTTGTCACCATCAAAGCCTGTCATCCATAAACACACGTTCTGCGTGCACAGCGCCCACACAACAACTGTGCAATAGTACTTCGAAACTGTTACCGTATTGTCTGAGCAAAGGATTGAGGTTTTATATGGAGATGAATCAGGTATTCATGATATGACATGTTATATACAGGGACTTCAAATACAGAACTAATGAAGTGCTCTACTAACCAGATTTAGACGATAACTGGACTTATTCCTAGCAAAGAACAACTCAGAAGAACTGTTATAGCTGCAACTGCATCCTACCACAATAGAGACTTAAATAGACAAATGCTATGTTCAGTCGAATCGGGCATTTAACACATTACCAACGCTTCCGAGTACATGCGTCCCGCAAAGTAATTTAAATAAAACAGATTACAACTAAAACTATCACCGTTTATGGAATAAATTAATTCCTGGTATGTATTCATGCCTCTCCATACAATGATAACCATATCTAAGGCTTCTTAAAATGAAAGGGAAAATGTAATAGAATCAAATTGAGGACAGGATAATAAAACATGAGGTAAACGATATGATCACCCCATTTTCCAAAGGAATCCAGAGGGAGTCTGCAAACTACTTGAACAAGTTATTCATTTAAACGATTACTTTCAACTCTTCTTTGCACGCTCTAATTGTTACAGTAATTTTTTAATTTAATACTCTCAAGTGTGTTTGTCTGCGAGAATACTGGATAAAAGCTGTGGCTGAAAGTACGTAGATCTAAATACTTTTTTAGTATACTGAGGTGCTTGATCTTGTAAGTGAAGGATACATTCAATTACTTTATATACTAAAACTAAGACAATTCATAGTGTCGATTAATTGGTATTGGACTATGTAGGTAAAGTTTACCTTTACAACTGTTTGTCTGCGAAAATGCTGGCTAGTTGTAGATCAAGAAAACACCGTTTTATCCGGCGTTACCTTAAATTTCGAGGATTGTGCCTCTGTCTTTGTTTCGTCGGTAAAAAAATCTCAGCAACAGCCAGTTTATGATACAAGGTCATTTTCAAATGCATTTCATCCACCAGCAGTTCGGGAATTTTGGAGAAAATGAAAAAAGTACGAACTCCTCTGGTAAGAATGCCTTTTTATCGTATGGCCGAACTTGCACAACCATTTTCTCTTTGAGTGTTTGACAATTTCGGCAAAGTATATGTATCAATTGAAGATTTGGCAGTTAGAAGAATATATGTAGATCCGGATAAGCTACTTTTCATGTTCGATGAGCCTATCCTAATATTTAAGATAAATGTTTTTGTCTATCCACCGTCAAACGCGGTTCTTAAAATGGCGGCGAATCCTACGAAAAATACCGTAATCCGGCGTTATTTAACCGAAAATCCGGCGTTACGACAGGTTATCCGGCGTTACGGTTGGACACGGTGAAACAGAACATCACGAAAACATATCTATATAATTTTGACCCCCTGAAACACCACTTTGTATGTAGTAAACATTTGGTTTACAGGGATATACATTATTTTTCTTATGTCTGCTCAAAAACATAGATTGTGGGTACTCGTTAGATTCGCCTCGACGAGGCGGTTCTAACGAGTACCCACAATCTATGTTTTGAGCAGAAATAGGGAAAAATATCAGATTTTTTTTATCTGAAAATTTTCATTTTTTTTTTTTTTTTTGTGGAAAATTTTCAGTATATTTGAATAGGCATGTTTTCGTAATGAAGCACCCAGTAATATGCGCGGGTACACAGGCTGGTTTGAATTTTCGATGTTTACATCTGCTCTGAACATTTTCCCATGATGGAACTCGTCATTAGTTTTTTTTTCCTAATGAATCACTACAACTTTCTGTGCATCTGTTTAATTTTGTTAACCTCTGGATTAATTCACTAGACGACAACTTGAAGATGTTTCCCTTATTTTTCCCAGAAAACAAACTTGACATTTCATGCAAATGGTCTCCTAAGGAGACCGTTTGTATAAGATGTCAAAGTCTTGTTTTCCGAAACAAAGATAAGCAACAATATTTCAAAATGTCGCCTGCGGAAGATTTTTTCCCAGCATGATAAGAGTTGAGCTGAGACCTCATTTAATTTTGGCTTCGTGAAAACAATGTGTTTATTTACAAGGAATCACACTGAGTCTGCGATATGGAAACATGTTAAGTATGTAACTTTATATTTGTTAATTGAAAACCTTGGCAGAAATTCTTTGTTTTGTTTATTTCGAGTTGAAGTTGCAACGGTAAGTTCCCTACACATTACGAAAACATGCCTATTCAAATATACTCAAAATTTTACCACCAAAAAAAAAATGAAAATTTTCAGATAAAAAAATCTGATATTTTTCATATTTTTGCTCAAAACATAGATTGTGGGTACTCGTTAGAACCGCCTCGATGAGGCAGTTCTAACGAGTACCCACAATCTATATTTTGAGCAGAAATAAGAAAAATAATGTATACCCCTGTAAACCCCAGTTTTACTATATAAAAGTGGGGTTTAAGGGGGTCAAAATTATATAGGTATGTTTTCGTGATACAGATTTCAACAAGGAAGTATTTTGCATAAAAGCGCTTGTGTTGTGCAATGACATTTTTCCCACTTTTTCAGAAGGGAAGTAGACCTCTAAATCAATTTCGACAGTTGCTCTGATTGTATTTATTTGCATAAAATACGGTTTTCGTTTTTTTTTATCCCCCCCCCCCTCCACCCCTATCGCCCAAACCCGCAATTGGAAGTTTGGTGGAAAGGGCATATAATATAGTGTTACCACTGTCCGTCCGTCTCCGTCTGCGTCCGTCCGAAATGGCGTTAGCAAATTGTGTTTAAGTTTTTCAGGCATTATCAATTTACGTTATTTTTTTCAGACGGTGACATTCGTTTCCTTCGGACACTTTTCTAGTTTAGTTTTAGTATTTGCCCAATTTAAATTGTCAAAATGTTCTGATATACTGTCACGTTTCCTATGCTGCAATGTATATTGCATAGACAATCGCTTGTTGACTTTTGAATCCAAACATTCCAACTAACTACAGAAAATGTTAAGAATCACAATTACGTCATACAATCAATTTTATGACGTCAAAAGCGCCCCAAAACAGAAAACTATAATGATAAAATTCCGCAGAGATATTTTTCACGGTGTATGATCGTTCCGCTTCCTTCCTCTTTTGATCCGCGTTGCAGACATCCTTCGCGATCAGCACCGCTTCCTTCTGATGTAAAATGATGGAGAAGATTTCGGTAAGTGAAGTTTGTCTGCCTTTATTTTTTTCGCACATATTTACAGGACTGGTTTCTGTGCCTGCGGAACTTTAAAGTGATTTTTCTTCAACTCAGAATGCATTTGATGTATCTCATTGTAGTGGTTACGCCACAACATTACGAATTCGAGGGCTTGTGATTGCAGTTTTCATCATTCGTTGTTGTTTGTCAGCTCAGAATTAAGACCCTGGGGCGTACATATAGCATCGAAAAGCTTGTGTGGGAAGTTTTCATTTGCTTTTACCAGTTCTAGGTATTTGGAAATGATGACAGACACTGATCTTTATAAAAGAGTCAATTTTAGCGAGTTGTGACAGGAACCGCTTCCTGCGTGATCCGGACTCCACTTCCTTCAAATCTTAAAGTCTATTCGCTCCGCCTCTGTTTCGTACTTTACATTACGATATCCTACGTTGTCACAGTGATGAAAACAGCCTGTCACATTACAGATTGATTCATTTTCATATCTTAGATGGACTCTGCCTACTCTGCTCACGTTTTTTTTTTTTTTTTTTAATTCAATAGCATGGATATTTATCAGAAATTTAGAAAGGATTTGCTGACGCACTCTAAGTGGAGTTGGTGTAAGAGAAAAAAAAATCTTCGTAATTTGAGCGTCTTAAATAAATCATCCAGCCACAGATGTCTCGATAATACTTACATTTAATCGTTTATAAAACCATTATTAGACGCTATATGCCCTTTTGAAATGACTACTTGTATAAGGTCTTCTATTTGGAGTATCGCTTGAGTAAGGGTAGGTGTCTTCTCAAGACCACACCAGACCGCTGGAATGGCTACGTGTCTCGGTCAAAAATCATTCAAAAGGAAAACAAAATCGCCCGTAACATCGATATTTAGTGCCCTATCGGTCCGTTTCAGAGAATTTTAAGCACTATGACGACGCTGTTAATCAGTGGCGTAACGTCATTACATAAACATCGAATGACACAGACAGACAGACAGACAGACAGACAACACATTTATTCTCTTCAGTCATGTACATGACATATAAGGAATAACATTAAATAACATGGTGGGTGAGGTGGCAGTATGATAATGGAAACTATTCCTGTTGGTATCACGATAAACTCTATATATACGGAGCGAGGGAGAATATGCGGTTCATTATTATTAACATGATAGCATATTCAGTTTCATTACAGACCTATACGTGACACCATCGACATCGATATAATATCCACAAAAATACATACTTATCTAAGAAATGTATGCATTCATCCTAATATGCACTATTAATACGTTCATTGCAGTAGGAGTGATCATTAGTGTAAACAAAGCAGGTCAGTTGTAATTACTCAAGCATATACAGTGCGTGCGCTAGGTTATTAGGACGGGCCACACCTAAATAGTTGAATTGTATTTTTGACCTGTATAAATTACTGTTGAGCACGGGATTTAATAATTTCTAAACAAGATTCCTGAATACTTTAAAGAGTTACACATTTCTGGTACGTTATCGTTACGCTTGTTCATTCTTGTTTACACTAATTAGCAGGCTGCAAGTGCGTTAACCCAACAGACTCGCAACGTCAAGCAAGGGCCAAAACAATGTCGCCACCACGTCACGACATTGCACTGACTGAAACACAACGTCGCTTTCCCGCTGGGATCTCACTGCATCACAGTTTCACTCCAGCTGCAACAGTCGCCCAAACACAACTTTACTCGCAATATATATATATATATATATATATATATATATATATATATATATATATATATATATATATATATATATATATATATATATATATATATATATATATATATATCATATCGGTACACATAAAAAAAAACGAAAAAAAAAAAAAATATATATATATATATATATATATATATATATATATATATATATATATATATATATATATATATATATATATATATATATATATATATATCTTTATAAATGAATAAGCAGATAAATAAAAAGATGTAATATATGTAATATAATAAGATCGTGGGGCAAGGGGCTGAAATACATCAAAAGGGCCCCACCATTATCGAACAATAAATAAATATAGGATAATGGATCGAAGAGCAGGCCGATTTCAAGAATGCCCCATCGACGTCGATAAAACGTCGACATGTCGTTGTTCTACTCATCCAGTGGTCGTTGTAGGTAGAATTTTTGACGTCACTTTAAAGATTTTATTACGTTTTTGTGACGTAATGTCGGGCTGAATCTCTTTTTGCACCAGACTAGCACGTCAAAATATGGAGAATTTCAAGTCACAGTCAGTCAATGTTCGCGGTATTTGTCGTCTGCAAGATTGATGGCTAGGAGAATTTGTATGCAATGTAGCATATTTTCAGCCTTTTTTGCGCGTTGGAATCGAAATAGCTCAACTCCAAAAGTAAACTACTGAGTAATGAATCACAGTTTGTCGGTCAGTTGTAAGTAGATGTATTACTCGTATTACTCGCGCTCTGTGCTCGTGATATGATCTACTTCACAACTGACCGCCAAACCGTGATTTATTACTCAACAAATCACTGTCAGAGCGGATCTGTTTCTTAATACGATAACGTTGTCGGCATGCGCAACCCAATTTACGACGCACAGTGCGCCGTTACATTGCACCTTACGTGTAACTACATGTATATCTGAAATGCTCCAAATAGAAATTTGCCCCGCATTCTGCATTACATATTTGATACACGAGTATGACAAAAAAGTTACATGTATACTGCGTGACACAGTTTTCCGTAGCGCTCATTTTATGCCGTTTTTATGTCATTTCTTAATCCAAACTAACTGTGAGATTCTCCAGACAGAAACATTCAGATCAGTCCCGACCTGCATATCTGCTTACCATAGGGAGAACCTTTGGAGCGTAAGTCACCCACAATTCACAACCACAGTGTCTAAGTGTGCCACCTAAACCAAGACTTTGCGTTTGATAGAAAAAGTACATGGGCAATTTTATATAGCCCTAGAAATATGTTACAAAAACAGATACTTATTGCATTACGTGAACACGTCCATACAGTAAGCATCCCTGTGAACCCCGCTTTATATAGAGAAAAGTGGGGTTTACAGGGGTATACCTTAGCTGTCTTATTTATGATTCTTACATTGATTTTTGTGGCTAATCAGAACCGCCTCATTGAGGCGGTTCTAACGACCCCCGAAAAAAAAATATATATATTGCGCAAAAATTAGAAAAATATCACATTTTTATCTGAAAAAATCCAAATTTTCAAATGGACAATGTTTTCTCAGCTACTCTCATTGCACGAACTGCAACAGAACGAACTTAGAGACGCCCCCGCGGGTCGCATGTTGAAAGTGAGAAAAACCCATGAAGCTGAAGGATATGGTGCCCGTGGATCTTGGCGGATTAAAAGGATGAAGGATATGGTGTTTCATATTGCGAAGGATATGGTGCCATTTTTTGACTTCAGCAGGAAGGATGCGGATCTGACCTGATTTTCAAAAATCGTGATATTTTCTATTTCACGGCACCAGGCGTATCCTTATTGATACAGAATGCTTTGGAGGATTTGCTCTTGCATTAAAATGTGTCACTGTTTCATATGAAGTAATAGTTTGTTCAAAAAGCCGTTTCAAAGCTTCATTTTTAATGCTTCGGAATGTTCCCTCCCGAATATGTATCAAAAGTTTTACAGAAGTCATATCACTTTTGAATCAGCTTGATGCAGAAATTCAAACATTTGGCTATTCATCGTTCCGTCATCTGGTAGAAAGCCTTACTTACCTTTTAATCTCACTGTTGTTGTCCATTTTATGCGGATTTTGGGGTGTTGGTTCCATATTTCGATCCACGAGGAAGCGGTGCTGATCGCGAAGGATATGTACAACGCGGATCAAACGAGGAAGGAAGCGGAACGATCATACACCGTGTTTTTGGCAACTTTCTGTTTATAGTTTGATAGGAACATCTGAGTCGCGCCAAGCGAAGCGCTCGATATCAGCGAGGCATATGAGAACAGCGAAGACCCAGTATTTGCACAGTTTTATCAGGACTTTCGCTCTCCACACGCGAAGCACTGGATTGTAGCACTGTTTAACCATCACATGTAAGCGCCTTACCTCGACCACAGAAGCTTGAAGTTGGTCAGAAATACATGTTAAAATGGCCCAAATCAACTATCCTATAAGGCGGCCCTCGGCTTGCCTTATAGGTTAGTCGATTTGGGCCATTTTAACATGTATTTCTGACCAATTTCCAGCTCCTGTGCCACGACCTTGCACATAGTCCAAGTACGACGATGCTCCAGAGTGGGCCCTGTACTTTATGGGAAGAACATTACGAAAACACACTTATTCAAATATACTGAAAATTTCACCACTAAAAAACTGAAAGTTTTCAGATAAAAATTCTGATATTTTTCATATTTCTGCTCAAAACATAGATTGTGGGTACTCGTTAGACCGCCTCACCGAGGTATAGATGAAATTGTTCAGTTCGGCACGATCATCTGAATCCTCACATTTCACAGACTAGAACCCAGCAAATACACAACGCCGCTGGAATAGCGTTACAACGTCGCTGTAACGTCACGACATTGCAGCGACGTTGTAACGACGTTGTGTGTTTGCTGGGAAACCATAGTTTCTCTCATCTTCCCAGCAGGCGCACAACATTGAAACAACGTCGATCCAACGTTGAGACGTTGAATCAAAGTTGAATCGATGTTGTTTCACCGTCCTGTGTCCGCTGGGTTGGCTCATACTATTAACTGACGCACAGTAAAGGGATTGATGGCCTAATACACTTTTAAAGGAGACATCTTTGTCAAAATAGTGTTTACTCCTTTCTAAAAAGAAGTTTACTCTGAAATAGAGCAAATACTTTTCTTTTAAGGCAGATCTCTTTTTAGAAGCGTCCTGTGGTGCATGAAAGCAAACCAGAAGTCACAAAAGTTGTCCCATTGTAAATACTGGCGAAAAATCTATCATCTGTATCTAGTCCGCTTAAGCCTCGGTACGATCTTAGGAGATATGCATGACAAAATAAGGTATCCCGGGATACTGGGGCCTCGCCTTTTTAGGCCTTCATACGGAGGCAGATCTTACTTATCAATGTAATAAAACATAGTCTAGGCTGTAAAAGAAAATGTCCCAGTATCATTTTGATGAGTTGATGATGATAATGCTGATAGATTGGTGTTTTATACCTCTTTCAACAGAAATTCCGTAATGTCGAGTCATAATATCGAGCCATTACCCCCTCCCCTCCCCTCCCCGCCACACACACATACACGTCCCTATCCCCCTCCACCCCCCCCCCCCCCCCCACACACACACACAAAAAAAAATGCATACGACTGAGAAGAGATCAAGGTCATTGAGTTATCTTTATCTTTAAGATGTTAGTTTTAGTCTAGGGAAGCGATAGGTAAGGTAGGGAAGCAACAGATCAGGTTTAAAAATAAAAAAGTCACAGCATGCAGAATGAACTTTAAAGAACATTTTTTAGGACGGCTTCGGCTATATCAGGGTTTTCTCTCTCACATTTGGACAGGTTTTACCTCCAAACCTTGTTCTGGACCCTCAATATTTAGGGGCAAAGGCCCTGAGTGACGCATATATGATGACTCAATCAAAGCACCAGTGGTGGTGGTTATCTGGTGGGATTTACGCTGAAATACAAAAAAAAAAAAAAAGAAAAAACAAAAAAACAAAAAACAAAAAAAACAAAACAAACAAAGATGAACAAAAATACAAGCCACACATACAGTTACCTATTCTATACACTCAGGTGTTCCTCAAAGAAGTTCAAAATAATAATAATAATAAAAAAAAATGGTAAAAAAAAAATAAGTTTAATACTGAGTAAGACCGAAATGGGGATATCGGGTGTCTTTTTTATATGGACAGGATTAGAAATAGATTTTATCCATATCAGTACTTTCACATTTGTTCAATATTTCTTATTAATTCATATTAATGCAACCGTTTTCGGTACTGAATATCCCCTTTTCGGTGTCAAAAGCCATTAAGTAAATTGTATATCATATTCATAAAGTCCTTTTCGGTACCGGTAGCCCGTTTTTCGGTGGAAAATTAAGGTCTTTTTCGGGTGTTTAGTAGGACCGTGACTCCGGTTATACTTTTTACCCAACGCTGTAGCTTCCTTAGGAGATTTTATTGGAGCAGCCATACTCGTCCGCCGATATTGTACTTAATATGATTATAACCTTATTTCTTCAAAAAGTTTTCTTTGGTTTCGTTTATTCATTTTTTTTATTTATTTATTTATTTTTATTTATTTATTTTTTGCTATTTATAAGCATCGGAATGTAAAAGTCTAATATGTTATAAGCATAATTTAGCGTTATCAGCGTTAGTAGAGAAATATTTGTTATGTAGTTATTAGATTGGGCCCAGTTGTTCAAAGCGTCGTTAGCTTAACGGGCTCGTTAAGGGTCATTTCGTTAACTGTTTTAGCGGATTCAATATACAATGTTCTGATATTTTTTGCTGAAAAAATGTGAGTAGCTTTTGCACTGTAAAAAGCTATTCACATTTTTTCAGCAAAAAATTTCAGCATATTTGCGTATCACTTGATGTAAATTTTAACGAATCGTTAACTAACGACGTCGTTAACTTTGAACAACTGGGCCCAGGAAAACATATTGTCGAAATGTGGTATGTTAAATCTGGTGGCGGTTTGGCAGCTTCCTCTAAAAATAATATCATTTATCTATGGCTTTGTATTTGACTATTTGTGACTTAAAAAGAACAAGACTAATCATTGTTTGGGCAATAGATAACCTCTTTAAATACTCAACCCTCTAAATCTTATTAAATAACCTCGACTTCACATAAAAAAAAATCCTGCCACCCTTGTTATAAAACCTTGTGGTAAAGCTCTGCTATATGTATAGCTCGACTTTTCTGCATTTCATGCACTAAATGTGAGACAAACTTGCTGAAAAGTTTGCTGTTTCTGTAGCCGCGTTCTGCGACGTCTGAGCTGTATCAATACTGTTTGCTTAGGCCGGTTGGACTATAGGCTGGTCTGTGCGAGATCACTGTATTTACCCTAAATATTCGGACACCTTAATCCCTTATCATACTTGGCGTAACGCTTGAAAAAGTCCATTTTACTATCTGTTAAGGTGTCTAAAAATTGCCGAGTACATTATGATACGTTTCATAATCAAACTATAACATCAACTTCCTCATAATTTATGACCCCATCCCCTCTCCCGATTTTACTAAAGTGGTGAAATATGACTGGCATGAATTCTGAATAACTTACCTCAAAAATACTTTAAAACACTTTTATTTATTAAACCGCCCACTCCACTGCAAGCACATAAGAGAGGTTCCAAAGTTGAAAGCTTAAACTTTAACTCGCTAATTGTAAATGAAAGCAGCTATTAAAAAATGATTTATGTTTTTTTTATACAGAAAATAAGGTTTCGAAGACAATTTTAATGAACTGTGAAAAATGAGAAAAAAATTGCTAATTTTCATTTGATTTAACCTCGAGAGTGCTAAAGCTTTAACATATGTACGAGACGGAGCACGTGCTGCCAGACAGACAACTATAATATTTTCATCGCTGTGAAATAAGTTCCAAAAATCAGCAACATTTGTCAGCTTTGATGAAGAGTAATAGTACAAACACGCCGTATAACAGGCTAAATGCCAGTTCAGGACTCCAGATAAGCATCCAGTTATTATATACGCTACAAACAAACATTTCTGTCCTGTTTTCTTCAGAAAACAGGGTACCAGTTCAGTAGGGTGGTGAGGACTGGAACATCACGAAAACACGCCTATGTAATTTTGACACCACTAAACCCCACTTTTATATAGTAAAACTGGGGTTTACAGGGGCATATATTATTTTTCTTATATCTGCTCAAAAACATAGATTGTGGTACTCGTTAGAACCGCCTCGCCGAGGCGGTTCTAACGAGTACCCACAATCCATGTTTTGAGCAGAAATATGAAAAATATAAGAATTTTTATCTGATTTTTTTCATTTTTTGACGGTAAAATTTTCAGTATATTTGAATAGGCGTGTTTTCGTAATGAGCAGCAAAAAGTATATGGAAGCCAAGGACTACATTTGATTAAAAGCTTGACTCTGATTGGGAATAAGTAAGACTGTTTGAATTCATGTCCATTTTACACATATATACTTCATTTAATTGCAGACCAAATTTAAATTTATCAATGGTATTTATAGGATAGTAGTTCCTCCGTCGTCCGCCCGTCCGTCGTCTGTCAGCGTCTTTGATCTGTTATATCTCCACAGTCTGCAGGCAGATCTTAATTATTTCTCATCTGTTGCATGCCTCTGGTAAGGGATTGATGACATGAGCTGTATTGGAAAGCCAATGAAAACCTTGGTTGCTAAGGCAATCACAAGGTCCCGTAGACTTAACTTTAGAGTTACGTTCCCTTTATTGCTGAAAAAAAAAAAGCCTCTGCTGGACATTTTTATCAACATAACTCATTCTGGTTTAATCGGATCTTCCAGAATCTTTCAGATAAGGTGAACATGGATAACATCTTGGACGTTCGAAAACTGGCTAGATCGGACCATTAATCCTAGTTACGTCCCTTGATTGCTGAAAAAAAAAAAAAAAAAAAAAAAAAAAAAAAAAAAAAAAGACTCTGTTTGACTTTGATATCAGCGTAACTCATTCAATTTGATTGGATATTTTTGATCTGATATTCCTGAAAATTGCAGATGAGGTGGAGATGGATTGAATCTTGGATAAGTTTGAAAACTGGTCAGGTCGGATCATTATTCTTAGTGTTGCGTCCCTTTAACTGCTGAAGAAGTCTCTGTTTGACTTTGTCATCAGCATAACTCGCTCAGTTTTGCTGGGAACTTCCTGAAACCTGCAGATAAGGTGTACATGGGTGAAATCTCGAACACATTAACAAACTGGCCAGATGGGCTCATTAATCTTAGAGTTATGTTCCTTTGATTGCTGAAAAAGTCTCTGTTTGACGTTGTCATCAGCATAACTCATTCTTTTTATTGGATCTTCCTACAACTTGCAGATAAGTTGGACATGGATAGAATCTTGAACGAGTTCGAAACCTGACCAGATTGGATTATTTATCTTAGAGTTACATTCCCTTGATTGTTAATAAAGCCTATATTTGACTTTACCATCAGCATAACTCATTCAGATCATCCTGAAACTTGCCATTAAGGTGGACATGGGTGAAGTCTTGAATGAAAACTGCCCAGGTCAAGTTATTTATTTCAGAGTTACATCTACTTGACAGTTGAAAATGCATACAGTCGACTCTCGTTATCTCGAATTCCAAGGGACTCACTGAAACACTTCGAGATATCCGTACTTCGACATATCAGAGTTGAGAGAGTGAGGAAAACAATAAATTGAACAACCACATTTAACAAATGAATATGTAATTTGACTCCTGAAGTTAGAAATATATATATAAAATAATGTGAAAAAGAGGAGAAATTGCTCCTCTTAGGAGCAATTTCACCTCTTTTCCACATTATTTTGTTACCTATTGTCATAGTTTCATGTTAAAACAGGGACCAGACTTTCACTTCGAGATAAGCGGTAATTCGAAATAAGCGAGTTCGAGATAACGAGGTTCGACTGTATTTTCTACCTTGTCATCAGCACAACTCCTTCAATTTTCCTATACCTTAAATATAAGATGGGACTGAAACGTCTTGGACAATAAAACCATGAGGTGATACAGTGCATATTAATTTAAGGTTAAAGTAAATAATATAATTTGGATAGAGTTATAGATATGTTAAGAGTTATGTCCTCCAGATTAATGGATGTTGTAGACATTGAGTGACCTTGGCCTAGTTTTCAGCACGTGTGCGCGTTAAGGACCATCATGGTCCTCTTGTTTTTTGCTTTCGTTTATTTTCCACGAAAGTAAGGGTACATGTATTCAAGGGCAGAAACGTGCCAGTACATGTTGATAGACCACCTCTTTTTTTTGTAATGTATTTTGACAGTCTGAGGTGCACCTTAATTTAAAATTGAGGCCGAATTCGGAAGTCAATGAATATTGCAATGCTCAGATTTTAGTCAAAGTCTCTGATGGAAGCCTATGGAAAAGTAATTAGGCTCCTGATTCCTTCATAAAAAATTTATTCTATAGTCGACTTATGATACTCTTCTTAAGTGAACTTGATACACTAGGTAGATTTTCTTACATTTGTAAAATGGAAACAATTTCTGTGACTTCCTATTGACTGTACAACTCACCAAGCCCCTCTTGAAAAAGAGGTTTATTCTAAAAGGAAAGAATTTGCTCCCTGGGTAACATTCTTAAGATTCAGAAACATACGTTTTAGAGAGAATGTAGAAAAAAAAATATATGTAATCTGTAATCTAATACTTTGGAGTCAATGAGAGCGGGTGTTTTACATCACGAAAACATACCTATATAATTTTGACCCCCTTAAACCCAACTTTTATATAGTAAAACTGGGGTTTACAGGGGTATACATTATTTTTCTTATTTCTGCTTAAAACATAGATTGTGGGTACTTGTTAGAACCGCCTCATCGAGGCGGTTCTAACGAGTATCCACAATCTATGTTTTGATCAGAAATATGAAAAATATCAGAAATTTTTAGCTGAAAATTTTCATTTTTTTTTGTAGTAAAATTTTCAGTATATTTGAATAGGCATGTTTTCGTAATGGTTCCTGTTCTCGTTATCTCAGAACCTTTAAACAAAAAAAAAACAAACAAAAAAAAAAACACAAAAAAACAAACAAAAAAAACAAACAAACAAACAAACAAAAAAACACACACACACACACACACAAAAAAAAAACAAAAAAAAAAAAAACCGCAGAATAACAATTAGAGATTTAAACTTATTGTCAAAGGCACAACCCTGTGCAGAGAAATTTGTTGAACTTATAAACTTGATTTGAAAGTTATTTACGGAAGAGAAATAAATAACACTTGTAACTTCTTAAAGGCACGTGAATGGAATTTACGTATAAATAACAGTATGAGAACGACTTTAATCCTTTCTAAGCACTTGTCTAGTTTAAGCAGTTTCCTTGAGAGCCACTACGTGTGAAAACATTAGGAATAGACAGATGTCGCTATGCACCTCAGAATAAGAATTTGTGAGGACGGAAGTTCTATATTACTCTCAATCCTCAGTTTTTCCTCACGAAAACATGCCTATATAATTTTGACCCCCTTAAACCCCAATTTTATATAGTAAAACTGGGGTTTACAGGGGTATACATTATTTTTTCTTATTTCTGCTCAAAAACATAGATTGTGGGTACTCGTTAGAACCGCCTCGACGAGGTGGTTCTAACGAGTGCCCACAATCCATGTTTTGAGCAGAAATATGAAAAATATCAGATTTTTTATCTGAAAATGTTCATGTTTTGGTGATAAAATTTTCAGTATATTGGCATTGGCGTGTTTTCGTAATGGAACTTTAGTTACCCGTATTTACACTACAGATTCGGACATATTAATACCTCATAATTTTAATCTATACCTGCCCATTTGACTACCTGATAATGTGACAATGTTTCTAATGATTGAATGGCAAATAATCTGTATTTTGATCAAATTGCTCGGTTTGGTCTGGATGTACAGTATTCAGTCAGATATATTTGTCCAAAATTTAGAGTCTAATTTAGCACAACCACACTATAGGGATTCCGAAGTTAAAAGCTTATACTTTAACTAGTTAACTATTAATAGTAGATACCAATTTGCAATATTTTCTCATGTTTTCGCAGAAAATAAGAACTGACGTCTCCAAAGGAGAAAGTTTAAATGCAATGCCAAGCCTTATTTTCTGTAGAAAAGGGCCAAAGCTTAAAATGAACATGAAATGATTCACGTAATGCGAAAAGAGAAGGTAATCAAAATTTTAAAATGAGTAGGTCATTTTTACATATAATTCACATGTCTACTGGTTTCATGAGAGCTCCCAATAGATGCCAAGTCCAGGCGTAACGTTTTTTTATTCAAAGTATTAATTAGTTAGAATTGTCCTTTATGTTCCAGACGGAGTTCAGAAAGGACAAACAATTCCAAATATTCCAAAAATCTAGAGTACATTCATTAAATGGTAACGTGATATAACTCCAAAAATATACCCCGCATGGACTTATTATGTAAGAAAATCACGCATACGCGAGGCTTAGCGTCAGAAATGGGTCCTTATGTCATACACGAATAGCGAAGGTCCAGATCAGACTGCGCATGGATCTTCTCTGTTCGTCGATATATTCTGCGGTATCCAATGATTCCTGTAGTCGGAAAATGAGCTGCCTGATAAGACTGCACGGAGGCACAGGTTGATCTAGGTTTTCGAAATTTACACACTTTTTTATGAAATAAGGACTGTTGTCTCGTGTTGCGGCTTAAATAAGTACTTCCAATGCATCACTGTTCTTCCAGTCGGGCAAGATACGAAACTAATCAAGTACAACGACATATGAAATCCCCGAGGACAGTAGATAATTGGACACAGACATAGCCAATTAGGACAAAGCAGCAAAGTGATACACGACATGTCAGCGAGGATTATAGGACAACAAAACGGTTAGGTCGAGATGTAATGCCTATTTTGCACAAGAGGTTCCCATAGCCATTGTTAGTTCAAGGGGAATTGGTGGTAGTTTTTTGTTTGGCCATTAGTACAAGGAGGACAACTTTTTGTTTTGCTTTCCTGCACACCAATCACTTTCTTTAAAGGGGTCTACTCTAAAGGGAAAAAAGTTTCTCCCCGTGGGAGAAACTTCTTTCCTTTTTGAGTAGAACCCTTTCCAGAGGGAATGCAAAACAGTTTTTTAACAGTTAGCTCCCGTAATAGTATAATCAATCTCCTTATGACCGCTTATTTCATTTTTAGCTGGTACACGAAAGGTGCTTGGTAACTAGAGTGCTTTGCAACTAGGTATGCTCCAGATTGGCGTACTTTTTGTACTTGTGGTAATTTATTCATTATTATACTCACAAAATTCAGGGCTGCGTTCAATAGGCTACTCGCTAATTTAGGACAAATAAGACGGGTTTACAATAACTATTCAATAAATGCAAAATAGTTTGAGGAAAAATCTTGCTCAAACAATTTTGCATACTCAAACGGTTAATGTAAACCCATCTTATGTTTTCTCAAATTAAAAGCCATTATTCTTGTTGACGAGACTTGATATCAGATCGAATAAATTATATCAATAATTATTAATTTTATAAGGGATAGAATACATAATATAAACCCGGTAAACATGTCCATATTTTTGTTACAAACAAGCATACAAACAGTTTATTCGCGTAGGCTGCCATTTTGGTTGTGCCGAGAGACAAATTGAGAAAAGTTTGCGGATAAGTACTCGCTATCATCCGCTGAAAACTGTCACAACTGAAGGGAAAGTTTGCAATACATTGCGAGTAGCCGCAAACGTTTTGGTTAATTGAACGCAGTCCAGATGTGTTCAAAAAACGCTTAAAGAAGGCCTCGTGCTCGAAATAATTTAACTTTGGTCGTCTCCCAGTAGGCTAGGGTTTGTACACATCACGAAAACATACCTATATAATTTTGACCCCCTTATACCCCACTTTTATATAGTAAAACTGGGGTTTACAGGGGTACACATTATTTTTCATATTTCTGCTCAAAACATAGATTGTGGATACTCGTTAGAACCGCCTCATCGAGGCGGTTCTAACGAGTACCCACAATCTATGTTTTGAGCAGAAATATGAAAAATATCAGAATTTTTTATCTGAAAATTTTCCTTTTTTAGAAGTAAAATTTTCAGTGTTTTGGAATAGGCATGTTTTCGAAATGATGGGCTGTGGAACTGGCTGCAGTAAGGGTGCCATGTAAATGCCTGGCTATATGCAGCGACTGCAAGATATTCGGTGTAGTTTTGTCAGTTTCTTTTAACCTAGTGATTGTAAAAAAAAAAGTACATTTGTAAGTCATAATTTTATGTGTATCCATAAACAAGATATGGTGAAAGTCTAAAGTCTTCGTGCACAGTTGGATATTCTTGGGAGACATGCTCCCAACCCTAGGGAATTTTAGACATGTCCTACCTTAAAGAACAATCTTAACTGTGTATAACAAAAGTTGTTTGCACCATGTATCTGGTGTTCTGTGTGTATAAAGACTGTTACGTACGTTACCCCCACTAAATTCAGTGAAGAGTCGAAGTTTGTGACCTACGAAGAAACATTTATCTTACTCAAATGTGATAAATATGCATTTTTCCTGAAAGCTTAGTATGTCAGCTAAAACAGACACTCTTTGGATGGCAAATCCCAGTCTCCCTGAATATAACTGACGTTACTAAATAAAGATTTTCTCTAAACATTGCAAAATTACTCGACACCATCACATATTAAGCTTTCCCTGCACAGCATTTGAAATTTAATATAACTTTAGTTTACAGATTTTTTTAATTTTCTTTAAGATAAAATAAAATTTTATAATTCTGTTTGATTGAATATGGCCAAACTATTCTATTAATTAAGTAAACCCAGTTATAAACAACAAAGAAGAGAAGCTGTTTTTTTAACACAACTGCTTATAAATCCATAGTGCGTAAGCAGTACTGCAAACTTCATTACTGCTTATGAAGAGTCTCAATAAAACTCTCATTTTCTAATCCGTAGTGTGTTCTTTGCTTCCAAAGGCAATCCTTTTTGACGTTTATTTTATTACACTGCAGCTGGTGTTAGTGCCGTCTGGCGGCGGTAGAACGTCTCCCCGTACATCACCGAAGTCCAGATTATCTTTTATTTCCTTCGGGATCATTGGGAGCATTGTGGTATATTTGAAAATGGAGTTCTGCTCATGTATACGCTAGAGGGCTTAAGCAGTGTTGCAAACTTCATTACTGCTTATGAAGGGTCTCAATAACACCGAGACTCCCATTTTCTAATCCGTAGTGCGTTCTTTGTTTCAAAAGGCAATATTTTTTACATTTACATGTATTTTACTATACTGCAGCTGGTGTTAGTGCCGTTTGGCGGCGGTAGAACGTCTCCCCGTACATCACCATAGTGCAGATTATATCTCATTTCCTTCGGAATCATTGGGACCATTGTGGTATATTCGAGAATAATGATCTGCTCATGTATGCGCCAGAGGGCGTAAGCAGTGTTGCAAACTTCATTACTGCTTATGAAAAGTCTCAATAAAACCGATACTCCCATTTTCTAATTCGCAGTGTGTTCTTTGTTTCGAAAGGCGATCTTTTTTACTTTTATTTTACTACACTGCAGCTGGCGACAGTGCCATGTGGCGGCGGTAGAACATCTCCCCATACATCTCAATAGTGCAGATTATATTTCATTTCCTTCGGGATCATTGGACACATTGTGGTATATTTGAAAATGGAGTTCTGCTCATGTATACGCTAGATGGCGTAAGCAGTGTTGTAAACTTCATTACTGCTTATAAGGAGTCTCAATAAAACCGTGACTTTCATTTTCTAATCCGTAGTGTTTTTTTTTTTTTTTTTTCTTTTTTTTTTTTTGTTTGTTTGTTTCCAAAGGCAATCTTTTTGACGTTTATTACACTACACTACCTCAAAGTCTTATCAGAGAAATACTTAATGATTTAATTGAATGGACATACTAATTCGGTTCGCCTGAACGGTCTGCAGTCATTTTAGAACGCCTGCCTGATAAGAGGACAAGAAACGGGAAGTTGGAAACTTAAAAATACTTGTGAAGTATTTGAAGCAGATTAGATAATGTGTTTTGTCGAAATCCGAATATTATGACAGTCCTAGAAAACATTTATTTACCAGAGATTAATTTAATCTCCTGTTACATTATTACATCAACCAATACAGTTATAGTTCATTTTATTTGATGCGTTAAAGCTGAACGTTTAATATAGGAGATGTTAAGGATTTTTTTAGGTTAAAAATATATTAAACCACTGTCCTGCTGAACCCGGTATGCCCTGCCTTTGCAAACAGTGTAGACCCAGAAGCCAACTGCCCAGGACCTTCACTGTTTGTCAGTAAGTATATGAATTTGTATCAACAACATGGATCAAGTTATGTGTTTGCTGAAAACTAGAAGTGGGCGTGACAGCTCTATTTATTCAGCATGGCAAAGATTGATATTTGCTGTCAGTCGCATCTGATGACGGCTTTACTCAGACATGTTTTCCTGAAAAACTTTCATCTGGGACTTTTTTTTTTGATTACAATAATATGAAACTAATGCTGATTAAACAGACGCTTTACATCACGAAAACACGCCTATATTATATTGACCCCCTTAAACCCAACTTTTATATAGTCAAACTGGGGTTTACAGGGGTATACATTATTTTTCTTATTTCTGCTCAAAAACATAGATTGTGGGTACTCGTTAGAACCGCCTCGCCGAGTACCCATAATCTATGTTTTGAGCAGAAATAAGAAAAATATCAGAGTTTTTATCTGAAAATTTTCAGTTTTTGGACATGAAATTTTCTATATACTTGAATAGGCGTGTTTTCGTAATGAATACAGGGAAATATGTTATCACAGTGATCACACGACCCGTAGAAAAGTCGACCGATTAAAATGATGACTTTCAAAGAGTGCCCCATAATCACCTTGTGAGTTCGTCTGTTCGTCCTGTCAGTTCGAGAAATGGCTAAAGCGTTTAAACCGTTCAGAATATTTTGATTACTTTTGGGCATACTGATAGATACGGACACAATCTAGCCGATACGCTAGGCAAATGCCTCTTTTCCTTGACCGAGGCATTGCCGAGGCCAAAATGTGACAGTTAGCGAAAATACCAATAACTCTTGAAACCTTAAGAATACCTTGATATGTTTTTGTACACAGATTATTTTTGACAAGATCTAGCAATTAGGTTTGCCAAATGCAAATTTGCACTGACCGAGGCAACGTCGAGGAAAAAAAAAAAAAAAAAAAAAAAAAAAAAAAATGGAATGTGCCGTAGGATTTCAACAATATGACATATTCTGATAAACTGTTGTATACATTTGATATTTGCACAATCTAGCCAACGGAATCACCAAAAGCCCTAGGCTAAGTAGAGACTCGGGTAAGAATTAGCCGGGTCGTGCACCTTAGCGATTGTTGATAATTAATTATAAATCGTAAACCATAGCAATTTAATTGATAATGTTTACGCAACCCTTACTTCCATTAGCATCATATTTGTTCACGGCGCTACCGACTGTGAACTTGTGTAAAAATCTGTTCCAAGGACGACCAGAGTTCGGCATTCTCGAGTACAGTGCTTGTTTTTTGTGCAATGATCCTAGACAAGAGTCAGCAAAAACATATTGCCAAAGGGTACGCTTTATTTGCCGTATTTACTATGCATAAAAGGTAAGAGAAAAGTCCAGGGAGTGCCACAATCACAAGCCGCAGCCCTACCAAGACACCAAGAGGAAGTGGAAACAGACAAACCATACAAGCGCAAATCGAACAAACGTACGAAAAACACGAAGACTGGCTCTCTCTTTCCCAAGCGAGGTAACCGCAATGCTAAAAGAACTGAAAAACACAAGAACAAAATAACACAAGGCAAGACTTAAAACAAATCGCCTTGTAGAATAAACCACACAGCAACAAAGAGTAAGACTAACACGAGACCATCGCCTTAAAACAGTCAGTAGAATAAACCACTGGGGTAGGGGGGCGGGGGGCGGGGGTTAAAGCACTTTAACAGCCGGCCCACCACCCTGGGTCCTGATGTTACTCTTAATACAGAAATACATAAAAATTCGGTCCGCAAAAAGGCTCTCAACTCAGTCAATGCATAAAAGCGAAAACATAAAAATCAAATTAATCACTATGGTAAACAAAGACGAGTACTAATGGCTTATTATAGTTGACCCCTTAATTCCTTTACATACTTGTCCTATAATCTATATAAAAAAAGAATGTTCCAGTAGCTACTAATGTGTTTAAAATATTGCTGGACGAGTGCAAACTGTGTAGATCCAGATCAGGCGTCGCATAACGATCCGCGGCGTCTTATCTGGATCTACACTGTTTGCTCAAGCCTGTCTGCTCCGATACCTAGGGTTTTTATGGTACTTCTTCGGATTATGAGTCACCACTTTATTTGTAATTATGCAAGCGGAAAAAAAAAAGATAAATAATAAATATAAAAAAACAACAACAAACAAACAAACAAAAAAAAAAAAAAAAAAAAAAAAAAAAGAACACTAAACAGTATTACACTTGATCAGCCAGAACTTCTTAGTCATATTGGCCGATCATTTTATCACAGTAAAGTACCAAAATCAATTTGAGAAGCTGCGCTCGTCTTGATTGCTATTTTCGCTTTTAGTATATATAAAAAGACCATTCAATTTTACTTCCAGAAGTTTCCATTTAGCCTGTCAACTACATTTTTGTCACATTATAGGATATAATCCCAGTCAGCATTCTACGTAAATCTATATCGGGCCGTCATCGGCCCGTCAGGGTAGCTGACGGGCCGATGACAGCCCGATGTAGATTTACGTAGAATGCTAGCTGGGATGATTGACTAATACAGAACACATCAAAGATAAACTTACTAGACGTGGCCTAAATTGTACAAGTCGTTGCTCCTGACAGACAAATGAAGGCAGTTTGACATTTGAGAAATGAAGCATGTCCTTTTATTATGGTTGTAGTGTAGGTTGGTATTTCTAGATTATCATTACGCTTATTACACACCAGTTAGCATTCTGCTTAACTCTATATCGGACCGTTATCGGCCTTCAGGAGTCCTGTCAGGCCCATAACTCTCCGATATGGACTTAAGCAGAATGCTAACTGAGATACGTCCATACATAAAGAGCTCTACGCCAAGAGGTAAGTGTCTGTGTTTGTGGAATAGTAACCGCATCAAGAGGAAAAAGATCATAAAGGGCTTTCGCGGGATATGCAAACAGTGAAGTGTTTTGAATAGTCTCTTTGCACGATGCAAATGTACAATGGTTCCCAATGGGATTCGGGCCCTCCGCGGTTTAATTATCTGAGGTAATTGCTACGAGCCCTCATTTTTGTTTCATCACAGTGATCCAATTAGATTTACATATTTTTCTGTGATGTTTCAATGATCGAGTGGGAAAGCCGCTTTGCGAGCCAAAGAATCGTTTTGTATTTTTACAATATTTGTACCTAGAGTAAAGATTTGGCGTTCTTTGTGCGTCTTATGCCGCTCGCTGCCGGGCTTGTTTCGTGTTTTTCCTGTTTTCTGCATTATTATTGTGTTTGCATTACGAAAACACTCCCATTCAATATAATGAAACTTTTTATGGCTGCAAAAACGAAAGTTTCAGATGAAAACATGTGACCTGTCTGTTATTTTTGCTCGAAACAGAGATTGTGGGTACTCGTTAGAACCGCCTCATCGAAGCGGTTCTAACGGGTACCCACAATCTAGATTTTATGGCAGAAATGAGAATAATAATACATACCCCTGAAAAAACATATTTTTCTTTATAAAAGTGGGGTTTGAGGGTCGGGTGGGGGGGGGGGGGGCGGTCAAAATCACATAGATATGTTTTCGTGATGGTAGGTCCTTTCTGACATTGCGATCACTTCATTGGGAAAGAGGGAACGTTCGATGCGTTTCGTTGGTTTGTAACGTGCATACTGTCTATCGGTGATTGTCCAATCCTCTTAGTGTCATTGATAGGCTATGTTCTGTAATGGTGGCTCTTCCATGACATCTTCTTTACTATTTTACTTGAAAATAGGATATACCTCGACCGTGGGCTAGGTGGTATGTGTGAGCAGTTGCGCACGTCAGAATACTGTTCAATCACAGACCCATAAAAACGAGTTTGCCATTCATGAAAATATTCGTTAAAACCGAATCTGTTATTTGCGTGCATTTGATACGTTTTTTGCTTTCAGAACGAATGCTCTTTTAAGATTTGATTTAACCAATAGAGCTGTGGGTAGACAGAAAATGCACTTATCTGGCTTTGAACGTGCGCAGGTTAATATGGTCCCTGGCCTTCTCCATTTCCCACGAAGATACCGTTTCATTTAAAACAATGCCCAGCTGAATCATCGTGTCTGTTCAGTATGTTCTGTGTATTTACTGTTCGAGCGCGTATTCTACAATTACTAGTGATACTGGAGGTGACGTTGTAGGCCAAGACTGACACTATTGGAGCCGCCAAGACCGACACTATCTGAGCCGTCAAGACCGACACTATTTGAGCCGCACCATGAGAAAATGGACCTACATGTGCTCCCAGCGAAAACCTAAATCGGTCTCGTCAACATTAAGAAACATTTCATCCTTGGCTGTCCAAAATGCGCCCAGTGAATATTCTGATCAGACCGCGCGAATGCGCAGGCTGATCTGAATCTTCGCTTGGCATGTATGTCTGACGTTGTGGCTGATTTGTGAGTGCTACGTTTTATCTTTCTTTTAAGTGACCCAAATATTAATAGATGGAGGCATCATCGTTTTCGAAATGACTAAGTCATCACCCACCCTAATACAAAAGAATAGAGACAATACAGGCTGTTTCTTGTTTCCAAGAATTTATGTCTGTTATGATTACTAAAAATACCGGAACCCCTACTTACGATCGCTTTACGACATCCACCTCCCTATAACAGCCATTTTCCCGATGTACCAAAGCGAGTCTTATTATACTTTCTCTCTAAAACGGCCACTTTCCTACAACAACCAATTTCATTTGTTCCCTAGAAGGGCTGTTGTAGTGAGGTATCACTGCATTACGTTAACTAGACTGTGTAATGTTATCCTTATGTCCCTCCCCCTCTGCTATAATATACAGTTAAAATCAGCGTATGCCGGGGTATATGTTCGAAACTTTTAACTTAAATGATATTTTTATTACTTTATCAACCTAATCTTACTTAACAAATCTCTCATGAATTTAATTACCTTTTTTTAAATCAGGTATTATGTTTTATATTCTGAAGAAGCACATATTTTGCATAAAATAAAACCTCACGGAAAGAGTATTTATTGCATATGGCATATGCACCCTTTGTATCTACACAGCCTGATCTGACCATTAAGTGTTTGACCTTAACAATTAACAATATATACTCGGAGGCAAAAAGTATAAACGGTCAATGTCAATATTTCTCTTTGTTTTCACCACACACGGGGATATTCTTTAATATGCATGATATATACTCAACAAAATAACTTAAGGGCCACATAGTGCAAATTTCCATATATACAAACTTTGGCCGGGTGCATGTGCAAAACTACAGAAGGTATCAAAATATCGTTGAATGTTTCTTTAAAATGAAGCCCTAAAGGAGTGTTTCCAACAAAAGTTTTAAAATAAAAATTTTCATTTTAAAATTCGCAAAAAACACTACTTTTTATCCAAAAATTAAAAATTGACATTTTCCCGTCCAAAGTGATGTCTGGGCTCCCAACTGTGAAAACATCATAGAGAAAGCATTATTTGTTATCAAGAAACGCACATTTTGCTAGAGGTACCCACTACAGATTATTCGTTGTCTATTGGGAACTTTCGAGGCATTTTAGCCTCTCAAATGGTTGGCCTCTTTTTCTGGCCATATCTGTGTGCCTTTTACTCGAAGGTAGGTTGAGTTTGCATGATTTTGTGTGTGACAGAGTATGGTTTTCATTAAACAAAGAATTTTTCCGGTATTGTGAAAAAAACAACAACTTCATTTTGGGGTAAAAATCGTTATTTTGGAAATTCCCGTTTTTCTTAGAATCATTTGGTCTGGCATTGTTGGTGCCATTGACACTTTTGTAGCTGAACATGTTGCGAACATGTTGAGCTGATTGAAATAGGGCTGAGACTTCCAGTTTTGCCCATGAAATAATTTTAAAACTTGAGGGTTGCATTTTAGTGATAATCAAAGGGAAAAAAACTGGTGGCCCTTAAATTATTTTGTGGAGTATATTTTAAAGCGAGATACAATCAAATGATATGGTAAACTACGCTTGGCTAGCAGCATTATTCGCACCATTCGATTTTGAACTTTCTTTAGGTGCACCCTACTAGACAATCCGATTTTGCTGTTAGTCCGCATTTGAATTCGTGGCTGTTTAGCCCTAGACCTCAATTAATGTTCCATAGCTTTCCATACACGCATCTCTTGGAATCACTCTGCTTACAACATTCCAATTTATAGTCACTTTCTTGTGCTTCTTTAGACATCTCTTCTACCACCTGTTGATGTCTTTAAAATATTGCTGTGTGTATGGTAAACAGTGTAGACCCTGATCAATCGCCGCATTCTGTGTCTAATCTTGGTCTACACTGATTGCAAACACCTGCCTATTTAGGGTTCTTACGGCAGCAACATTAAATGGCAACTCAAAACAGCACTTCATCGAAACCGAAACCTGAACGACCATTCGAAGAGAAACTGCAGCAAAGTAACCTTTACCTGGAATGATCAGCAGAAAAACTGTTGTTTTTCTCGAGTCAGTTCATGTATGGCGATGTAACGAACAACAATGCATATGCTTCTAACCCAGGGATAAGCGAGATTCTCTGTTTGCAAATACACCCAAATATGGTCGGTGCTCGGAAATGCCAGAGAATATAAACTACACTAAAGTGAAGTATGTGGAGGTTTTTCACGGCCTCCACACATCACTTTACAGTAGCTGTAGTAAAGAGAAACGTGTTCTTAAAAGAGGGATTTCTTGGAAGCTCGGAAAATATCAAACAACGAAAATATCAGATAATTCTGTCAAAATATATGAGAAGATAACCAGGAAATGCCGGAAATTCAAATTACAGCCTCCATAGGCACCAGGCACCAAACAAAAGCATCACGAAAACATGCCTATATAATATTGACCCCCTTAAACCCCGCTCTTATAAAGTAAAACTGGGGTTTACAGGGGTATACATTATTTTTCTTATTTCTGCCCAGAAACATAGATTGTGGTACTCGTTAGAACCGCCTCGCCGAGGCGGTTCTAACGAGTACCCACAATCTATGTTTTGATCAGAAGTATGAGAAATATTCGAATTTTTATCTGAAAATTTTCATTTTTTGGTGGTTAAAATGTTCAGTATATTTGAATAGGCGTGTTTTCGTAATGGGAAAAACGAGGAACAAATAAAAACAAAACAAAACGCCACATATAAAACCACAAACTCATTAACCAAGAAGAACTGCAACAGAAGAACCGCATTGATGTGCTCAGTGGGGACTTAAACCTGTTCAACTCGTGCGAAAATTCGCCCTTAATTCTGATGCAGCCCCAATTGCAATTATATGTTCGATCCACATATGGTCCTCTTCCTTATCTGTGAAACGTTACAGTGAAACACATATAATCAAAAACACTGTGATGAAACAAAGCAAAGGCCTTGATTGATATCTGAAGCTAGAAAAAACAACAACAACAAAACACGACCACGATTAGCCCAATCACAGACTTGCTCTCTATGAATAAAAACGTTAAAATATAATACCCCGCCATTATCGTGTAGCGGGCAGATAACTCTGTCAAACATCGACGAAATTTTCTCATTAGCAATCCCAAACCAGATCTCTTTCATATCAATGCATGTACCAAGTTTGGTGAAAATCCATTGACGTTTACTCAAGTTATCATCTGGAAGCGAAAATATGGGCGTGTCTCGGGCAGATAACTCCGTCAAAATTTAATGAAATGTGCCCATTAGCAATCCCAAACCAGATCTCCACAGTAGCAATGCACGTACCGAATTTGGTGAAAATCCATTGATGTTTACTCAAGTTATCATCCGGAAACGAGAATCGGACAGACGGACAGACGTACGACTGACGGACGGACGGACGGACGGACGGACGGACAGACACACGGACGTCCAACGTGAAACCATAATACCCTGCCACTATTGTGTGGCGGGGTATAAAAATGAGAAAAAAATATTAAATGATTTAGGCTACAGAGTGCTGAAGCTTGAAATATATATGGATTTGAACACATGATGAAGACTGCGAACAAGAAACAATGACAGTTCAGGGCAATTCTGTACAGCCTTGTTTTCTGAATAGGGTCTTCGCTGTTCACTTGCACTATACGAGGGTTTTATGAAAAGTACACCACAACCTCTTTATAACTCTGTTGTTGGGATCCATAGCATAAACCGTGTTAGTTAAACAATCGTGTTATATCCAAACAAAAATGTATAGATTATATTGAAAAAAAAAATGACCATTATGGTCATTTTTCAATATAATCTATACATTTTTGTGATCCATCTTTGAACCGTGTTATATCCAAAACCGTGTTATAACGATCCGTGTTATAAAAAGGTTGTAGTGTATATGGTGAAGGTTAATCCCAGATTAACTGCCTGTTTATGCAGTCTGCAGTAGATGTTTAAATGCTGATAGATTGTTGGACGTTTCCATGGCGAACTCTTTAAAACATCCTACAAATTTTCATTAAAACCCGACGTAAATTTTATTGTAATTATCTTTGTGAACATTTCGCCTTTAATTGCTTCTATAATCAAGTTTCGGAACACCCTTACGTATACGTTAATGAAAAAGAAACAGTTAATGATTATAGACACTTGCTTAAGAGTACTTCAGTTAAGCCGCTAATGTCTTTAAGTTTCTATATTTGAATACAGGAGACTCAACATAGCTGGCAGTCCGTAAGTAAGGAAAGGTGACAGTATCGACATCCATACATCTTACGAGACTGGATACACTTGGCAGATAATACTCCATCTTTTACAAAGGAGACAACTTTTGTGACTTCCAGTTTGTATTCCTACACACCTAGTCTTTTCTAAATAAAGGACTACTCTCAGAAGCAAATATTTTCAGAGCGGACGACCCCTTTTCAGAAGAGGGACAAAATAATTTAACAGAGATGCATCCCCTGTTAGTGTATTTCCCTCTTAAAAGCGTTAGTACGATTTACTTTTAAGGTGACAATAGAGGAAATGAGACGAAAAACATAATTGAGCCTGCGTACGACAAAACCAACAAAATGGCATGTGCGCCCAGTGAAGACTCTGATCAGCCTGGGCATCCGCCCAGTCTGATCAGAGTCTTCATTGTGCGCTTAATGGGTAGCTGAGTACCCAAGCTTTCTTCATGCGGAAAGCGAAAGCTCTGATCAGACTTGGCGGATGCCCAGGCTGATCTGAGTTTTCGCTGGGCGCACTGTCATGCGCTGGCTCAATTATATCTTCAGCTTATTCAACGTGAGATAAGGTACTGAAGTGATACAGGGTTTAGGTTAACCAATTTAAGCCTAGCGTCCCATAAAAGGGACATTGGCAAACAGTGCAGACCCTGATCAGACGCCGCATAACGCGGCATCTGATCAAGGTCTACACTGTTTGCATTAAGTTAAGAAATTCCTGCAAAACATGGTAATAAGAAAAACTAACCAGACATCCCCTATATAGGAAATAAATCTGTCCAAAAAGTTAAGGTAGAAGAGTCCATTCGGCATAAATAAGTTAAAGAGAACTGATATACTTTCAGGGGAGGAAACTCTGTCGATGTGTTTTTGCTTCCCTTATGACAATTTCAAATGCATTGAATTTGCTCCTTATAAGCTATAATTTTGTAAAACAAAAAATGTTCCTTATTTCCCCATGAAAACATAAGCCAAGGACATCCATTAGAAGAGCATTGCAGAGCCGGTTCTTATCTGTACCCAAAACATATAGTTTCATAGAGAAATAAGAAAAAATATCAATACATACATATATATATATATATATATATATATATATATATATATATATATATATATATATATATATATATGTATATATATATATATATATATATATATATATATATATATATATATATATATATATATATATATATATATATATTGTTTGAAAAAAAAAAAAAAAAAAAAAACGCCTATAGAACTGTGTCTAATATAAGTCTAAGAAGTAAATATTTGATCCGCATCATTAGAAAATGTACCTTCGGACATCTGCCTCGAACGAAGATTTCGATCAGCGTTTGCACTGTCTGATCAGAATCTTCGCCGGGGGCATTTTTGATTGCCAAGGACGCGTAGGCTGATTTCAGCCTTTAGAATTAAGGGTGAGTTTCGCGTAAAACAGGTCTAAGACCCCCTTCCCGGCCCCCGAGTAGTTTTCCTATTGAAAGTCGGCGGTTTATCTGTTGCAGTTTGTCCTTCTTTGTACGCCTGTGGTTTCATATGTGGCGTTTGTTTTGTCATTATTTGTTCGTCTTCTCTCTTTTTCTTTCTTTCTTTTTTGTGTCTCTGGCGGGCTATGCTTCATGATTCTGGCATTTCCTGGGCATCTTTACTTATATTTGCGTTCGGTGCACATGTCAGAAATACGTTTTCACACGTTGCGACCCATTCAAACAGGCCTTTTCGCGTAAAGCTTCTAGAATACTGTATTGTGATAGGACAGTGCATTTCAGCTTCAGTTTAGACAAATGTTTTGTCATTTAGCACTCTGGGGACTAAACTTATTTTAAGTTGGCTATGCTTTATGGGCTGAATTAATCACTTACTTTAATCACACAGTAAATCACAATGCTGGAAAATGTTTAAAGCCCTTGAGACCAGAAGTTTCCTTTCCAGTCGCGATTGCTCTCTTTTAATAATGACAGATCTCTTTTTAAACCAATCATGCAACGTCAGTTTTCGGGGTTCAGTATAATGTGGTACCCATGTGACTGTTAGTTTATCTTGGTGTAGAGATTGCCTCATTTCAAACATTATTAATGAGATGAACGTACTGTTGGAATGAATTGATAGTCTCCTGTAAGCTATTAGTCACCTTTTTAAACCCATGTGATTGTATATTTAACAGCCATGTACCATTCTGCCATTACCGTACACGATCGGGGAGCGGAAGAACAGACAACTGCGATTGTACGGCATTTGCGATATTGTGCTGTGGACAATCAGTCATTTGTTCTTAAAAGTAATCACGTGATATGCCAGATATATAATTACAGCAGCTATGAGCGTAAAAGTTTAGAATTTTGTTTGGGTAAGTTGCGTATACATCTATATATGCCAGTGCATTGATGATACTTGCACTGATATAACTGATGCTATCCATTACGAAAACACGCCTATTCAAATATATTGAAAAATTTACCACCAAATAAATAAAAAAATTTCAGATAAAAATTCTGATATTTTTTCATATTTCTGTTCTAAACATAGATTATGGGTACTCGTTAGAACCGCCTCGGCGAGGCGGTTCTAACGAGTACCCACAATCTATGTTATGAGCAGAAATATGAAAACTAATGTATACCCCTGTAAACCCCGGTTTTACTATATAAAAGTGGGGTTTAAGGGGGTCAAAATTATATAGGTATGTTTTCGTGATGGGTGGAAAAACTGGCGTTGATCAGTTGACCTGTATCTCCCCGTTGGTCACCTACTTTACGAAACGCTGCAGAAAGTGTCCAAAAATATCTAAATTATACTTTTGTGCTTTTTGTGGCATCTTCAATCACCTCTACAGCATATTGTTTAATAAAGACGTGCAAGCAGTCTACATCTTCTGAAAGGAAAATTAATAGTATACGCCTGTCGGCAAATGATATGACCACGGATTGTGATTATAACACCTGGTTTCTGGCACTTGATGTCGTGATGCTGTCTGTGACCACGTTATGTTTGCTATTGAAAAACGATGGCGATGGTTATAGCAATAAAATCCGGCCTAAAAGTTACATGCTAAAAAGAATATGGTATTTCAATAAAGAACAGGTTTAACAGGGCACAGAAGGGAAAATACGTGCCAATAAGCAAAACACACCAACAATTTGAAAATTCGATTGTACAAGTGACCGTTCAACAGAGTCGCAAATGTCATGTACAATCAATCAACTTATTAAAGAAAGTGACTGTAAAATTTCATTGCCCTGCATGTGTAGTACTTTCATGGTTTCTTCCGTCATAGTTAAACATTAGAAGATGGCTTTATATCTTCTCAAACACTGTTAACGTCCGAAGAATAGAATTCTGAATAACAAGGGAATTACACTTTACACACGTTTTATGTATATATGTTTACATATTTTTAAATCAGTTACTGCGTATCGAGAAACAAGTGATCAAATATCATTGACTGGCGCGCGAATCGCGCCGGTCTCTTAATATAGCTTTGGATTTTTACCTATAGAGAAGTGTTCGATTAGCGCAGAGCGCAGTTTGGTAAGTTTGAATATGACCTGCAGTCCATCTTTGGTAAGTTTGACTATGACCTGTGGTCCATGTTTAAAAAGTTAATATTCATATCTGACGCATGCTAAAATAAGCTTCTAGATAAAATCTGGTAACTTATTTAAGTTTTCGCATGTTTTTTATTTTTTTTTTTTATTTTATTTTATTTATTTATTTATTTTTATAAATAATAATGTAAAAACTAAATCCCGTGGAGATCCCAATATGACTAGGATTTGCATATTGCTTGATCAATAAAATTCATAAAGCTTAATAAAAGCATACATTAAAGAATCACATTGTTGTTCTTTTTTACCTTTTTCATTGAAAATTTATTAAACTTTAGTATACCCGTGTCCCATAATTCTAAGTAAACATTAACTTTGAGCCGGTACGTCTAAATATTTTATCTTGTGCTTTTCTAATACTGCTCATAAAAAAACAACAACAAAAAAAAAAAAAAAAAAAAAAAAAAAATCATGCTACTGCGACTATAAAAACATCTAAATTACCAACAAGATCACTTAATGACGTAACTTCCTTATTTTAGTAAAACAGTGACACAATATCTAACCGTGTTAACGTATATCAAATAACGCAAATGACTGATCGTCCACTGTACAACATTGCAACTGCCGTAAATTGTCCGTTCAATTCCACTCCTCGACTGTGGTATATAGAGGCGACGAACCGATTAATACCGCATTTACCCTATGTATTCGGAAAATCAGGCCTAAGCAAACAGAGTAGATCTAGCTCATACACCACATAACTTGGCATATGATTAGGGTCTGCACTTGTTTGTCACTCATGCAGAAGTTTAAGACACATAAACAAGTGGTATTAAAAATAGAATTGTTAAATGCTTGTGCGGAGACCGAACAAAAGCATGCGGCCCCAAACCAGCAAGACTGCCGACATAAAATTGCTTTTGCATTAACCAGTCTATGTAATGAATAATCCCGGTTCCCCTATTCTTCATATTGAAAACCTGGGTATCCAGGGATATATATGTAAGCTGATTTTCTGCGATCATTACGAAAACACGCTTATTCAAATATATAGAAAACTTTCACCTCCAAAAACTGATTTTGTTTTAGAAAAAAAAACTCTGATAGTTTTCATATTTTTGTTCAAAACATAGATTGTGGGTACTCGTTAGAACCGCCTCGGCGAGGTGGTTCTAACGAGTACACATAATCTATGTTTTTAGCAGAAATAAGAAAAATGATTTGTACCCCTGTAAACCCCAGTTTTATTAAATAAAATTTTGGTTTAATTTGGGTTTATGTATTTCTGTATTAAAAGTAGCATCGGGACCCAGGGTGAAGTTGGCTAGCTATAAAATTGCTTTAAACCCACCGGTGGTTTACTCTACTAACCGTTCTAAGGCGGTGGTCCCGGTGTTAGTCTTACTCTTTGTTGCTTTGTGATTTATTCTACGAGGCGATTTGTTTTATGTCTTACCTTGTGTCATTTTGTTCTTGTGTTTTTCAGTCCTTTTAGCGTTGCGATTACCTCGCTTGGGGAAGAGAGAGCTAATCTTAGTGCTTTTCGTACGTTTGTTCGACTTGTGCTTGTTTGGATTTGTCGGTTTCCTCTTCCTCTTAGTGTCTGGGAAGGGCTGCAGTTTGTGATTGTGGCACTCCCTGGACTTTTCTCTTACCTTTTCTTAAGGGGGTCAAAATTCTATAGGCATGTTTTGGTGAGGTGTAGTTATACAACGCTAAAGTAATTCTTGCTTCTTAGTCATATCGACTTTCTGCATTGTAAAATACTAATGTAAACCATAACCTATTTTCTCTAATTATTAGAGTCTTGTACAGTAGAAAGTCCATGGATGAGACGAGCATATTTCACATAGGTGCGTCAGCATAATTGGTGCCGATTGTGTCTGAAATGATGTTTATTTATGTAAAGGAAAACGTAACATCATGAAACCATACCTATATAACTTTGAACCCCACTTTTATGTAGTAAAACTGGAGTTTACGAGGTATACATTATTTTTCCTATTTCTGCTCAAAAACATAGATTGTGATTACTTGTTAGAACCACTATGTTTTGAACAGAAATATGAAACCATATCAGAAGTTTTATCTGAAAACTTTCAGTTTTTGGTGGTGAAATTTTCAATATATTTGAATAGGTGTTGAAAATACCATATTTACCCGGCGTTTGATCAAAGTCTGCACTATTTCCACTATTCCTGCAGTTTAAGAATCCTCAAGAGGGGGGGGGGGGGGTAGGGATTTCTTTAAATTTTAGGACAAGTACGGTAAAGAGTCCAAATATTTAGGATACACAAGGTATTTTCTATTAAAGCGTTATTTCAAAATATACTGATAGCATCCTTACCAAACACGTCAGTGTATGTTGTACGATCATTTGCACACTATACCCTTGTCTTGAGTAATCGGCAATAAAACGTTTGTCCACTCATCCATGCTGTGTAATTAAGAGGTAGGATGCGAGTGCACGCATTATCACGCATACATACACACTATTTATGGCAACTATTGGCGAATACCATGGCCAGAGATATCTTTACCTTTCTTTGCATAATGTTTACAGTTGAATTTCCCCATCACACCACTCTCTGCGCTGATTCAACAGACGACATATTGAACTACATTTTTTTTCATTTTTCCAAGAAAAAAGGATTTGACATTTCATGCAAATTCCCCGCTAACAATTTGCATGAAACGTCAAAATATGTTTTCTGGGAAAAATAAGAAAAAAAAAAGAAGAAATATTTTTAATATGTCGTCCGTTGAAAACTTTACCCAGAGTGCTAAGCGTTACGGACCAAATTCTAGGTAGTTGCATAATGATGATGGATCCAAGTAATTACTGTGAAGAAAATATCTAAATTTTAGAAGACTGTCTTGTTATATGTGATTAATACCTTTTAAAGCGGTTAATTGATACGATCAAAAGATATTATGTAGTCGTAGATTATGTCTTCGTCAAGAGAGAAAATAATAAATCGGACTTTAAAGCGTGATAATATTGAACGCCACTTATTTCTGATCTGCATGAAACAAAAGGGCAGCGATAGCTTTCAATCAAATTAGCGATAGCTTCATCGAAATCCTAGTTTTGTCACGTAGTCGTAATATTTTGGTTTAAACTAGATACTTAATATGATTTATTTCTTTTTATTTTTTCGTCATACTTACACACGATTTCTCTACTTATTATACGAATCATTACGAAAACATGCCTATTCCACCATACCGGAAATTTTACCACCAAAAAATGAAAATTTTCAGATAAAAATTCTGATATTTTTTTATATTTCTGCTCAAAACATAGATTGTGGGTATTCGTTAGAACCGCCTCGATGAGGCGGTTCTAACGAGTACCGAGGCGGTTCTAACGAATACCCACAATCAATGTTTTTGAGCAGTAATAAGAAGAATAATAATTACCCCTGTAAACCCCAGTTTTACTATATAAAAGTGGGGTTTAAGGGGGTCAAAATTATATAGGCATGTTTTCGTGATGTGCTTTCCTATATCGACTGATCTGCATAGTGAAGACACTATATGAGTGTGGCTACAAAATGTAAGTTTTGCAGCAATAAGACATTCACATTTTATACATGTATAGAGCCTATTTCAGTCAATCATTCTAGCCTCTTTAACCCTCATTATTATACAGATCGAGAAAACCAATCTTCATGGAAAGGAAATGTATATATTTTCAGGAGAAGCATCTCTCTTAAAAATTGTTTTCTTCCCTTCTGAAAAGGAATTCACTCTATAAGGGAAAAATTGTGCTCCATTAGGGGGCAAATTCATCACGAAAACACGCCTATATAATTTTGACCCCCTTATACCCCACTTTTATATAGTAAAACTGGGGTTTACAGGGGTATACATTATTTTTCTGATCTCTGCTCAAAATCATAGATTGTGGGTACTCGTTAGAGTACACACAATCTATGTTTTGAGCAGAAATATGAAAAATATAAGAATTTTTCATCTGAAAATATTCATTTTTTGGTGGTAAAAATTTCAGTATATTTGAATAGGCATGTTTTCGTAATGTCTTTCCTTTTAGAGTAGACCGTTGATGTGCAGAAGCCATAAAAATGTCTCCTTTGTCAAAAATAGTGGAAAATCTACCAAGGACATCTAGCCCCGCTTAAAGACAAAACCGTTATTGTGAAATATTGTTTTTTGATCCACGGATGTCCCACTTTATGATCAAAGAGATGATAAGTCAAAAAATGACAGTTTCTCACAGATACGGAAAGAATTCTTGAAAACTATAAAAGAACGATATAATTAAAAAAGCGACTGGAGCCGAAACCGTACAGGTTATGTTTGACAGGGATATTTTATAGAATTATGCTAACAAGTCAATGTAAAGTGTACCTCCATGTTCACTACCCAATATATAGTGAAGACAAGACTAAGAAACAGAACTATGTAGCGATTACATTACAAGTGGGATTTTCAGAATTTTGCAATTTTAAACAGTCTTTTTAAACAATTTTAAACAATATTTGGCTTGCAACGAAGAATGTGCTTTTTTCACTTCTGATGTATAATATAATCACAATTTATGGTCGTGTCAAAAAGTCTGTGGTGCCCTTGTTTATCTTTTGGATAATATTTTTATTAGATTTGGAACTAAACTTTATAGACAACATATTGGTATTCCGATGGGAACTAAAGGTGCTCCTCTAGTTGCAGATTTGTTTCTTTTTTGTTATGAGAGAGATTTCATGAAGTCTCTCTCACGTGAAAATCAGGCTGACATTATTGAGGCTTTCAATTCAACTTCAAGATATCTTGACGATTTATTAAATATTGACAATATTTACTTTGACCAAATGGTGGACCGGATATACCCTACAGAACTCCAATTAAACAGAGCAAATTCTTCCGATACCGAGGAACCTTTTTGGATTTGAATCTATGTATATCTAATGGTACAGTTTCCACCAAAATTTGTGATAAACGGGACGATTTTGATTTTTATATAGTCAATTTCTTTTTTCTGGATGGCGATGTCCCTCGGCGTACCTCATATGGGGTATACATATCTCAACTTATTAGATTCGCTAGAGCTTCTTCAAATCTTAATGACTTTAACTACCGTAATAAAGCCCTTACTGCCAAAATTCTTAGGCAGGGCTATCGTTATTTTAAACTTCGTAAGGCGTTTTCGAAATTTTATCGCAGACACAGTGCCTTGTTTGAAAAATATAGCGTCAGTCTGAAAACACTTCTGCAACAAGGTATATCGGAACCAGAATTTTACGGTGACTTAGTGTACAGATTTAGAAAAAAATGTAGGTAAATCTAACTTTTCGGAGCAATTCAGAAAACTTATTAACCGTTATAAAAGAATTGGCTATAGCAGGCTATAGCATGGATATCATGCGGCAGACTGCATGCCTAGTTGTCAACCCAATCATTCTTGACGGCTATGCTTCACTCTTTAATTGCACGACGGTGGTTCGGGCCTCAGACTCAATGACGGTCTCTTCGTAAAACTTTAACCAGTGGGTTGGGGCTTGACGATATGTCCTTTGCTTGGCCCGCCGTGGTTCAACTATTGGTTTTCATTTACTCTGGCATACAGTAGAATTAGCCAGGAGTACTCGTCTTTGTTTATTATAGTGATTAATTTGATTTTTATGTTTTCGCTTTGATACATTTACTAAGTTGGGAGCCTTTATGCGAACCGAATTATTATGTGTTTCTGTATTAAGAGTAGCATCGGGACCCAGGGTGAAGTTAGCTAGCTGTAAACCCCACGGTGGTTTGCTTACTGACCGTTCTAAGGCGGTGGTCCCGGTGTTAGTCTTACTCTTTGTTGCTTTGTGGTTTATTCTACGAGGCGATTTGTTGTATGTCGTTCCGTATGTCATTTTGTTCTTGTGTTTTTCAGTCCTTTTAGTATTACGATTACCTCGCTTGGGGAAGAGGAGCTAATCTTAGTGCTTTTCGTACGTTTGTTCGGTTTGTGCTTGTTTGGATTTGTCGGTTTCCTCTTCTCTTGGGGTCTGGGAAGGGCTGCGGTTTGTGATTGTGGCACTCCCTGGACTTTTCTCTTACCGTTTTTTTATAGATTTATTTATAATTTCTACCAATCTTTTCTACTCCGTAAATCTGTCTGGTCCATTGACGGCCCTACTAGGGCTCTTTCCTTATGTCAGACCACTGAAGCGACACATATCAGCGACTACCAGTTATAAGAACTATGGGGCTCGAAAAGTGGGGCTCGATTTAAGTGGGGCCAGGAAAGCAAGTTGTTATTACAATCTGACTATTCCGTAAAGCATAATGTCTTAAATTCTGAAACGATTTTGGGCTTTAACCCTGGTCCTGCTGAATCAGGATATAGCCCATGTTTGCAATCAGTGTTGCATCATGAAAACATCATGACAACATACCTATATAATTTTGACCACCTTAAACCCCACTTTTATATAGTAAAATTGAGGTTTAACATGGGTATACATTATTTTCTTATTTCTGCTCAAAAACATAGATTGTGGGTACTCTTCAGAACCGCTTATCGAGGCGATTCTGACGAGTACCCACAAACTATGTTTTGAGCAGAAATATGAAAAATATCAGAATTTTTCTCTGAAAACTTTCAATTTTTGGTAATGAAATTTCAGTATCGTATTTGAATAGGCGAATTTTTGCAATGATTCAGATCAGTTGGCTATTGAAGTAGCCATCTGATATGGAGTTGCACTGCTAGTAATTAAATATGTGAAAAAAAAAAAGGTAAGAGAAAAGTCCAGGGAGTGCCACAATCACAAACCGCAGCCCTTCCCATATGAGTTTGTATCGTACAACATTGACCAAGTAAGCTGATTGGCTGGCAATTAGAAGTGGACGTGGCATCTTAACTTATTCAGAATGACAAGTGGTTTAAAACCTTATGTCGCTTTTGACTCGATATGAAAAATATTTGCCGACTAGTGTGTGTCGCGTCTATTTCAAAATCATGTTGATTTATTTCTTATGAATTCGGTGTGAAATATTACAATTATTTCAAGTAAGAACAATTGTAGCCATTGTCTCATAATGGAATGAAAGAACAAACAAACTAGGATCTTTAGTAGTAACATAATATAAAGGACAAATGTATTATCTTAGCTAATATATATAGTACGAAAAGCCCTTACAATACCGTGGCAGTTTGCAAGTTTGACACAGTAAAATTCTGCTATTAAGGCCATCTTTGGTAATGCTTAAAAGTGGTCTTATTGGCAGGGTGGTCTTAATAATGAATGTAGAACATAGTTCTACATCACGAAAACATGCCTATATAATTTTGATCCCCTTAAATCCCATTTTTATATAGTAAAACTGGGGTTTACATGGGTATACATTATTTTTCTCATTTCTGCTCAAAAACATAGATTGTGGGTATTCGTAAGAACCACCTTTGTTTCTGAATCCCATTTGAAATATGTTCATGTTGATATGTAATGTATCTGTATTTAAACAAATTAAATAATTTAAACTAAGAACAAGAAAAAAAATCTGGGACTGGCAAAAGTAGATCTTAATAGCGGAGTGGTCTTATTTTCGGGTGGTCTTAATAGCGGAACTTTATTGTATTATAATATCCCGTTACGACAGGAGCTCCGTCAGCACAGTAAGGTTAGTGATGCGCTGATCTAGGGGTCGAGGGTTTGAGTTCGGCCAGGGTAGACCTCTTATAATTGTACGGTTGCACAGGCGGATCTGAATCTTTGTTGGGTGCACATATCCAAAGATGCGTTTTCTCGAGTTGCAGTTCATTTTGTGTCCTCCTTGTTCGCGATATGGATGAGTTGTCCGTCTGCGTGCCTCAGTGTTATAAAGCATATAAAATTCTATAAATGCTCCAATTTTATCGTTCGAGCAAAAGAAAATATGCTTGTGCAAAAACACATTAAGAAACCTTTAATCAACAAACAAAATTAGAAAAAAAGAATGAAAAGCTTGATTAATTTACGAAACCTCATAAAACCGTTTTCGTTTGAATACTGACAAATAAGGAATTTAGTGACAGAACAGAATATTAGTGACATCACGGGAAAACTGATCATGTCACAGGATTGCGGTTACTCATGACCAACGTTTGCTACTGCATTGTCTGGTCCGGACAATCACTTGCTCCTCGCTATATAGATTCAGTTTATTCTACTAATTTTCTTACGAATAATGGCAAAGGCTCCAACTGGTTTGCACGAACGCACGGTTCTGGTTTGACCTACGCAGGTACACTTGTTCCCATCAGACCCAAACCGGTACATTTGTTTTCTAAAGACAAGGATTAAGAGTTGCATCAACAATATGTTTACACATTAACTGTGAAAAATAAATGGGCTGACAGTTATGGGGAAAACTAAGGCGCCCTCTATTTCTCAATCGGATAAGCATTTAACTTTGCGCCCTATAGTATAAAATTGCTTTTTTAGTTTTCTAAAATTAAGTTTTTGCAATATCTTTTTAACTTGAATTTATTAAACGTAATTATGTCTCTGTTTAGGAAAACGACCATCGACGTGTCCTTAAAAAACGGATTTTCACATTTCTGTATTTTTTTTTTTTTTTTTTTTTTTTTGCTATGATCTAGAACAACTTACAGATTTTCATGTCATGTTTTATCACTCCTTCCTCAAACTGCGATACCTTGCAGCCAGTCTCTGATTGTTGATCCCCAAGATAAGGAACGTTACTACTATCAACGAAGGGAAGGCAAGCAGTAGGCAGTAGATGATTTTTAATGTTTTATATTTATATTCCATTGCTGAACATACTGATATCGACTAGTAGCTAGTCTGGCTGGCTCTGATTAGATGACGACTTCCCAAATTGAGCACAAACCAAGTTTGGTTCTGCAATTACGCCTAGATGTAAATTATATGTGCACAGACGCTATGCCAAATCGTGTCTATATATGGAAGAACAGTTCAGGTTCAATAGAGTGTACACCTGGACGGTTGTTACACAAAATTTTTCTTGCACTTGTGTTTCAGTCTAATGCTTGTGAATAAACCTAAATAATAAACAATTTGGACACAACCCAGACGCTTTCGAAAGAGCAGACCTGGTCTGAGATCATGCAAGTAAAACACAGCATAAACAACACGTCACGAAAACATGCCTATATAATTTTGACCCCCTTAAACCCCACTTTTATACAGTAAAACTGGGGTTTACAGGGGTATATATTATATCTTATTTCCGTTAAAAATCATAGATTGTGGGTACTCGTTAGAGCCGCCTCTCCGAGGGAGGTCTAACAAGTACCCAAATCTATGTTTCGAGCAGAAATATGAAAAAAATATCAAACTTTTTTTTATCTGAAAATTTTAAGTTTTTGGATGTAATTTTTTTCTATATATTTGAATAGGCGTGTTTTCGTAATGAACAACAACAGAACATTTATAAACAGATGACAGTTACTGACCATGACGTAGCCTGTGTTCCTATGATTTGCATTGACACGCGTTGTATATACGAGGCTGAGTCAATAAGTAATCAGCTTAACTTATTGCCGGTTCAGATCCACCTCTTCTTTTTCGATGTAATTGCCCTCTAGTGTGATGCACTTAGACAAACGGCGTTCAAGTGTCATCAGCCCAGAACTGAAAAAGTCAGGGTCCTTTCCATTGACCCACTCCTCAACTGCCGTCACGACTTCTTCATCAGACCGGAAATGAAGTCCACGAATATCCCTTTTCAAGTTTGGGAATATGAAGAAGTCGCTAGGAGCTAGGTCAGGCGAATAGGCAGAATGTGGTATTAATTCATACCAGTTTCGCTCTACAGCATCCATTGCAACTTTGCAAGTATTGACCCCTGTGTTGTACTGTTGCAGCAAAACACCTTTAGAGAGTTTACCTCGGCGTTTTTCACGGATGGCAGTTCTCAGCTGGTCTAACAAGTTTGCATAGTACACTCCAGTTATTGTACTTCTCTTGAGTAAAAAGTCCAACATAATAACGCCTTTTGCGTCCTAAAATACTGTGGCCATCACCTTGCCAGCAGATGGTTGCGTCTTGAACTTCTTTGGCCTCGGGGATCCAGGCCCTCCCACTAACGACTCTATTCTCTGGCTCATAATAATAAACCCAAGTCTCATCTACAGTCACCAGACGCAATAGAAAATCATCTTTTGACCTAAAACGCTTCAACAAGGCGCTGCATACTGATGCTCTGGTTGCCATTTACTCATCGCTAAGGGATTTGGGGTCCCAACGGGCTGTTAGCTTGCGCATACCTAAATGATCATGAAAGATTGTTGAAACGCTACCATGTGAAATGCCTAATGCCTGCGCTATTTCTTCCACTTGAATTCGCCTATCAGAGTATACCAGATCCCGAACTTTCTTACACATTTCATCATCGGTGGCATCCAGTGGGAGTCCAGACCTGGCTTCATCTTCTAAAGACGTTCTACCGCGTTTGAATTCCCCTACCCAGTATTTAACCTGAGCATAAGATGGTGCAGAAGACCAATAAACATCGGCTAACTCGCCGTGTATTTCCTTGCCTGTTTTACCTTTTAAATACAAGTACCGAATTACAGCACGGTACTCAACTTTAGATGAAAAGCATGCCTTTGCATCACTAGCCATGTTTAATAATAATAATAATAATAATCGACTTTATTTATAGAGGGTAACACATTTAGTAATCTAGTACTAATCTTCCACGTGGCCCTCTTTTTTCCTGGGTAGAAACCAGTACTAAGCAATGTGGATAAAGTCTCTTGCTCAAGGAAACAACACTTGCTGTTAGTGGGGATCGAACCCGGTACCTCTCGATCTCGAGTCCGATGCTTTACCACTGCACCACAGCGCTCCACAATACATTCAATATCTTATTAAAGAATGACCTGATACGCGTGCAATTTTGTACCTAGGTATAAAACATATATTGAAACAAAGCATGAAAATCGTGACCGTCTCGGTCCATCGGAAATGGGATAGACTGGTTACTTATTGACTCACCCTCGTACTATTTTCCCTCAATCATAAGTTATGTTTAAATTGACCTGATTGGTCCGTTTCAGCAGCTATTGGTATTTTGATAGGAACTGAATAAACGATATATTTCTATAATTATACGGGACAACATTCATATAATGAAGCTAAAAGCTTAACAGATGTTGTTTTCACTAAAATGAGCCGTAATATGTTAAAAGGATCTTATGTCATATTCCAACGGCATAGGTCCAGATAAAACCTTTTGTAAGGGCGCAGTCTGATCTGTGGTATCACCATTTTTATCAGTGTTTGCTACAGCATTACTTAATCTGTTACGAAACTACAAAATCCCAGGTCAAGCTGTCTGCTATCAGATCGTTTAGCTGCGCTTGGTGATCAGAGCCTTCGCTATTCAGCAGTTCTAATTACCCTGAAATGGAATAGTAAAATCACTAAACTCTGTTGATTTTAAATATTCTTTTAAATGTTGTGTGTGTCTGCTAAATTTACCTTGAGCGTACAGTATGTATATGTCATAGTTCAAATAGGAATTTAGCCAGATCCGGAATCTGGCTTGGCCAGATAGGAATTCTTATTTTCTTACGACATGAAAAAAGGTAAGAGAAAAGTCCAGGGAGTGTCACAATCACAAACCGCAGCCCTTCCCAGACACCAAGAGGAAGAGGAAACCGACAAATCCAAACAAGCACAAATCGAACAAACGTACGAAAAGCACTAAGATTAGCTATCTCTCTTCCGCAAGCGAGGTAATCGCAATACTAAAAGGACTGAAAAACACAAGAACAAAATGACATACGGAAAGACATACAACAAATCGCCTCGTAGAATAAACCACAAAGCAACAAAGAGTAAGACTAACACCGGGACCACCGCCTTAGAACAGTCAGTAGAGTAAACCACCGGGGGGAGGGGGGGGTGGGGTGCGGGGGTTAAAGAACTTTTACAGCTAGCTAACTTAACCCTGGTTCCCGATGCTACTCTTAATACAAAACCCATCAAAATTCGGTTCGCATAAAGGCTCCCATCTCAGTCAATGCATCAAAGCGAAAACATAAAAATCAAATTAATCACTATAATAAACAAAGCCGAGTACCCATGGCTAATTATACTGTATGCCAGAGTAAAGGAAAACCAATAGTTGAACCACGGCGGACCAAGCCAAAGACATATCGTCAAGCCCCAACCCACTGGTTAAAGTTTTACGAAGAGACCGTCATTGAGTCTGAGGCCCGAACCGCCGTCGTGCAATTAAAGAGTGAATCATAGCCATCAACAATGATTGGGTTGACAACTAGGCATGCAGTAGTCTGCCGCATAATATCCAGGCTATAGCCATTCTTTTATAACGGTTAATAAGTTTTCTGAATTGCTCCGAAAAGTTAGAATTACCTACAATTTTTCTAAATCTGTACACTAAGTCACCGTAAAATTCTGGTTCCGATATATCTTGTTGCAGAAGTGTTTTCAGACTGACGCTATATTTTTCTAACAAGGCACTGTGTCTGCGATGAAAATTCGAAAACGCCTTACGAAGTTTAAAATAAGCCCTGCCTAAGAAGTTTGGCAGTAAGGGCTTTATTACGGTAGTTAAAGTCATTAAGATTTGAAGAAGCTGGCGAATCTAATAAGTTGAGATATGTATACCCCATATGAGGTACGCCGGGGGACATCGCCATCCAGAAAAGGAAAATTGACTATATCAAAATCAAAATCGTCCTCATAAATTTTGATGGAAACTGTACCATTAGATATACATAGATTCAAATCCAAAAAAGGTTCCTCGGTATCGGAAGAATTTGATCTATTTAATTGGAGTTCTGTAGGGTATATCCGGTCCACCATTTGATCAAAGTAAACATTGTCAATATTTAATAAATCATCAAGGTATCTTGAAGTTGAATTGAAAGCCTCAATAATGTCAGCCTGACTTTCACGTGAGAGAGACTTCATGAAATCTCTATCATAACAAAAAAGAAACAAATCTGCAACAAGAGGAGAACAATTAGTTCCCATCGGAATTCCAATAGTTTGCCTATAAATTTTAGTTCCAAATCTAATATAAATATTATCCAAAAGATAAACAAGGGCACCACAGACTTTTTGACACGACCATAAATTGTGATTATTATATACATCAGAAGTGAAAAAAGCACATTCTTCGTTGCAAGCCAAATATTGGGTATTCTCTCGAATAAACGTTCGGTTAATTAAATCAATAAGTTTATCTTTCATAAGATGATGAGGAAACGTAGTATACAGTGTAGAAAAATCATATGTAGACAATTTAGAAGCCTGAAAGTTTTTAGATTTAAATTTATTGAGAACATCATTAGAATTTTTAATTGACCAAAATAGTTAATTCCTTCCCTTTCGTAAACAGTATCATAGTATCTAATCCAATGTTTTTAACAGCAGTAAGGCATGAAGTTAGCAGTTTGGACAAAACAGTAGTCGTACATGAACTAGAATTAGCAATGAAACGTGCTTTATAAGGTCGTTTTTGAAGTTTCGGCAACCAATATAACGTAGAAGTCTGTATTGCTTTTCTTTAATACTCACTGCAAACTTAGCAGTAATATCGATAGAATGGGTATTGACAATAGATCTCTCGTCAGTAGAAATCCGTTCATATGTTTTGGTACTACCAAGTTCTTGTATTAGAGTATTGATATAATAAAGTCGTCACACAACAACAACATTATTACAGCTTTATCAGCTTTAAAGCCGTAACAAAGGAATGAACCCTGTCCGCCTGGATAAAACTCCAATGCTCTAACCATTGAGTCAAAGAGTCGACTCTCTGACTCAGTTGTCAGAGATTGAATATATACCTACAAGCTATGCATAATCTGCCACGGTAGATAATCGCAGATAGGAGCGCTAGGTCGTAACAATGTGAACATTCATCTATTCTTCCAGGAGGTTGTTTTTCTCCCAAGTAATTTCACATCTGTACATACCGTTTATATCAATAATGAGTTAATGATTCTCAGGTATGAAAATGTATCATTTTAATGAAATTGCTACTGTAAATGCCTCTGTTTTACCTACTCAACTAATGAAAGGAAGCAATTTTTATAGCTGAAAATGTTTCGGCTCAAGGATATAAAAATGAGTTCACTGAACTCGTGTCTTTAAAAACCCGGCATAAAAATGTAATTATGAGGAAAAGGTACACAGTCTAATAGCTGGTCAGTAAAGAAGAACTCCTATTTGGCCAAGCTAGATTCCGTATCTACCTAAACTCCTATTGGGACTACGAAATATATATGTAAATGTAGTTAGGAGAAAGGAAAATATTTCTGACATTACGCTTTCCATATTTACTTTCAGCAAATAAGGCTCATTCTTTTAAACTTGAGACTCGTTATATACAGCTCTACATGTATAACTATGAGTATACATGCCTGTCCATGTCACTCATATTACTTTTATGTTGTCTGCTGATTTCGCCTTTAGCATAGCAAAGGCACAGTCACATTTGAACCGGGTGGACCATGCGAAGACTCTGTAGGGATTGCGAATTCACATGCGAATTCACATTCTAAGTTTTCGCTGGGCACACATGCATACTTGTCGGACACATTAACCTTTTACCATATTTGTCCAACGGCTGAACAAGTTTATTCGGCTATCTATCGATATCTCTAAATCCTGCCATTACAAAAATTCTCCTATTCAAAATATACAGAAAATTTCACCTCCAAAAACTGAAACTTTTCATATATATATATATATATTTCGTATTTCTGCTCAAATGTGGGTACTCGGTAGAACCGCCTCTGAAGCGTACCAACAATCTATGATTTTGAGCAACAATCCGTGTTTTAAGGCAGAAATAAGAAAAATAATGTATAGCCTTGTAAACCCCAGTTTTACTATATAAAGTGGGGATTTTAGGGGGTCAAAATTATATTGGCATGTTTTCGTGATGTGAATAAGTGACAAACACGTAGATCCTGATTAGACCGCACAATCTGCGGCACTTATTTGGGTCTGTACTGTTTGCACATGCCTGTCTACCCGAACACCTAGGATAAATATGACGCTCTGTTTCATTTATATCACTTGCATTACCAGTGAAGTGCTTATTATTTGCCCTAAATAGACGAACAGAAAAAAAAAAAAAAAAAAAAAAAAAAAAAAAATCAGCAGACAATGTAGAACCAGACAGAGCCTGCACGGTTTGCCATAATTAGTGAGCATTTTTCGACATATTCCTGGCTGGTCAAGCTTACTTATTAAAATTTTACGACAGTTCCGGAAAGAAGTTAGTTTGTTTCGATGCTTGGTGTAATTACACTGTATACATTCAGCCAAGTTATGTTAGATTGACTTTTCAACTTAAACATTTTCGCCTCGTTTTATTTTTTTTGCATTTCTCGGAGCTGTCTGAATAGGTTTGTATCAAAGCCAAACTTTCAAGAGGAATAGTTCCAAATGTTAGAATCTATTTCCAAAACGTATCAACATTTGTCATTGTTGATAACAAATAATAGTTCTTGAATGCTCACAATATAGACAGGCAGCAACTAAATCGGCAGTAAAAGCTTTTTGTAGATGCTATTTTGTCTATTTCTGTCCTCAGTGATTGCAGCCTGCAGGAATGATGGCCATTAGGTTGTTCTGAGCAAGTATCAAAGTTAAATAAATTTAGAATGTTCTGTACTTTGTTAGAGTGTAAGGTATAATAATGTGATCCCCATGGTAACAGATCGGTCTGAGGTTCCGTTTTAGACATATCTTCTTAACCACTCTGCACCACATTGCGTTTTGATTACGTGAAATTATTTTGATGTAGCTTACAGACATAAGACAAATTTTATTTAAAGTCGAACAGTATAAAAACAGTGTATATCAGCTATGCATAGCTATTTACTGGCTTGAGAATGCATTGGCTTGTCTCGTACATTATCGAATCTGCCTACTGTGCATTCGATAGCCGTTCGGAAGACGTTTTTCACTTGACGTTAACGCGTTTTAATCTACATGTAAAACAATATTTGTGCTTGGCAATATCTTATCAGGAACTATTTTTCTTTTCTGTTTCTGTGCGTGCATTTTTTTTTTTTTTTTTTTTTTTAAATATTTGCCGTACAATTGATTTTACGAGTCTTACCTGTGTAATATCTATAATAAACGTAATGTTTGGAAATGTTTCTGTATAGAATAAGTTTTGCTTTTCTCTACTGATTGTTATTTATTGATATTCAGTAACAACAATGTGAATATTTCAGAATTATGAAAAGTGGAACGTATTGAAAATCTGCAATTGAAATATACCTAAACTATATATTATTATTATTTTTGTTTGTTTGTTTTTTTTATTTTATTTTATTTATTTTTTTATATTTTGTTTTGATTTTTTGTTTACATAACATTTTTAAGAAAATGTAAATATTGAATTTAAAATGAGAACAAAGCAAACAATAAAAATATATAAATAAATAAATAAAAAATAAATAAATAAACAACAATCAAGAATGGACAGAATACAACTTTTGTTGCACAGGTAATTACGACAAAACAGTTTACATTAAATCATGACAAAAGTTTGCAAATTTATTTCTTCAGAGTAAAGCGCTTTGCAACGAAAAATACTTTCTTAAATATGTTGAAGGTAGAGTAACTAACATTATGCTCATGATATTTCTGTATCCCTTTCATTGTATTGCATTACGAAAACACGCCTATTCAAATATATAGAAAATTTCACCTCCAAAATCAGATTTTTTTTTTCAGGTAAAAAACTCTGATATTTTTTCATATTTCTGCTCAAAACAAAGATTGTGGGTACTCGTTAGAACCGCCTCGCCGAGGCGGTTCTAACGAGTACCCACAATCTATATTTTGAGCAGAAATAAGAAAAATAATGGATACCCCTGTAAACCCCAGTTTTACTATATAAAAGTGGGGTTTAAGGGGATCAAAATTATATAGGCATGTTTTCGTGATGTGAGTTGTTTGTTTGTCATTATTATTGTATTTGTATACGGGCAGCAGTCTGACAAAAGGGATCTTACAGCAAATTTTATAATTTGCAACTTTTACATATTCTGGCAGATCCATCCATTTTGAAAAGTTCAATGATCGATCATGACATATTACAAAGATATGTGACTTTAAGTTATTATAGGTGTCAAGTCCTAGTACCTCATGGTAAAATGTCAGCAAACATTACTATTAATATAACACTACAATGCATTCCCAACTGACGAACGAAACGACGCGGCCGTACAAAGTCAAAACTTCAATATATGGGTTACGAAATATTTCCTATATAAGAATGGTTAATTATGTCTGCATTTTGAATGCAAATTAATGACATGGAGTATTTTTTCTTGCCAGCACAAGAATCTTTTTAATATGGGTATATCAGTAATATGGCTGCCATGATAAAATTTACATGACTTTTCAGACATGTCTCCAAATGTAGAAAATAAGATGTGCAAGGATGTATTGCTCCTAAACTAAAAGTATTTGAAAACGATGAAAAAAAAGTACAATTTTAATAGTTTAAAAGTATATATTGCTCAAAATACTGCAGAATGTTGTGAGGTCCCATTTGTCAGACTAGATTTTTTTTCTTTTTTGTACAGAGTTCTGAAAAAAAATCTTGTTTACGCTGAAAACATGCCCGACACCATATAATGCCATACAGGAAAATTTCATAACTCATCTCTTTGAAATCATTACGAAAACACGCCTATTCAAATATACTGAAAACTTTACAACCAAAAAAGGGAAATTTTCCGATAAAAAATTCTGATATTTTTAATATTTCTGCTCATAACATAGATTGTGGGTACTCGTTAGAACCGCCTCGGCGAGGCGGTTCTAACGAGTACCCACAATCTATGTTTTTGAGCAGAAATAAGAAAAATAATGTATACCCCTGTAAACCCCAGTTTTACTATATAAAAGTGGGGTTAAAGGGGGTCAAAATTATATAGGCATGTTTTCGTGATGCCACCTTAAATTTGCAGTGCATGTGTCGTGAAGTTATTTAGGGACTGGATATTCGGTATCTTTTCTGCCATAGGAGACGACTTACTATATCTACCGTATGTATTCGGACAGACAGTCCTGAGCAAACAGTGTTGACCCTTGAGCGCGGTGTCTCATCAGGGTCTACGCTGTTTGCCACAAGTCCAGCTATTTGTAGACACAACACAGGATAGTGAATTGTACTTGTTCAAATTTTAGAACAGGTACGGTAAGGAGTTGAGGTGTCCGAATACGTAGGGTAAATAGTAAATACGATATGACATTTCCTATTTGCTTTCCTGTACACTATCCCCATATGAAAAGAGGTCTACATTAAAAGGAAAGAATTGGTCCCGTGGGGGTGGGGGTCGGGGCGGGGGGAGCAGTTCTTTCCTTTCAGAGTAAACGCCTTTTTAGAAGGGGGCAAAACATTTTTCATAGAGTTGCCTCCCTTGAAATGTATCAATTCCCCTTAAGATTATAATATGGAACAGCTACACTTGACGTGCTTTTACTTCCCTTCTGAAAAATCGTCTACTCTTAAAGGGATGACTTTGCTCCCCTTTGGAGCAAATACTTTCTCTTAAGACTAGATCCCTTTTTGAGAAGTGGTTTAGTGTTTGAGAAAGTAAGCAGGAAGTCACAAAGGTGCATCCCTTGTAAATTGGGGTGGAAAATCAACCAGGTGCATCGTCCCTTTAAGAAAAACATGAAAAAAAAAAAGCCCTGCCAACTGCATACAACAATCAGGGCCCAGTTGTTCAAAGCTAACGACGTCGTTGGTTAACGATTCGTTAAAATTTACATCGAGTGATACGCAAATATTCTGAAATTTTTTGCTGAAAAAATGTGAGTAGCTTTTGCAGTGCAAAAGCTACTCACATTTTTTCAGCAAAAAATATCAGAATATTGTGTATTGAATCAGCTAAAACAGTTAACGAAATGACCCTTAACGAGCTCGTTAAGCTAACGACGCTTTGAACAACTGGGCCCAGATGTGTGCCTACAGGGCATATAAGTACAACGAATACCAAAAGTGCGCAGTCTGACCCCGAGGTTACAAAACTGTTTTTCATGCTGAATAAATCTCAAATTATTAACAATTGCAAATTCTCACTGCTAAACATGGATGAGTATGAAAATTTCTCTGCTATTATTGGCATTTTCATATTTATTAGCTAATAAATATGAAAATTTCTCTGCTATTTGTGGCATTTTCATATTTATTAGCTAATCAATATGAAAATTTCTCTGCTGTTTGGATTTCATATTTATTAGCAGAGAAAGTTGCATGCTCAGCTGAGTTGAGCATGAACAAAGTTTCATAACCTCGAGGCCTAATCAGAACCTCCACTATCAGGACCGGGAACAGTAGAATATTTCGACTACTACGGGCCTCGCCATGCGAAAACGTGTCTTCGGGCATATGCGGACAGCGAAGGCCCAGATCAGACTGCGCATCCGCGCAGTCTGATCAGGACCTTTTCTGTCCGCCTATAAAGTTTTGGGTACTGTAAAACCTAACGAAGTATAGCAAACTTCCTGATCAGACTATATATCTCCGCTGGCTTATCTGGATTTTTGTTGTTTGCATATACCCTGAAGACATATTTTCTTGTGTCGCGGCTTACTACAGTAGAACTTCAGTGGCTCGAACCCCGATGGCTCGATTACCATGGATGAGTCGAAGACGTTCTTGAGTCCGCAGGGATTTCCTCAAAATACGATATACGGATAATTTAGGGAGATTTTCTTCTTTTATCTTGTAAATGTATGCTGTGTGTACTCATTAGAATCGCCTCTATGAGGCGATTCTAATGAGTACACACAACATACATTTAAAATATAGAACACCGAAAAGATATCCCACAATTATCTCCATTGTGCCTCCTGGTGTGGCACTAATAGTAACCTTCTGAGGCTCGAACTACCGCTGTCTCGAACAAATTTTCATGGTCCCAAAGGGGTTCGAGCCATCGAAGTTCGACCTTGACCCTTGATGAGAGGGCGGATGGCCTAGATGATTTTCGCATATGCTCGAAGACACCTTTTCGATTGACCCACTTATGCCCAGTGGACTCTTCTACCTCTTGCTTCGGACAGGTTCATTTCCATTTTAAAGGGTTGTCTGGTTTATTTTTAGTATTATCATTTTTAGCTCGCCGGGACTATGTCCCTGGAGAGCTTATGTTGTCACCCAGTCGTTGGCGCCGGCGTCTGTCCGCGTCTGCGTCCGCGTCCATGTACGCGTTTTTTTTTTTATTTAATTAAAGTACTGCTTTCATATTTGGTCTATACCTACCTTAGGGTAAGACCTTTCAATAGCATAAACCTCCTTCCCCAAGTTAGACCCTTTATGTAGGTCAAGGTCAGTTCTTACTTTGTCATTTACATCCATGTTTAAGTTTTGCGTCGAAATTCGAAAAGTGTACACAACTAATAAAGTTTTCAAAATACCGTTTTAATGTTTGTCGTACACCAACCTTAGGGTAAGACCTTTCAATAGCATACACCCCTTTTTCAGTTTGGCCTTCTGCCTAGGTCAAGGTCAGGCCATACTTTGTCATTTAAACCCATCTTGGAGTTCTGCGTATAAGTTTTGAAAAGTGTTTGTAACTGCTAAAGTATTTAAGATACCGCTTTGATATTTGGCCCACAACAACCTTAGGGTAAGACCTTTTAATAGCACACACCTTATTTTCAGTTTGACCTTCTGTCTAGGTCAAAGTCAGGTCATACTTTGTCATTTAAATCCATGCTAGAGTTCTGTGATTAAGTTTTGGAAAGTGTTTGTAACTGCTAAAGTATTCAAGATACTGCTTTAATATTTGGCCCACACCTACCTTAGGGTAAGACCTTTCAATAGCACACACCCCTTCCTCAGTTTGACCTTCTGCCTAGGTCACGGTCGTCATGCTTTGTCATTTACAGCTGTGTTTAAGTTTCGAAAAGTGTATATGACTGCTGAAGTACGTAAGATATAGCTTTCATATTTCGTCAACACCAACCTAAGGGAAAATGGTGAAATGGCATATACCCCATCCCTCAGTTTGACATTCTTCCGACTTCAAAGTCAAGTCATACTCTGTCTTTTACAGCTATGTTTAATTTTAAGTTCTGCATTTCATCTTCAAAATTTCAAGAGTGTTTCCATATCCTATCACCACTTTCCGGCGAGCTGCGTTGTCTTCTGATAACACTTGTTACAGAAATACCAGTACCTAATGCAAATAGTACAGGCTCTGATCAAAACAGCGTTATGTGGCGTCTGATCTTAGTCCACACGGTTTGTCAATGCCCCTTTTAGGAGACATTAGGCATAAATTGGTTAATGTCCATACATTTCCTAAATGCTTTATTTTGTGGACTTAACGGCATTCCGATTTGATAGCTTAAAAGGGACAGATCAGCTGTAATTTTGTTTTGCTAAACCTTAGTAATAATTTAACGAAAACAGGAGATTTAATTTCCCCCATATTCTAAGATCTTGGAGTTAACAACAACATAAAATAATGGAAATTAAATCTCCGTATTTGGTTTAATTACCGACATCTGCGAATGTATGCAAAATCAAATACGTTGGAGCATGACTTTCCGTAATAAAACACAATGGCATTAAAAGCCTTAAAATACTTAAATCACACGACCGTTGGAGGCGTTTCCGTCTACTACGGGAAGAGAAGGTGCCGTTCTAAACTGGGCTATATATCTTCTGTCCTTACTTCATCATAGTTTAGGTTTTATTTTTGTTTTCCTTGGATCATTTGCACCCTGCAAACTTTATTGCTGCCATATGAAGGCACTCAATGAAACTGACACTCTGCATTACGAAAACACTCAAATATATTGAGAATTGTACCATAAAAAAAGGAAAATTTTCAGATAAAAAAATTCTGATATTTTCCTATTTCTGCTCAAAACATACATTGTGAGTACTCGTTAGAACCGCCGCCTCGGTTCTAACGAGTACCCACAATCTATGTTTCTGAGCATAAATAAGAAAATTAATGTATACCCATGTTAACCCCAGTTTTACGGTATAAAAGTGGGCTTTAAGGGGGTCGTTCTTTTATATGTTAGGTGTTTCCAAGAAAACCCCTTTTAGAATATCTTCCCAGCTGCCCTCACTTAAAAGCACGGAGGCGTAGAAATGCGCCATATGTTTGTACTGTTGAGCTCATCAGCTTTAGCTGTAAAATGGTTTCGTTTGCAAGGTTGGCTAGAATATTGCTGTTTTTCATTATCCCTCAAGAAAAGAATTAATAAAACCAAGTATGTTGTATTCTATCTTTTGCTCTGTAGTCTTTCAGATTATATTGAGCAAAATGCGTGTACTGTAATATGTAATATGGACACATGCAGAACTTGAAGTCCCAAATCAGCATGCATATCCACGCAGTCTGCAATCAGGGCCTTACAGAACGAGTAATGAGACCTTGAAGACACATTGGGTCCTTTTCAAGTCATAGAGATTCTGCAAATAATTCTAGTCAGATCTTACGGAAGCACAGGCTAGTATGAGTCTCTGCTTGGCGCAGGTTAGATGATTTTCAACTTTTAATACCGCATGTCAGTGTTATTTCTGTTGATTTGTCATCGCTTGTCACATACAAAGCCCCGCAGAGCTTATATTGTCATGTTATAGATATAAACGACAGGAAATAAATCTTTCTTATCAGTCTATGTCTGTAGAATATCATGGCATGTGTCTGGAGCGTGGTATTTCAGTGAGATAGAAGCTGAATATTGAACTTGTCACGTCCAGGATGACTTTAAGACTTGTCAGTGACATGAAACCACACACACGCGCACACACATTAAAAACTAACACAATTCAATTCGAACTCTTTATACAGTCTCAATTGATGCGGCCATCTACGGACACAGTTATTTCTGAGCTGCTCAATATGATTAAAATCTTAGTTTTTCAAAAGTTTGAAGTTTTCGTTGGCTTTGTTTATTTATTCGCTATTTTTAATTGAGCTTTTTATGTTTTAATGTACTCGTAGAATTTAGCGTTATCAGCGTTAGCAGAGTAGTATTTGCTAGGTAGTTTTTTCTCGAAACAGATTGTGTGTACTCGTTAGAACCGCCTCGGTGAGGCGGTTCTAACGAGTACCCACAATCTGTTTTTGAGCAGAAATAAGAAAAAATAATATATACCCCTGTAAAACCCAGTTTTACTATAAAAAAAGTGGGGTTTAAGGGGATCAAAATTATATAGGTATGTTTTCGTGACCTGTTTAAAATTCAGGACAAATATGGTGAAGAGTAACTGTAGGATGTACATACGAGCCGTATGTACACAGTGAATACGGTGAGTATGGTAAGAAGTTACCTGTCTGATTATTTAGGATCATTTCGAAATCTTCCAATAGTGGCAAAAACATGCTTATTTAATTTTCTTAACTTGCAGTTTCAACTAATTGTGTGATTTCTAAGGCTAACTTAAACTTTTACCACTCTCTGGGCAAATTTCAGCAGACGATAAACGATATATTACTTATTTTCTCCAACAAAACAAAACAAGAAGGCTTTGACATTTGATGGAAATAGAGATAATTTTCCATGAGATGCCAAAGCCCATTTTATTTAGAAAAAAGAAGGAAAAACTAAAAAAATGAAGTCTGCTAAAATATTTACCCAGAATGCTAAGAGTTCATTAACATTAAGTTGTAATAATATCCTTTTTCACAGTGTAAACCATTCCAAATCCACATGACGCATATATTTCCAGAACATTACCATGAATAAGTTCTTCCTGAAATATAGAAGTCTATGATTAATCAATATCCGTGTGCATATCTGCGCACAGAGACTGACATTTTAACGTATTAATAACTAATATTTTTTATGACAAGTACGGCATAAACTTTTAATTTCCTCCGAAGAATTGTGACTATAGGGTAATACAATATGGTGCAAAAAGCTAATGTAGATTTTTTTTTCATTTGAATTAGTGGGAAATTTATGCAAAAATCATGTACTATTTACACGTATACGTTTATGTAAAAACATACAAAATACATGTATATAAAAATAAATCCAGTTTTATCAAACTCGTTCGATTCTAGGTGCAGTTGTAGTTTATTTTCATCATGACAGACTGAATTTGGCAGCAACCTAACCCTATATATGACCATTTGACAGAAAATAGTGCTCAAATCTAGATTAAGGGAAATAGATACAATGTCAAGGGAGGCAATTCTGTTAAATTGTTTTATCTCCCTTTAGAAACGTGTAAGTCCAAAACGAAAACAATTGCTCTACACTGGGATTTTTTTTTTTTTTTTTTTTTTTTTTTTTTAATTTATATGCTGGTCACTAATTAGGTGTAATTGGCCGAAACTAGGTAGTGTGGTCCAGAAAACGACAGTTCCATCACGAAAACATACCTATATAATTTTGACCCCCTTCAACCCCATTTTTATATAGTAAAACTGGGGTTTACATGAGTATACATTATTTTTCTTATTTCTGCTCAAAAATATATTGTGGGTACACATTAGAACCGCCTCGGCGAGGCGGTTCTAACGAGTACCCACAATCTATGTTTTAAGCAGATATATGAAAAAAAAATATCAGATTTTTGAATAGGCGTGTTTTCGTAATGATAATGTCTCAGTTTTGTGTATGTTCAATGCTCCCAAGGGTCATTGAAAATCTGTTACACTGTTTGCCCAGGATTGTCTGTCCGAATATTTAGGATAACTTCTGTTGGGGATCAGGTTTCATCGAGTCATATTATGAGCAACAGAGCAGTATGCAAGGCTGTACATGCTCTCCAACATTGGTTTCAGCAAACTCTATTTTCACATTCATTACGAAAACACGCCTATTCAAATATATAGAAAATTTCACCTCCAAAAACTGAAAATGTTCAGATAAAAACTGATATTTTTCATATTTCTGCTCAAAACATAGAATGTGGGTACTCGTTAGAATCGCCTCCGCGAGGCGGTTCTAACGAGTACCCACAATCTATGTTTTTGAGCAGAAATAAGAAAAATAATGCATACCCCTGTAAACCCCAGAATTACTATATAAAAGTGGGGTTTAAGGGGGTCAAAATTATAAAGGCGTGTTTTCGGGATGTTTGCCAGACAATACTCAACGATCTCATTGTACCGGATGCCAAAACGACACATTCTTCCTCCTGTATTATTAAGATAAACAGCGCTTTAATTTTATTTTCCACAGAATTGCATGCATTTCAAAATCTCCAAAAAGCTGTTTAAATGATAAGTGACCAATTTTATATTCAGTCATGGACAGCGTTAGAAACTGTTAACGTTTTATTATGTGAAAGAACTTTTACATTATGTTTCGTTTATATTGGTGTCAGTTTTCTCTCTCACTTGTAGTGTTTGTGTCAACGGATTTCTTGCATTCAATTCAGACCAACATATAATTGAGCCGCAATGTCTTGAAACGCACCTTCGGCCACGTGCTCCCAGCGAAAACTTAGATTAGCCTGCGCATTCGCGCAGACTGATCAGAATATTCACTGGGCATATTTCGGATAGCCATGGGTGCAAAGTTTCTGCATACAGACAACGAAGAGTCTGATTAGACCGCGTTGATGCGTAGGCTGATTTGAGTCTCCGTTGGGCGCATATGTCAGAAGGGACGTTTTCTCATATTGCGGTTAAAACGTTGGTTTGGATTCAGTAAGTGACATTCGTATCGAGCTGGCGCTAAGGAGACTGGATACTCTTCCAAGGGGCATAACTTGTACACGGTAATATTCATCCGCCCCTTCTTTGAGGTTCCTCTTAAAGGAAAGCATTTGCTCCCCAAGGAGCAAATGCTTTCCTTAAAGAGTAACCCCCATTTGTTTGTAAACTATGCAACTATTAAGGAGGCAACTTTCTGTCTGTAAAGGTTTTCTCCCTTTGCTAAATTGCGGCAAAATATTTCAGGTCACCAATTCCCTATAATCTTTTACAGAAACAATCTGTAAAGTTTCACTTAGTCCACTAATGGACGTCTTATTCTATATGACAAATTGACAAATACATGTTATTTAATTCAATATCACTTTCAGGAAAGTGGAGGAATATTTGAAATGGGGGAAATTTACTATCTAGGGATCTAGGGAATTTGTAAATGAACACTGAAAGTTTGCTTTTGTTTCAGGCTCCTCTGGGTATGTGTGATTTTAGTAAACTTTTTCCTTGCTTGAGCGCTTCAAAGTGAAAAAAAGACGTTATGATATATGTGTTGATGCAGTTTAACGTGTGCACCAAGAAAGTGTTTTTTTATTGTTCGCCGCGCGTCTTCAAGCTATACACGACATATTAACGAATAGCGTCCATTGATACTGAACAAAGCGTCAGTCTGATCGTGATGTACATCAAAATATGTCGTAAGATCCTTTTACCCTTGGGTGTCATTTTGTTAAATGGGTTTTGGGTGGTAATTTATCTTTTCCACTGTAAACTAATCAGCACTTTTAGTCTGATAATGTTAGTTTCTTTTTGTACTTAACATTAAACACTTAGCATGCTGGGAAATGTTTCAGCAGAAGACACATTGAAATATTTGTTTTAGACAGACTTAGAATTCGCAGAAAGTAGACGTTTTCATTTCATGCAAATTGTCTCTCAATGAGACAGTTTGCATGAAATGTCAAAGCCTATTTTTAGGAAGAAATAAGAACTTAAAATATCCTTAATTTGTCGTCTGCGTATTTTGCCCAGTGAGTGGTAAAGTTTTAACACGGTATATTTAGAAACATGTCTGTCACTAAATTTCTGTTAACGTGATAAGCAACGCAGCAACAGCAGCGCTTCAAATAATAGATACAAAGCGCGTTAACAAGGGACCTTATACCATATGCGAGTAGTTTTGGAGTTAGTGCAGTCCGAAATGCGTCTTTATTGCCCTCACATCCCAGCAGGCACACATCAAAATGACGTCGTATCAACGTCGATGCGACGTGATCACGTCGCATCGACGTTGATACGACGTCATTTTAACGTTGTGTGCCCACTGGGATGGCTTAAGTAGCCTTCTGGCGTTCCGCATCATACTGTTTCAAGGGTTGGTCAAAACCGTTCAACTGATATAGAAACATTTTTGGTACAATACTTCTATTTGAATTATAAATGCTACCCTTAGTATTCGGACATCACGACTCCTCGCAATACTTGTTCTAAAATTTCAATAAATCCATTGTCTTATCTAAACCACAACTGAATGAGTGGCGGTCAGTGTAGAGCCTATCAGACGCCGCGCTAACTGTTTACTCAGGTCCTGCACCTGATCAGATGCCGCGTTCTTCCCTGTCAATAAACTTCCATTTTTGACGTGCCAAGCGTTAATGTATGAAATAAGCTTAAAATGTATCTCAGAGAAATGTATGTAACTTGAACTGAAACAGCTAAAGACTAGAACGCAAGAACGCAAGAACAAGATAACGTACCTGCTACAATTGACGTCAGTTTTCACAAGCCTTAGTAACGACGTATGAATTTGTTTGTCACATCACCATATCTAGCCTAAACATTGGGACATCTTCACCTACTTATCCAAACAGTTGAAGGTCCATTATACTATCTTCCAGATCTAGTGTGTCTAAGACTGATGGATCAGTGTAGATTTTATTCTGTGGCGTCTTATCAGGATCTACATTTTTTACTCTGGTCTGTCTGTCCCAAGAGACAAGGTATGTACGGTATAATGTGCGCCGAAGTGCCGTACAATAGGGGACTTAATTCGCCCCTCTAGTGGGTTTCGAACCCATTAATATAGCGTGGGCGTTACCCGATTGGCCTTAAGGACGCACAGAGTACGTATACGGTCGAATGAAGAGCACTAAAACAATTCAGGTTCTGAACTACTTTTAAATACAGACACTATGACAAAGTCACACTGAAAGTAGAGGAATGGATCCAACATGTTATTCGCATTAGTCCGCATGCCTTTCTGTATAACGCTGGCATTTGTAAGCAGTAGCGGTTTTAATTTTCCCATTGTCAATCACTTTATAGTAGATCAGAGCAATTCTTAAAACTAATTAGCATACGTATAGGTTTTGATTATTCGGAACAATTGTCGTGAAGCCTAAATCTATTCTACTGTTTCTGAAAACATTACTTGAAAAATGTGACGAAAAAAAGGTTTAAAGGGTTGTTATGAGCAAATATTAATAAATTTGTATATCCCTTTTAGTCATATTAGCCATTGAAATTGAACTGTTGAAATGAATTCGTTATGATGTGAAATGATGCTACAAGCAGTGTTAATTCGCCATTGGTAGTGAATGTTGTCAACATATTAAATGGAATACAGAAAGCTCTCTTTATACCGACACTCGATACAACGACATAATTCGTTATAATGACAATTTGACTGTCACGAAACCTTCGCTTAAGAGGTAACAATTAATCACAAATTATGCAAGAATATTGTGTGTTTATAACTTTAAAGAAAATAGGTTTTGGGTATTTGTTAGAATCGCCTCGCTGAGGCAATTCTAAGAAATATCCAAAACATATGTTCTATAAGGAAATAAGAACAAAACAAGACCTTTCTTACATATCAATCTGGTCCCAGTTGTTCAAAGCGTCGTTAGCTTAATGAGCTCGTTAAGGGTCATTTCGTTAACTGTTTTAGCAGATTCAATATACAATATTCTGATATTTTTTGTGCAAAAGTGTGAGTAGCTTTAGCACTGCAAAAGCTACTCACATTTTTAGCAAATAATTTCGGCATATTTGCGTATCACTCGATGTAAATTTTAACGAATCGTTAACTAACGATGTCGTTAGCTTTAAACAACTGGGCCCAGGTCATTAAGTATTTTGTACAACAGCAGATTCATTTTAATGGCAACGTCTTTGGGAACAAATGCTGTGTGTAACGAGGGTTCACTGTAGCTTCTAAGGGAGGACGAAGAAAATGAAACTGTGACGAAAAACGGACTAACTCTGTATCAAATGTTAATGTAGAAAATGAATGCACAGCTATAATCAAAACGTTAACCATGCCATACATTAAAAAACAATACTGACACTATGTACATCTTGGCCAGTTGATTCTCATTACTCAAACACTGACAACTCAAATCATTGAATAAGTCAAACAAAATAAAGAGCAATGCCGGGTTAGTTTACTAAATGTTTCTTGCATTTCTGTTTATTTGTGTCAAACTAATGTTATCTCAAAGCAAAACGTTGTCAAACTAATGTTATCTCGAAGCAAAATGTATAGTCCATTGGTGTCTGGGATAAAGAAAATCATTAGAAACCAGTACAGCGCAAGAAACAAACCAAACAATCGCCACTCCATCACGAAAACATGCCTATATAATTTTGACCCCTTTAAACGCCACTTTTATGTAGTAAAACTGGGGTTTACAGGGGTATACATTATTTTTCTTATTTCTGCTCAAAACACAGATTATGGGTACTCGTTAGAACCGCCTCAGCGAGGCGGTTCTAACGAGTACCCACAATCTATGTTTTGAGCAGAAATATGAAAAATATCAAAACTTTTTATCTGAAAATTTTCATGTTTTGGTGGTAAAATTTTCAAAATATTTGAATAGGCATGTTTTCGTAATGTAAAATTATACAAACTGCTGTGACACAAATACCTGTAAAATATGCAACAGTCTGAGAATATAATACGTTATTTATAAATACATTCAGCAATACTGTATTTATTGTCAAGTATTTTGAAATACAGGCCAGAGGAAACAATGCAGATCCTGTACAAACGCCACAGAACGCACCATCAGATCAGGTTCTACAATAGTTTGAGACTAACCAAGAGGTAGTAAAGTTCAAATTTTAGGTCTAGTATGTCAAGGAGTTAAGGTATCAGAATAGGTATGCCTTTAGACTGTTTTGGAAGATCCAAATACGGTTGCTTAGTTGTGCTGGTTGTTTCAGGCCGTTTTCGCCTCCATTTGCTCCAAGCACCCATTTTCACTTGGCGTTAGCCAGTCTTGTACTTGGAATTTTCCGGATATTTGCTTTTATTCCAGAAACTGAAAGTATCTTGAATGCGCCTAGAGCATTTCTCTTAATCTGCCGACGTCTCGATGTAAACTGCTTGACAGATTGTAGCGTGATTAAAATAATATAGACAAGTGTGTCGAGACTCTTGAAAGATAAATTACGAATAGGATGTTGATTCTAATTTATGCTGCTCAGACTATTACTAAGTCTTTGAGTTCGGTTTTCCAATAGAAATATCATCAACAGCGGCCGATCTTCCCACATCGAGTTTTGTGATATACAGTCAAATATCAGCTTTGTACTCGCTCCAATCCAGTAAAACATATATGTGAAGATATCCAGAAAATAGCTCAATCAGCAATCACGAGACACCGGAAGAAGACGAGATGAGAACCAAACAATGACGAAACAAACCATCACGAAAACATGCCTATATGATTTTGACCTCCTTAAACCCCACTTTTATATTGTAAAACTGGGGTTTACAGGGGTATTCATTATTTTTCTTATTGCTGCTCTAAAACATAGATTGTGGGTACTCGTTAGAACCGCATCGCAGAGGCGGTTCTAACGAGTACCCACAATCTATGTTTTGAGCAGAAATATGAAAAATATCAGATTTTTTTATCTGAAAATTTTCAGTTTTTGGTGGTAAAATTTTCAGTATATTTGAAAAGGCATGTTTTCGTAATGGCCACATATGTAACCACCGCCGTATGACCAAAGAACTGCCACTGAGGAACCACACTGGAATTGTCTCAGTAAAACAAAACTTCTAGGAATCTTACAAATATATGTAAAAAACAAACATCCAGGAAATGCCACAATCAATGAGCCTAGCCTTTATGAGGCACCAAAAGAAGGGGCGATGATGAACAAATATTGACAAAACAAACGCAACATGTGAAACCACCGACGAACAAACAAATAAGAACTGCAACAGAGGAACAGTCTTGGAACGGTCAGAAGGATAACTAGTCGGGGTTTAAACTAAATTTACTCGCACCAAACCTCACCCTTAATTCTGATGCAGCTCCAATTACAAATATATGTTGGGTACGCAACTGGTCCTGTAATTCAACTGAGAAACATCACAGTGAAACAAATATAATCAAAGCGGCTGTGATGTAACAAAGAAAAGGCATCAGTGGCGAGGTAATCTGAAGCTAGAACTTAAGAAAACCACAACCAGGACCACAATGGGCCTAATCGCAGCCATTGATATTAAAGCCAGTTTTATTTGCGCGAAATCTTGCCCTTGAATCTGATGCATCTCCAAATTACAAATATATGGACGGGCCGCACAGTGGCATTACGAAAACAAACCTTTTCAAATATACTGAAAATTTTCTAACCAAAAAATGAAAATGTTTAGATAAAAATTTCTGATATTTTTCATATTTGTGCTCAAACCATAGATCTGGGTACTCGTTAGAACCGCCTCGACGAGGCGGTTCTAACGAGTATCCACAATCTATGTTTTTGATAAGAAAATAGTTTATACCCCTGTAAACCCCATTTACTTTATAAAAGTGAGGTTAAGAGGGTCAAAATTATATAGGCGTGTTTTCGTGATGCCATCTATCTCATCAGTGAAAAATCACAGCAAAACAAAAATAATCACAAACTATAAGGTCTCAGAAGCCAGAACGCAAGAAAACCACAAACAGAACTAAGATGTGTATTACCACAGACAGATATAGTCAGCCATCAGCCTTCTAAGAGTGATTGAGGAGTTAGCCGTCATTTAGTCTGAGGATCGACCCGCCGTCGTGCAAGTAAAGATGACCATCACGAAAACACGCCTATATAATATTGACCCCCTTAAACCCCACTTTTATATAGAAAAACTGGGGTTTACAGGGGTATGAATTATTTTTCTTATTTCTGCTCAAAAACATAGATTGTGGAGAACCGCCTCGACGAGGCGGTTCTAACGAGTACCCACAATCTATGTTTTGAGCAGAAATATGAAAAATATCAGAATTTTTTATCTGAAAAATTGCCATTTTTGGGTGGTTAAATTTTCAATATATTTGAATAGGCGTGTTTTCGTAATGCAGCACAGTTGCAACAATGCCGTTTCGAAACGTCCCAGTAAACGTAAGGTTGCCAAGTCATGACACTGAAATTAAGGTCGCAGTAAAGTCGCATGATGTGGCGATGACGTCGACAAGACATGTAGCGACTTTGTGCGTTTCCTGTAAAATAAGATGACACCTTAACGTTTTTTTTATTACAACGTATGTTGTGGTACGCAAAGAAGTTACTGAGTGATTTCAATGAGTACACAGCATAATGTGTATACACAAATATCAAATAGACTACATAAATTTCACCCAGAAGAGGCTGTACCCTATTTCCTGAACAGTTTTAAGGAAATCCTTGGAAATGCCGAGTGCCTCGTCAAGCGGATACTGTCAGTCATAAATGTCGTACATGTATTTTCTTGACAGAATTGTGTCATCACGAAAACATGCCTATATAATTTTGATCCCCTTAAACCCCACTTTTATATAGTAAAACTGGGGCTTCCAGGGGTGTACATTATTTTTCTTATTTCTGATCAAAAACATAGATTGTGGATACTCGTTAGAACCGCCTCGTCGAGGCGGTTCTAACGAGTACCCAGATCTATGTTTTGAGCACAAACATGAAAAATATCAGAATTTTTATCTGAAAATTTTCATTTGTTTGTGGTAAAATTTCAATATATTTGAATAGGCGTGTTTTTGTTATGGAGAAGGTATTTTCTCTTAAATGTTTTCTCTTATCTGTACATACTCAACAGACGATAAATTGGAAATATTTTCTTTACACCAGAAACTGGTTTCATTTGCAGGCAATGTTCTGTGATTACGGTTTTTCCTGGACATTGTCTGTACTATTTTGCTATTTAGCGTAGACAATTTGAATGAAATGCCAAACCATATTTTCGGACAAAAATGTTCAAGATATTTGGAAATTAGAATTTTCTTAATAGTTGGAAAGATGTTTTACTTTCTTGCTTAGCGTTTCATTCTGAATGAAAAGGTTCAGTTGTGACGAATGTAACGAGAAATCACTAGTGCTTTTTCGTTTTTATTTTTGACATTAACATTAAAAGCAGGGTCGAAAATGGGTCTGGCCTATTTTGCTTAGTAACTGTTTTTTGTTTTTTTTTTCGGAATACAAAATATTCTTTAAGTACTAGGCTTCACTGAGTGATGTGCCATAGCAACTATGTGAAATATTCTCAAGCTTTAGACAAGTATACTCTATTGGTAGTTTGACCTCAAACAACTTACTCTGACAATGCTGCCTAGTGTACAGCCAAACATTATTCCGACCTTTATCCCGACTATGTAATTCATTTACATTACGCTTGCAAGATAGATATACGTCATATGAAGTGACTTAACAAAACTTAAGATTTACAATGTCAAAATCAAAACCTTCCCGTGTGTCGTTATTTTTTTATATACACATTTGTACTATTAGGGTGTATAAATTCAAAACTGGTGTTTCGGTACTCGTATCAGAGCAATAAGCTTCATATGACTGAGGTTTAATAGGATAAATCTGAATAAACATGTTTTCTAAATAAATGCTCATATTACCTAAGTCGTCTAAAATATCTAGATATTGAGTTGAACGCATCAATAAAATAACTTTTTTTCATCAGACAGAGACGACATTAACCCTTTCACCCCTGAGTTTCTACATGGACTTTTCTATGATTTTTGACATAATTGCTAATAGAGCTGTCAGTCAGAAATCAAGACAAAATGGCAAACAGTGTAGATCCTGATGAGACGGCTCGTTACGAGCCGTCTCATCTGGATCTGCACTGTTTGCAAAGGTAACTGTATTGGTCTGCAGGGATGAAAGTTAAGTCTCTTTAAACGATTTAAAAACAAATAAGCAAACAAAAGGAGCACAGCTACATCAGTCTGTATGGTATAGTAAAATGTTCTCGTCGAGACGGGGAGCAGTTTAATTATGCACCTCCCTTGGATGCATTCATTGTTTTAATCGGTATTAAAGCTATACCGTATTTACCTTAAGTTTTGGGATACGTTATCTACTTACCATACTTGTCCTAAAATTTGAAATAGTTCATTCGTACTGCGGTGTCTGATCTGGGTCTACACTGTTTGCAAATGCCTATCTGTCCCAATACTTAAGGTTATTACGGTAATTACTTTCTCACCTCTTACAAACACTTCTTGAAATTCAGTAAAACCTATCTTACTGACACTAATCTTATGTTCATTGCTTGATGAACATGCACCAAACAGAGCTTTGAGATTTCTTGCTACGCTTCTTCTTCCTTATTTCTTTATTATTGTAAGTTTTGTTGTGCAAATGGTAGAATGTCTGGCTGAGAGGATAACTGTATACTTCAAGAGTCACCTCTCTTGGCAGCGTATTCATTTACTTTCCCAAGGATTCCGGATCCACTTGTGCAGTTGTACTTTTGTCATTATTTTAGATTCTTTGTTTGATTAGGTTTAACGGTCCAGTCAACATTGTTAGGGTCATGTCGTGCCGGTCGGGTTATCTACTCATCATACCGTAAAGCACACCAAGTCCCGGCAAGGCCCTACTTTAGCTCAAATAGTTTTCGAGATATCTTGTCGACAAGATTTCATTATCATTTTATTACAAGCGGCAAACTCCGTAAAAAAATCAGTTAATCGGGTATTCTATTTATTATTCCCAATCAGCATACCAAGTTTCAAGATTTTAACTCCAACACGTTTAGAGATATCTTGCTGACTAGAGTCTATTATGACCATTGCAAAAAAAGAGCATAACTCAGGAACTACCCCGGCAGGCACATGACGTAAATATAACGTCGCCTCAACGTCGATGCAACGTCATAGTAAATATAACGTCGCCTCAACGTCGATGCAACGTCATGACGTTGCATCGACGTTGAGGCGACGTTATATTTACGTCATGTGCCCGCAGGGACAGCCGACGGAAAGCATACGGATCCAGTTATTTTTATCCTGATTCTACACATAAAATTTCAATAAATGTCTCTATGCTAAATAAGTCGAACGAACGGACGAACAAACTACCCAAAGGCAACATACCCCTCCAACTACTTGTCATTCTTTCTTTCTTTCGTTCCTTTCTTTATTATTCTGTTTGTGTAATTCATAGTTCTGATGTCTAACCCGGAATCGTGTGGTCCTGAGACGGAGTTCTGCGACAGGTGCTGACAAAAGGCAACGCTTGACCAGGACCTACATGAAATACGGTATTTGACAAAACCAAATAAATGAACCAGAGATACTCCTAAAATCAGAAATGAACCTGTCCAATCTATGAGGATTTTTGATTGTGTTGGGGTTTAACGACACGTCAACCCTTGAGGGTCATTTTGTGTCGTCTCCCAGAGAAAGGGAGAAAAGAGATAGAAGAGAGAGTAGAGGAGATGAAAGAGAGGGACAAGGAAGAAAGAGGAACAGGAATGAAAGTGAAGAAACAGAAGAAATAAAAACATTCCCCCTCTACCCTTACCCACTACAAGGATAGCAGGCCTTGCCCAACTGTAAGCCAATATCAGTTGGACGCCCCAGTGATGTAAGATACACAGCACCTTCGCACCACCCGAACACACCCCCCCACCCCCCTCCCCCCCCCCCCCCCCCCCCCCCAATCTATGAGGAAGAAGATTTTATTTGTTTAAGCGGGTTAACCTATATGGTCGAGGCCGACGATGAAGAATGCCGGACATATCTGCGACAAATTAATATACAAAATTTAAAACCGACTGCGTCTACCAGGCGTTGTCATTCATTACAAGTATAATAACAGTGAGAGTGCCACCAACGTACTAGAAACGCTGTTCAACCAAATTGACATCACGAAACACGCCTATATAATTTTGACCTCCTTATACCCGACTTTTATATAGTAAAACTGGGTTTACAGCGGTAAACATTATTTTTCTTATTTTGCTAAAAAACGTAGATTGTGGGTACTCGTTAGAACCGCCTCGGCGAGGCGGTTCTAACGAGTACCCACAATCTATGTTTTGAGCAGAAGTTTGAAAAATATCAGACTTTTTTATTTGAAAATTTTCCTTTTTTAGTTGTAAAATTTTCGATATATTTGAATAGGCGTGTTTTAGTAATGAATAGACTGGGTCATTTTGACCGTGATAGCAATGTCATTTTGCTCACATTTAGGCCATGCCAGTCTCGGACTTGTAATAGGAGTACATATAATGTATAATTACAATTACAGTAGCTGGCTACAGTATATAAAACACAACCAAGAGAATGGTGTATGGTACTTATACTACAACGATATAAAACAGAGCCCTCAAAACGTCCATTAGTTCTCATTAAAAGTATTCAAGTGAGTGTCTGTGATTAGAACCTCGACAATGATGCCAAATCTGACATAATTATATGTTTCTAATCGGGTCAAGTTGCATCGTTGTTTTTTCGTTTGACATCGGAGGATTACAGAGAAGCTGACCTTGAAAGTAGGTTTAATTGATCACGTTGTATGGTATCTTGTACGAAGAAATATCTCGTTTGACTACAGTCTTAGAGTCGTCCCAGCAAATACAGTATTAGGCAACCTTCATTAATTTTATTTTTCAATTTTCAAAAAATAAGGCGCTCGAGTTTAGGATAGCTATGGTAATAATAAAACTACAAAGGCTGGTCACTAGGGAAAAGCAAAATAATATCATGACTATAAAGACTGGTCACTTATTCTGGTATCTTTACATAAACGTTTTTATAAAGGCTGTTTTCGGATGCAAGCTAGGTGTTTTTATAAAGCTGTTTTTAGGGTGCAAATGTTTTTCTCGTGCAAGCTAGTCAATATTATACAATGTTTTCATAAAGGCTAGTCACTAGTGAAAACCAAAATAATATCATGACTAGAGAAAACCAAAATAATATCATGACTATAAAGACTGGTCACTAGTAACCAGCCTTTATAGTCATGATATTATTTTGGTTTTATTTTAGTGGAATGTCAAACAGGATTATTAGAATAAATATTTAGTCACTGGAGATTGGAGCCAGTCTATACGATAAAGTACGAAGAGACTTTTTACGACAGCCTCACGGCACTTACTCCTATATTCTCTAAAATTTTAAAAAGATCAGAAAATCATCTGCTACAATTTTGCATGACGTTATTAACTATAAATGGCTAAAACTTGAGGTCAGACGGAATGAATAAAGTACTGTCTACCAAAATTATTATGGTAAACTGTGTTGGCTGTCTTGCTTGGAAGGGATTTGCAAATAGAAATATTTATTGGACCATGAAGTATTTTATTCTAAATGACAAAAAAAAAAAAACGACATACTGAATTACCCTACGTAAGCGGACACCCTATCTCCTTACCATACCTTCCCTAAAACGTTTAAATTACTATCTACTGATGGTTCAGTGGTAAACAGTGTACAGCCTGATCAGACGCCGCGGTCTGGGGCGTTTGACCTTTTTTCTTTTTTTGCTCGGGCATATCTGTCCGAATACTTCAAGTAAATTCGGTACGTATACCGTCTTAAACGTAGAGCGTGTTGGGTAGGCTTCTCAGTAGTCAACAAATTGATACAGTTTTCTTATTTTTTCCCAGAAAATAGTCTGACTATGAATGTCTAATCCGGCCCATTGTGGTCCTGTTTGTGGTTTTCTTGGGATCTGGCTTCAGAGCGCCGTTGGGGCCAATGCGTTCCCAGCGGGCACATGACGTTTATACAACGTCGCCACAACGTCGATGCAACGTCATGACGTTGCATCGACGTTGTGGCGACGTTGTATTAACGTCATGTGCCTGCTAGGTTGTTTCATCACAGTGTTTGTGATCATCACGAAAGCATACCTATATAATTTTGACCCCCTTAAACCCCACTTTTATATAGTAAAACTGGGGTTCACAGGAGTATACATTATTTTTCTTATTTCTGCTCAAAAACATAGCTTGTGGGTACTCGTTAGAACCGCCTCAGCGAGGCGGTTCTAACGAGTGCCCACAATCTATGTTTTGAGCAGAAATATGAAAAATATCAGATTTTTTATCTGATTTTTGTCAGTTTTTTTAGGTGAAATTTTGTATATATTTGAATAGGCGTTTTCCGTAATGTATATGTGTTTCACTTTTGTGTTTCGTAGATAGGGTAGAGAACCCCTCTATGAACCGAACATATCTTGGCGCTACATCAGAATTAAGGGTGATATTTCACGCGAATAAAGCTCGTTTAAGACAGACAGTAGTTTTTCTGTCGAGCATTCCAAGGCGGTTCCTCTGTTGCAGTTCTTTTTAGTTTGTGTGTCGGTGGTTTCCTATGTGGCATTTGCTTGCCATTATTTGTTCCTTAACTTTATTTCTTTTCCTGGGTATCTTCAGTTATGTTTTTTTAGATTTCTGGAAAATTGTATCCTAGATTTTCCTAGAAAATGGACTTTGAGATTTCATGCGAATTGCCTCTAGGAAAATATAAGAAAAAAATATTATCAATAGATCGTCTGTTGAATTTGCCCAAAAGGTGGTCAAGGTTGAGGAGAGCAGCAGTTAACAAAATGTGAAGAGACTGTTAGAGCTATCCGTGAAATAAAAGTATGGGCTACTTCTAGACAAATTTATATAATATATATATAAAAAAAAAGAAATAGGGTTTGGCACTATACGTGTACTGAACACCTGTTGAGTTGCATCAGAATTAAGGGCGAGTAAATCTTGTTTAACCCATTGTAGACTGAATAGACTCTCCCACACTATATATTGGAATATTGGAAGAGTCCAATTCCAATTTTAGGTACGCCCGGCTAGGAGATTTACATATTCCTAGAGAAAAATGGCTAAACTATTAGCAAACAGTGGAGACCCTGATCAGACGCCGCGTTCTGCGGCGTCTGATCTGGGTCTGCACTGTTTGCCAATTACCCTTTTACGGGTCTCGCGACTACAATGGGTTAAGCGCCGGCCCCGCCCCCGCCCTCCAACAGAAGATGTTTCCGCTGACCGTTCCAAAGTGTTTCCTCTGTTCCAGTTATTCTTTCTTTGTATGTTGGTCATTTGAACTGTATTGTTGTATATTGTCGTCGCTTGTTCCTTTTCACTTCATCGGGAAAGCTGTGCTTCGTGATTGTAGCCTTTCCTGGGTAATTTCATTCAAATATTTGTTATGCAGGCATGTCATGCAAATTGTCTCCGTAATTTTAAAGAAAATAAGGCTGACATTTCATTCAAGAAATATCAAGCCTTATTTTGTGTGAAAAACAAGGCATTTGGTATTTCGTCTCATGTAATTGTAGCACTCTGTATGCTGAAGCATTAGATGAAAATTGGCAATATGTAATTTTCTCTACTTTGTCATAGAAAGTAAGATAACATTTCATTAACATTTTAAAGACAGTTTGACTGAAATATCAAATTTTATTATTATTTTCCGTGCAAATAACAAAACTTATTTTAAATACGTAGCTGCTTTTATTAATAATCAGAAGGTTTAGATGTTTGGATTTTAAATTCGGAATCTCTGTAATGCGCTTGCACAAAGTTTGACGCCATCCTTTAGAAGTCGGTTACTGAACAAACAAATAGGTTTCATAAATTAGTTCACAGTTTTAAAATACAACCAAAACACGATATTTTGCATTTATTCTTAATTTGAACTAACCCGTTAATTTCCCATATAGCATTGTTAAAAGAGGCATTCGCGGCAATATATATATATATATATATATATATATTGCCGCGAATTCCTCTTATGTGTTATATATGTTATTTACCTTGGGGGCTGCTTTTCTGTGGGCCGTCTAATAAACAAAATATTTACTAAATTGTTTCAGAGAAATTAACTCTTGCATCCCGACAGACAACAACAGACTGCTTTGCAAACAGTTTAGATCCAGATGAGACGACTCCTAAAGAGCCGTTTCATCAGGATCTAAAATGTTTGCCATTTTGTTTTAGATTTTAGAATGAAACCCCTATTTGTAACAATGAATGTGTCCAAATTCAGGGATGGAAGAGTCCACTTCAGAAACAAGGGTGAAAGGGTTAAACAGAAATGCAGCAATCATACATAATCGAAGGTATTCCCCTGAGTCACCACTTTATGTACTAGAGGTGTGATGAGCATATCAAAGACGAGTTGAATCCATTGCCACACTGCACAGTTTGCATATAGTGAAAACCTGTTGTCACATTGCATGCACGTGCAGTCTGGTCTGGATGCAGTGATAAAATTTGTTTACATATCTATAGTAGGGCACAGACTACAACAGCTAATGTTCATCACGAAAACATGCCTATATAATTTTGAACCCCTTAAACCCCACTTTTGTATAGTATGGGGTTTACAGGGGTATACATTATTTTTCTTATTTCTGCTCAAAAAACATAGATTGTGGGTACTCGTTAGAACCGCCTCATCGAGGCGGTTCTAACGAGTACCCACAATCTATGTTTTGAGCAGAAGTACGAAAAATATCAGAATTTTTTATCTAAAACTTTTCATTTTCATGGTGGTTAAATTTTCAGTATATATGAATAGGCATGTTTTCGTAATGTGGCATGCTTGCATCGTTTTAGTCAAAGTAAGTCACATCAAATATAAATAGATCATATGACTTTACACAACCGCGTAGATCCGAATCACTCTTATATTCGCACATTCTGGTCACGGTCTATTATGATCAGCGGAAACCAATCTAAGACTGTGCTGATGTTCAAGATGATATGGATATTCCCAGGTCATAAATGCCACAAGATCATTGTCTTACCGGTGAGGCTCGAAACGTTATTTTCTTACGGGAAGAAAATATTTTCGGGTTCCAAAAATTTTGGCTCTTTCAAAGCTTGTTGCTTTACTTTTCTCTAGTTTGTGGCTTGTGTGCGGTCTGTCTTATTTTGTTGGCTCTTGCACTTAGTGTGATATCTTACAACATAAGAATGAAACATAGCTGAACGTAATTCCAATTTATCGTGAGATTCGAACCCGTTCTGCCCGGATAAAAATGTAGTGCTCTAACCACTAAATCAAAGAGTCCACTCCCTGACGCAGTTGTCAGAGACTGAATATATATACCAACAAGTTATGCGAAATCTGATGAGGCAGATTATCGATGGTAGGCGTGATAGGCCGTAACATCCCGGCCCCCGCTTCCCCATCTCTACCCCCACCCCACCCCATCCCCAGGAAAACATCATTTATGATGACACGAAACCATTTCGGCGAAATAAAGTTCAATCTCGGACAAGCTCCCATCTTACGACATGAAAGTCGCAACAAAAGAATGAAACATAGCTGAGAAAATTTCCCACCTATCGTGGGATTCAAATCAGTTCTGCCCGGATAAAAATCCCATGCTCTAACCACTGAGCCAAATAGTCGACTCCCTGACTCAGTTGTCAGAGATTGAATATATACCTACAAGCTATGCTAAATCTGCCAAAATAGATTATCGAAGGTAGGAGTGATAAGCCGTGAAAGATAGGTGGGCAATGTTCTGTGACGGCGGACCTTCCTGGACATCTTTCTTCACACAAACATCTCTGCAACACGATTGCCCAACGGTTATGCTACGAAATCATGTTATTGCTGAATGCGGCACTGATCAGAGTCCACACTATTTGCCACTCATCCAACAGTTTTATATTCATCCACAGTAATACATGCGCTTGTTAAAACTTAGGGCAGGTATTGTAAGGAGTTTTGTCTCACTTTACGAAAACACGCCTATTCAAATATATTGAAAAATTTTACAACCAAAAAAGAAAAAATTTCAGACAAAAATTCTGATATTTTTCATATTCCTGCTCAAAACATAGATTGTTGGTACTCGTTAGAACCGCCTCGACGAGGCGTTTGTAACGAGTATCTACAATCTATGTGTTTACAAAATAAGAAAAATAATATATACACCTTTAAACCCCAGTTTTACTATATAAAAGTGGGGTTTAAGTGAGTCAAAATTATATAGGCATGTTTTCGTGATGTTTTGGACAGATACGGTAGCCTGTTAATCAAGCTTGAATTCATGTGATTAATAGTACCATTGCACAAGAGCTATTTATCTCTGAAACTGACAGAAGTTTGGCACATTCCTTGCCAGAAGATTTTATTTTGCGACTGGTACATTGTTTTAACAGTACAAATGTACTCTTTACATTTCATACAATTAACGTTGTAATCTGGAAACACAAAAAGCAATCATTAATTGGGAAACTGGATATTTTAACAAGGTAAATAAAATGTATAAAAAAAACCCCATCTAGTATCATTTTAAGAATAATGCTAGAACACTCGGCAGATGTAGAAGTACTGTTTCACTCTCTTTTTTGTGCGTTTTCATTTTTTATATTTTTAGTTATCACAGATGATTTTCTGATTCAACATTCTCTTATAACTGACGTCAATGCAAATAAACACAATCCAGCCGGTCCCTTCGGTCCCTTCTTGTATTTAGATAGAAATAATCTCTTAGAATTAGAAACTGAATACATACATATATATATATATATATATATATATATATATATATATATATATATATATATATATATATAATATATATATATATTATATATAATATATATATATATATATATATATATATATATATATATATATATATAGTGGACTCTCGATATCTCGACATCGCTTATCTCGAATAACCCCTTATCTCGAAGTGAAAATCTGGTCCCGGTTTTAACATTGAAATCTACCAACAGGTAACAAAATATTTTCAAAATATCGCTAACCAATAGTCAAATTACATATTCATTTGTAAAATATGATTGTTCGATTAATTTTTTCTTCAAGTCTGTAAATCTGATATGTTGAGGTACGGATATCTCGAAGTTTTTCAGAGAGTCCCTTTGTGAACGGTTACACTGCTAGCAACCTACGTTTTAACGGTGATGAGGTTCCAAGTAACTAGTTTTTTTCGGAATCCTGCTAAGAGAAATATAAGTATATGTTGAATATTTATTTAAGGCACCGATTTCAGTATTCATTACGAAAACAAGCCTATTCAAATATACTGAAAATTTTCCACCAAAAAATGAAAAAGTTTAGATAAAAATTCTAATATTGTTTTTCAAATTTCTGCTCAAAACATATATTGTGGATACTCGTTAGAACCACCTTGGCAAGGCGGTTCTAACGAGTACCCACAATTTATGTTTTTGAGCAGAAATAAGAAAATTAATGTATACCCCTGTAAACCCCAGTTTTGCTATATAAAAGTGGGGTTGAAGGGGGTCAACATTATATACGCGTTTTTTCGTGATGATATTGACTGTCTATCTTTTAAAAAATAGGGCTCCTTAATTCTTTCACTGCTATAGGCGATAATAACAGGCTTTTGCAAACAGCACAGATCCAGATGAGACGGCTCATAACGAGCTGTCTCATCTGGATCTACGCTGTTTGACATTCAGTGTTTCAACTTAACATATAAACTTTTTTCCAAGCGATTGTTTGTTGAAAAACAGCAGACGACAAATGTCGTCTCAAATTTGGCACCGAAAGAGTTAAACGCACTGGATATACTTCGACAATTTATGTTTATAAATACTAACACATACAGCTGGAAGCTAGAAAAGTCGTTCGAAGTATCTCCAATAATTAGAACGCTTCTGGGGAATACATTTTCGGTAAAAAAAATGCTCTTAAGTGGACAGGTCTTGTAAATAAAGTGACTTTCCAATGGAAAGTGCACTCTTCGTGTTTTTGGTATAAATCCGAATCTGTGGTTCGGTCAAAGCTTTGTGCATATCACCATGTTGATGACATAGGTTACTGACCCTGGGTTAGTATGTAGACACAATATGTACAACATCTCTCGGAGGTGGAGGATAAGATTTGATTGACATTGACTGCGAATGAACCATATATCTTATGACTTCATTGTCTACGGCAAGTGATAACTACCCAGCTGACATTCTACATCAGACCGTTATGATAACGGCTCGACAGGACTCCTGTCGGGCCGATAAAGGTCCGTTATAGATTTAAGTAGAATACTAGCTGAGATAAGCGCCAGCTTATTCGTGTCAGGAAAAAAAATCTAGCAGATCTCTTGACAGAATCTTGTCTGACAGTTAATATAATGGATTGCATTATTTTGCATGTGTTTATGGACACTTAATGATCAAGGCGAGTGAAAACGCTTGAAAGAATTTGCTACCATTTTGCATTGGAAACAACTTAACAATTTTGCACAGGAAATGAATTTTCTAGTATATGAAATATTTCAAAAACAAATAATAATAATAATGATAAAGGCGCTAAAAGTAAATAACTTGCTCTCAAATTATTTCTTTACATCACGAAAACATGATCCCTTAAATCCCACTTTTATATAGTAAAACTTGGGTTTAAAGGGGTATACATTAGTTTTCTTATTTCTGCTCAAAACGTAGATTATGGGTACTCGTTAGAACCGCCTCACCTTTTGAATAGAAATGTGAAAACCAGCAGAACTTTTCATTTGAAACTGTTCATATTTTGTTGGTTAAATTCTATGAATAGGTGTGTTTTCGTGAGCACAGGAAATTGATTCTCTAGTATATGAAATCTTTCAAAACGAATAATAATAATAGTAACATTAATAATAATAATAATAATAAACAGGCGCTAGAAGAAAATGACTTGTTCCCAAACTATTTACTTCAAGAGTAGTCCCCAATGAGAAAAGAGGCAAATAGTTATTTATATGCGAGCAATTTCCATTGAAGCTGAATCTTTTCCCCGAAAGTATATATGTGACCAGATCAATTGGGAATGAAACGGTCCATGTTATGAATAATTACGCTGAAATATCTTTGATTTTTTTTTCTTGGCGACATTTGATTGCATCTCGTTATGATTACGCTCAACATACCATGATATATATGTCTTCCAACACTGTTAATTTCCATAGTAGGTCTATGCAACGTACGTTTTGATAATAGAAATGATAGAATGAAAATGTTAATAAATTCCATTAAATTCAAAATTCATACAGGCATAAATACAGTGACCGGACATTCCTAACCATTACGAAAACATGCCTATTCAAATATACTGAAAATTTCGCCATCAAAAAATGAAAATTTTCAAATAAAAAATTCTGATATTTTTCATATTTCTGCTCAAAACATAGATTGTGGGTACTCGTTAGAACCACCTCACCGAGGCGGCTCTAACGAGTACCAACAACCTATGTATTTGAGCAGAAATAAGCAAACTAATATATACCCCTGTAAACCCCAGTTTTACTATATAAAAGTGGGGTTTAAGGGGGTCAAAATTATATAGGTATGTTTTCTTGATGATAAAATCTGGAAATTTGAACGAAGTGTATTGTGATAGTGGCTGATCATCAAATCTTGACAAAAAAAAAAAAAAAAAAAAATAATAATAAAATAATAATAAAAAAAAACACACCAGATATATATGTATATAACGGATTAAGATAATCTTGAAGCACCAGACATAAACCTGTTCAAAACCATACTGCTGCTGAACTTAAAAGAATTTAGTTTCTAAATCTAACAATTTCCGTCGGGTGTCAGCGATATCATATTGATATTTCCAATTTACTGAACTTTGGTGTTATTATTTTCTTTTTATGTAAGAAAATGAAAAAACAAAATAATTATAATAATATTGATAATAATAAAATAGCTCAGGGTGGCGTATTCGTATATTTTTCGCATTTAGAAGCAATTGAGGTTGGTAGCTCGATATTTCCGTCGATCAAAAGATCGAGCTTCCAAAACTTATAAATTTGTCTTAGGGTCACTGGGTACGATCAACGAAAACTCTGAACAGCCGGGGCATCCGCGTAGCGGATTTACTGAATCATTGGCAAGATTTGGGCCACAGAATGAGAGTGTACCAGGCCGGACTGTGTCGCTAGAATCTTTCATCATTGTGCAAACTACACTAATTTTTACCTAGCTGAGTCAAAATTGTTGAATCCAATACGTCACTTCCAGTCAGTTCTTGTTTGATTATATTCCTTGGATTTTGCGGTTTCGTTCCGTAAAAAAAAGTTTAGAAGAAAACGTTTTTTGATTATAAAGTTACTTTTGCCATAAAAATTAGATTATAATGGCTCTAAAAGTCATTATAATGTAAAAACAAAACAAAACATAAATCTAACCGCATCAGACAGAAATTGTGATTTAGGGGATGCGTCTTGATGAAACAAGGCTGTTCTTCTGTTATAATTATTCTTTGTTTGTGCGTCGGTGGTTTGATGTGTGCCGTCTGTTCTGTCCTTATCATCACGAAAACATGCCTATGTAATTTTGACCGCCTTAAACCCCACTTTTATATAGTAAAACTGGAGTTTACAGGGGTATACATTATTTTTCTTATTTCTGATCAAAAACATAGATTGTGGGTACTCGTTAGAACCGCCTCGGCGAGGCGGTTCTAACGAGTACCCACAATCTATGTTTTAAGCAGAAATCTAAAAAAATATCAGTGTTTTTTATCTGAAAATTTTTAGTTTTTGGAGGTGAAATTTTCTGTATATTTGAATAGGCATGTATTCCTCCCTTCTTTTGGTATCTCGGGAAGGCTATACTTCTTGATTGTGTCATTTCCTGGGTATCTCCACTTATATTGCTAACAAAACAAAATCCATTATGAAACCACGCCTATACAAATATATTGAAAATTTTACAACCAAAAAAGAAAAATTTTCAGATAAAAAATTGTAATCTTTTTTATATTTCTGCTCAAAACATAGATTGTGTTACTCGTTAGAATCGCCACGGCGAGGCTGTTCTAACGAGTAATCACAATCTATGTTTTTTTAGCAAAATAAGAAAAATAATGTATAAACCCCAGTTTTAAGTTTTACTATATAAAAGTGCGGTTTAAGGGGGTCAACATAATATAGGTGTGTTTTCGTGCTGCTCTTTGTTCCGTTAATGCTGTCAGCCCCGGTCCCTGGGCTGCATACCGATATCCCAGGTACACGAGAGCGATACGGGACCATCTTTTGAAGTAATGTAATAAGTCAAAGTGTCCGAATACTAAGGGTAATATGGTAATTTTGGCATTATCGGTTGTCTGTAAATGTACTCTACAATAGTGGCCCTCTTGCAGTAATAGTAGTACAAACGTACATCTGGTACGTTTCTGTACTCACAGCCAAAGTCTATAGTAACAAGAAACATTTTATCATCCAGATCTCGGCCAATCATAAACGTCTGGTTATTTCTGTATTTCTTATCAAAATCAGAAAGTAGCGGATAGCGGAATAAAGAGAACACAAACTCATTATAGTTTGAAATGATCCACAGTACCGATTCCTTGATTCAGACAGAACAAGTTCATTGGACAGGTTTAAAGTGGCTAGATACATAAGAGGATTTTCTACTAAATATTTGACAATACGCAAATTTGTTGACTTCCGGATGGTTTTCCTACACCCCCGTCCACTTCTGAAAAGAAAGCGTGATCTCCGTATAGAGAAGACCCCTTTAAAGAAGAAGAAAAAACAATTTTGGCAAGTGCTATCTCCTTTGAGAGTGTATCGGATCCCCTTAAAATGGCAAGTTGTTGGTCTTAAACAAGACTGTTATGCTGCTTTATATGTTCTAAGCTATTATCAAATGCATTCTCGAACATAAAAAAACGTCTCCTGAAAACATATTTTACACACACACACACACACACACACACACACACACACACAGAGAGAGAGAGAGAGAGAGAGAGAGAGAGAGAGAGAGAGAGAGAGAGAGAGAGGTTATATTTAGGTATACTGACATGCAAATGTTCGCGATCTGATGGAGATTTTGTTGAGATACCTCTTTTGTCGGTAACATGTACTGCCTTGTCCAGACAAGGTAGTGTTTTAGGTTTTCTATGTCAAGAGAGTTCTGTTTTTTTTTCTTAGTACAGACACGCAATCCGTATTCTTGTTATTAGCTATGCTCTGGATGAGCTATCGTGATCACTTTTTGTCCGTCGTCCGTATATGTTCGTTCGTTAACACTTTCACCTCAAAATCCATTGAAGCTATTTGTCCCCACTTATGTAGAAATGTTGGTTAGGACAGAGATTTAAAAATTGCTCAATATGGTGATCTGCCTATTTGTTTGGTTGCTATGGCAATCGAAAGGTTCCACAGACTTATACTGGGTAAATGGTAAAACTGCATTTTCTCCATAGCCAGTGAAGTGAAATAAACCATATTTGGCGGTTAGGCTTATTTGATGATTTTCCATCCAAATTAAGTGTTTTATGAACAGTGTCCATTTTGTTTGGTTGCCATGGCAACATTAAATTAAAAAAAATAAAATAACTGACCCCTCCGCCATCCAAAACCACTGAAGCATTATGAATCTTATTTGGCAGAAATGTTGTTTGGTTAAGGGCAATTCAAAATATCTAAAAGCGTTTCAATTTACTTTTTAGTTTAGTTGATATGAAAATAATAAAAAAAAAGTTACCGTAGACGTATAACGGAAAATGGTTAAATTGCAATTTCTCCAGAACTAGAGAAGCTTTAAGATCGACTTTAAGTATATAGCATTGGGGACTCAAGGTCTACCAATATTGTTCAAATGATGATCGTAGGTTGACCTTTGAACTTTTTAATGCAATGTCAAATTTGTGTACCATTCATTTGTATGAGGAAACTATTGAAAAATCGCTTTTCCAAAACGTAATAGAAGCTGAAACATACATTATCTGATTAAAGTACTTAAACATTTTAATTATAATTAAAATTTTGTCCATTGGGGTTATCTACCTTTGCCCCTGGGCTATACATGTTTAAGATTGTGTAACCTTTAAATGTCTTCTTTTACACCGATTGACCAGTTTTCAGCAGATTTCCCATTGGGTCCACTATCAAAGGGGTATTGACAATTTGTTCAATTGTTTCTGCACTGTTGAATAAGATTGCCACCATGCCCATGTATGATAAACCAGAGGTTCATGGGCTACAATGCTCACTTGCATGCACTGCTGTAAAAGCTGATAGTTTAAACTACTCTGCAGAGTTTCAGCTTTACCCGCCTCATAGCCTCTGAGGAGTATTTTTTTTTAATTATCTATTTTTGTTTGTTATACTTTTCACAGTATGTTGATGCCGTTGCAACCAATCAAATTCAGCCGCTTGGATAGACTTCGTATGTTTGGTGAAAGACTACTCAAGGAACATTTCTATAATTTTTTTTCAAAATATCGACAGTAAGATAAAAACAACTTGCCTATTTTCACTTTTCCCATTATACGTCTATGGAAACTTTAAGTTGCCATAGCGACAAAAGCTCACTAGCAATGGCAATGCAAAAAAAACTAGTTTTGTGGAGACAAATATTAAGAACACTTCTGTAAAGTATCAGCTTCACTATCCTAATGGATTCTGAGAAGATGATTGTTTTTAGCTGCTTTTCCTTTTTGATTGCCATAGCAACAAATACAATTCAGCTGCTTGAACAAAATTCATATGTTTGGAAGAGAATTACTCAAGAAACATTTCTCTAAAAGTTTTGTCAAAATATCTTTAATCTTACAGAAATAAGGCAGATTTTAACTTTTCTTGTTATAAGTCTCTGGAAAGTTTAAAGTGTCATAGCGACAAAAATCACATGAGTAATGACACAAAAACACAATTTTCGTAGAAGCTAATTATAAAAACATTTTTTGAAAGTTTCTGCTTCATCATCCTTATGGCTTCTGAGGAGAAGATTTTTTAATATTCTTTTGCACTTAAAAATATTCTGTTTAAAAAAAAAGAAACCTTTGCGACCAGGTCTTGGTATATAGCATAGGGATTAGATTAATAATATTCTATTGCATTTTAAACAAAGGGATTGGACACAAATTAAAACAACATTAGACTGTCCTTTCTCTGCAGCATGAAATGCATTCATTTAAAGGTAAAATGGTGCAAAACAAACATTTTATATAACAAGTTAGAAAAGGAACATATTTAGTAAAGAGGTTGCGGTCTTTGATAGTGCAATCTTTTCGATATGCTGATGTCAGCTTTAAGCACGAGCAAAAAAAAAACGAAACGTTTGGAGATCTAGTACGCACGATTGAATAATTAGTCAAATCTGTTAGACTAGTGTCTTTTATGAATTTTAAAACTGCTAGTATAATTTGTTTATTTGGTTTCAAAGTCGTGTACGGTGGTGCCGTTTGTTAAGAGATCAACGTTTACAGTAGGAATAGTTTTAATTTGGTGTATTGTTTGAAATAATCTTCGTCTTTGGGTGTTGTAAAGGGTGCATTCAAAGAGATGGTGTTCGGCGTTTTCGACTTATACACCACAACTACAATCTGAATAAGGAACTATGTGAACTTGAAAAAGATCTGCGTTTAAACTACTACACCTATGCATTATCCGAATGATAAGTATTCACCTACTCTTTGAGGCTGATGTCGGATAGATGATTTGAATTGTAATAATGGCGGGGGGGGGGGGGGGGGCGGGGGGGTGTATTTTGAGTTTTGGTGTTAAGGTTATTCCATAGTTTCAGGGTGGAAGGAAAACAAGACGTTCCATACGAACATAACCTACAAAAAGATAAATCGTAATTGGTATTGTTTCTAAGATTATAATTACTTACATCATTTACCAAGCTTGGAAACAGGTCATTCAATTTAACTAGGAGTTTCATTTTTGATTATTTTGTACGTAAGAATGAACTTTTTTGTTTTATTTCTTTCAGCTAGCGTTTTCCAACCGGTTTCTAAATATAGGGATCTAAGTGAAGAGAATACCGGGAGTCCGGTAAAACTATACGAGCCGTTTTCAGCTGCACTTGCTCTAACCTGTTAGTATCTGGCAGATTACAACCATCTAATACTTCAGAAGCATATTCTAATAACGGGCGGATATATGTACAATACCACTTATTAAGGGTATATAGGTAGTTGAAACTTTAGTTTTTGCAGATGCGATATTTGTTTCGACGCTGAATTTATTATAGAGTCTATATGCTTTGACCATTTATTGTTTGAGGAAATGGTCCGAGGTGTTTGTGGTTTTCTACAATCTTCAGAATATTTTCATCGTAGCGTAATTATATGTCATAATCATTATGAATATTTGGAAATTACCATCACTTCTTTTTTCAGTGGATTGAATTTAATTTACCATTCCTTTGCCCATTCGTTTAGTTTTACTAGGTCAGAATTTAGAATATCTTCAATAAATGCCAAATTATATATATTTGATAAAATGCTTAGTATGTGTTGTCTGCAAACAGTCTGGCCATACCATGTAAATAATCAGCTATGTCATTTATATATATCAAGAAGAAAAGAGGGCCCAGGACTGAGCCTTGACGAACTCTGGCAAGAATAAACTTTAGTGATGAGAAAGTGCTACTGACGAATACTCTTTGATTCCGCATGTACAGATAGTTTTGAATCCAGTCTAAAAGAAATCCTGAGATTCCATATTTTTTAAGTTTATGTATCAGACCTCTATGCCAAACTCTATCGAATGCTTTTGAAATATCACAAAATACATGACAGATTGTTTCATAATTTTCTAGGGCAAGACATGTATGATGTATTAATTCAATAAGGTGATGTACGGTTGAATGACCAGGTAGGAACCCTAACTGATATTTATATAATAGAGAATAGGCAGTAATGTGGTTATAGATATGTTTATATACAATTCTTTCAAAGTCTTTCATATACAGCTTATTAATGAGATTGGTATATAATTACTTACGTCTGATTTATCTCCCTTTTTGAAAAGTGGAATGACAGAAGCAGTTTTCCACAAATTTGAATATATACGTTGTTCTAATGATAAATTAAATAGCTTTGATAAAGGTATGGCTATTGATTTGCTAGTATGCTTCAACATTCCGTTGCTAATGCCGTCTGAACCGGTTGCTTTGTTAACTTTAAGAGTATTTAAATGTCTTTGACTTCGGATTCAGAAACTCGAATTTGCGATAACACAGACTCAGTCCTACTCTTAAAATTTGGTAACGGTATGTTGGTAACTTTGATATCAGAGCTCCTATATGTAAAGGTGGAATATTTGTGGATGTATTGTTTTTTCCTATGAATCTCTCCATTATCTGCCAGAATGTCTTAAATAACTGCAAGTGTCATGATTTGAGATACTGTTGTCAATGTTTTTCATATAATTTTCCTTAGCATATATTTTTCATATTGTTTATTTTATTTTTTCTGACTCTTATAAGACGACCGATCAGCGATTCTTCCTGATTTCAAGAACCGTTTCCTTAGTCGGTCACGTAAAACGAATGTTGTACCGTATTTCTGAAGTAAACCAGGGTTTGTCATTTTCATGGATTAAAACATTTCTGGACGGTATGCATGCTTTGCAGAATTCCACAAACTTACTAGAAAAGTGTTCACAAGCTTCTTCCACTGAAAAAGACTCATTAATAATACTCGCCCAGTTAAATTCTTCTATTAGATTGTTAAGCGTTGTGTTATCGGAATTCGTATAGTTCCATACTTCTCGGTAGTAAGATGTTGAAAGGTTAACATTAATTCTGATAGAAACATATGTGGCTTTATGGTCACTAATAATTTCATCAACATTAAGAATTCCAGAATCTAAAACTATGCAAGAGTCACTCACTAAAACTGGATCTATTAGTGTTGCTACATTGGGAGTTATTCTTGTCGGTTCATCTATGACATTCGTTAAATTAAAGAGTGATAAACAATCTCGAAGTTATGAATTAGGGAGTTGAAGGAAATCTGTATTGGTATCCCCAGTTAAGATTACATCAGGGGTGTAATTAAATGCTTCCTCTATAGAACTTTGCATTTCTGTAATAAATAGAGATAAATAGAGATTGGGTAATCACTTCGGTAAAAACAACATATTAATACATTATATGACTTTAATTTAACCGATCCAAATGGTCTCAACTTTAGGGTGTTCTAAATTAGTTCTTGGTTTGTACTTTAATACATTTAATACATTGGACACGCAAATCATAGCTCCACCGCCATTATGGGAGCTATCTTTCCTGAAAGGCTCATCAAAACCTCTAACAGCGGGCTATTAGTAGTAACACTTGCATCTAAATGTGTTTCACTAAAACACATAATATGAAATGATTCGGCAATATTTTCAATATAATCCAAGTTGTTTCTAATGCTTCTTGTGTTTAAGTGGAGCACATCAAATGAATTAACAGATGTTTCATTTGGTGAAGGACCCGGGTTAGGGTGTACGTCCATGCACATAAGTAATAATAATACTCTGTATAATGCAAATTTATCATTTTTAACAAAACATTACAGACCTAGAAGACACCAGATGTTGACAGCACAGTAATAGCTGAAGAGAATTTTGAATTTCGGGAGCGAAAGACTAATTAGCCTGTGTGTTGTCAACTGGGATTGTGAGAGCTCAGGTGACTGTTGACCTTTTAAGAACAAGATCAAATTTGTTTTTTCCTATATAGTTTCTAAAAATGTAATGGTTTAACCTTACAATATATTATTAGAATAGAAAACCATTTGTTATAACAAAATTATTTATTTCATGCGGGTTATTTACCATTGCTATGTACATATTTTAAATCATGAAATATTTGAATGTTCACCAAATGTCATGTGAAGCCTTCTGTCAGAGGGGATTCGAAAATTTATTTAAATGGTCGTATTTCAGTGTTTAAGATGGTTGCTATACCTAAAGATGTTGAAAACCATTTAAAAATCTTCTTCAGAACCAAGAAAGCATTGAAACTAAGTTTTAGTATAGAGCATTGTGGATGGGAAACCTACCATCTTTGTTACTCCTATGTTGACCGTTGACCTTTGTTTATTGACATAGTACTATTTTGGTTAGTTGCTGTGGTAAAGCAGGAAGAATGATGCATGACTTCTGCAGATATGTAATAGCTGTTTTACTTAGGTGATCGAACCTCGGCACGAGGGCCTCTTGTGCTGGTGACTTTAAATTATGTATTTATAAAGGCTCATAGAGATTATTACTGTTGGTTAAGTTCTTCTGGACTGCAAAGGTCAACTTTGAAGTTTAAGATGTTTACTGCTTCGAATTATAACTGCAAATTTATTTTGAATGTTTCTGTTACTTTTACAAGAAAACAGGACTTGAGATTTCATGTGATTCGTCTCCATGCAATATCTGGGGCTGTCATCTCTACTTCTACACGTAATAGAAGCGCTATTACAAATGTATATTAACACTAAAGGTTCGATTGCTAACAACGGTAATTTTGATACAACCTTATTTTTTGTTGTCTTCAAATACTTTTCCAAATAACATTAAGCTGCCCCTTGTTTGCAATATAAATGTTTCTGAGGACTGTGCAATCAACACAAAACCATACAGCCCTGCTACTGGATATGAACCTGTCCAAATACTTGAGTTAGAAGAATCCACTCGGCGTAAATGGATTAAGTGTAAGAACTTGCAATATATCATCTTTGTGTGTTGTTCTGTGATGTAATTTCGTGTCATTCTACCCTATTCGTTGCCATGCGGTTTTCCGTGACAGTTGCCTTTTCTGGATATCCCAATATTTATATTATTCAGTTATTAATCCATTTATACCTAGTAGGCTCTTATACCTTAACTCTTTGGAAAGGTTCATTTTCAATTTAAGGTATGTCTGTTTTTGTTTTTAGTATTATAAACTATTATTATAAAACGTCCTGTACTTAATGCAAACAGTGTTGACCCTGATCAGACGTCACGTTCTGCGGCGTCTTATCTGGGTCTGACTGTTTGCTGACATCCTTTTTATGGGACGCTAGGCATGAATAGGTTAACACTCTAAGACAGTTTGATGCAGTGAAAAATGGTTACTTTAAGTAACAAAGATATTGAAAAGCTGTTTATAAAACTGCTGTAAATTCTTGAAAATCCCCTTAAACTGTAGACCCCCTACTTACCCCTATCTTAACTATACATTTTTTAGGGAACACAGGGTACACATTACATGTATAGGTTATTGTCTGACGGCTTGAAATTTAAGACTATGTAATAAACGATTTGTCGCAATAATCATTATGGCCATATTCACAGATGCCATAATGCGGCTTACCACAGTGCACACCGATCATGTATTTAATCAAGGATATCACATTTCGTTTAATGGTTTATTGCACCAAAGACTTGTTAACGCAATGTGAAAAGGAATATTTTCCTTAGTCTGTCGAAATGTTTTGCAACAAGTTATTAGTTTTCTGTTCATGAAAACTTCATTATCACCGTAAGACAGTTTATAATTTAATTGTCTGCTTTGATCATGCTTTAGATAAACATTTTTAGTTGAAAGAAAACAGCGTGATGATAACGTATTTACAACTACATTCGATACGAATGATGTCTTAATATTTCCTCATTGCAGCGTACGTGTTTGAATGTATTATTTTACACTGCGATGCGATCCTGGTAAATCGGAGTGTTAAGACATTGTCAAAAGCCTGAAATTATTCACAAACTTTCCGTTTTAACCCTTAGGCCTCCAATTCTGAAGTGGACTCCTCCATCTCTGAAATTGAACATGTCCATTGATGCGAATAAGGTGTAAGTCTAAAATTAAGAATAGAATGACAGAGTATATCTAGATGAGACGGCACGTGACGAGCCGTCTCATCTGGATATACTCTGTTTGCTAAGGTTAGTGGTTTGGTCTGCAGTGGAAATGGGTTTGGATTTGCATTTGTCTATACATTACGAAAACACGCCTATTCAAATATATAGAAACTTTCACCTCCAAAAACTGAAAAAATTTCAGATACAAAAACTCTGATATTTTTCATATGTCTGCTCAAAACATAGATTGTGGGTACTCGTTAGAACCGCCTCGGCGAGGCGGTTCTAACGAGTACCACAATCTATGTTTTTGAGCAGAAATAAGAAAATAATATACGTGTATACCCCTGTAAACCCCAGTTCTACTATATGAAAGTGGGGTTTAAGGGTGTCAAAATTACGTAGGCATGTTTTCGTGATGCCTTGGACACTTTCGGTGATAATAAAGTCTTATAAAATTTATGATGAACGCGATGATTTTGATTTTGAGATTGTTAACTTTCCTTACTTGAATGGAGATGTTCCTCGTCGAGCATCCTACAGTGTTTATATATACAACTAAATCGGTTCGCCAGTCATGTTACTGACAACAGCACTCGAAATAAATTATTAACTGCTAACTTTCTACATCCGGGTTATCGGTACATAAACTCTGCAAAGCCTTTTCTATAGACGTCATTTCGATTCAGTTTCAAAATTCGATGTTGGACAGATCACATCTGAAACTATGTCTATGACACCTGAATTTTATGGTGGTCTAGCATCTAAATTCAGAAAAAAATATATATGCTTGCAATGATTTTAACACTCACTTTCGTAGAATTATTCCTCGATATATAATGATTGGGTACAACAGACTGCATATATGGTAGGTAACCCAAACACGGTTAATAACTATGCTTTCCTCTTTGGATGCACGCAAGCGGATCGGGCCTCAGACTCTATGACCGTTCCGGCCTAAAGACCTTTAAGTACGTCGGTTGGTGTCTGATGATCTGGCTCTGGTCGGGTCCACCGCAGTCCAACTGTTGGTTTTCTTTTGCTTCAGCATTTCGGTTATTTCTTGCAGTCAAGTCCTCATCGTTGTTTCATTTCTGTATTCATTTGATTTTTACGTTCTCGGAGATGTGGCACTGATGAGTCAGACACCCTTTACGCAGACTGAAAAAATGTCTAGTGTATACTACGGCAGAACTAAGGGCGTGGGTTCTAGCATAAAATCGATTTAAGCCCTCCCCCCCCCGCCCTCCACACATACACACACACACACACACACACACACACACACACACACACACACACACACACACACACGTAAGGTTTTTACTGACCGTTCCAGGGCGATGCTTCTGCTGTGGTTTACTATTTTTGTCATTGTATATCTTAGTATTATGACCTGGTGATTTTTTTATTTATTTTGGATAGCCGTTTGGCCATTTTTTTGAAAGACACTGTCTTTTTGGCATTCTGTTTGTAGTGTTTTGTATGTGGTGCCGTTGCTTTGAGTGCGCCTTTCATTTCCTTTGGTGTCTTGGACGGAGATAATGTTAGATAATTGTATCGATTCCTGATCATTGCCTTCCTTTCTGTTTAAATCAATACATTTTCTATTTTACGACTTTCGGTAAAGCTCGTAGGGGAGCCTCTATGGAGTATAATTCAGACCCAACCTGACCAGATGCCACCTCTCATAGTGGTTTTTTTTTTTTTTTTTTTTTTTTTTTTTTTTTTACTAAACATTCTTTTGTAAAATAGTCAATGACAGATTCGAAACGCGGAGCGGCAATCTCCCTAGCATATGGTATACCCCGATGTTTTTTTAATTTTTTTTTTTTTTTTTTTTTTTTTTTTTTTTTTGACAAGTATAAGATTGGCCCCATTTTCTAACAATCAAGCATACGAAATTTATGTGAGCCTCAACGTGAGAAAACGTACCTTCTGACATGTGCGTACTCACCCTGCGCACCCGCGCAGTCTGATTATAATCTTCGTTGTCCACACGAAGAAATTTTGCAGCCTTGGCTATCCAAAATGGACCTAGTGACGTCTGATAAGACTGCGCGAATGCACAGGCCGATCCTAATCTTCGCTGTGCGGACGTCCGAATGTACGTTTTCAGACGTTGAGACTCACTTGATATAAAGTCAAAGTATATGAACATTCCTTACATGTTCTCTCAGCGTCTATATTTCTACTAATCTAATTCATGCTTTCTTAGTTTCTAGCTATACACTTATTAGTGAAATCCGTATGTTAATGACATGAGTATATAGGTAGGGTTTACCATTTCTGGCCGCACGCTAGCACCAAACTGCACCCTGATAAATAGTACGAACGTAATTCAAATGTCTTTGATGGATTGGCATTCCTGGTTGAGACAACTCGGAACGTTCATCTAGTATACTTAAGAATAAATAAAGCAGGTCATCACGAAAACATACCTATATAAGTTTGCCCCATCCCCTAAAACCCCACTTAAATATAGTAAAACTGGGGTTAAGGGGGTATACATTATTTATTTATTATTTCTGCTCAAAAACATAGATTGTGGGTACTCGTTAAAACCGCCTCGTCGAGGTGGTTCTAACGAGTACCACGATCTATGTTTTGAGCAGAAATATGAAAAATATCAGCATTTTTATCTGAAATCTTTCAATTTTTGGTGGTGAAATTTTCAATTTATTTGAATAGGCGTGTTTCGTAATGTTCCTCCTGATTTTTAAATAAGCGAAGCTTATCTATGTATACCTATACCAGATACTACATCGCTGGTTTATGGAGAATCTTCATATGAAGAGCGGTAGAAGCGTAGCAGAATAAGAAATGCTGACATGCTAATCAAATTTATACTGCCTCAACGAACGTTTATATCTACGAAACATGTTTAACTCTGCCCGAATGTGACAACATGCTCTCTGTTTATATGAATATATTTATCAATTTCAGGCATTTAACACACAAATCCAGGTGAAACGTTTTTTCCTTTCAACAACAAAAAATGATACTTTTCTTATGAGTTCGAGTACAAAAAAAGAACACTTAGTTACTCGATACCCACTCTTATCTGGAGCTACGTCAAATGGACATTAATGTCAGCAGATGTCATATCAAAACATATTTCTTATTTTCTAGTTGTCTTCTTGTTTTGCAGCCACTTTGTCCATATTCACAAAGCCCTTGTGTAATGACTCGAAGGGAATGTGAATATAATAACAACCATAAGGGAGGGCTTGTCCAGTTGATACAGGATGATGCAAAACACTGAGATATGTAGCCCGATTTCGACCGAAAATTCTATCCACAAAGGTTTTCTTACAATGTTCGTCTGTACAGACACAGTCTTTAAAATTTGATAGGCATTTCCACGACTAAATCTACTAGGCGTTAAAACCATTTTTGATTGGCACGGTCCACAGTGGTTGAATAATAATTTTGTAATAAGTATCGTTTTATCACGTACAAGTGCTTCATACCTTCTGAGCGTTAACGGAAAGCCCAAGAGAGATGCAATGTTTGATGTAACGATAAGAATATGTTTTGATGTAACGGAATATATTTGAGCCGTGTTAGGTAAAAAGGGGTCTTAAGACGCATGCGGGTAGCGAAGTCTTAGATCAGTTGGTTTAACCCCGCAGTCTGCTTAGATCCTTTGCTGTTTGACAGTGTAAGCTACATCATCGGTAATACTGTGAAAATAGACAGCGTATCGACCTTGAGGAGACCAGGCGGGTGTCCATGCACTCCCATTACGAAAACACGCCTATTCAAATATATTGAAAATTTCATCACCAAAAACTGAAAATTTTCCGATAAAAACTTCTGATATTTTTCATATTTCTGCTCAAAACATAGATTGTGGGTACTCGTTAGAACCGCCTCGGCAAGGCGGTTGTAACGAGTACCTACAATCTATGTTTTTGAGCAGAAATAAGAAAAAGAATGTATACCCCTGTAAACCCCAGTTTTACCATATAAAAGTGGGGTTTAAGGGGGTCAAAATTATATAGGTATGTTTTCGTGATGCGCATACCCATAAGATTCGTTTGAGAAGGACATGACTCGTGTATATTGTGATCAAAGGAGTGAAAAACCACTTTACCATTGAGTGTAATACTCAAAGAATAAATCTTTACATCAGTAAACTACTATGCCTTCGCTTTGATTTTATAATAGCTTTAGTTAGAGTTCCAGATTAGCGTTTCAGTATTGCTGTAATTTAATCAAATTCCTTTCCTGATTATTTAAATATTAAATATCATGTAGTAAAAAAAGAAACTATTAGTAGGTTTGATGTAATTTTCAGGTGGTTTGAGGTTTTGCAAGGTTTCCCGCGAGTAAAACTAGTTTAACTCACCTCTCCAGGCTCCGAGGTTATACAATGTTTTTCATGCTCAACGCAGCTAACCATGAAATTTGTCCTGCTAATCAATCTCAAATTACTAACAATATCAATGTCTTTCTTGCTAGACATAGCTTTGATGAAATTTCTCTGCTAATAAATATGAAAATCCAAATAATATTGGCATTTTCGTATTTATTACTCGTAGCAGAGATGAGTTGAGCATGAAAAAATGTGTCCAGTGTTTTGTCCTGCTGACGGTTTCACAGCAGTTTCTTTTTTTCAGTTCCATCACGAAAACATGCCTATATAATTCTGACCCCCTTAAACCCCACTTTTATATAGTAAAACTGGGGTTTACAGGGGTATACATTATTTTCTTTATTTCTGCTCAAAAACATAGATTGTGGGTACTCGTTAGAACCGCCTCGCCGAGGCGGTTCTAACGAGTACCCACAATCTATGTTTTGAGCAGAAATATGAAAAATATCAGAATTTTTTTATCCGAAAAATTGCCATTGTTTGGTGGTAAAATTTTCAGTGTATTTGAATAGGAGTGTTTTCGTAATGGTCTTTTGTAAGCCCGTCAAATATTGTACATGTAACCTTGTGTCTGGTCATTACTTGTTCCTCATCTACTTTTCTTTTAGCGTCACCGAAACGCTGTGCTTCATAGTTGTCATTACGAAAACACGCCTATTCAAATATACTGAAAAATTTTACCACCAAAAAATGAAAATTTTCAGATAAAAAATTCCTATATTTTACATATTTCTGATCAAAACATAGATTGTGGGTACTCGTTACCCACAATCTATGTTTTTGAGCAGAAATAAGAAAAATAATGTATACCCTTGTAAACCTCAGTTTTACTATATAAAAGTGGGGTTTAAGGGTTCAAAAATATATAGGCGTGTTTTTCGTTATGGGATTCCTTAGCAACCTTAAATTTTCTAGATAACAGTTATTGCAGCATTTCTTTGTTTCATTATTGTCTTGAGGAATTAATTTATATATGTTTGTCTGTGCTGATTCACGGATGTGTTAGGTAGCCTATGGGGACCAAAGCATCACATGCATGTGTAGTTGCAACTATATCAGAATTAAGATCAGTTAGATTTTACGCCTAATAAAGCCCACCAATTTTGTCGTTCCGGGGTGGTTTTCTGTTGCAGTTCTTTTTTTCATTTGTTCGTTCTGCTTTCGGTGGAGCGATGTCTTGTATTCTCATTTCATGTTACTCAATCTTTGTATGGTGCCTTGGGATGCCTGTAAATGTAATCCTGTCTGGTTATCTCTCAACTGATACTTTTTTTTGTATTGTACATAAGACGCTGCTTATGGGAATGACGGCTACTGCTGATTATTTGTACCTCGTGAGCCGACGAAAGGATATAACATGGGTGCTGACATCTATCTATTAATATATGTGTAAATTACTTCTTTTTGGAATATATATATACTTTTAAAGTTTTGAGTTTGATTTCATAATGTCTCATTTGATTTAGACTTGTTCTCCTTTGATGTTTCTCTGATTGAGCCAAGCAATCATTTTGTGTTGTTTTACTAATAGAAAGGAAGGCAATGATTAGGAATCGATACAACTACCTAACACCTTCCGTCCAAGACTTCCAAGAGGAAGAAGGACGCACTTAAAGCAACGGCGCCACTATCAAAACACTACATGCAGAAAGCCAAAAGGACAGTTTCTTTCTCAAAAATGGCCAAACGGCTATCCAAAAAAAAAAAAAAAAAAAAAAAAAAAAAAGATTTCACCAGGACATACATGCAAATACTTACAATGAAAAAAAAATAGTAAACACCAGCAGAAGCACTACTTTGGAACGGCCAGTAAAACTTTTACTTGGGGCGGGAGGGTGTGGGGTGGTGGGGGTGGGTGCGGGGGGGAGGGTTGGAGGGTGTGTGTGTGTGCTTTAATCGATTTGACGTGGCCAAAACCCTTAGTTCTGCCGTGGTATACACAAGTCATTTGTTCAGTCCGCGTGACTTGTTTCTAACACATCAGTGCAACATCTCGGAGAACTTAAAGTCAACAAATACAGAGCTAAAGCAACAATGATGACTCGACAACAAAAAAAAACTGTAATGTTGAAGCAAAAGAAAGCCAGCAGCTGGACTAAGTCGTTTCAATCATTCGCTAACCAATGAATCTAAATATATGTATGGAAAACAGTATCTGTCATGAGATGTTTATATATTCCGTAAAACATTATTTTTCATTTTATTGCTTGATATCTGGTTGTTAATCAAAATATGAGACAGAACTACAGAAAACAGAACTAACTGTTTGGTAAAATTCAATTTTCCCAATACTTTGATTGTACTAGTGTGTTTTCGTAAGTACTGCTTTCGTAATAAACACGCTTAGCTCTTGAAACAGAAACATGGTTAGCTTTTTTTATTAAGCTTAGAGGCATCTTTTCGCATGATTAAATAATGCAGTGCATGTAAAGATGTTTCAAAGACCTAAACCAAAATACACTTCATGCCATTAAATTTTGCTTAACGTGAATAATCGGAAAGAAGTCGATGGCTTTGTAGGCTGTCAAAGGTATGTTTGTGTGCATTAGGTGTTTAGACACACCATAATTTGGGTAGTACGTGTTACCTCATCTAAGTCATCCATGAGCCTTTATTCAAGCTGATCTGACCCCAACACATATCAAATCGCAAAAATTATATACTATTCTTCGCCGCTGATCTTCGTGTTTTAAAGACGCTTCTTGTTACAAATTTTGAACCATGGCTAAAGGTTTGGTACCAATAAAATCGATTTGAACCACTCGGTAAGAGACCATTGACCATTCTTAGGCGGTGTTTCTAGTGTTGTTCGTTCTTTGTTGAGTCTGCTAGCGACAGCTAGCAGGCTCTTTGCAATCGCATGGGGTTTTACGAGCGGATTCTCATCACAGCTATTTATGCGTATATTTATACGCGCACTACTTCTTAATCAGACGCAATGCGGCACTATTACGGTGAACTGAATGTGAAGCAGCGGAATTTTGTATGGCTTTTTTATTTCGCTAATATAACTGTGACTGAAATCGATTTAGATAATGCAATTTGAAACATACACTTCAAAATTCGGTGTAGTAATACACGCGCTACTTTTGTCAAGGCGTTAATTCGGCACGGGGTCCTACTAATCACCCCATGGCACCCCACGATATCCCAAGGCACCCCACGGCACAAATTATTTCATTGTATTTATTAACTGAATGTTGAAATTACACCAGGGTATTAGTTTTATGTATCCAAATTTGTTTTTGTGATAGTTTAAGACATTAACCTTACTTCAAGCGATTATCTCGGGGCGCCTAAACACCAAGATTCAAACTGACGCTAAAATATAGCAAAGAGACCAATGGTGTAAGTTGATAGTCTGTCAAAAATAAGTTTTAACTTAAAATTGCATTTTATATTCAACTTTATTCACACCTCAGTGACACGGAGTTGTTTCACGACTGCTGGTCCATTTATAGGTTTATGACCCTTCTTTTTTGGACATCTGAAAATCTCTTGAAAATGGTAGGCATAGCTGGTCGGGCTAATCTGTTGATGCTTAGGTGAAGCACTAGCAAATGACAATCAGTTATTAACGCTAATCTGGACTGAACATAGCCATTTCAAATTTATTTAATCTGCTCTTGTCTTAATAATAAGTTGATAGAGTAAATTTATAAAATTGCACTAGAATAATCGTGGAGCTACATCAGGTGTTGAATTTGTATGAACTGGAGCATATCTAGAGTTGAACTTTAATAATTCTAGAAATTGGAAATTGCTGCTGGAGATACACTCATTTGGAATAATCAGGTGATAAACTTCGTTGGGAAATAAAGAGGTTCATTAATCCATTCACTGCATTGGCCTATATATGCAGATAATAAAATGGATTTTTTTTGTGAAGAAAGAAACAAAACAGAAGAGAAATAATTGTATTTAGTTTTTCAGTACATGGTTAGATTATATATGTATATCTGTTTTACACAGATGCCTCAGTAAAGACCCATTCTTATTTATACATTATAAAAAAGTAGAATGCATTTCCATCTGATTGATTTTGAGAAATTGATAGTGAAAGCATGTAGTACAGAGTGTTCATGTTGGTTGTTTTTCAAGGAATAGTAAATTTTCTCACAAAGCCTTGTCTCTGAATGCAAATTTAATATTGGATGAAGCCACTGGTTGTAAGCAAGTGTGAAAATATGAATACAGAGCAAAATCCAGGTCCATCAAATCATATAAATCTACAAGAAAATGCATCTGTATTATTGCAAGGAAGTATCCATCAAAGAGATGAGATATTTAGTCCTGATTCAAGAGGGCATCAATGCCTACCATGTTGTTTAGTATTTTTGGTGAAAGCTGTACAGAAAAGGATCTGTACCAACATGTGGAATGTGAACAACATGAATGAAATTCTGTTTGCAGGAGATAAATTATACGAGTATCCTTTCCTTGATTTAGAGACAACACTCGCTATGACTTTCTCATTCAACCCATATGCAGTCTTTGCTTGACGTACATTTGATAGAGTTTTTAAGGAAAGTCTTCTTTTCAGGAAGTACAATGCCCAGATGCTTGATATATTCCATAGAGATCCATCTTATGGTGTAGTATTGGTAGCATTGGAATGCCACCTATCTCCTTTGCATGTATTGTGTTTGCATAGAAGATACACAGCACTCCATGAATACTTTACAAGCTAGCAGACTCTTAGGACTATCAGTCCTTTGATTTTTCTTCGTGGCTTCTCGCTGTGGCTATTGTTTCATGTTTAACCTGTTTGTTGTCTTACCTTTAAGTTGGTGAATGCTGGCAGGTGAGGTGATCATCCCGTTGGGGAAGAGGGATCTGGTTGTTATATTTTGCTTTGTTTAAAGGCTTAATTGTTTGCTGTCTGTCATTCTTTGTCAACTCTTGCCCTTGGTGAAAACAAAAAGTTCTCCCCTTTACTTCACAAATAGTCTTATAGAGCTAGACCTGAATCACAATGAGGTATATTCATTTATTTCATATAGGAAGTCCCTATAGGCTGAGTTGTTTCCCTTATCAGTGTGTCCGCCAGTTCATGTGGCAAGCGTAATTAAGGTAAATAAAGACGTATTTGATTTATTGATTTCTTTTCACTGACTCACAGTATATCACCTAAGCTCTTTGATAATGTGCGAATTAACAGCCCGTGTCTGATAAATTTCAGTATCTGTGTGTGTGTGTGTGTGTGTGTGTGTGTGTGTATACACATACACACACACACACACACACACATATATATATATATATATATATATATATATATATATATATATATGTGTGTGTGTGTGTGTGTGTGTGTGTGTGTGTTGATCCACTGATAAGGTAGGGAACCCTTAAGCGGACCCTTTGCTTTCGTTGCTGCATTTGTACCAGGATCGGCGGCGAGAATCAACCCGCCGTTGCCCGACAGTTTTGCTGCTGATTGTTATTTTTTTTGCAGTTCTTTTCTCGAGGAAATGTTATTTTGTGTTATCATTACATGTCACTTAAGATTTCTCCAGTGATTGCGAAGATGCGTTCTGTGATAACAGGAATGTGTATCGCCAAACTTATATAGTCTTTGTTTTGCGGTGGAACTGTGACAGTCAATGAGTGCTCGATTAGGACATCGTTTTATCTATCATCCAATAGTGAGTCGATCATCTTTAATCACGACCTCATGCGATTAGGCGCAATTACGGAAAAGACGTATAGCAGAACACTGTGTGGTCTTTGCATAATTGTACTATGCACACCATTTAAAGATTTACTTACCAAAGACACGCGACTACATCGATCGTATCAATACAACGGAATCAGTAACATCAAATTATTTACGCAAAGTTCTAACGCATAAAAAGAATCCCTTTTTATATATGAGAACAGTGAAAAAAGGTTTTTGTTTCAATCTCAAAGCCCATTCGATATCATATATGAAAATACTCTGATATATACCCCATCCTGTGTCCCCCTACAATACATAACGACACCTGGGTATGTGACGGACAATTATTATAAGGCGATAGTTCACGGCGTTTCCGACTTCAAAGTTTATTTAAACAGGGCCCAGTTGTTCAAAGCTAACGACATCGTTAGTTAACGATTCGTTTAAAGTGATACGCAAATATGCTGAAATTTTTTGCTGAAAAAATGTGAGTAGCTTTTGCAAAAGCTACTCACATTTTTTCAGCAAAAAATATCAGAATATTGTGTATTGAATCCGCTAAAATAGTTAACGAAATGACCCTTAACGAGCTCGTTAAGCTAACGACGCTTTGAACAACTGGGCCCTGATCTTTTGTTTTTTCAGTCAGCCTTCTGCAAGCCGTAATTATGGATGACGTAATACTCTAAGTGTCCTCATTTTTTTCCATTATCCTCCTGTACTGCATAAATGTGAATGGTATAATACTATTTTTTTTCCATATTGATTTCTACCATCCTCCTGCACTGCATAAGTATGAGTGGCGTAATACTTTAATTTTCCTGATTCATTTTACCATCCTTCGCCACTGCATAAAAATGAGTGGCGTAATACTTCAATTTTCCTCATTCATTTATACCGTCCTCCTGCACTGCATAGGTATGAGTGGCGTAATACTTTAATTTTCCTGATTCATTTTACCATCCTCCGCCACTGCATAAAAATGAGTGGCGTAATACTTCAATTTTCCTCATTCATTTATACCGTCCTCTTGCACTGCATAGGTATGAGTGGCGTAATACTTTAATTTTCCTCATTCATTTTACCATCCTCCACCACTGCATAAGTATGAGTGGCGTAATACTTCAATTTTCCTCATTCATTTATACCGTCCTCCTGCACTGCATAGGTATGAGTGGCGTAATACTTTAGTTTTCCTCATTCATTTTACCCTTCTCCTGCACTGCATAAGTATGCGTGGTGTAATACTCTAATATTCCTCATTTTTTTCTGTTAGCCTCCTGTACTAATTTTATGAGTGGCGTAATACTTTAGGTTTTCTAATTCATTTCTGCCATCGTGCACTGACTGTATGAGTAGCGTAACACTATAATTTTCTTTATTCATTTCTATCAACCTTCTGCACTGCAAAAATGTGTGGTGCAACACCCTTAATACTCCTCATTTTCTATCATCCTCCTACACTGCAGTACTATGGTGCAATTCTCTAAATTTCCTCGTTCATTTCTATCCTTCTCCTACACTGCATAATTATGGCTTAATACTTTAATTTTCCTCGTTTATTTCCATCCTCCTCCTACACATAATTATAAGTGGACCAACACTCTTATTTTCCTCAGTTTTACGGGTTTGTGTATGTTCCGTATTAACTCTAAGTATTGGGGCAAACAAACATGAGGAAACCGTGTAGACGCATCTGATCAGATTCTACATTGTTTGCCGCTCATCCAGCAATTTTTGTAGACACATCACTAAAAGTTAAAATGCACTTTTCAAACAAAAATTTGGAGAAGTAGTAAAAGGAGGCTGGGTGGAGTGAGTACAGATTTCGCACAGATGTGTTCGCTTAATGTATATAATACCAGTAATAGCGTGACAACAACTGTCATACCTATATGGTACAGTATTAAATATAGAAGTGGACATTGCTGTCTAATCAGTTAATTGAGTGTTATTCTACTGATCATGGCTTATGATGAATTCCAGATATATGGAAGAATACCAATTTAATCTTATTAAAAAAAAAAAAAAAAAAAAAAAAAAAAAAAAAGACACGTCAAATTACAGAACGATTTGTCTTCTTAAGGTTATTAGTAACTTATAGTATTAAACTATCTGAATTTTTTCAGTTTTTGAAAGTGAAATTTTCTACATATTTGCATAGGCATGCTTTCATAATGATGTATGATACTTTCAGGATATTGATTAATTTCTTTCAAAGAACTGTCTGGCGCATAACTATATGAAAAAAAAAATCGATTGTACACCAAATATAATTATTTATATGTACGTATCGGCAGTGTTTTGGAAAGCAAACCACTTAGAGCTTGGTTTATCTAATTCTACTATAATTTACTAAAAAACAGATATATCTCTAAATTTATACAATAACCACATCAACTAAATGCGGCTTAAAGAGTATGAACACAGATGGTAGATTTTCCAACTTGTCTTACAAGGGAGATGGCATAAGTGGCTACCTGTTTCCCCACAAACGGAATCCCTTCTGAAGTGGTTTCCTCTAAAAGGAAAGAATTTGCTCTCCAGGAGAGCAAACTATTTCCTGCTTCTCAAAAGGAAGGCACAAACAGTGGAGCACAACATCAGAAAACATACCTTTGGAAATGTGTGCCTAGCGAAGATTCATACCAGCCAGGGCAGTCACGCAGTCTTATCAGAATCTTTACTGGACGCATGATGGATAGCCGGGGATGCGAAGTTTCTTTATACGGCCAACTTAGCGGTTTCCCCGGGCTGATTTAGACTCTTTCATTACGAAAACACGCCTATTCAAATATATAGAAAATTTAACCTAAAAAAGCCCTGAAAATTTTCAGATAAAAACTCCGATACTTTCACATTTCTGCACCAAACAAAGATTGTTGGTACCTGTTAGAACCGCCTCGGCGAGGCGGTTCTAACGAGTACCCACATTCTATGTTTTCGAGCAAAAATAAAACAAAATGATTTATACCCTGTAAACCAAGTTTTACTATATAAAAGTGGGGTATTAGGAGGTCAAAATTTATAGGCATGTTTTCGTGATGGGCGGATGCACATGTGAGAAGGTATGTTTTCTGACGTTGCGGCTCGAATTGAACATGAAAGTTTACATATTCTCCCTAATGTATCTGGGAACAACTGTTGATCCACATCTGCATGTGCAAAAGACAGAGAGTCAGATGTAGACCAACATTGCATCCGTCATATCTAGTCAACACGAAAACATGCCTATATAATTTTGACCCCCTTAAACCCCACTTTTATATAGTAAAACTGGGGTTTACAGGGGTATACATTATTTTTCTTTTTTTTTTGCTCAAAAACATAGATTGTGGGTACTCGTTAGAACCGCCTCGCCGAGGTGGTTCTAACGAATACCCACAATCTATGTTTTAAGCAGAAATAGGAAAAATAACAGATTTTTTTATATGCAAATTTTCAGTTTTGGACGTGAAATTTTCTTTATATTTGAATAGGTGTGTTTTCGTAATGTGTAAAGCATACTGGCCAAACTGGACAGATTGCTTTTTTGCATATTCCCATCTTGCCTGACCGTATCAAATACGAAAACTATTGCTTTTAAACAGTCCAAATTGTGCTGGCTTGAAAACAATCTATAATCATTGTGATCATGTTTCTTGTTAAAGCCGAAAAATCAGGCATCATTTATCACTTGTAATTGGCACTACGTGTGATTGAAAACATGTGTCGTTACAAAGCGCAGCGTGATTAAGGAAATCATGTTCTGGTGAACGGAAGTATTCTGCGACAGGAGACCTCCCGAACCGTTTGTGTTTCCAGTCGTCCTGGTGGCCATTCATCCGTTGGTTCACACGATCACCGGATTCAACAACATATTGTTTTCCACACTTGGTGCATGTTATAAGAACATGATTTCCACGCCGCGCTTTGTTGCTTAGATCATAACCCGAAGTGGACAGATCGACCAGGAAAGCGAAAGAGAGCTACTGGACCCGACTTCAGAACACTCTACGGCCATATGGTATCAACAAGGGCGACCAGTGGAGGGAATCATCGTTCCTTAGTCAGAGCCTGCGACAGCTTATGTGGAACGTTTTGTTCATGTGATATTCCGGAATCACGGCGTAAGCTGAAGCACTCAATTTGGCGTATATACATTGTATCTCTTTCGGTGTAAGGTTTATGTGCATTGTATACATCGCGTATATGGGCATAGTGGTGTTGACAGTAAAGACAAGCTTTATACTTTTTGCACGTTGTATTTACGCATAATATTAACATTTCACATATATTCAAACACGATCAGTTATCAAGTCGCAGCTGGCCAGAAAACATGGGCCCGAAAAGGGCAAAATTTGTTTTTAAACTCATAAAACTTTTATTTGTGAATTTGACATTTTTATTTCTATTCTTTAAATAGTAAACCTCTGAAGAAGGGGAAAACCGAAAAGGCTCAGGTAAACAAATCATTTGCACTGTTAATGATTAATTCTCAACATGTAGTTTAACGCCTAACTACTTCAGCATACTTTCTGGTCCTGGTGCTACCAAAAAGAATGTTTTGTTAGATGTTATGCTTCTTCTCCCCCTCAAAAAAAAAAAAAAAAAAACAAAAACAAAAAAAAAAACAAAAAAAAAACGATGTCATGTTTTGTAGACGAAACGGCAGGAATGAAATACTTGAAAAACAAATAAGTGAACTCAGAAATTGATACAATCAGAGCCACATCTGTTTCTCAGCATCAAAGGGAAAAAAAACAGACAAATATAATTAACATAACCAAACAACAAACAGATGGCAAGCAGAGTGAGTATCTTAAAAAAAAAAAAAAAGAAAAAAAAAAAAAAAAAAAAAAAAAAGAAAGAAAAAACGGTAGCATCTCTGGTGCCTAAACTTAATTGAATATATATATATATATTTTTAACTGTAACATAATTATTGTTAAAAGAAAATAAATTGTAAGTGAAACACTATAGAATATTAAACAAAAGTATCAAAATGAAAGTACCGGCTTGGAACGTTCAGTAATAAATTATTCGGTAGATAGGATCGGAAAGCTTGCGCTAGCTTTACGGAACCCCAACCCTTTCTCTCAGCTTTCAGTGTGGTAAAAGCATATATTATTCCGTTCGCGTGGAGGTCTTCAGCTCTTCTTTCAATCACATTACGAAAACACGCCTATTCAAACATACTGAAAATTTTACCACCAAAAAATGAAAATTTTCAGATAAAAATATTCTGATATTTTTCATATTTCTGCTCAAAACATAGATTGTGGGTACTCGTTAGAACCGCCTCGGCGAGGCGGTTCAAACGAGTACCCACAATCTACGTTTTTGAGCAGAAATAAACAAAATAATGTATACCCCTGTAAACCCCAGTTTTACAGTATAAAAGTGGGGTTTAAGGGGGTCAAAATTACATAGGCGTGTTTTCGGGATGATTACGGCCAACAAATAAATCACAGAGGAAGCCTATAATGAAGCAAACATGAGGATTCACTAGTCACGTGTTGAGACACCCGGAGATCCCTTGGGTGTCAGACAACTCCATTGGAATACTCGAGCAAACGAAAACCACCAGATGTACCCCGTTCGGTTTAGAAACAGCATAACATCACGAAAACATACCTATATAATTTTGACCCCCTTAAACCCCACTTTTATATAGTAAAACTGGGGTTTACAGGGGGTATACATTATTTTTCTTACTTCTGCTCAAAAACATAGTGTGAGTACTCTTTAGAACCGCCTGGGCGAGATTGTGGGTACTCTTTAGAACCGCCTCAGCGAGGCGGTGCCGAGGCGGTTCTAACGAGTACTCACAATCTATGTTTTGAGCAGAAATATGAAAAAAATATCAGTGTTTTATCTGAAAACTTTAAGTTTTTGGTGGTGAAATTTTCAATATATTGAATAGACGTGTTTTCGTAATGAAATGTTTCGGTCTAGATCATGAATATATTTTAAGTCGGGGCCATCAGAATGACCCAGACCCTCCCCCATTCCACACCCCCGGCGTGCAATTAAAGAGGTAAGCAAAATTGTCAACCGTGACGGGTCAAGCGCTAGGCATGCAGCCTGTTTTCTGACTCAGACTTTTGTTTATAACATATGACAATTTTACTAAATTGATCAGAAAATTATTTAACTTATAAACTAAGTAACCATAAAAGGTGGATTCTGACGTGCCATGTAGCAGAAGTGTTTAAGTCCGGTATCATATTTAGAAACAAATTCGCAGTGTCGATGATTAAACTTAGACAAAAACTTTTCGAAGTTTTTTAGACCGATATACCTGTTGGAGAAACTTAGCAGTCAAAGTTTTGTTGCGAGCACTGAACTCATTCAAATGACGAGGCACTCGTGCAAACAGAATAAGTAGAGAAACGTAAACTCCAAACGAAGGGGCATGTATATGTGGAAATACGGACAGACACGAGCGAATCTTCATGCTCAAATCTACGTCTTAGCAAGGACAATTCAAAACAAATTAGTGAAGAACCACGCGTAATACAAGTCATTATGAAAAAACGCCTATTCAAATATATTGAAAATTTTACAACCTAAAAAGGAAAATCTTCAGCTAAAAAGATCTGACATTTTTCATATTTCTGCCCAAAACATAGATTGTTGGTACTCGTTAGAACCGCCACTAACGAGTATCCACAATCTATGCTTTTTTTTAGCAAAATAAGAAAAATAATGTATACCCCTGTAAACCCAAGTTTTACTTTATAAAAGTGGGTTTAAGGGGGTCAAAATTATATAGGCGTGTTTTCGTGATGACTAAGATGACAATGCAGTTATATTGTATGTAGATTTCCAAAACTAATAGAAATCCCCGCTGAAACGCGGACTGATTAAACACTTTAGAGAGTAACTATAACTTAATGTTACTTAAGCTGTGCGCATCTCATTATGCTTATATTGCAATATTCATTAAATGGTATATAATAATCGAAATGACATTTTTTTTTTTTATAAAATAATAAAACAAAACCTTGCTGACACCCATTATATTGTTTACCAGCAACACAGAAGTTTTAGACACGACAACGGGTACTGAAACGGACTTGTTAAAATGACAAAGAAGTTAAGGTAACGGAAAGCTTAGGGTGAAGATAGACTGCCGTAAAATGTTTGAGAAGTTCGCTTAATTGTATGTGATTTCTGATTATGAATACGTAATAATAACGATAATAATACACAGAGCGTCAGCTAACCCTAATTCTCAGCATCAGTAAGATTACCCTCTTTCTTCCGCTCATTATTTTTTATTTGTATTTTAATTATTGTTTTAATGTTTTCAACACATTTTGCTAATAGTTTGCAAAATCTGTTCAAATTCGTATATGCTTGATTACTGTTTGGTGTTAGGATACCTTTTAGATATTAACTTTCTTAAAAATATAGTATGAATTTTAAAAATTGTTGCTAAATACTTCTATATGTAATTCTAACACAGTTGCCTACATACGCAACGAAAATTAACTGTGTTTTCCTCTGCAACAAATCACTGGGAGAGAAAGCTTGACGCGAAAAGCCGCCATTTCTCGCCGTTCTTATGATTTTTCTTACGTCATTTGCAGTTTTCTGGATGTTAGACAGTATAACGTCCGTTTTTGTCTCATCAGATACGCTGCAACTACACTAAAATGCGTGTGTTACAACCAAGGAAGGTGGTGGATTTCGTCGAAGAATGGCGGGAGGTTGGGAGAATCTAAAGGAATCAACGGCATTTTTTGTCGATTTTAGTGTGTTCGAATCGAAATAGAACAGCTCTAGTGCGTGAATTGTTGAATAGTAAATCATAGTATGTCGATCAGTTGTAAATAGATAAATCACTCGCGACAGCGCGCTCGTGATTTGACCTACATTACAACTGACCTCCAAGCTGTGATTTATTACTGAACAATTCACGATTAGAGCTGTACTATTTCTTAAACATTTTTTATCTGCGGCACTATCAGAAAAGCAACATTACAAGGCTAATTCATCAAAGTAGTTAAACGAAGATTTAAAAGCAACAATATATAGTTTTATGACCAAACGATTACTAAAGTGGAACACTGTCCACGGATTTATTAATCACACGAAAAAATGCCTATTCAAATATACTGACAAATTTCACCACCAAAAAATGAAAAAAAAAATTGAGATAAAAATTCTGATATTTTTCATATTTCTGTTCAAAACATAGATTGTGGTTACTCGTTAGAACCGCCTCACCGAGCAGAAATAAGAAAAATAATATATACCCCTGTAAACCCCAGTTTTACTATATAAAAGTGGGGTTTAAGGGGGTCAAAATTATATAGGCATGTTTTCGTGATTATATTACATATTCGTTAAATGTCATCAAATACATGGGTGAATGATGTTTGCCGCACCATTATCGCGCAAATGTGTAATCTTTTTGTTTTTTTAAGCGTTCCTTGTTCCCACACATGATACTACGTATCTTCACTGACGCGATGTAACATTACTTTTAATCAAGATTCAATGTTAAGGTTTATGAATACCAAAGAGTTTCTCATCAACACATCGGAAGTTGTAGGAACAGTATGCAATTGTTTTAATATGGTAAAAGTTCTGATAATCAATTCTCAGCAAACAAACATTGTCAGTCAAAGAAATGTTAATTCTTACATCATTCCGCGAACAGCGATGACTTTCGGCGAATTCCAAGATAAGTAATATGTTCATGGTCTCCTGAAGGAAACAGTTTATTTTCTCAGCGCGCCTTCTTAAAGCTGGTTAAAATCGTTACCCATGCATCATTACCTTGACAACAAGAAGTAGCAGAAGTGTAACACAATTATCTATTTATAAACTGATTGATATTTACATCACTTGTTTTCCATTAGCAACGGAGATACAAAAACAACTTCAAAGGCGATAAGAGACATTATCTTGACACTCGCGGAGGTTTTCGAGCTGACAAATTAAATGGCTGCTGATGCTTATGGCTCAATACAATAAAGAATATTGATCAAAGGCCGCTGGACAAGCTTGTAATAAGGAATCTAGAGACAGGTTTTGCAAGTTGTATAACGTGATTGTCATAGCAATTGTTTTGCGCGTGATTAATTTGCACGTTGTCTTTTTAAAAGGAATGGTCGCCCTTTTAAGGGATGCAACTCTGCCAAAATTGTTTTGTCTTCCTTCTACAAAGATGTCTTTATCTTATAAAAAGTTAAACTTATTGATTTAATTAACCGAACGTTTCTAATAGTACAGTTTCCACCAAACTTTATGATAAATGGAACGATTTTGATTTTGATATAGTCAATTTCCCTTTTCTGGATGGCGATGTCCCCCGGCGTACCTCATATGGGGTATACATATCTCAACTTATTTGATTCGCCAGAGCTTCTTCAAATATTAGTGACTTTAACAAACCGTAATAAAGCCCTTGCTGCCAAACTTCTTAGGCAGGGCTATCATTATTTTAAACTTCGTAAGGCGTTTTCGAAATTTTATCGCAGACACAGTGCCTTGGTAGAAAAATATAGCGTCAGTCTGAAAACAATTCTGCAACAAGGTATATCGGAACCAGAATTTTACGGTGACTTAGTGTACAGATTTAGAAAAAAATGTGAGAAAATGTAACTTTTCGGAGCGATTCATAAAACTAATTAACCATTATAAAAGAATTGCCTATAGCCTGGATATTATGCGGCAGACTGCATGCCTAGTTGTCAACCCAGTATTTCTGTATTAAGATATAAGCATCGGGACCCAGGATGAAGTTGGCTAGCTGTAAAAGTGCTTTAAACTCCCAGACGGTTTATTCTACTGACCGTTCTAAGGCGGTGTATCCTTTTCCTCTTGGTGTCTGGGAAGAGCTGCTGTTTGTAATTGTGACACTCTCTGGACTTTTTCTTATCTTTTTTTTTTTCATTGAAAGGAAAAGAAATGAGATCTCCTTTTAGGGTAGACTATTTTTCATAAAGGGATTGATACGCAGAAAGCAAACCTGAAATCTCTATAATTGCCTCCCTTGTAAAATAGATTAAGTCTAATTACATGTACGAGTATCAAGTTCCCGTAAGATGAAAAGAGCCGCAATGTGAGAAAAGTGGGATTATCGTTCAACGAACGTATATTACCGGTAACCAGCACATTTGTGTCCACTTTCATGTCTAATACATTGATAACTAGAGAATGCGTTTATTGGACTGTTCGCGATGCACTAATAATATAACAAGTGCATCCCGCGCAGTCCAATAAACGTATTGTACGAGTATTATCAACTACCTTATATCACTTAGCGGTTAATATGCAGAATGCCAGTGTAGCATCAGTGGTTAGAAGCTAGTTCAGTCCAGCTCCCATGTGCCTTTTATAAAACGCTGTAATATAGAAAATACTCTTTTAGTATTCCATATCAACAAAAATGTGTGTTTAAAATTATCTGTTACTAGAGACGTTAAAACAATCCCAGGAGACATTTAATGTATGCTGTTTACAAACTACCAATTACTCTGACATGCTGAAATTTGATTTCCACAACTGTTTATCGTACAACGAGTAATTCTGCTATATATTTAATTTCTTCCATACCAAGTTCATTTCATGTAAAATATTTACCATATATATATTTGGACAAACAGCCTGATCAAACAGAGTAGATCCAGATGAGACGCCGCACAATTCGGCGACAACGCGGCGTCTCATTAGAGTCTACACTGTTTGCTACTCATCCTGCAAGTTTTAGACGCAACATCGGGTAGTAAATTGTACTTGTTCAAATTTTAGAACAAATATGGTAAGGAGTTGAGGTATCAGGGTACTTAGCATAAATACGGTAAAACAGTATTCTTTAATGCACGCATTGTCAATTTCAGTTGTCTGCGTCACTCTAAAAGGCTAATATTTTGCATACAGTCCGTAGTCTTGACAAGGCTGTGTTTGTAACCATGGCCTTTTCCGGGTGCATTCATTTCTGTATTTGCATTACGAAAGCATTCCTATTCAAAAATATTGAAAATTTCACCGCCAAAACCTGTTAGTTTTGAGATAAAAAAAAAACCTCTGGTATTTTACATATTTCTGCTCAAAAACTTTTATTGTAGGTACTCGTTAGAACCGCCTCGACGAGGCGGTTCTAACGAGTACCCACAATCTATGTTTTGAGCAGAAATTATAAAAATAATGTATACCCCTGTAAACCCCAGTTTTACTATATAAAAGTGGGGTTTAACGGGGTCTAAATTGTAGAGGCATGTTTTCGCGATGGACTGGACATTTTATGAGCCGTAATGTCAGAAAACGTACCTTCGGGCATAAATGCCCAGCGAAGCTTCAGATCAGGCTGTGCATTCGCGCAGCGTGATCCAAATCTTCACTGGCTGAAGTCATAATCCTGGTGAAGTTACATTGTAGGAACAGTCGTTAGGTAATTACTTGTGTGCGTACTCGATAAAGCAAGACGAAAAATTTATTTTACAGGGACACAACGGAAATAATAAGTTGGATCTATGTGGAATAAATCTCTTTATTCAATATTGACATGTAACAAAATAAAACGAAACTAAAAGGGATTAATTCAAAACGACAAATTGTTCTTCCGTGCAGCTTCCGATTTAATTTTAATGATGCAAAATTATTCGGACATCTCAACTCCTAGACAAACTTGTTCTGAAACGTTTAACTCCGTTGGTGGGTGTAAAAACTAATGGATTAGTGACAAACAGTGAAACCCTGATCGCATTCAGCGGCGTCTGTTCTGGCTATTTACTGTTTGCTCTGTCCTGTCTGTCAGAATACTTTAAAAAATACGGTAACTATAGGACTTGATAAAACAGAGCACAGATGGTGTGATCAGTATTATTTCTTACATAAGTTTCCACATTAATATTCATGAACAGACTCGGTTTAGTTAAACTGAGTCTTTTATATTCATTGTGTAGGTGATACATAGAGGATATTTATTCTTTTGCTGTAAATACCATAAATATTGTCATCGAGTGTAATGAAAACATCAGTATTTTCACGAGTGCGAAGCACGAGTGAAAATTTGAATGTTTTCATTACACGAGATGAAAATTTTTATGGTATTCACTGAAAAAGAGTAAATTTTCTTTTTATTTTATTTTTTTTTACACGCCACTGCACGTTTCTGACGTCATATCTAACGTCACCAAACAAAACATGAACATCATGGCGTCGACGTTCAGTGCTTAATATGCGAAACGCTGGAGAGACAAAAAACAAAAAGTTTCGGCAAATCAAAATAATATTGATACCAAAATGTTCCTTACATTCTAACTAAGAAAATGCATACCAACACTTGATAGTTTTGTTCAGAAACAAAGAAGTTAGAGGTGTTCAAAAATCTGAAGTGGCGGTAACATCCACTTCTGAAACAATGAAGAAAACCGAAGTCGTCCAAAGCGAGCAGTGAAAATATAAATCGTATCAGTCACTATAGTGAAATGATACGATATCATTTCACTAGTGATTGATACCACTTTTATTTTCACCAGATATACACTGATTTCACCGCTAACAATAAAATAAATATACTTATTTTATTGTCAGCGGTGAAATCAGTGTATATCTGATGAAAATAAAAGTGGTATCAATCACTAGTGAATTGATATCGTATCATTTCACTATAGTGAATGATACGATTTATATTTTCACTCTTCGCTTTGGACGACTTCGGTTTATATTTTCACTCTTCCCATTGTGTTAAATGAAATCTTAGGGGAGATAACATTTCAGACTTTTTGTTTGCTTTCCTACATACCAATCTCCTTTCTAAAAGAGGTCGTCTCTAAAAAGAAAGAATTTGCTTCCAAGGGAGCAATCGTTTTCCTGTTAGCGAAGACCAATTTCAGAATGTAGACAAATAAAAATTTGACAGTTGCGTCCCTTAAAAGTTTGCATTCTTCTTAATCAGTTGGGATTTCTGTTATAACTATTAACATAACGTCTTCCTCTTGTCAGCATATAAATCTAAATGATGGAGATGATAGTCTCACGAGACTATTTAAAAAACAAACTTCATTATTTATAGTTTGCTTCTACACAACGTCAGAAAACATATAACCGGACATGTGCGCCCAGCGAAGATTCAGATCAGACTGCGCATCTGCGCAGTCTGATCAGAATCTTCACTAGGCGCATTTTGAATACCCAAGGAGGCAAGGTTTATTCATGCGGACAACAAAAACTGAAAAGACTGCGCAAGTCGATGGGCGCACATGTCAGCAGGTGCGTTTTTTCACGTTACGGCCCCGTTAAGTGTTTACATGAGAGTCTTTTAATTGGAATTAAAATTAAATTTTCCTTTAATCTTCTTATATGTCTGGTAATGCAAATTACAGTTTACACATTTAAACCAAGCGTTTCATTAAAGGGACATTGCCAAACAATGTAGATCCAGATCAGAACGCGGCGTCGGATCTGGGTCTACACTGTTTGCATGAAGTTCAGAAATTTCTACAAGACATGATAATCATAAAATTTAATCAGACACCCCTCATTTAGGAAATGGACCTCTCCAAAGAGTTAAGGTAGAAGAGGCCACTTGGCATAACTGGGTTTAATCACATGATGCCGCGCATGAAAAAAGTCATTAGACCATATGCGGGTAATGAAAACCCCGAACAGCCTGCGCATACATACAGACGGATCAGAGACATCATTTTTTACTAACAGAATAAATGACATCACGATAACATACCTATATAATTTTGACCCCCTTAAACCCTTTTATATAGTAAAACTGGGGTTTACATGGGTTTTCATTAGTTTCCTTATTTCTGCTCTAAAACAGAAATAAGGAAAATAATGTATACCCATGCTCTATTTACAGGGGTATACATTATTTTCCTTATTTCTGCACTAAAACATAGATTGTGGGTACTCGTTAGAACCGCCTCGGTGAGGCGGTTCTAACGAGTATCACAATCCATGTTTTAAGCAGAAATATGAAAAATATCAGAGTTTTTTATCTGAAAATTTTAAGTTTTTGGAGGTGAAATTTTCTATATATTTGAATAGGCGTGTTTTCGTAATTATATTTTTGAATATATTTTTGAATATATAGACGAGCATAGATGGCCTGGCTCAGACTATGGATACGGGTAATCCGTTGTCTGGTCCGGGTATTCGTCGTTTGCATATGGCTTTAGAGGTAATTCCTTGCATTATGCATCAAATTAATTCTGTACTTGTTTTACACAGCTTTTAAATTCGATTTTCTCTAAAATACCTCTCTAAACAGGACATAAAATGTGCAAAGTAGATGATAATTGCAATTTATCGAGGACAATTGCAACGAATTACCTGCAATTATGTGGACCGCGTCATGCAAAAATGTGTCATCGGGCATACGCAGATTCTACAGAAGGTATGAATGGAGAGCACAGGCCCGCATGATACTTTGCACATCCTTGATTATCTGAATCTGCGCATTCTGCGCATGTTTGAAGGCACTTTTTAGCTTGACGCGGCCCGTTTATAAATGCGTACAAAAGAATATTTCAAAATGGTAACTTCTCTGGTCTTGTCTACATGTAAGCAAATGCAGCTGTAATACAATTCAAACGTTTGCAAAATTGCAAATCCGTATGGATATCTGCTGTGTGTGTGTGTGCTGTGGGAGGGAGAGGGGAGGGGGTGGGGAAGGTAGGAGGCGTTATATTTTTCATCAGTCTTACGCATGTAATTTTTTAACTTTAGTTGTTCAGTCCTTTTCATTCAACGAAATGTCTCTTTATAATTCCCATCAATCGCATGAAACAAATTGATACTATCTTTACAGCATTGGTGAAGCTCTGAATCGATTTGATTAATTGATAAACAAACGTAATTAGGGTATCGCATGTTGTTTCGATAGCATATATATTTTTTTTAATCTAAATGCATTCTGTATGCAGATAAGCCATTGGAAAGCAATATGGAATGAAAACACAGAATTTATAGGTCAAAGTTTTGTCGCCAATCAAGGATAATAAATCCCTTATGCTTGAAATAATTAAAATCTAAATCCTTGAGTAATTGTCTTACAAGTTCACAATACAACCTACATGGATATACCAAACTAGAATCAGATAAGACGATAATTAATAAAAAAAAAAAAAAAAAACAACAGCAAAAAAACAAACAAACAAAACTACTGCGTCCAGATCCGAATTGAAATAGGTCACAAGTGATGAAATGAATCCATTATGCAATCCCTGAAATGTAAACTATCTGAAATTATACGTATCGTAAAATACAAGTAGTTCGGAAACAAGTATGCAACACAGAAAAAAGGAATAACAAAGAAGGCAACTGCTACAAAAGCATCGGAATTAAAAAGCTATCCCAATAAAAATATTCTGATATGCAATTTCCGGATACATGGTGATTACATCGTGTCGTCACTTGGGATGGCTTTTCTACTTATGTCAGTTTCCAAAATCATTGAGAATGCAACATTTTCTTTTTCATATTAAAGTACAACAACAAAAGGGTAAAACATGTATCAAAATAATCTAAAATGCACGGAATCAAAAACTCCTTAATTTTTGTACAAGAATGAGATTCTTTGATAAGATATATGCATCACCTAAGTATCACTGGTAGCAGGATTAATAGTTACTGAGAAACTGACCTAAATGCAAGGTCAAATATGGATGACTGCATTCAAGAAGTTAGGCTAAGGTGTAAGCAAATTATAAGTAGCACTGCTGTTGGATCAGTAGAAACTGAGAAACTGAACTAAACCGGCAAAACAAGTCAGTGAACCATAAAATACAGGTTGTGACCTAGTAACAACAACTTGAAAAAAAAAATGTTGTATTCCTAAAATGAGTCCAAAATATATAAACAAATGATACAGGCCCTAACTAGTAACAAATTTCAAAGTTCTTGGAATATGCTAAAAATTTTCAAAGGACCAAAAACAAACTTATATGCTGCACTATGATGATGTACGGGGAAACTTTTTACGGCCGCCACATAGCACAACACCACTGAAGAGGGCCATGATAGGTGCGGAAGGACAAAATTACAACCATGGCGGAAATTTTGGACTTTTAATAAGACCTATTTTGGTTTGGTTTGTTATATACAAGTTAACCCAAAACTTCCTATCAAGTATCAAAACGATCTCCCTTAAAGAGAAGTCCTTAAAAATAGATTTTGAAGATGGCAGCCCTGGCAGCCATCATGGATTTCCAATTGAAACGATTTAAGCTAACTAATCCACCAGTCACCCATATACTTCCTACCAAGTATCCAATCAATTGGCCCTTCGATTCTGGAAAAGAAGCGAAAAACAGATTTTCAAAATGGTAGTCATGGCAGCTACTCGTATCTCGGATTTCAAATCCGAATCAATTTTAGCTATTTTTTAATCTGCAAGTCACCTTGCTGTTTCCTACAAAATTTCAATTCAATTGACTTTTCAGTTCAGGAGAAGAAGTAAAATAAGATTTTCAATTTGGCTGTCATGGGGGCAATCTTGGATTGCCAATGACTTTAGCTATTTTTATCTCCGAACCTCCCCAATGCGTCTTACCAAGTTTCAAGTCGATTGGCCTTTCCGTTAAGGAGAAGAAGGGAAAAAAGATTTTTCAAGATGGCGGCCATCTTGGATTTACCATTAGAACAATTTTAGCTTTTTTCGTTGTACAAGTCATTCCGATGACTAATTTTAAGTCATCTGGCCTTTCGATTTAGGAGAAGGACCGCAATATAGATTTTCAAGATGGCGCCAACGGCGGCTATCTTGGACTTCCGATCGGAATAATTTTTGCTATTTTTGATCAACAAGTCACTCGGATGCTTCATACCAACATTTAAGTCAGTTTTCTTTCAGTTCAGGAAAAGAAGCGAAAAAATTCAAGATGCCGGCCATGGCGGCCATCTTGGATTTCGGACCGGATCGAGTTTAACTATTTTGGATCTACAAGTCACCCAGATGCTACGTACCAAGTTTCAAGTCAGTTGGACTTTCGATTCAGGAGAAAAAAACAAAAGATATTTTTCAAGATGGCGGCCATGGCGGTCGTCTTAGATTTTTGATCGGAACAATTTTAGTTATTTTTGACCTATAAGTCACCCCGAGGCTTTTACCGAGTTTAAAATCGATTGGTCTTTCGTTTATGGAGAAGAAATATATTTCAAGCATGTTATCTTTGCTTTCCTATAGGTAGCTCTGGCAGCCATCTTGTTCAGTAGAGCGGAATATAGATAGAAAATTTTGAATAATGTTATAAGATGAACACTTCTGTGAAGTGATTCTGAATTTGAACCATTAGCAGGAGGAGATGCGGTTTATTTTATTTTATTTTTTTATGTTTAGCTCTGGCGGCCATCTTGTTCAGTGGGGCGGAACGAAAATAACATTTTTAAAGTGGGCAATAAGATTAACATTTCTGTAAAATTATTTTGAAATCTGGCTAGTGACAATCCATCAATCAGGCAGATTTTTAACGTAGCCGGGCAACTAAATCACATATGGGTTACAACAAAAAATCTGGATTAGTTTCACTGGCCTACTAGTTTGGCTTGAAACGGTGCCTAGTTATAATTCATAACTAGGTCACTGCGCCCAGAATCGGACTGCGTGCATGTCCAGACACCGTGCAGGAGAGCTCAGACCTCGTGCGTGTATAGTAGTCCAGCCTGTTAGTTGCAGATTTGACAGTCAGCCGAAAAGTCTGAGCTTTTAATCTCGTGCCTAATGCATGTTAAATCCGACTGCATAACGCATTAGGTACACAGCTCGAGTCGTAAGATACACTCGCTAGCCACATGTCGGTCGCCGCAGGAAATGGTGCAGGGTGGGTTTCCTCACCCGGGTGCCGAGAGGGTGCCCTCACCTAGAGCTTGTTGGGTGTCCTCAGCCAGGTCCGCGGTACTGGTAACCTAGTAAGCGTAACTCAGGTCCCAAGCGGAGGAACTTGACATTCTGCCGACGGCCTGTTCACTCTGGATTGTTGTAGGCAGACACAGTGCCTTGGTAGAAAAATAAAGCGTCAGTCTGAAAACACTTCTGCAACAAGGTATATCGGAACCAGAATTTTACGGTTACTTAGTGTACAGATTTAGAAAAAAAAATGTAGGAAAATCGAACTTTTCGGAGCAATTCAGAAAACTAATTAACCATTATAAAAGAATTGGCTATAGCCTGGATATTATGCGGCAGACTGCATGCCTAGTTGTCAACCCAGTCATTGTTGATTGCTATGCTTTACTCTTTAATTGCACGACGGCGGTTCGGGCCTCAGACCTAATGACAGTCTCTTCGTAAAATTGTAACCAGTGCGTTGGGGCTTGGGATATGTATTTGGCTTGGCCCGCCGTGGTTCAACTGTTGCTTTTCATTTACTCTGACATTTCTTTTACTCTAAGCAAAATTAGCCATAAGTACTCGTCTTTGTTTATTATAGTGATTAATTTGATTTTTATGTTTTCGCTTTGATACATTGACTTAGTTGGGTGCCTCTATGCGAACTGAATTTTTATGTATTTCTGTATTAAGAGTAGCATCGGGATCCGGGGTGAAGTTAGCTAGCTGTAAAAGTGCTTTAAACCTCCGGAGGTTTACTCTACTGACCATGCTACGGCGGTGGTCGCGGTGTTAGTCTTACTCTTTGTTGCTTTGCGGTTTATTCTACGAGGCGATTTGTTTTATGTCTTACCTTGTGTTATTTTGTTGTCGTGTTTTTCAGTCCTTTTTAACATTGCAATAACCTCATTTGGGGAAGAGAGAGAGGTAATCTTAGTGCTTTACGTACGTTTGTTCGATTTGCGCTTGTTTGGTGTTATCTGTTTCCTCTTCCTCTTGGTGTCTGGAAATGGCTGCGGTTTGTGAGTGTGACACTCCCTGGACTTTTTTTTACCTTTTTTTTCTAAGAAGTTGTACCAGGAGATTTTGTTCTCTAGTGGTATGCCTGTCAAAAACTTCTACTCGATCTCTGTCTAGATCTCCTTAACGTAGCGCTTGGTAGTAGGTCCCTTGATGATGAACCAATGTTCCTGCTCTCGGTGGTACATAAAAACGCTGGCAGGTCCGTTGAGTGTTTTATCTGCATGTGGCAGACGTTTGGCTTTCACAGCTACAGCTTTGAAGTTCTTTGGATAAATCTTTTTGACTTCATAAAGATCATATTTTTTGTGCAGAGGGAACGGCTTGCTGACTGCATCGTAGAACATCAGTAGGTCGCTGGGTTCTCTGGTTGGCTCAGGCGTAGAGTTGTGTCTTGTCCTCTTTTTTTTTCGGCGGCCTGTTTGGAGAAGAAGGTGGTGGAGTAGGCTTCTTGATTACTGGTGCTATCTCTATGATGGCTGTCTTCTGTGTGCGGTCGTGTGTGATGGCGGATCTTGTAGTGTCTGGTAGAGTCTGTGATAGTGGTCGGAGTGTCTCCTTCCCCACACTGGGCTTTGGTCGGCGAGCTGGGGTCGGTTTTGTAGTAGTCGTCAGGCCGCCTCCTACTTTCGTCCCCCTTCTTGTCGAAGTGTTGGTTGGTTGGTTCCGGACAGTTACTTCGATCCTGGCATGATCTTTACCGTCCGGCATACTCCATAATTGGGACCCGTCGAATCTGTACTGTATCAAGGCGTTGAAAAGTACTCCAAGTAGCATATCAATCAGTCATAATTGTTGGTTGGTTGGTTATTCAATAAGATAAACATTTCTGTGAAATTATTTTGAAATCTGGTAAGTAGTTTAGATGGAGATGTCATTTAAGCAGTTGTTGACAGACTACGCCCTTTTTCTATCTTTAGCTCTGGCGGCCATCTTGTTCAGTGGTGCGGAAAGAAAATAGCATTTGTTTAAAGAGGGCAGTAAGATAATCATTTCTATGAAATTATATTGAAATCTGGCATGTGCAGATGACGCCGCTGCCGACGACGACGCAGAAAACGACGGACGGACCATGGACGGATTACGATACTTATAAAAAAAAAAAAGAAAGAAAACATAAGAAGCAAGTAATAAATATATCAAACGTTTCATTTCAAGTTGTAATAGGCCACTGGCCAGGTATGGTTTACCTCCCACTTCCCCACTCCTCTCCTCACACACATGGTGGGGTGGGGAGGGGGGAGATTGTAGACCATGTTTTTTCTTAAAGCTTATCACCTTGCAAGTATTTTGCAGCATGTTAGCCATCTGGCGATGGGGGTGATACCTAATTTTCCAGCGTGTTAACCATCTGGCGATGGGGGCGATACCTAATAATAGCCTATTACGTTCGTTAGCCCTATAACATATAATACCATAGGCAACTATTAAATCCTACGATAATTGGAGCAAAGTAATTATGAATTCAAACTGAATATACTATGAAGTTACAGAACAGTCCATTAGCTACAAAAAGCGATGTCTGAAAGTTCATTTTGGCCTTACATGGTGTTACGCATATTACATTTTCTACGGTACCCTTTAGAAATGAGTTTGTTTACTTATATAGTTCATTTACATAGATTGTAAACGACCCCAATGACCTTTACTATGTAATGTGTGATAAGGTTTTTAAATATCCTTTCCAAAGATGCAGACATTATCTCTCTAGCTTTTATTCTTTGTTAGAGATTGGGTGTTAAGCAAAGTCACCCAACTGTGCAATGTAACATTGAAAATATCATTTTCATATATCACACACCAAATGCAGCATTACATCTAAGTAACATGAGATACATGGGCACATTAAAATCTGTCTCTGTTATATCACGTAGGTAACATCTATAATATCTACAAACTGTGGGCTTTGGTGGTTTTCTGTATGGCATTCTGCACCAATTTTAAGCGCCTCTGTTTTGTGTCCTTTAGAATTCTTTTGTAAGCATTTCCAAACCTTTAAATTTAATGACGCAATTCTTTGTAGTTATAACATTCGTCAGGTATATACATTCAGTACTGTGAACAGTAAAGTTGCTATCTGTATCATGATCACTTTTGCATAAAATACTGAAAACTGTCCTTAAGGTTTTAATGTATGGCAAGTGCTTATAAGTTCTTTACGTCAGAACAAAATATCTACAGATGAATTATATGTCAGACCCTCACATGACTTTGAAGAAGCTATTCTTAGTGTCAGAGTATGCTTTCTGAGTAGAAGAGAATGTATTCTAAGCATCAGAGTATGTCTCAAATATGATCAGTGTCTGGGCAGAAGGAAACGACTTTAAAGACCACGAGATCTAATAAAAGTAATAAGAATCCGTTGTCTTATTTTGGCAGGGTCTGTCTTTAGAAGCACAACAAAAGTTTTAACAGTCTATGTAAAGATATGCAAGGTGTCTGATTAAGAATAGCAGTTACAGTTGTGTTACTAATGTTACCAGACATGTAGCCAAATGTTTATATCTGGTAATGACATTTTATATGTGTAATAAACTATTTACCTTAACATAATCATTGAAAATTCAGCAGTACTAGGCCATTGTCATGTCTGAAATTGCAATGGAAATAAAAGGTGAAAAATAAAATACCTTATTGTACCTTGGCATTAAAATAGTCTAGTAATAGATGGTATATGAGAGGTAGGGACCGAAGAAGGTTTTTACTGATATCGCATTATAGTTTCATGGCAGCTACATCTAATTCAGACTCTGCCGTTAGGCATATAACGCACAGAGACACAAAGAGTCTTTTCAGTTATGATATAATACCCCCATTTATATAAGGTTCTGAGACACAGCCAGTCCTATTATTTATTTTATACTATCACCATTTTGATAATCAACAACACGTTTTATAGGTCCATTTTAAAGTAACAAAGAAAATTGAAATCGTTAAGATTAATGTTGTTGTGTGTTATTTTTATTAATTATATCACTAATCTAAATAATAAGACTTTGTGGTTTATTCTACGAGGCAATTTGTTGTATGTCTTTCCGTGTGTCATTTTGTTCTTGTGTTTTACTGTCCTTTTAGTATTGCGATTACCTCGCTTGGGGAAGAGAGAGCTAATCTTAGTGCTTTTCGTACGTTTGTTCGGTTCGTGCTTGTTTAGATTTGAGGGTTTCCTCTTCCTCTTGTGGTCTGGAAAGGGCTGCGGTTTGTGATTGTGGCACTCCCTGGACTTTTCTCTTACCTTTTCGTTTTATAATTTTATATCTGTAATGGTTTTCTCATCACTATAAAGATGATGATAATAGTATCATTTATTTAATGCATTTGTCATTATAATATATTATGTATGACTTACCTATATGTTCTTTTTTTTTTTTTTTTTTTTTTTTTTTTTTTTTATAGCTATTTCATAATAAAGCAGATTTTATAGAAGCAAACTGTCTTCTAGCCGCCATAAAACTTTTTAGTTAATACACTGTGACACATACGTGCCAGAGTGTGTATGCTCTTTATTTAGCTGCATCTTAGAAACGACTTTAATTTGCAGTGTAATGTTGATGAATGTGTGATGTTTTACCGTTGTGATTACCAAAGCATTTTTATGTAAACTCAAATTATGAAATAGTCCTTCTTAAATAGTTTGTGCCGTCAGACTGGTTGTTTACACTTTATTCATGTTTTTTAGTTGAGATTAGGATAGTATACAGTTTATCATTAATGGAGCTTTACTGAAGATATTTTTCTCCCGGAAACAATGTCTGTAGGAAACAGTGTTCTGATATCACAAACACTTAAACTGACACATAACGTGTGTAACAGTATTAAGTGTGAAATATTTCTGGAAGTCTACATTTAAGTTTTAGAATATCAGCTTTATGCCTAGAACATAAGAACAATGGGTAGCTCATATCATGGAAGTATGTATGAATTTGGTGATATTTCTGCATTTGTTATAGGGTACAATTTACTGTGTACTTTAAAGACACAATTATCAGTCCAAAGGATTCGCCAGGGTTTCCTTTCACTTAATTCACAAAACTAAAAAAGTATCTGAGAAATAATTTACTATGTTTGTTATTAAAAGAATTTTAGAGCTGATTTTCCTTCACTTTTATGTACAAAATATCAACAGCGAAACATTAACATACATCACGAAAACATGCCTATGTAATTCTGACCCCCTCAAACCCCACTTTTATATAGTAAAATTGGGGTTTAAAGGGGTATACATTATCTTTCTTATTTCTGCTCAAAAACATAGATTGTGGGTACCCGTTAGAACCGCCTCGCCGAGGCGGTTCTAACGAGTACCCACAATCTATTTTTAAACCAGGTATATTAAAAATATCAGTTTTTTCATTTGAAAATTTTCAATTTTTGGCGGTGAAATTTTCTGTATATTTGAATAGGCGTGTTTTCGTAATGTGTAAGAAGTGTATAAAACATATATTTAAAGCCTATAAAGCATCAGTCCAATCATATTAGTTGAATACGTTGTACTAATGGTAACCACAGCAAAATAAATACTTAGAAGTTTGAAATAACTATACTTTTCAGAAAAAAAATAGGCTGTTTTAAAGTAACTATCGTTCCTTATGTCATTTGCTTAGTCAAGCTGGTTTGTTTTCATTTATTGACGTACAAAGGAGAGCATCTTGTGTTTATCTATTGTAAAACAGCATTAAATTAAATTTCTAGTCACTAACTGGTCATACTTTATCAAAACGGTGTATCAGGAAACTTATATATGCGGTTTATGACTTTCAGTAACGTATGTATTGATTTCCGATTGGAACGAGTTTAGCTTTTTTTGATCTACGTGTCACCTCAATGCTTTCCAGCAAGTTTCAAGTCAGCTGGCCTCTTGCTTCAGGAGGAGAGGCAAAAATAGATTTTAAAGATCCCATTGGAACCATTATAAGCTATTTTTTAATTTCCAAATCACCCCGATGATTCCTACCAAGTGCCATGTCAGCTGGCCTTTCAGTCCAGGACAAGAAGTTAAAAATACCTTTTAAGGATAGCGACCATGGCGGCCATCTTGGATTTTTGATCGGAACAATTTTAGCTATGTTTGATGTATAATTCACCCCGATGCTGCCTACCAAGTTTCAAGTCAGTTGGACTTTCGGTTCGGGAGAAGAAACAAAAACTGATTTTCCAAATGGCGGCCGTTAAATTCTTGATCTGTACACGTTTAGCTATTTTGATCTACAAGTCACCCTGAGGCTTCCTATCAATATTCAAGTCAATTGGTTCAGGGAAAGAAACTAAAAATAGATTGTCAAGATGGCCGCCACGGCCGCCAGTTTGGATTTCCGATAGGGACTATTTTAGACATTTTGATCTACAGGTCACCGCGATAATTCCTACCAAATTTCAAGTCAACTGGCCTTTTGGTTCAGGAGAAGAAGCAAAAAAAAAAAAAAAAAAAAAAAATTCAAGATAACCGCCATGGTGCGCATATTTAATTTCCGATTGGAAAGATTTTATCTACAAGTTACCCCGATGCTCCCTACCAAATTTAAAGTCAACTGGCCATTCGGATCAGGGGGAGAAGCGAAAAATATGTTTTGATGATGGATTTCGGATCGGATTAAGTTTAGCTTTTCTCATCTACAGGTCACCCCGATGCTTCCTACCACGTTTCAAGTTAATTGACCTTTTGGTTCAGGAGGAGAAGCGATAAATAGATTTTCAAGATGAACATAATTACGTCCGTCTTGGATTTCAGATCGGAACGATTTTAGCTAGTTTTGATCGACAAATCAACCCGATGCTTCCTACCAGCTTCAAGTCAATTGGCCTTCTGGTTCAGGAGGGGAAGCGAAAAATATTTTCAAGATAGATGCCGTAGCGGCCATCTTGGATTTCTGATCGGAAAAATTTTAGCAATTTTTGATTACAAGTCACCCCAATGCTTCCAACCGAGTTTCAAGTCAATTGGCCTTTGGGTTCAGGAGAAAAGCGAAAAATTGTTTTCAGGGTGGGCGCCGCGGTGGCCATCTTGGATTTCCGATCGGAACGATTTTAGTTATGTTTGATCTACAATTCAGCAGGATGCTTTCTACCAAGTTTCGAGACAATTGGTCCTTTGGTTCAGAGAATAAATGAAAAAATGATTTTCAAGATGGTGACCATTGCGGTTATCTTGGAATTTCTTTCGGGACCATATTAGCTTTTTCTGATCTACAAGTAACTTCGATGCTTCCTACCAAGTTTGGAGTCAATTAGCCCACGGGTGTAGGAGAAATAGGTGTTTAAAGCAAATTGTTGACGCCGTACGCCGCACGACGCGGCACGGTCGAGGGACGACGGACATTGACCGATCACATTAGCTCATCTTGAGCACTTCGTGCTCTGGTGAGCTAACAGGACATCCCGACGTTTCCTATTAAGTTTCAAGTCAATGTATTTTTCGGTTCAAGAGAAACGAAAAAGTACGATTTTCAAGATGGCGGCTATGGCGTTAATGTGCGATTTCCGATCGGCTATTTTTGATATACAAGTCACCCCGATGCTTCTTACTAAGTTTCAAGTCAATTGGCCTTTCGGTTCTGGAGAAGAAGCGAAAAATATGTTTTCAAGATGGCCGCAATCTTAGATTTACGATCGGAAAAAAATTTAGCTACTTTTGATCTACAAGTCACCCTAATGTATCCTACCAAGTTTCAAGTCAACTGGCCGTTCGGTTCGGGAGCAGAAGTAAAAAATAGATATTCAAAATGACGGCGGCCACCTTGGATTTCCAATCGGAAAGATTAAGCTATTTTTGAGCTACAAGTCAACCCGATATTTCCTATCAAGTTTCAAGTCAGTTGGCCTTTCGGTTAAGGAGAAGAAGCGATAAATAGATTTTCAAGATGCGGTCATCTTTGATTTCCGATCGGAACGGTTTCAGCTATTTTTGATCTACAAGTCACCCCAATGTTTCCTATCAAGATTCAAATCAGTTGGCATTTCGGTTCACGAGAAGAAGCGAAAAATATTTTTTTCAAGGTTTCGACCATGGCGGCTACTTTGGATTTCTAATAGGAATGATTTTTGCTAATTTTGATCTACAAAGCATGCTGATGCTTCCTACCAAGTTTCATTTCATTGGCCTTGTGAAAATATATATTAAAGGATCAGAACGAAAGCATTGATACTTATTTAGTTCTTCTCCTTAGTAATAACAACTGTGAAAAGAAGGCGTAGATCATGTACAAGTGATACTCTGAATAACCGTTCATATGCATTCAAACAGACAATATAAACTACGATCTCATTCAATTAAAAAAAAAAACAAAAAACTTGGGTAATTGTATCATTAGAAAGAGTAGAAAAGCAAGTTATAAGCAAGTTATAGAGAAACGTACTAGATAAAACAGAAAACTTGGGTATGTATGTATATCAGTATTGTGCATTTAGTTGTTTATTTAGAACATTAGTTATGATGTAGGTTATATATTAGGTGTGAAAGAAGTGAAAACGACTTGTTGACTTTGAGTTCATAAGAGTCTGGTTACCCCAAATTACGTCTGCATATTCCAGTAGAGGTCGTATAAATACCACATAAATAATTTCTAGGGATTTTCTGTCGAGCTTGAATTTGAGTTTCCTCATAATATTGATTCGTCCCCAAGCTTTCTCTTTGATATGATCTATTTGTTTATGCCATGTACAATAACTTGAGAAATAAACGCCTGTTTGTGTGTTTCGACTTCAATTAGTTGTTGATCATTCATTTAGAGTGTGGGGTGGACAGGCTTGTTCAGTTTACGTGTGAAGATAAGAGATTCTGTTTTAATTGGGTTGAATAGCACTAGCCATGATGCAGTCCATTGTGATATTACATTTAGGTTAGAATTCAGACAGACAACAGTTGTCATTAGTTTTCTATTATGATAAAAAGACTCGTACCATCGGCAAAAAGTCTAATGTTTACTCCAATATCATTTACTATATCATTAATGTATAGTAGAAACAGTAATGGCCCCAGGATTGATCTCTGTGGGACACCAGCTAAAATGTAAATCCAGTCTGAAGAAGCACCAGGAAGAACTACTCTTTTTTTCTTGTCAGAGAGATAACTTCTGAACCAGTTTAGCACAGCGTCAGTAACTCCTGCTGCCTCAAGTTTGTAAATAAGATCGGCGTGCCATACACGGTCAAAGGCCTTGCCTATATCACAGAAGATAGCACGGACCTCTTTGCCATTATCTAGGGCTTGGCAGATATTATTGTAGAGATACGTCAGTTGATTAACTGTTGAGTCGCCTGGTATGAAACCAGACTGTAAAGAGGTCAAAATATTGTTATCGCGTAGATGATTTTATAAATATTTGAAGAATAGTCTTTCAAAAGCCTTGTCCGCAGAACTAAGGAGAGTGATTGGTCTGTAGTTACTAGGCAAGGATGGGTCATCTTTCTTAAATATTGAGCAGACATTACCTTCTTTATACGATTAAGGTACAATACCAGTTTGAAGAGATAGATTAAAAAGAGTACAGAGGGGCAGAGAAATTTCCATTGCCAATTCTTTAAGAATACGATTTTTTATTCCACTGGGTCCCCAAGCTTTACCCGTTGGCAGTGATTTTAAGACTAACTGAACTTCGTTTGGGGTAAGGACGATGCTACTTAATCTAGAATTTGCTACACATGTTAATTCTGGTAGTGATGCATTCTGCTTATCTAACACAGTTTGGCTTAGAAAGAATTCGTTTAGGTGATTAGCTTTTCCTTTTCATCTGTATATATCAATCCATTACTTTCCAGAAGTGGGATTTGGGATTTAGTATTCTGATTAATTGTCGATTTTAGCGTAGACCACCAGTCTTTAGAACAAAGAGATTCAGATTTTAATTTATCAGTAATTTAGTCACAGAATGTCTCTTTTGAATCGCGAAGGACCGATATAGCCTTGTTTCTTAGTCTTTTGAATTTAGCCCAATGTGATGCTAGGTTTGTCTGCTTAGCTCTTCTGTATGCCCGTTTTCGTTTTCGTATATATTTCTTGAGGTAAGAGGTAAGCCATGGTGGGTCTGATGGTCTTATCCTAATGGTTTTATTTGGTATACAATCTTTGGCTAGAGATATTACATGTGTAGTTATATTCTGGGCGTGTAAAGAGTCCCAGTCAGCAGCAGCCGCTTTGCTTCTTAACAGATCATAGTTACCTTGTTCGTAATACCAAATGAGACGTGTGTATGATTTTAGTTCAGCTGTGGAGAATTTAAATATTCCATATATTGAACAGTGGTAACGTAGATTTTGTGTTAAAAAGGATCACCGACACCACTAAGAATTATATGTTCCTTATAACTGATAAGTAGGATGTCCAGTAGTGAGGATGAATGCTCAGTATAGTGCGTGGGTTGGTTTATGGCTTGACACAACGCAAACTGATTACATAATGAATCAATTTTGCGTATAGTCTGTTGCTGTAATAGATTAAAATTGAAATCACCAGTTATAATAATACCATTTATGCTAGTGTCTGTTGCCAGATGTAAAGACTCTTCAATAGAGGTAAAGGATGTAGAATCAGAGCTTGGTGGTCTGTAGTAAACACCAAATAAGGCATGTTTTGTGTTGTTTGCAATTTCAATCCATATACATTCAATTCCCCTTGGTTCGAGATCGCATCTGCGTCTGTAGTGTATATATTCTTTAACATATATCATGACACCACCATGCGCATCGCCAACACGATCCTTGCGTTCGGGTTTGCTATATGAGTCAAGGACAAGATCGTCGGTAGCTACAGAGGAGGTTTCAGTGAAGGCTAGAATGTCAAATTCTATTAGTTCCGCATGGGGGATGTCCAATTTGGAGGTTATGCTCGTGGATTTCCGATCATAACAATTTTAGCTTTTTTTGATGTACAAGTCATCCCGGTGCTTCCTACCAAGTTTCAAGTCAACTGGCTTATCGGCGATATAGATAAATGTTTCGAAACAAAACTGAAATGCTAGTGGTAGTGGATATACAGTATGTTGTATTTAACGAAAGTTATACACATGTTGTCATTATTTAACGGTCACCAATCGTATAATTGCACGTTCAGTCTCAACATGGTATAATATCGGTTTTCAACTGATATGCTCATATAAATATTCAGCTTATTAATGATAGGATCGTTTTCTGAAAAGATGGAAATTATACTAAGAATAGATTTTTTTGCAATAATTGTCTCATTTATTGTACATCAGCCCCGGTGACTTCGAAATATTTTTAAAGTGGCTGCTAAAATTAATGCTGCTTTTAGCTGTGACTGAATTTAAACTAAATCGTTGTGCGTATTTACCCGCAGACGCCATCAGGATCCAATTAAAATCACTTTCCGATGAAAATGCATTTTAAACCCATTTTAGAAACAAAATGCTGATGCTTTTAAAATAATGTGCCTTTCATCATATGAAGGAAGATTAAAATGGAATCTGACTGATGGTGTCTTAATTTGAACAAGACAATTTGCAGGCGTTCGACCGTTTAGTGCTATGATACATTGGCATGTTCCGCATTAAGGGCAAATATGCCGTGCCATTAGGTTAACACGCCTTTGTAAAATGCATAATTCTGAACCATGACTCTAGATTATCTGCATAATTCTGAACCATGACTCTAGATTATCTAATTATTTTAAGCCAAAAATATTGACCTTTTCTCATTTATCCTTAAAAACATGTTGTGGGGACTCATAAGAAGCGCCTCGGCGTACTAACAACTTAGAAATATTATCTGTATATCTCTCATCCAGAGCTATGTAGGTCATGGCTTTTCACCCATTAAGACCCATAGATACAGTAAAACTGTTGCTAAGAGAAACCACAATCAATCGCAATCACTAAGAGAAACCAACAAATCGAATAGCTTGTTAAGAAAGGGCACAATTCTGAAAATCCACCTAGAAATGTAAGCCCATCTATAGCCCTGTTTTACTAAATTATTGAAGAATAAGGCGATACATATTTCATAAGACCTCGTACTGCATTGCATGCAGAAAATGCCCTCTGGGCCAATGTGAACGGCGTATGGCCTGTTCAGCGCATTTTAATCTTGACTGTCGCTTCCTCTTATAGAATCATTCTACAGCGCTGGCATCCATGAATAGCCAAAACCTGTTCAAATTACCTGGTTTCCTTGGTTGATCTGAAGCTTGACTCTTCACACACTGCCTAAAGACACTTTTGCGCATGCCACGGCTTAAGGGGAACTGATGCATTTTCGAAGGAGATAACTGTCACAGTTCTTTTCTCTCCTGAAAAGATGTTTAACCGAAAAAGGTAAGAATATGCTCCCCGTGGGTCAGAAGACAACAAATGTGTAATGATTATAATAATTATTTGTTGATATTCCGGAAAATTAAGCATATAATAAAATTGTTTGCTGCCATTTAAGTGTAGTGTAAACATAAATAAACGTAAAGGTGTCCTGTAGACTTGCGGCCGTAGGGTCAGTGGCATTTAGAGCCAATCGTGTCGAGAGTCAATTGTGATGCTAGCATTTTGGTCACCTTCAACAGCTGCCCATTTTGCTTTCTGTCTTACTAGTTGTGATTAAGAGTGGCATCGGTACCCAGGGTGAAGTTGGCTGGCCATAAAAGTGCTTTAAACCTCCCGGTGGTTTACTCTACTGACCGTTCTAAGGCGGTGGTCCCGGTGTTGGTCTTACTCTTTGTGGTTTATTCTACGAGGCGATTTGTTTTATGACTTGCCTTGTGTCGTTTTGTTCTTGTGTTTCTCAGTCCTTTTAGCATTGCGATTGCCTCGCTTTGGGAATAGAGAGAGCTAATCTTAGTGTTTTTCATACGTTTGTTCGATTTGTGCTTGTTTGGATTTGTCGGTTTCCTCTGACTCTTGGTGTCTGGGAAGGGCTGTGGTTTGTGATTGTGGCACTCCATGGACTTCTCTTACCTTTTTTGGGCAACAGGATATCAAAGGCGGTGCTCAATTCTCTTCTTTCGCTACCTTAAAACTCCCCCTCCCCCCGCCCCAAAGGATACCTATTACTGCTGGGTGAACAGAGAGTTTTGCAATTGATGCTAGTCTGAGCTTTGCTCGAACCCTAACCTTCTGCACCGCAGTCTAACGGTCTAAACACTCGGTGCAGGATGCTAAAGGTTTAATCAAGATCTTTCCCAGCGAATAAATGCATAAGCCTACATGGGAAGTCAAACCTAGAACATCCGATATATCCATGTAGGCTGGATAATTGGATTTTGCGAAAATGTATCAACAGAAGGGAATTGCACTAATGAGACGCGGACGATAATCTAAACCTGTACAGTATGCTTATGCCGAACGGAAAATTTTAATCTGCACTGCTTTAACCCGTTAACGCCGAGTGAATTCTTTTACCTTAACTCTTTGGACTGGTCCATTTCCAATAGCTAGAGTGTCTAGTTATTTTATGATTATCATGTTTAATAGAAATTCCTGTATATAATGCAAACTATGTAGATCCTGATCAGACGCCGCGTTGTTCGTGTCCCTTTTATGGGGCGTTAGACATAAATGGGTCATCAGTAACGTTTTTACCGTAAATATTCAGACATATAATTGACTTACCATATTTTACTTAAATATGAAGATGGTCGCTATTCTACTTGTAGATGCATCTTAAAACTGCTCGATAAACGAAAAATAGTCTAATCACTGATCAGATGCCGTCTCTCTAGTTCTACATCGTTTGTCCAGGCTTTTCTGTCCGAATACATAGGTATTCTGTTTTAGATATAGATAGCTGTCCTCATTTAACTATTAGGTACATCTGCCCTCTTCTAGTTGTTCTACAATTCGTGTACGTTAATGGCTTACATGATTGGATAATGGCTCTGGTACATGACCTCGGCCTGAAACTACTGACACAAAATAACATCTGGCAGACCCATTATCTTATTACGGCAAACAGAGCCATATCTCTTTGCCATGTACCGTAATGTTTAAATATTGCACAAATCAATCCAGGAATGTAATATTTGAGCATTTTGCGTTAAGGCAAATAAATTCACTTTCAGGGGATGCAACTCTGTCAAACTTATTGTGTGTCCTGAAAAAAAGGTCACTCTGTACGGTAGCAATGTGCGCCCAGAAGGAGCAAATTATTTCCTTTACAGAGTAGACCTTCTATTAAGATTAAAGTCGTTTCTCTTTTGGAAAATGGCAACCGAACCTCCAGATGTGTCCTTTTACCTATAATGCGACTTGATATAAAATACAACCAGAGTATGTTAGATCCGGAAGGCATCTGCACAATCAAATATTGAAACGTTGACCTCGGAATCCATCTGTATGTCCTTGTGGTCAGGTAGCGAAAATGGCCATACTGCTTAAACCGTTTTGATAATTCTTGCCATACTGAAAGATACAACAAGCTCCAGCCCATACGCTTGCCAAATGTCATTTTTCTTTGATCAAGGCAAGTAAAACTATAGAAATCGCCGAACGGTTCAACCACACGAGATAGTTTAAATAAAATTTTGTATACACATTGACAAGAGCCAAACAAAGGAATTGCCAACTGCCATTTTTCCTTGACCGAGGCAATACCGAGGTCAAAATGTGACAGCGGAAATACCCACTACTCTTGAAACCTTAAGAATACTTTGAGAATATTTTACACACAGATTGGTAGCGTCAGGTTCTAGCCAGAGGGCTTTCCAAATGCCAGTTTTCACTGATGAAGGCAACGCCGAGGCCAAAATATGAAAATGGCCGTAGATATTCAACAATATGGAATATTTTGATAAAACATTGTATAACCCAGCTAGCATTCTACGTAAATCTACATCGGGCCGTCATCGGCCCGTCAGCTACCCTGACGGGCCGATGACGGCCCGATATAGATTTACCGTAGAATGCTGACTTGGTATAGATTAATATTGACAAGTTCTCGCCAAAGGAATCGACAAAGCCCCGAGGCTTAGTAGAAGCACACGCAAGAATAAGGCGGCTCACGCACCTTAGCGACAGTTGACTATATGTATATGTTTACTGCATAAACCAATACGAACTGGAAAAGGTAAACGTAAATTGCTCACGTGAAATGTGAGAAATGCTTATTTCAATGACTAAAATGCAAATCGGACGCAATCTGAGGTCAAGGCGACAGGTTGATTCGGTGTGACACAAAACGAAGCACCAAGAGTAGGCGAACAGTGATGACTTCGACTGCACTCATGCACATGCAGTCTGACATGGACGTTTCGCTTCGATTTTCAATACGCATGTTTCATAATATTCTATAGGTCTTGCTTAGATTAAGTGATTGTGCAGACCGATGCGCGATTTCTCCGCAATATGTTTAGCATATTTACTTGTGTGTGAACCATTTGTACCTCTCAAATATTAGTCCTGAACAGAAACATGACGATCTGACAGCATCCTTACAAAATCATTGTTCCTTTATGAATACTAATGTATCACAAATTATTAATTCATGAGGAAACAGGCAACAGATAAGAGACAATAGAAATATTTACATTCGCCCACAAAATTACAGATGCTTTTTTTTCATAACATCCCATCACACCCCGTTTGATTCTCTCTTTAAATGGTAAATAGGGCATTCGTAAGGAAATCAAAAGCCATTTTGGCTTTTGATTTCCTTACGAATGCCCTATTTACCATAATATTCGGACACCTTTATCATATATTCTATTAGCACTAAGATTTAAACGAGTCTATTTTCACAAGAACAAACAGTGCAGGACCCAAATCGGACGCCGCGAACCGATATAGGTCTACACTATTTGTTCAGGTCTGCCTGTGCACTTCTTATTGTAAATGCAGTTGATAGTATCTTTGCTTGAGTATGGATCTGATCTGAAATATAACTGTTATTTTTTTTTTAAATTTTTAAATTAAATATCAATGTCGTAATGTACATGTGCTATTTTGATAAAAGCAATGCCACAGTGAATGAGATATTTTAAGAGCCTTGCAAATTACAGTGCTGTGTATTAAGAAAATCAACAAAACCCAGTCTCCGAGTTTCGTTCTTTTGTGTGTGCTTTCTTCCAAAGGCAACAGTTTAGATTTTATTGTTAAACGAACGAAACGTACACATGTAATAACGTATGCCCTGAACAGTCTCAAATGTGGCATTGTTGATCAGCTAAATTTATAATAGTGTACAAATACGCTAATACTGTTCAACTCGGAAAGTAACTGTTGCTAGTTTCAACCTACATAAAATGAATGTTTAAAACGTAAGTATCTTTATTGTTTCACTCAAACGTTGGCTTTTCTCTGAACTTCCAAAATATAATCCCCTTCAGCTGTGGTTAAGTATATGTGTGTAGGCCATGATTAAACGTCGCCATGTTGTTTTGTGTGTTGTATTATTATAATACAAATAGAGGTATGGGCAGGGCCATGCAAAAAACGTGTCTTCGGGTGTATGCAAAGATCAAAGGTACTGATCAGCCTGCGCTGCCCATCCTCGCAGGCTGATCAGGACCTTCACTTTTCGCTATCAAAATCATTGAATACTACAGAATGTATGAATGGAGAGCAAAGGCCCGGAAAATCTGAATCTGCGCATTTCGCACAGGTTGGAAGACACTTTTTCGTTTGAGGCATTTCCATATGAAGTTGGTAAGTTACATGAGAGAAGTCGAATTGTTCAGAACCTCTCTGATGAATAATCCTGCTTTGATTTGGATATTTTGTTTACTCTTATTCCTGCTTTTTCAAAGTATTCAAACTATCAAAGGAATTGCTTCATAAGTTCTGCACCCCAACACACCCCGCTTGATTCTCTTTTTCTTTCATGTAAAGTGTAATAAGAAGGGTTGCCAGAAATCTGAACAAACGAAACATGTCTTTTTCTTGCACAACAGATAAGGAAATCCTGAATTTTACCCTGGGATAGAAATTTTTAACCTACCCAGGTAACCTACGCAGGGCAGGATAAAAATCAAGAATTATCACGTTTGATGTGCACTGGTTGTACAGAAAGTCACGTATGCTATTGTTAAGGCTGACCGTAATGGCGTCAGTAAACTTCAAAGTAATGTCATTTTTTTCTAATTACTATCGTTTTGACATCACACGGAAAGACGCTTTTTGCTTATCAGAAACCATTTGTCTTTTCTGTTTCTGTGTTTTGTTCTCAAATATGTATCCTAAATTAACGTTACGGCCAAACATTGGTCTGACCTATGCAATTTCTATAGTAAATTGATTTTTAAAAATTTTGTCTAAGAAAATATTTTTTGACTTTTCTTTGTTGAATTTGAATTATTGATGTTGATGTGAAGCAAAAAGGAAGTGACGACAGTTTCTACCTTGTAACAAATCATGAAATCTGCCAAGCGTATCAGTCCCCTTTCAAAGAATGGCGAACGTTTATATTGCTTGTTTACCACATACATGTCTGAAGAACTTCAGAAGACAAGTGAAGTATTCAGACCTTCATCCGATTCCACCTAACATACTGCTTTTACAATGAACTTAAACGTGTGGTGTATAAGAGAGACCCAGGTACAGAATTTATATCCTTGATCATGGAGAGCTGTCTTGTTTTAACCCTCTCACCCTGAGTTTCTGAAATGGACTCTTGAATGTCTGAATTTGGACTAATCCAATGCTGCAAATACGGATTGAGTCTAAAACAATAACTGCACGGCAAACAGTATAGATCCTGATGAGACGGTTCATCATGAAACGTCTCATCTAGATATGAACTGTTCGCAAAGGTGCCTGGATGAAATAGCTAAAATGTGGCTGTCAAATGTTTCAGGAAGTGTGTTTTCTCCTCAAATTCATCTTTTAATGCTACGAAGTTACAATATTAGTTGAAGCATGTATTGGAGAGAAAAGATCTACCAATAAAATTTTGTCTGAAAACATAAGCGTTTATTATTACGTCTCTATAATATCTAAATAATATTTTCACATATCAATAGCTGCAGGTAATACCCAGCTAGCATTCTATATCATGTGACGGGGAGATTAAAATAAAAAAAAAAAAAAAGCATTCTATATAAATCTATATCGGCCCGTAACGGCCCGATATAGATTTATATAGAATGCTGCTGATTAGAAGTGCTTCAGCGAGGCGTTTCTAATGAGTACCCACAGCAGATGTTTTTATTGCGAAATAAGAAAAAATATCAATATTTTCCAGCTAAAGCAAATGTCTTATCTGGAGTTTTTCACACCAAGTAATTATGGAGAATGGCTACTCAGTAACGCTTTGTATGCTGGGTAAAAATAAAACACTTGAAAAAAAAAAAAAAAAATTATGGAGAATGGCTACTCAGTAACGCTTTGTATGCTGGGTAAAAATAAAACACTTGAAAAAAAAAAAAAAAAAACTCAACAGACGATAAATTTGTGAATTGTTTCTCTGAAAACAGGGTTAGACATTTTATGTAAATTGTTTCTGAGACAACTTGTAATTTGTCATCTGCTGAATTTGTCCAGAGAGTGAAGGAATTAAGAAGACATCCCTATAAGCGTGTGTTACGTTCAAAAGCAACTGCAAAAAATAAATTTGACATGACAAAATCTAAACGTGTGGCACGCATTGTGGGCAAAAACAGGGTAGAAATCCTAACCCAAATCATTAGAATTTAAATATAAACGAATACAATCCCAGTTAATATACAAAAATATTTCAGATGATGCAAATGAATGAATATATTGTCGGGTTGATGTGTACATAAATATGTACGAGAAATGTGCTTCCTGTCCTGTCAATTTTCAGGAAAAGATACAAATGTACTTGCATACTGATTTATGTATCCTTTGCCTCGCATCATGCGAAAAGATGTGCCGGCCATATCCAAGCAGTGACGAACAATGTCAGACTGTGCATTCTAGCAGTCTCTGACAAGAAACTTCGTTATCCCATGTATAGGAGCATTGGGTACAGTGAAACCCGTTTAAGAAAGCCACCTTTGAGATTGACTTTTGCGGTCGATGTGGAAAGGTGGCTGCTTTATAAAGGTACATTTTGCTAGCAAAATTACATGACATGTACCTTTATAAGACAGACGCATTTTTCACATCAACCACTATTTTAAGTCAGTTTCAAAGGTGGCTGGCTCTCTTACACATGTTTCACTGTCTGATAATGAACAATAGACTGATATAGAACAAAGACATTGATCATACCATTTGGCTGCACAGGCTTATTTAGGCCTTTACTGTTCGCACAACTCCTGAATACATGATTCCTCTTGATGTAAGATTCAGGTATACAAACTATAGTCGAACTTCAAAGCCTCAAACATCTTTTGGATCGTGGAAATTTGTTCAAGATATGGGTAGTTCGAGCCTCTGAGGGTTAGATCATAGCGTTAGGTCAGGAAGCAAATGGGGATAATTTAGGGAAACCTTTTCGATCTTGTACATAATAATGGTATGTTGAGTGTACTCATTGGAATCGCCTGGGTGTGGCGATTCTAATGAGTACACACAACATACAATTTCAGGATGAAATAAGTTCCCTTTATATATGTTTTCTTGAGCTATCGAAGAATATCGCAAGGACTCAAAACGAGTTCGAATTAGCGATGGTAAACGAGCCATCGGTGTTAAAGCCATGGAGGTATTACCGTAAAGGAAACGGTCTTTGCTAGGTTATGCAGGTTGAATTGAGTTTTGCGCATACGAGTCGTATATCCTATTGACATAAGTGCATGTATTCGGAGAGATAGGTCTAAGCAAACAGTATAGATCCAGACTTTAACTGTAGTAGTCTTATTGGAATGGAGTGTTCAAACTTAAGGACAAGTGTGATAAGGAGTAAAGGTTCCCTTTTCGTACGTTTGTTCGATTTGTGTTTGTTTGGTTTTATTGGTTTCCTCTTTCAGAATGATCGCGACAAAAGTGTAGTTGCATGCACCTGCCAGATATCATAGACGGAACTACGGAATTACGAAAGTCACGATATCGTTTCATCGAGGAAGTGAGGAAAAACATGAATCCTGTAAACAACCCACCGTATTCCGTCACAGATCACACTTGTATTATATACTCTGACTTAGGCGTGTAAATAAGTCTTTATAAATAACGAGCATGTCATTCATAGATATGCCTACACATAATTATTATGGATGCTTGAGAATGCTATTTCTGCTATTGCATTGCTTTTCCTTCTCATAAATATTTTAAGATTTAGCACGCTGTAGGTAAAATCATTAGATTGAAATTAGGGGTATTTTAACAAAAAATAAACGTGACAGTTCATTCGAATAGAATGAATGTAATGATCACATCAATGAATTGAAACTTGCTTAAGCCCTCCCACCACGTATGGATCAGAACTCCAGTTGAACAAGAACCCAGCTAGCAATCTTTATAAATCTACGTGGGGAGGGGGGGGTGGGGCGCATTATCGACCCGTCAGCTACCCTGACGCGCCGATAATGGCCCACTGTATATTTATAAAAATGCTTATTGGGTATACACAAACAGGCTCAAAGAAGCTGAAAATTTAATTTACAAGGATGACACAAAAAAGAGAGAGTGATCTCTCTTATTTCCACTGTGGTCCTTATGTCCTGATTTGCAGGTCATAGTGAGGCACAGGAAATAGACTAAATAATGAAGGATATATACCAGATGAATAGTGATGATTAACTTTTATGGGAGACATCATGATCTAGTCAATCCCTACAATGTGGCAGTTTCCAGAATTGTTTCTGATGTTTTTGCCAGTGACGCGCCATAAGTAGGCGTCCCAAATCCCAGACATACGCTTCTACCGATATTTCCTTCGTTCAGGCCTATGGACATGGTGGGCGAAGCTTGCTTACCAAGTAATGCTTACTATCCGCGGACGCCTGATTACACCCTTTGTTCTGGGGTCCATGTCTGTTGGTCTGAACATTCTGATTCGTCATTCGTTTATGGATTCATGAGTTTGGATTACGGCTTTGGTACCATGACCGCAACTACTTACACTATGATGTAGTACAGGGAGATCTTTTACGGCTGTCATAAAGCACTTAATGCTAGCTGTCGTTGAAATGAATACGTCCTGTAAGGAATTTCTTGTAGAGTAAGGAACATACCAAATTAGAAAGGAAGGCAATGATCAGGAATCGATACAATTACCTAACACTTTCCGTCTAAGACACCAAATGGAAAGGAGGGCGCACGTAAAGCAAATGCACCACAATCAAAACACTACAAGCAGACAGCCAAAAGGACCTCGTAGTAAACTACAGCAGTTGACCGTCTTGGAACGGTCAGTACGAACCTCACTTGGGGTGAGGGGTGGGGGTGCTATCTTATTCAGTCTGTACTCTAATACAATATCGATTATGCCTGCTTACGATGTTGAGCAGAATGCTATTTTCTCAATTACACTAAAATGGACATTTGCTTGGTTTTACCCAATATAGTCCCCTAAAAGGGTAATTGGCAAACAGTGCAGACCCAGCTCAGACGTCACATAACGCGGCGTCTGATCAGGGTCTCCGCTGTTTGTAAATACTTCAGCCATTTTTCTCTAGGAATATCTAAATCTCATAGCCTTTTTGATTGACTGATTTATTTCGGTATCACAGATTAGCAATATACATGTTAAAACACAACAATGCATACACAATGTTAAAATGCACAAAATTAGTACAATATAAAACATCAAAACATTGCAGTGTTCATATGGCTTGCCAATCACTACCAAGGATGACACAAAAAAAAGAGAGAGTGATCTCTCTTATTTCCATTGTGGTCCTTATGTACTAATTTGCAGGTCATAGTGAGGCACAGAAAATAGACTAAATAATGAAGGATATATACCAGATGAATAGTGATGATTAAATTTTTACCATAAAAGATTAAAAATTGCGTAACAAATAATCCATAAAAATCCAAACTGCAAATACCAATATTGAAAACCAGTTTAAAATCAAATATCAAAGAGAGTTTAAAAGATGTGATTTTACAGCTAATTTGAAAGTTTGGAGCCCATTTACGTTTTTAATATTTGATGGAAGCCCATTCCATAAGGAACAACCTGTATAAGCAAACGATTTTCGACCGAAACCCATCACTTTAGGAAGACAAAAATAACCGTTTTCTCTAAATCTAGTGCTGTAACTATGCACAGATGTAGCAGGAATAAAATGTTCTTTCATATAGTCAGGTGACGTTCCGGATTTAATCCTACAAATGTATCTGGTCTACCCTTTTTGAGACTGGCAGCCATCCTAAAGTTTTAAATTCATCTGATCCTATATGGGTTCTTGGATCCAGCTTCAGAACAAATCTAATAATTTTATTTTGGGTAATTTGCTGCCTGTTTCTCAGAAGTTTTGATAAGCCCGGGTACCAAAAAGAACGAGCGTAGTCGAAATGACATTGAATAAGAGACATATTTAAAAGCTTCTTACAATGCAAGTTAAGAAATTTCTGTTTGCTGAATAAAAACTTTAACCGAGCATTTGCCTTCTGAATTATTGAGTTAACCATAGTTTCACCGCTCAAACACTGTTCCACCTAGATATTTTACAGCTCCCTTGGACTCAATTTTAGTGCCTTTGCATGCGATCTGCAAGCTCGTTTGTGGATTTAATTTACTTTTAGACCCAAACAAAATTGATTCTGTCTTGCCTAGGTGCAACGGAAGTTTATTGTCCACAAGCCATTCACTTACTACCTCCAGTTCTTTCTGAAGCGACATTTCAATGGCTGTTACGGACTTATCCGCAACCAGTATTGCAGAGTCATCTGCATATAACAAAAGTTTATGATTCACAGCACCAGACATATCATTTACATAGATTAAAAATAAAAGGGGCCCGAGTATCGATCCCTGAGGTACACTGCATGAAGTCGCAGCGCTAGAAGATAAAACACCAAATACGTCAACAAGTTGCCGACGGTCAGACAAATGAGAACGAAACCATCTAACCGCATCTTGACCAAGACCAAGAGCTTCCATTTTCATCAACAAAATCTTATGGTCGACGGTATCGAAGGCCTTCTGAAGATCCAGTAATACCATTTCAACAAGATGACCTTTATTCATTTGAAATCTTATAAAATCAGTCAAATGAATTAAACAAGTATCCGTCGATAAACGGTCTCTAAAACCTGACTGGAATTTATAAAGCAGCTTTTTGTCATCAAGATAAATTTCAATTTGCTCATACACGACTTTCTCAACGACCTTGGAAAGAATGCTTAAAATCGAAACTGGGCGGTAGTTGCCAACCTCAGTTTTGTCATTCTTTTTAAAGAGAGGAACAACTCTTGCAGATTTAAGGTCATCCGGAACAACACCTTGAATAATACACAAATTGATCACATGCGTAAGGGGACATACTATAATAGATGCACTGTCTTTCACAAAGCGGGAGGGTATACATCAAGTCCCGTGGCTTTATTAACACTCAAAGCCTTAAGGTATTTTAAAACTTTGTTTCCAGAGAGTACTGAAAAAAAGAATAACTATTCGGTTTCACACCTTTACTGCGGTAGAAGTTTTCAACAAACTTTTTTCCAAATTTATTGAGACTTTTAGGTTGTTTCTTAACCAAATTTGAAGCCACAGTAGTATAAAGTTCATTGAATTTTTCTGTACATGTTGGTTTATCCAAACAAACTTCATTGTCAGTTTTGAGGCCAATATTTGAAGAGGCTGTTTTACTTTTCTTTGATGGCATACCCAAATCTGTAAGAGATTGCCAAAGCGATTTAGAATCATTATTTTCATTCTCTATTTTAGTCTTAAAATAGTCCTTCTTGGCTCTATATATCAAACCTTGTGTTTTGTTCCGTAATGCTTTAAAAACAGAATAATTTTGATCAGATTGATCCCTTTTAAAGGTTTGATAAGCTCTATCTCGCGCATTTATAGAATGCAATATTTCACTGTCAATCCATGGTTCAGTCCTATTTTTGATGCGAACTTCTTTAATTGGGGCAATATTGTCAACCACAGTCTAAAAGATTGATTTAAAACTATTCCACGCGTCTATGACATTATCAGAAATCATAACTGGAGACCAATATTGAGTAAATTTATTTGAAAAAATCTCTGTTGTAATGCTTCAGTGACCTTAATTTCCCAGTATTATGCTTATTGAACACAGTTTTTATTTGTTTCCTGGTACAGAAAATCAAAGAATGGTCACTTTTGCCAACATCAATCACTCCAGATTGCGAAATCTTGTCAACATCAGACACGAGTATAAGGTCAATAGTTGAAGATGTCGTAGTCGTCACCCTAGTCGGCTCCTTAATGATCTGGGTCCAGTTAAATAGATTCAAAAAGGCGTTCAACGATGTAGTCAGGTTACATCTCCTACTGCCAGTTGTATTTGTGTTAAAGTCACCAAGCACAACACATTGTCTTTCGTTAAAGAGAGAACTAGCCAAACACACGCCTTCGAACAGTTCGTAAAAATTCGACTGATCAGGTGGTCTATAAACCACACCACATATAATGGGTTTTGTCTTTGGTAAAAGAAGTTCAATCCAAGTTGCTTCTATCTCATGATGCGATATATCATCAAGCGTATTGAAAGCTAGGTCCGATCTAATATAAACACAAACGCCATCTACCTGACGGTTTCTGTAGTTGCGCCGAACTGTGTAATTTTCTATACTTATTTCTGAGTCGAAAATCGTTCCATCCAACCACGTTTCCGTGACACAGATGCATGCAGCATTTGTGTTTTTAGCAAGAATTCGACGCTCATCAATCTTTGGCAGCAAACTCCTAGTGTTCAAGTGAACAAAGTGTAGACCCATTTTTTCCCAAATAATTTGTAGTCCGACTTATTGGCAAAACGGCTGCCCATAGGTCCTGGACAAGAATGAACATCCCCGCATAACATCAAAAATACTTTGAACAAGTAGTGTCTTTTACTGTCAACAACTGAGAGTCTCTGCGTTTTCGACACTGACTGATAACTAGACACAAAATATTGATGAAATGTCAACTGCCCATAACTGAACACTGTTTGTTTACATTCTGGAGAAGTACAGGTGAGGCTGTAGCCACCACTAAAAGGTTTTTTTTTCTTCAAGCGTACACTCACAAACTCGAAATCCAATCACTAGCACAATCAAAAATGTCCTTAGAAGCTCCATTTCAACACATATAAACTTCATCAAAAAGTCTCGAAAACTCCAGAAATAAAAATAATAATTGCTTTCTAAAAAGTAAACATTGTGCCTCACTATAACTGCAACTGCAAAAAAAGCCTTACCTACCTAAAATTGAAATGGGACTTTTCCAATATATAGTGTGGGGGAGTTCATTCAGTCTACAATGGGTTAAACATATTTTATTATGGTAATGATATCAATACAATATGAGACAAGTAATGATACAAATTGGGATTAGAACAAAAGCACAACTGCTTCTCCCAGAAACAATTGACATGTACACATAATGGCGAATTTCAAGCAAAGTACATTGAAACAAATAATATTATGTAGCGATATTTAACAATGACCAAACAATACACAGTAAGTGTTGGTTATACAAGTTTGGGTGATAAAAAAAAGGAAATACCGAATATAAATTATGATACTTAATAGAATTCATATTATATACAGCATGTTTAATGTTAGATAAGGTTAAGAAAAAGCAAATGGACAAACGATAGTATTTTTTTTATTGTGTTGGTGTTTAACGACACGTCAACCCTTGTAGGTCATGGGGAAGGGGGTGCCGGGGAAGGCGGGGTTTGTGTGTGGGGGGATGGGGGGCGGGGACGTGGGGGAGGGACGGGGACACCTTCATCCAATATGGAATACAATACCGTTTGGCAACCGGATATGAAACTATAATATGACAATCGCATGACCATAGCAAAAACTGAAATATCTCATGTAAAACTTTTACAGTTTAAGAGGAACCTGTGAATATTTAAAATAATTATCATGTTTGTATCATATGATAAAGAGGACATTTGTTTCTTATTAGACCAAAAACAAAAGTTTTACGATGATATAGTACGTAGGAACGTTTTACAGCTGCAGCAGGAATCTTAACCCCAGCTGTTGTGATGATAACTATGTTCTGTAAAACCGATGTCATTAAAAAAAAATGATGAAATATCTAAATTTACTAGTCACTCTTTTGGATAATGATGTAGAGAATCTAAATAAATGCAATGTAGGAGAAGAATTCTGATATAAATAAAAATATATTGTACAAAAAAATTATTAAAATGAAATCAGGAATCAGAATTTAAATTAATTTTAAAATTTAATTTTGTTTACACTGATTTCATAAGTTAGATTTGTATCCTTGCACCTCATTATCAGTGTCTCAGGTCGGGCTCACCGTGGTCATATTTGTGATTTCCTTGTGTTCTGACTTCAGATCGCCATTGAGCCCTTTGCAGCGTTTTTGATTGTATGTGTTTCACTGTGATGTTTCAAAGATGAGGTAGAGGACTTCTCTGTGGACTGAACATATATTTGTATTTTTATATTTGGAGCGCCATCAGAATTAAAGGTGAGGTTTTGCGTGAGTAAAACTGGTTTAAGGCCCCTGTCCACCTCCCTCCCATCCCACACCACCACCACTACTGACTGTTCCAAGGCGGTCCCTTTGTTGTAGTTCTTCTTTGTTTCTGCGTCTGTAGTTACAGATGTGTCATTTATTTTGTCCTTATTTGTTCTTCAGCTCTCCTTCTTTTTGTACCTGTGTGTCGTAATTGCGGCATTACTGGACAATCTTCACTTATATTTCTATATTGTTTGAAAGGGTCTGGATATAACTTTTATCACCATTTCAACTGCAGTCGTGAAAAGCAAAGAATAACCTTTGTTCTCATGTTATACATTCAACCCTACTTGTAGGACGCACGATACAACGACAGAATTCGTTCTGATGTCAATTTGACAAGCATGAAACCTTAGCTCAAGAGGTGACAAGTAATCAATAATAATGCAAGACGATTGGATTTAATACTTCGAGAAACCTATGTTTTGGATAGTTGTTAGGATCACCTGACTGACATATTTTTAATGAGGAAATGCCCAGCTAGCATTCTTTATAAATCTATAGCGGGCCGTTATCGGCCCGTCAGCTACCCTGTCGGGCCAATAACGGCCCGCTATAGATTTATAAAGAATGCTTACTGGGTAAGACTAAAACAAGCCGTTTCTTACAATAATTCGTCTGCGTTTAGGGGGTCTTTACAAGAGCAAATTTATTTTAATTGCAACAGTTGGGAACAAATGATGTTCTTGTAACGAGAGCCCACTTTATTACAGAAAAGAAATCAACAACTACGTGAGGTATACTTATTATATGTTAAGTTTTATACACGTAAATAAAGCTATGTCAACATGACATTTAGAAACAGTGCATACCGTATTTTGACAGGCAAAGAACGCAGAGAACGTGTCGTCTTATCAGGTTCTTCACTCTTTGCAACCGATTCAGCAGCTTTTAGACAACAAATGAACAGGTGGCATATGGGAATTTCAATTTTAGGACATTTAAGACAATGATCAAGGAATTACAGTGCCTGGACATTTAGGTTTAATACGGTAACATCTGTCGATCTAAAAGCAGACAATGAGTACAATCTATGCAAAGTGATTCAAGACCAGGCTTATGGACTAGATATCGAGACGCCCATCGTTTCCGCAAACTTGTCTTCTAAACACTCAAGTTGCCCATACTGGCTACTGCTTCATCGCAATAGATTAATGAAAGCGACTGAACTACGATAGGTATTTATCATTTCGATTCGGTCAACTATTCTAACAGTAATTGCTCAATGTCAATAAGTAGTTTCTTCAATGCTTGAGACAGAGCGTTCAAAACTTTAAACCGCTTAGATTACGTACCCGCAGTATTTACTACCAGGGGCGCATCCAAAAGGTTTTCTGAGGGGGTTCGACTTTATCATATAACCGTACTTACTCTACGTATTCGGACAGACAGACCTGAGCAAAGTGTAATCCCAGATCAGACGCCGCAGAAGGATACGTCTGATCAGGGTTTACACTGTTTGCCACTCACCCAGCAATTTTATACACATTCACAAGTTGTAAAATGGATTTGTTAAAAGATAATTATAAGGGACAGTGTCCAAAATTTATCATATTTTCCAAAATTTCCCATGAAAATGAGATGACATTTGAGTCAAAGATGGTTCTGAATTCACCCATGACTATTGACCTTTCCGTTGTTGTTCGTTGTTTGTGGGACCGTGTGACTGTTCGCTGCGGAGATGTTTTGCCCTGTTTACTGTCTTATTGTTGTGTTCGGTTCGTCCTGTCTGCCATTGTTATCTCCTCCCAAGCTAGTATTCTTTATTAATCTGTAGCGGGCCGTTATCGGCCCGTCAGGGTAGCTGACGGGCCGACAACGGCCCGCCACAGATTTATAAAGAATACTTACTGGGTCTTTGGGGAAGAGGGAGCTGGCTGTTTTGTTGTTCTTTTGTGTGTAATTGTGTAACGTATGTATTTGTCCATCGTGTTATGTTTACTGCTCCTTTTATTATCATCGGTGGGCTTTGTGCTATGACTTTGACTCTTATTGTACATCTTTGTTGCTATTGGCATTCCGCGTAGGGTCCTCTGCCTCATCAGAGACTCACCACAATAAAATACAAATACTTACAAATCTGCAATTAAGCCATTTGTGCCTGGTGGACTTTTATATCTCAATTTTTGGACAGGTACATTTCCAGTTTTAGGGTTGTCTGCTTTTTAATGATTCATTGTAACTTAATGCAAACACTGTAGACCCTGTTCTGATCTGGGTCTACACCGTTTGCCAATGTCCATTTGTAAAACATAAACTATAAATTTATCGAAAACGCAGACTAACAGAAAGCAGAGTAGGCAGCGATTGAATGCAAGGCTCGCGAGGCTAGTTTAGATACAAGTAAACATGACATAAGGAACAACAAAAGTAAGAAAATCTGGTAATTTACAGAGGGTATCAATAATGCTGGAATTACAAGTAAAAAGAGCTGTAGTACTACCCGCCTAGGAACGAACAGATGTACAATCTACTAAGGTGTGGGTCGCAATTAAATCCTTTTCAGAAGATTTGGCCTGACGACCAGTGTTTGGTCGGTCCTATCGTGATACTACTTCTGGTCTTCGTTTACACTAGGTTCAAGTTGTAAATGAGCTGTTAGTTATGTTTCTTCATACTGTTTGTTATTATATTTGCTTCATTGTGATGTTTTACATTAACAAGTTAGGGGACCCCTACGCGGACCGAACACTTCCATCAAGGGGTAATGACACCCCACTGTCAATTCTATCGCTAAAATTCTATTGTTTTATGTCAAATTATTTTTACAAATCAGTCATTCCGACATTACAACTGATGACAGAAGAAACAATCCATAGCATTATTCTCCTTTTTATGTCATAAATACATTTTAGCATTAAGATATGCCAGTGTAATGCTACTGTCTGTATGGTCGATTAAAGTGGGCGGGGTAACTTTACCTCATCAAGGGTTCTATGATTCAAACACGATTATCTTAAGCACAAAGCGTTATTGCGAATGGACCTTTCTGGTATGGTTTATAACCTTATAGATATTATGCAGGATGCACATGTTTTTGTGGAACTATTTCATTTTTTATCACTATATTCACTTATAGCATGTACCTAAAAAAACACAACGTTAGTTTATTTCCAAAGCTATTGCAAAGACACCTAGCAAGGATAATTTAGATATTATAGGTATTGATTGTTTTATGTCGATTCATCTTTACAAATGAGTCATTGCGCCATTACAACTGACAGCAGAAGAAATGAGAATCTCAAAATCCATAGCATTAGTCTCCTTTTTAAGTAATACCCGAATTTTAGCATTAAACTTGTTCTGAATCATTTTAGCAATATTTATTATAATATGTGTCACTTCACCACATTACAGCCAATACCTTCTTGTTTGAATCTGCAGAGCTTAAAGTAAATCAAAAGTGGCCATAAAATAACCCTTATCGGGACTGTTCTTTTACTTAAAGATTTTATTTTTCTGCTTACCGTTCCAAGGCTGGTCTTCTGTTGTTGTTTATATGTGTTGTAATGAATGCTATTACGAATGTGCAGTTTTATGTCATTATTTTGCGTCTCTTCAACTTTCAGTGTTCAAGAAGCCTGTGTTTTATGATTATGACCATAGTCTGTTACCTTCATTTTTGTGTTAGTGTGATGTCTCATTGATGCTTTAGAGGACACTTCTGCAGACTAGAGAAGTATAATTAATGAAATTTGCAGGGAGTTAAGTACGAGGATTCGCGTAAGTAGAACTAAATCAAGCCCCACTGTAATATGCTGTTTCGTTTTGCCATTTGTTGTTTCTCATCACAAAGGCACATCTATATAATTTTGACCCCCTTAAAATTCACTTTTATATAGTAAAACTGGGGTTTATAGGGGTATACATTATTTTTCTTATTTCTGTTCAGAAATATAAAACAGATCAGAGTTTTTATCTGAAAACTTTTTTCAGTCCTTTTAGCATTGCGATTACCCCGCTTGGGAAAGAGAGAACTAATCTTAGTGCTTTTCGTATGTTTATTCGATTTGCGCTTGTTTGGTTTTGTCTATTTTCTCTTCCTCTTGGTGTCTGGGAAGGGCTGCGGTTTGTGATTGGGCACTCCCTGGACGTTTCTCTTACCTTTTTTCAGTTTTTGATTGTGAAATTTTTAATATATTTGAATAGGCGTGTTTTCGTAATGTGTTTCCTATATCTTCCCCGCTTGGTGTCTTTGCCTTTGGGGAGTGCCAAAAGGCAGTGAAAATGTACCTTCAATGCCATTTACTGGCACTGACCGGTATTTATTTGAGACAGCACACGACAAAACCGACAAAATGGCATGTGCGACTATCGAAGACTCAGATCAGCCTGGGCATCCCCCTTGTCTGATTAGAGTCTTCTCTGTCCGCATGAAGAAAGCTTGGTTGGTTTTGTGGTTTTGTCTGTTTCCTCTTCCTCTTGGTGTCTGGGAAGGGCTGTGGTTTCTGATTGTGGCATTCCCTGGACTTTTCTCTTACCTTACCAGTGCACGACAAAACCGACAAAATGGCATGTGTGACCAGCGAAGACTCAGATCAGCCTGGGCATCCGCTCAGTCTGATCAGTCTTCGCGGTCCGTATGAAGAAAGCTTGGGTCTTTAGCTACCAATTTAGTGCGCAGTGAAGACACTGATCAGACTGGGCGGAAGCCCAGGCTGATCTGAGATGCCCAGGCTGATCTTCGCAGGGCGCACATGTCACTTTGTTTGTCGTGCGCTGGCTCATTTTTCTTTACAACAATGGTATATCTGCTGTAAAGCTAATAAATATGGAGGTAGTTAACCAAGAACTGATGTTTATCCTCGTATAAGATATTCTCGTATAAGATATACATATAGACAAAATCTCAGCATAAGTATTTCAAAGCTAAATTTACTAATAAAATATATAGATTTGAAGTTTGTCAGAAAGACCAGAATCTCAAAGAACAGCTACCCCATGACCAAGGAATTGGCAGCACCACGGTATAGGGGTCTTGAGAACGAACTATTTACTTTTAGAATAGGCCCCTTTACAGAAAGGCTATGGTGTGCAGGAAAGCAAACAGGAAATCATAAAAGTTGTCTGTAATGTCAAAATTGTCAGTAAATCTACCAAGCATATAGTTAACCTAAGTGATTATAAACTTGCTTTTTCAGTGCGTAGTACAACATGTTATTTTACGCAGGATAAATCCAAATTATCTGTAGTTAGTGCATTTCATCATTCTTTTACAGGTTTTATGGCGTAATTTATGTAAAGTTGCTTGTGATAAAGTTTGAATGGTGAACAAGAAACCTGACGATGAGACCTACTTTTCTTTAAAATTTGTATTTTTTGGAAAAGCCTCTTTTGGGAAAATTCAGCACCGAGAATACTCTAATGTAGCATTTAACTTACCAGAGTCAAAGGCTCACAAAGTGAGCTTATAGTATAGTAAGGCTCTGGCGTCCATTTTCGTCGTCCACACTTTCGAACAAATATATCTGCAAGACCAGTCAGCCGATTTTAGTTTAAAAAAAATATCACTAGCATTTTTGGGTAGGGGAAAGGCTGTATTAGGTTTAGGGGCAGATCGGATCAAAACTCTGGTTTTATTGGCAACAGAAAACCCTCGTTGGCTTATAATTGGGTAAAAGATGTCTCCACCTTTTCTCGTTTGTTATTATATGATAATTTCTATATTTGAAAGTAAAGATAGCATGCATATAATCTCGGACGAATTCGAATTTCGGCCAGCTCGGACCACTGACTACTGAGTCAGCTGCCCTTAAGCGTGTAATAAACTGCCCATTTGACCGAAGCATCATCAAAGTTGCTAGTAATCAGAACAGGCATAAAAGCTCGGGGAAGTTTGATTTCAGGCTTCTGGTTTCCATAGCCCATCTGTATGTTTTTTGTTTTTTTTTTTTGTTTTTTTTTTTGTTGTTGTTTTTTTGTTTTTGTTTTTGTTTTTTTTTTTTTTGTATTGATATGAGAGGAATTGTATGCATTTTTTTCTTACAGTGTTTGATTGGCCAAGTCTGATTAACTGCACATAATTTACCAAGGCCTTTTGGTTTCATCAGTTTCTACTACGTTACTGAACCGGAAATGTCAGTTAAATAGAATAGGGGATTGCGTTTAGTTATTCGAATTTTATTAATACCTTCAGCTAACTGTTCTCTAGGAGAACGATTAATGCCCTCTTTGGCGACTTGTTTCGGTATGGTCCAAACATTGATGAACAGGAATATTTAAACAAAAATTCGGTTGCTGAATAACATTATTTTGCCGAATTCGGTCTCCACTTGAAAAATAAGCTAATTATCTGCTGTAGTAATATATTATACTACACATAAAGCCAAAAGTAGCATTACATCTCATTACGAAAACATGCCTATTCAAATATATTGAAAATTTCACCTACAAAAACTGAAAATTTTCAGATAAAAAACTCTGATATTTTTCATATTTCTGCTCAAAACATAGATTGTGGGTACTCGCCGAGGCGGTTCTAACGATTACCCACAATCTATGTTTTGAGCAGAAATAAGAAAAATAATGCATACCCCTGTAAACCCCAGTTTTACTATATAAAAGTGGGGTTTACGGGGGTCAAAATTATATAGGCGTGTTTTCGTGATGTATAGTTATACGCTTTACTGACTTTTGCTGAGTGAAATTCATCAATTGTCTTAATGATGTTAAAGAAGAATTATTTGTGCACATGATACATATTGTTTGAGATCTTTCTGTGAAACAAATACTTAAAAGGGTCTCTCTCAAAACAGAAGGGGTCAAAATCAAAAGTTAAGCTATTACCTCACTTTTTGGAAGGTTACTGTACCTTGAATACAGGTTTATTTCAGGCAAAACGCTTTATTCGCTTAGACATGTATTAAAAATCTTTCCTAAATTAACAAAAATGTCTGCATCATCTGTTGCGCAACTTCAGAACGCGCGTCGGTTTTTATTAAGAAGGCCGTTTGATCAAACTTAGCAATGCTTGTAATGGAAACCCTACAAGAAATAGTCATCCAGCTTTCTTTTGACATGATAAGAACATCTGCGTCTTTGTTTCTGGTTACACACACTTTGTAAAAGTCCAAACAAATTGCCGTTTAAAACTTCCAAAAATGTCGGATATATGGCTTTTAGGAGCGGCGAAAATGTACTGTTGGTTTGTATTGCAAGAGATATAATTTCAACGTGAAGAAACTTTGAGTAATTGCCATTAATTAGCCAGGTTGAACTGAAAGAAATTTTGCAAGGAATGTTATCGACAATCAATGGTGTTTCAGATTTGTGTTGAAAAAAAAAAAATGTTCTGCTGTTGAAGATGTGAGAAAATGTGAAAATACTGGTCTTGATGCAAAATGCAGGTAACTCGAGACTGGAATCACATACACGAATGATCTCTCTTGAATGCTATTGAGACTAACCGTGGAAAACAATTGAACTAATTTATTACAACTAAATAGAAGTAGAAATAAAATTACTCATTAACAAAAAAAGTGACAAGTTACTTTTCTTTCGCGAATATATACCATTCCGACCAAAATAAGTAATTAAAAGCCTGGAGAAAGCTATGTTTGACAACATATATTGCTCATACTTTCGTTTCTTTCCAGGTCAGATTACAATTATGCATTTTTTGTGAGACAGTATACGGATTTAGATAAATACAAAGAGGTTTTAGTGCAGGAAGTACGAAAGACCGGTAGTGACATTTCAACTACATTTATTCAAGGTTTCAACTTCACGAATTCACGATTTCAGCTTCACGAATTCACGATTTCAACTTCACGAATTCACGATTTCAACTTCACGAATTCAACTTCACGAATTCAACTTCATGAATTCACGAATTCAACTTCATGAATTCACGAATTCAACTTCATGAATTCACGAATTCAATTTCACGAATTCCACTTCACGAATTCAACTTCACGAATTCACGAATTCAACTTCATGAATTCACGAATTCCACTTCACGAATTCCACTTCACGAATTCAACTTCACGAATTCACGAATTCAGCTTCAAGAATTCACGAATTCAACTTCACGAATTCAACTGTTGAATTCCTGAAGTTGAATTCGTGAAGTGGAATTCGTGAATTCGTGAAGTTGAATTCGTGAATTCGTGAAGTTGAATTCGTGAAGTGGAATTCGTGAAGTTGAATTCGTGAATTCATGAAGTTGAATTCGTGAATTCATGAAGTCGAATTCGTGAAGTGGAATTCGTGAAGTTGAATTCGTGAATTCATGAAGTTGAATTCGTGAAGTTGAATTCGTGAATTCGTGAAGTTGAATTCGTGAAGTTGAAGTCGTGAAGTTGAAGTCGTGAATTCGGGAAGTTGAAATCGTGAATTCGTGAAGTTGAATTTGTGAATTCGTGAAGCTGAAATCGTGAATTCGTGAAGTTGAAACCTTGAATTAATGTAGTTGAAATGACACTACCGGTCTTTCGTAAGGAAGTGTTTCCTGCTGTATTTCTAAGAACATTCAAATGAAAACTGACTCGGGGCATTTTGGTTATTTATTAACATCACGAAAACATACCTATATAATTTTGACCCCCTCGAACCCCCCTTTTATTTAGTCAAACTGGGGTTTACAGGGGTATGCATTATTTCTCTTATTTCTGCTCAAAACATGGATTGTGGGTACTCGTTAGAACCGCCTCACCGAGGCGGTTCTAACGAGTACCACAATCTATGTTTTGAGCAGAAATATGAAAAATATCAGAGATTTTATCTGATTTTTTTTTTTTTTTTTTTTTTTTTTTTTTTCAGTTTTTTGGAGGTGAAATTTTCCGTACATTTGAATAGGCGTGTTTGCGTAATGTCTGTTTATCTACTTTCCGTGCAAATACTTTAAAACACAATGTACCAAAGCGAAACCCATGCCTCTTCGCATTACATATACGAAAATGATATAAGGTCTAGTTCTACAAGCCCCTGTGCTCTGAGTGCTCTGTAATTTTGGGCATTTTTACATTGTCAGTAAAATATCTCAAAAACTGTTGAAGCTAGAGCCTTGAAACTTGATGAATATGGTAGTGATGAATAGATGACCTGATTACTTTGAATTATTTCTGAAAATTACTTTATGAGTTATGACCCTTTGTAATTTTGGGCATTTTACCTAGAGCATTGATGAATTGATTGGTAATGACGAGTAGATGACCTGATTAGCTGTTGAATAAATTCTAAAAAATATTTCATGAGTAATGGCCCTTTGTAAATTGGGGCATTTCCCTTGTCTGCAAAATATCTCAAAAACTATTGAAGCTAGAGCCTTGAAACTTGATGAATATGGTAGTGATGAATAGATGACCTGATTACTTTGAATTATTTCTGAAAAATACTTTATGAGTTATGGCCCTTTGTAATTTTGGGCATTTTACCTAGAGCATTGAAACGGTGAAGTGATTGGTAATGACGAGTAAAGTTAGAGCCTTGAAACCTGACGAATAGATCTGTAGTGATAAAAAATGACCTGATAAACTTTTGAATAAATTCGGAAAAATACTTCATGAGTTATGGCCCTTTGTAATTTTGGACATTTTACCTTATCAGCAGAATATCTCAAAAACTGTCGGAGCTAGAGCATTGAAACTTTGTGAAGTGATTGATACTGACGAGTAATTGATCCGGTTAACTTTTGAAAAAAATTCTGAAAAATATTTCATGAGTAATGGCCCTTTTCTAAATTTGGGAATTTTCCCCTTGTCAGCAAAAATATCTCGAATACTCTTGGAGCTAGAGCCTCATAGCTTGATAAATAGATTGGTAGTGATGAGAAGAAAGTTGAAGGGGCCTACAGCTTCTGGACATGAGTAATGGCCCTTTGTAAATTTGGGCATTTTCCCTTGTTAGCAAAATAACTCAAAAACTGTTTGCGCTAGAGCCTCATAACTTGATGAATAGATTGGTAATGATGAGAAGATGACCTGACTAACTTTTGAATAAATTCTGAAAAATATTTCAGGAGCTATGGCCCTTTGTAGATTTGGCCATTTTTACCTTGTACTATCTTTAGAGGCAAGCATATGGTTGGTGGCATAGTGTTTTAAAAACACAATTTCTAGTTGGTTTTAGTGTATAGCTTCCAAGTCCCATTTTACCTCTTCTACATTCTTAAACGCCATTTTGTCAGCCTAAAATGTACGGATAGGTTTCTTATTTCTCCATCAAAATAGCATCACAAAAACATACCTATATAATTTTGACCCCCTGAAACCCCACTTTTATGTAGTAAAACTGGGGTTTACAGGGGTATACATTATTTTTCTTATTTCTGCTCAAAAACATAGATTGTGGGTACTCGTTAGAACCGCCTCGTCGAGGCGGTTCTAACGATTACCCACAATCTATGTTTTGATCAGAAATATGTAAAATATAGGAATTTTTTATCTGAAAATTTTCATTTTTTGGTCGTAAAATTTCCAGTATATTTGAATAGGCATGTTTTCGTAATGGATTGTGTGATATAAGAATCAGAATCAGAATTTTTACTGGTGGTACGTCTAATGAAATTCATTCACCAGGACCTGTGATATGGGAGGTTAGTCTCTAGCTCTCACCAGAGAGGTAAACCTAGCCACACCATCCTGTGCACCTTCAACAGAGGTAATAATCGAATCTGGGAGGGCATTCCAATCTCTGATTGTCTGAGGGAGAATGAGCCCTTGTAAATGTCAGTTCTTGCATCGGGGGTCTGAAAAGTCAATGAGTGATGATTTCTATTGCGTCTAATTAGAAGGATAAGATCATCTGTTGGAATGCTGGCAGCACCCTTTAGACCTTTGTACAAAAGAACCAGTCTACTGTCTCTCTTCTCTTTCTTGAGAGGCATCCATTTTAGTTTTTCCAGTATTCTAAATAGTATCAGCATATATATTGTTGATAATAATTAGAAACGTCTTGTCGAGGCGCTTCTAACTAGTATCATCAATATTTGTTTTGTTTTGTTTGTGTGTAGAAACATGAAATAGAATTTTCTGAAATTTTTTTTATCTGGAGTTAGGGGAAAGAGATTTACACTGAACATTTGTTTTTCCTCAATGTACTGAATCCAGGCGGACTCAGGACAAACAATAGTATAAGTGGAGTAATATTTGTCAAACGGCTCTGGTGGACTGATAATAATCCTAAATCTTTCGAATTTCTTCAATTCTACAACAGATACGAAGTCCGAAAAGGCCACAATAACTCTTTATGTAACTCATTACGAAAACACGCCTATACAAATATATAGAAAATTTCATCTCCAAAAACTGAAAATTTTCAGATGAAAAACTCTGATATTTTTCCTATTTCTGCTCAAAACATAGATTGTGGGTACTCGTAAGAATTGCATCGACGAGGCGGTTCTAACGAGTACCCACAATCTATGTTTTTGAGCAGAAATAAGAAAAATAATATATACCCCTGTAAACCCCAGTTTTACTATATAAAAGTGGGGTTTGAGGGGGTCAAAATTATATAGGCGTGTTTTCGTGATGTTCTAGAAATAGCATTCAGTCATTAGTGCTTGTAGTGTAAACATCGCAATATCGTAGGTTCGTAGAATTCATTACGAAAACAAGCCTATTCAAATATACTGAAAATTTTACCACCAAAAAATGAAAATTCTTAGATAAAAATTCTATTTTTTTTTTTTCGAATTTCTGCTCAAAACATAGATTGTGGGTACTCGTTAGAATCGCCTCGGCGAGGCGGTTCTACCGGGTACCCACAGTCTATGTTTTTTCAGCAGAAATAAGAAAATTAATGTATACCCCTGTAAACCCCAGTTTTGCTATATAAAAATGGGGTTGAAGGGGGTCAACATTATGTAGGCGTGTTTTCGTGATGTGCCTCTGTGTCCATAAAAAGGGTTTATTCTTAACGTATGTTTTGACCCCTGTTCATCAGTGAGGGAAGAATTGAAAAACTTGTGTGTGCGTGCATGTGTTTGCGTCCGAACAGCCTCAGCATACCTACATATATATTTTAAAAATCTTTTACACATGCACACATTATTATAGTTGGCTTTCACCTGCATCATATATCGAATTATACTGTCTTAAGTAAACTACAAGAATACATTGATGCAAAGCATCAATACGCCGGGAAACTAATCTGTCATGCATTACTTAGCTCCCTATAGATCGTAGTATAGTGAAAAAAATGTTATAATTTATGAAAGTTTTTAATTATATAAATTATCGCAATACTCAGCGATAAAAACATTATAGACGTTATCAGAGCTATGTAAAAAAAAATCAACTGTGATCGTCTGTTTTCTAGCCCGCATACATAATTACATGTACATGTCGCCATCCATAGCCTAGACCGAACATACTATATCCGAAATCATTTATGTAGCAGTGTTTCGTTCTCTTCTCCACTCATAACGTTTTCTTTCGGCCCAAATCTTTCCATGCTTGAATATCAAATTAAACTGTATTATTAAACCAGCTTATAATCCGTTCGATTTGAGAATGCATATTTCCAATCGTAGACAAAGAAAAATATCTTTTGTTACTTCTTCGTAGTACGACGAAAAAAAACGAAATGAAAAAATTCAAACGTGTACGAATATTGACAGCAACAAGCTCATTTCAGGTCGAATGGTCAAATTGGGGCTACTACGGGAAAACTGCTCATTTCTCTTTTAAATGAGCAAAATCTACATTGCTACATTCGTTCTACACAGTACTTCCCATTTTTTTATTTCACTATGTTACCAATCGCACAGTTTTCTGCTGCAAAAGTGTGACTTTGAATAAAAATTAAAAAAAAGTAAAATAGTTATATATAACCCCACTAAGAACCCCACAAAACTAGAAGAAAACCGATGTTCTCCAAATGCATACACATTTTGCAAAAAAAAACAGCCTCAAACAGATACGCCGGGCTCCAGGCCGGCGTAAATTAAATATTCGCTTACGCTTGTCAACATTTTTTAACTTAATTTGCTTATATATAAACTATTTCTAAGTTCATGATCGCGTACGTGATTTTTCTTCCATCTCAGAGAGATTAGCGTAATAATAAATAAATCACCCATTAAATGTATGTCTAAATGTAGTGCAAGGCAGACTTTTATCGAGTGTAATTATATACAAGAAGCATATAATTTTCCTAGTAATCAAAATTCTGTCTTTTTAACACATTCGATGCTATAGCCAAATTTCCCAGGCGACAAATTGATGATATTTTTTCTTATTTTTCCTATAAAATAGGAGCTGATACTTCATGCATATTGTCTCGCTAGGAGACAACTTGCGTGAAGTGTCAAATCCTATTTTCTAGGAAAAATAAGAAAAATATTTCAAAATGTCGTGTGCTGAAATTTTTACCCAGCATGCAATGCGTTAAACATTTCCGAAAGTAGTTTTAGGCTGCAATGTGATTATTCAGCATCCTGGATTTTACATCAAAAGGCCAGAACGTTGTAAGCTCTTTTAATTTCCTGTTTTAGAAATATTCAAGGATTTAAATGCAGGGTTCCGTTCAATCGGATTAAAACGATTGTAGTAATGATGTTCCGTGGCGTATACATTACAGGAAACAACCGTATTGACGGAACTGACACTCGAATTCTATTGACTGTACTAGCCTTAATTTGCATAATTTGTTCTGTAGTTACATAAGGCATGTGAAGTGAAAAGGTATCTATACCCAGCAGACACATGACGTCTATACAACGTCGCCTCAACTTCGATGCAACGTCATGACGTTGCATCGACGTTGAGACGGCGTTGTATAAACGTCATGCGCCCGCTGGGTAGTATGCATAAGCTTCGTGTTCACAGACAGATGATCTCTGCGGTATCAGTATACGACAAGACAAAATATTTAGACGTAAACGTCTAAGTACCGGCGCAAGTCTTGTTCATGTTTACTTAGAGAGATATGGGACAAGGGTATACTAAAGTTTAATAAATTTCAATGTAACAGCTAAAAACGTATTAGCTAAAAAGAACAACAATGTGATTCTTTAATGTATGTTTTATTAAGCTTTGTGAAATTTCTTGATTGAAATGAAAATAAAATAGACATTAATCTGTTTATAACACAGTTTGATAAAAGATGGCTTTAGATATAGCATGGTTCAAAGATGGATTCGAAAAATGTATAGATTATATCAAAACTGTTGGTTAATGGTTATTTTTATAACATCGACATATTTTTGTTTGGATATAACAAGATTGTTTAAATAATACAGCTTATGCTTTGGATTCCAAAATGTATGTTATAAGCAGATTGTAATGTATAACATTTTTGATAAAACCTATCACCTGACAGGATAATTCGTCTGAAGTTGACCTTTGACCTAATGATTGCGCTTATAACATTTTTCAAGTTCATCGCTGATCTTGAGATCATGTGTGTGTGTGTGTGTGTGTGTGTGTGTGTGTGTGTGTGTGTGTGCGCGCGCGCGCGTTTGAGAAGAGGCGAGGGGGTGCCTAAAATTTGTATAAAATATCTATCATCCTACTACATGTATGCCACATGATTCCGGGTCGGGACCAGTTTTTGCGGTATTGACGATGTCAAGTAATATGCGATATCCTAGTCAATATGTAATATCCTAGTCAATTTTTGGATCTCCACGAGATTTATTTTATACATTAATATTATAAAAAAAATGCCAGAACTTAAATAGATTACCAGATCATATCTAGAAGCTTATTTTAGCAAGTGTCAGATATGAATATGTTTGAACTTTTTTAAGTATATGAATGGGTCCTTTTTTCAAAGTCTTAGTATATGAATGGAGTGAGTTTTCAGAATTTAGCATACAAATTTATACCAAAATCTCTAATAGATACACCCCACCACCCGAGGCGTGTGTCTTAAACACGAACTTTGTTTATCATTTTTGTATGCTTATTCTTTAGACTCTTAACATTGAAATGCATATCACGGTTTGATTTTATTTCTGTCATAGTTTTCCGATATTGGAGCTTTTAGTTAGACCCAAGTCTTCTGCAGTAAAACCGGAAAATGAAATAAATCACCAACAACATAAACACAGAACAGTAATAAACCACAACAAAAGAACCGACGGAACGGTCAGTTATAATCCTCGCCCTCAACTTTCACTGTGGTTCGCACCACTTATTTGTGCGGCTCATTGAGTGATCTTCTAACTCATTGCGCAATTGTGCAATCTCGCCAGAACCTTAGCTAGTTGCGTATACGAGCATTCTCGGCCAAACAACCAGGTCCTTGCCCCGCTGAATATCTCAACATGCGCATCAAAGTTAGACATTATCGAAATCAACAAATTAATAGCTTGGATGAAAAGTCAGGCACTGGTGTTCCGGACAGATACAAACACTTAAATGCGTGGGTGAAACGTCAAACACCGACGACCCCGGCAAATATAAAAAAAATCCTTTGTGAGCTAATTGAACACTACAATTTATAAAAATCCAAAGCTATATTAAGAGAACGGCGCGTCAATGACATTCTTTCAGGGTGTGCTTTCACTTGGTCTCACTGCTTTATATAGGCATTTACATGTCGCAGCCTGTATGCCATTTGAATGCCCTACAACGTCTTTTTGTACTTACTAAAGTCTGAAGTCATTATACCAAGATCATATTTCGGACAATTATAATGCCGATACACAAAGACAAAATAAGGAATTTTCAAGCAAACAGACATGAACTCACAATATCAAGAAACGCATTTCCTAGTCAGCTTTCACAGTTCGAGTTCAGATTTGAAATACGCATCGCTAACAAATTTAAGAACTGTTCGGATTACATTTAGTAATAAAATGCTCTGTTTTAGATCTCCATTTGAGCACTGGAATCAAATAAGTAGTTTGTCATTGCGTTTATCTTAATGATTTTTATCGTTTAATTTCTGCAAAATTGTCATTGCGTTTATCTTAATGATTTTTATCGTTTTATTTCTGCAAAATTTACTCTTTATAATACCCTTTTTGTATGCAGGAGGGAGCTATATTTAGCACCTATGGAAATATTTTTGGTAAGCTACGTATTTACAAATGAACTTATGAAAACAGTGTGCGTGCGTTAGTGTTGTTGTTGTGTGTGTTACAGAGCTCACGCTGGCCGTGGAATCGATTTACTGGCGCCGAAATTATAAAACGTTTTTCATGCTGAACTCAGCTAAGCATAAAAATTGTCCTGCTAGATCACTAACAATTGCAAATTGTTTCTTGCTAAACATAGCTGAGCATGAAAATTTCTCTGCTAATAAATATGAAAATGCCAACTATATTAGCATTCTCATTTTTACTAGCAGGAAAATTTCATGCTCGGCTGAGTTATGAAAAACAAAGTTTTAAGAAACTTGAACCATGCCATGGGCAAACCGTGAATGTGCAGTGAAACCGGTTTTCTATGTCTTCGCGGTATACAGAGCACTCATAAGGTCTAGAAAATAATTAGCACAGACTGATGCTGGGCTTTTGCTTTATTCTGGTGTCATAGATATGTTTAATGCATAATTATTGAATAAAAAGCAGTGCCGCACGTTATTAACAGCAGTGCATTAACCGCGAAAAGCCGTGTATTAACAAGGCAATTCACGCGCTGTTAATGCACGGCTACGTAGCTTTCAATATGATCGTACCTGGGCCACAGATTTGCTGCCGTTATGGGATGTGTACTGGCCGGCCCTAGAACGAGCATAGTCAGTGGAAATTACGTTTGCGCCCTAGAACGAGCATAGTCAGTGGAAATTACGTTCGCGAGACATCTGTGAAAAGGCGAAACAAAATAGTGCAAGAAATAACGCGAAATGTAGCAAATGTTTTCAGTTTTTATGCAATAATAGCGATCGAACATGGTTTTTCAATGCATTAACATTCGCCAGGTCCCTTGGGAGGTGTTAAAAACCGCGGCCTTCGGCCTCGGTTTTCAACACTTCCCACGGGACCTGGCGAATTTTAATGCATGAAAAACCATGTTTGACCCCTATAATGAGCCGCAACGTCCGAAAACGTACATGAACGCCCAGCGATGATCCAGATCAGTCGGCGCATTCGCGCAGTCTGATCAGAATCCTCACTGGGTGCATTTAGGATAGCCAAGTGTTCAAAGCTTCTTCCTGCGGACAACGAAGACTCTGATCAGACTGCGCGGATGCGCAGGCTGATTTGAGTCATCGTTGGGAGCAATGTCAGCAGGTACGTTTTCCACAATTGCGGCTCATATTGTGTTTGTGAATATGGTATTACCGCAAACGAGCAGTATGTATTTCGTGATCACATTTGCTTCTACTGTTACCGGGACAACATAAGATACTAGTTACAATATAATGATGTTATTTCTTTTTTCTGTGAAGGAAACTGACTACGAGTAATAAGAAAATGCAAGGAATATTTAGTGTTGATATGTTAGGATTACATGTTTTCATGCAAATCATCGGTAAGTTAAAAAAAGAAAAAAAAAAAAAAAAACAACAAAAAAAAAAAAAAAAAAAAATGTGATTGTGATTTTGTTCCCTTTAATTTAAGGGAACTTGATAGACTTAGTAGATTTACTCCCTTGTAGCAAGCGAGACACCGTGACGGTCCTGTTTGCTCCACAGCACACCAAGCCCTTTCTGAAAAGTGTCTATTCTAATAGGAAAGAATTTGCGCCCAAGGGTAGAAAATTATTTCCTTTCAGAGTAGATCATTTTTCAGAAGGGAGACGAAAGTAAATTTGATAGAGTTGCCTCCGCTGAAAGTGGATTCTTTCCCCTTAATTATGTTGAAATACCTTCAAAGGACTCGTCCATAATGGATGTAATAATCGTCCATTATACAGTCAGACATTAACTATATACAGAAATTTCCATGATTGTTTCTATAGTTGATACTTTCTGTTATGGTAAAGAGTGTAGACCTGATCGAATATCGGACTATGCGGCACCTGATCTTGGTCTACTCCATTTGCAAATCTTTCTTTTTGGGATGTTAGGCATTAATGGGTTGTGATAAGGATCCATCCGATATACATGTATATATGCGAACTTATAAAGCTTCATGTCAGTTTCATTGTATTTCTCAGAGGTATGGGTGAAGCTTGAGTGATCCGGTGATATGCTCTGCGGACTTGCAAGCGGAGGATCGTGGATTCGAACTATGCCCCCGCCTGGTTGTTTAATGCACGACGCATCGAGCTGAATAACAAGTGGGAATGGTGATGCGCAAAAGACAGGCAGCATTCATTACGAAAACACGCCTATTCAAATATATACTGAAAATTTTACCATCAAAAAATGAAAATTTTCAGATAAAAAATTCTGATAGTTTTCTTATTTATGCTCAAAACCTAGATTGTGGGTACTCGTTAGAACCGCCTCGGCGAGGCGGTTCTAACGAGTACCCACAATCTAGGTTTTGAGCAGAAATAAGAAAAATACTATATACCCATGTAAACCCCAGTTTTACTATATAAAAGTGGGGTTTAAGGGGCTCAAAATTATATAGGCATGTCTTCGTGATGGCTAAATTTGCATCAACTATCAAAAAAAGCAAAATGCCTACACACACATGCATAACCTGCCTTACCCCATCCCAGCCCCAGGATGTACATGTACATACATGTAGTTTTAAAGCGGCATGTCAATGGTGGGTCCCTCTGTTTATTTCCGGCTTTGTGATGCGATCTCTTTCTACATTTATACTAATATAAAACGTCACAGAAATATTTAGGGTAGTACTCATTTATTGAATGATTCTCAGATAGAGCAAATATATTTCTTATATAGAAGACCCGTTTTCAAAAGCAGTGAGACAAAAACGTCACAAACATGTGTCCCTTGGCGGAAATGATGAAACTTCTATCAAATTTTCGCAGTCCGCTTAAAAACGATTGGGTATTGCATAGGCGTAGCTCTCATTACGCACATTACGCATGTGCGTAGCATGCGTAAGAAAAATACAGTCTATCCTCTTTTTACCGACCCTCGATACAACGACAGAATTCGTTATAATGACAATTTGAATGTCACAAAACCTCCGCTCAAGAGTTATAGTTAATGAGAATTTATGCAAGACTACTGCATGAAAACTTCAAGCAACATATGTTTTGGATATTTGTTAGAATCGCCTCAGTGAGGCGATTCTAACAAATATCCAAAACATGCATTCTATGAGGAAATAACAATTTAACAAAAAATGTCTTTCTTAAATATCATTCTGGTCATTTAGGATTCTTTACAACAGCAAATTCATTTTAATGGCAACATCTTTGCGAACAAATGCTGTCGTTGTAACGAGGGTTCACTGTATTTACAATAATGGGACGTTAACATAAAATATTTTGCTTCTTTAACATAAGGGCTTCTTTAAAGGGACAAATATTGCCCCGTCTGGACGCGAATTAAACAAATTCTATACTTTGAGAGTAGTTCCTATTTTGGGAGCAATTCTAGGTATCTTTTGTCAAGATTTTCCTGGTTGTGCGTAAAAATAATTCCATTCTGGCTAAACGCCACTGTATTGTAGAGATGATCGACGAAAAAAAAAAGCCCTGTCATCTTCCACATGCGCGATAAGGCTCTTTTCTTTATATCACGGCCCAAGTAATTGTTTATTTGGCAGTAAATGATAGCTAATGTGTTTTATTATTGGATCGGACTGATTAAAAACATTATTGCATTACCGAAAACCAACAACCCTCTTCGGAAACAAGTCAAAGAAAACTTAGATGTTCGTCGTCGGTTTAAGTGTATTCTAAGACATCCTAAGAATGATATGAGCCGCAACGTCAGAAAATGTAACGTCGGACATGTGCAGCCAGCGAAGATTCAGATCAGACTGCGCATTCGCGCAGTCTGATCAGAATCTTCCCTGGGCGCATTTGTGATAGCCAAGGATGCAAAGTTTCTTTATATGGACAACGAACTCTGAACAGACTGCGCGGATGCTCAGGTTGATTTGAGTTTTCGTTTGACGCACATGTCAGAAGGTACGTTTCCTCACGTTGCGGTTCATATATAGTCCAAACCAGCTTTACTATAGCCAGACCACCCAATACTGGCATATCTGAAGGCTGGTCGTTACGGCCACTATTCGCGTTTTAGATATGCGATAAGATTGGCTATCTAACAGTATATACGCATCCGACCCAAAATATCACAAACAATTTATAACCGCTTTACGGAAAACAGGCCGTGACCTGTTCTGCCCTGTAGACCAAACCAGATATGTTTGCAAACAGTGCATGTCCGGAGGAGACAGTACATTATTCGGTGCTTGTTCTGAGTCTACACTGTTTGCTCAGGCATGTCTGTCCTAATACATAAATGAGCCAGCGCACAAGACCTAGAAGACTTTTGCGATCAGTGAAGACTCGGGTCAGGCTGTGCATCTGAGCAGTCTGATCAGTCTTCGCTGATCGTATGTGACTTCTACAGCCTTCAGGTTATCCAAAGAGGGATAAACGAGAATCCTTGCCAAACTGGGTGGATGTACAGGCTAATCTGAGTCTTTGCTGAATACATTAGTAATGGCGATGGTTTTATATTGCGCTGACACAAAACAAGCATCACGAAAACATGCCTATATAATTTTGACCCCCCTCAAACCCGACTTTTATATTAGTAAAACAGGGTTTACAGGGGTTTACATTATTTTTCTTATTTCTGCTGAAAATCTAGATTGTGGTACTCGTTAGAACCGCCTCGTCGAGGCGGTTCTAACAAGTACCAACAATCTATGTTTCGAGCAGTAATATGAACCATATCAGAATTTTTTATCTAAAACTTTTCATTTTTTGATGGTAAAATTTTCAGTATATTAAGATAGGCATATTTTCGTAATCGTATTCGCATAAGCCCTTATCCAAGACGTGGCTCGTTCATATTGGACGAACTATCAAAAGCAACTGAGCGATCCGCTGTAACATAAATCGGTATATTTGTAATTATGATTAAGTATCCGCGTCAGAGTATATATTTTTTAAGTAATTTAGGGTTTCATTTTGATTATTTCTGCTTCAAATGAATACTTCTAAGTCTGTAATTGTCTGGGGCACTTCCAGCAAAGTGATAATTTGGTATCTAAATCTGTGTGTTTTTTCAATACTCCTTGTACAAGTTGATTTGAAATGTAAGACAACGAACAATTTCTGGCCAATGTCGTAGGTCTATGTTAATACGCTTAAATATGGATCTTTTGTCCGTGTCCCTTAATAGAAAAGTGTTGGGTTTTTTGTTTTTTTTTTTATAATTTATATACTTTGCTCAGGGTTCATGCCTTTAGGTAATATGTTGAAGTTCCCCGAAAACAGACAGTCCAAACGCAGGTAAGACTGAGCAGATTTGGAAGCCATTACGAAAACAGGCCTATTCAAATATATTGAAAATTTTACAACCATAAACGGAAAATTTTCAGTTAAAAAAAAATCTGATATTTTTCATATTTCTGCTCAAAACATAGGTTGTGGGTACTCGTTAGAACCGCCTCAACGAGGCGGTTCTAACGAGTACCCACAATCTATGTTTTTGAACAGAAATACGAAAAATAATGTATACCCCTGTAAACCCCAGTTTTACTATATAAAAGTGGGGTTTAAGGGGGTCAAAATTATATAGGTATGTTTTCGTGATGGCGGATTTTGATCCAAGCAGATGTGAAAGCTGAACTACATGTAGTTGCTGATGTCGTAATGTTCTTTCATTCTTTTAAGAATGGCAAAATTTTAAACTTCAAGTAGAACAAAAAGTAAATTTAGGTTCTTCCCTATTGGTACTTAATTACACCAAACATTCGAACATATATGCCTGAGCAAACCAAATACAATGTAGCCTCAGTGTAAATCATAATTGGTTCTTTGTTAAACTGGCCCAGTCTCCAGTGACTAATTTTTATACGCCCGTTTGAAAAACGGGGCGTACCATGCTACGAGGTGTGCCGTCCGTCCGTCCGGAAACTTTTTCGTTTCCGGCTAAATCCTCTTACAGTTAACATCCGATCAAGCTGAAACTTGGTATATAGTTAGACCATGATGTGTAGCAGCGCATATTGTTTCGGAGTTACATTTCACCAAATGTTTGCAGAGTTATGCCCCTTTGTAAATTTCTGTAAACTTCTCATTTCCGGTTAACTCCTACTACATTTTACATTCGATCAAGCTGAAACTTCATTTATAGTTAGAACATGATGTGGAGCAGCGCATATTATTTCGAGATTACAGTCCACCAAATAGTAGCAGAGTTATGCGCCTTTGAAAATTTCTGTAAGCATTTTGTTTCCGGCTAACTCCTCCTACAGTTTACATCCGATCAAGCTGAAACTTGATTTGTAGTTAGACCATGATGCGGAGCAGCGCATATTATTTCGAGGTTACAGTCCACCAAATATTAGCAGAGGTATACCCCTTTGAAAATTTCTATTAATTTTTCGTTTCCGGCTAAATCCTCCTACAGTTTACATCCGAAGAAGCTGAAACTTCATAAATAGTTACACGATGATGTGAAGCAGGGCATATTATATTTTAAGGTTACAGTGCACCAAAATTGGCAGAGTTATGCCCCTTTGAACATTTCTGTAAACATTTCGTTTCCGGCTAACTCCTCCTACAGTTTACATCCGATCAAGCTGAAACTTGATTTGTATTTAGACCATGATGTGGAACAACGCATATTATTTTAAGGTTACAGTCCACCAAATATTAGCAGAGTTATACCCTTTTGAAAATTTCTATTAATTTATCGTTTCCGGCTAAATCCTCCTACAGTTTATATTCGATCAAGCTGAAACTTCATAAATAGGTACACGATGATGTGGAGCAGTGCATATTATTTCGAGGTTACAGTGCACCAAATAGTTGCAGAGTTATGCCCTTTGAATGTTTTTTTTTTTTTTTTTTTTTTTTTTTTTTTTTTTTGTAAACTTTTCTCAGTATATTATTTAGAGGTAATAGTGTGCAAATTTTGTTTTATAATAGGTATATTTTTTTGCAAATAACTAAAGTTATGGCCCTATGGACAAGTTATTTATTTATTTTGTTTTTATCATCTCCTCTATTATTAGATTTGCAAGGAAATGTTGCCATTCTTAAATCTTTATAAATACATTTACTAAATGATACAGAATTAAGACGCTTGACTTATATCAAAACTTATAAACATAATTCTTTTTTGGATTTTTTTTCTTTAAAATACTCTTCTGAGTTGGCTCCCTTGAAAAACAAAATCAAAAATCAGTATAAAACAAGTTAATGGTTTACAAAAAAATTTTCTTGCATTTTTTTTTCTTTTTTGTTTGTTGCTTATTTTTGTTTTGTTATTGTTTTTGGTCTGATATTGAAGTATAGGAAAAACAAATCAGCCAAAGACTCATATGAGCTTATAATATACCCATGCTTCTGTCGTGTGTCTCCGTCCGAAAGGACCTCCCCCTAGAAGCAGCAAATTTCTCTCTGTTTCCCAGGAGGGAGAAGTCACTTCTCCCTTAATTTCTGGGCGAGCTACGTTACAGTTCACCAAATATCAGCAGAGCTATGCCCAAATGAATTTTTTACTTATTTATTTATTTTATATCCGGAGCACTGAATTATACAGGAGCCATTTTATGTGCTACATCTTTTTACTTGCCACGGGCGTATAATGCCCCGCTTGGCGGAGTTCTTGTTTTTCTTATAATCCTGTTTGATAATCCACTAAAATAAACATTTTCTGCAAGCCATTTTCTGCCCATTTTCTGCATTCAACGCTTAGATCTCAATATGTCGAGAGAATCAACAGCAACATGACTACGTCATACAACCTACCTATTAGAGTGGTGACACATATAGAGTCGTACATGTTCGACGGTGCTCCCATCTGGCGATTCTCAGAAGGGAAGGACGGCGTTGTCAAATTAGAGCTAATGGCAGCTGCTTAAACCAACGCAACCTAAGCTACAGAAGTAGATGCCTGGCAAGAAGGAGGCCGAAAGCAGACATGGTACTGGGATCACTCCAGTGCTAAGACTGCACCTCCTGCTGGCAGAACACCGCCGCTGAATCCAGAGACACAAGTCAAGTCTCCACCAGCACAGACGTCTTCATCGGCGAAGTCTACAACAACTATCGACATGGTTTTACCGCCAGGTATACTAGATGTCACGCCACCGCCAGGCTCCAGGTGGACACCAAAGACTCCATCCTGTCCTGCCAGACATCTGAGGACGAAGAGGAGCCCGACGTCTACGGAAACCAGGAGGACTGCTCAACTTCACCTGCAAAATACAACGTCGCAAAGATGTTCCATCAGAAGTCAGCTGAGGTAGACGTGATTATTTACCAGATAAAGCATGTTGAGAAGACAGACAGACCAGCCTACGCGTGTATCTACACCGATGACGAAACGAGAGCCAGATTCTACAAGCCTCCAGAATCAAAGTTCCATTACCCAGACATGTGGAACATAACAGACGAAAAACTTAAAGTCTCTAACAGAATCTGCTAGAACACACAGACAGACCACCAAGAGAGTATTTGAAACAGCTGACAGATCTTCCACTGATACGAACTTGGTTAGCTGATCTCTGATTGGTTTAAACTTGACCTACTTTCTTTGTAGGTCATAGCGAGATGTTAACATCACTTCGCAGCCGGAATTAGCACGATGTTTACATCGAATTAAAGCTCAGTTTGGGTCTGATAAACTGCATTCAAAATTCTGTAACTTACAGTGTGCTTCCAGCATTACTTGCATCGATGACTGCAGGGCGAGGAGTCTATGCACGGACTAAAATACTCCACATTAAAGCCCCATCGGAAGCGCAGAAACTTTCCTCTTTGCCTAGACCTTGCACAGTTGCCTGCGATTTATTTCCTTCTGCTCCTCCTGACATCGACTACCGCAAGGAAGACCGACGACTCCACTACAGACAACTGACGACGAACGGACGCAGGTGCAGGGGTTGTGCCTGTTATGGTTTTGTACCCTGGGACCCCCTCTACCACCCCTCCCCCCCCCCCCCCCCACCTCCCTGCATTTAAGAGACTCAACTGAAACAACAACAACAAGAACACAAAAATAATTTAATTTGTTTTAGCGGCTTATCAAATAGGATTATAAGAAAACATATTAAGTCACTGGAGACTGGATCCAGTCTAGTCCTTTGTGAGCCCATTTCAGTTTTATGGAAAATGAGATCTGCTGAATTCGAGACTATAGAGGGCATGTGATGCGTCGCGGAACCCGATAGTCACATGCACAGTTTCAAGAAAACCGTGTATGCTGTTTTCATTTTTGGTGTATTCTTTGTTTCCAAAGGACCCGTTTTACAGATCAAGTTTTACTTCACTAAGTCTGCCGTTAAGTGCAGTGTGGCGGTCGTAAAACGTCTTGCCATATTTCAGCTTAGCGCAGAAATATTTTCAGATCGTTTGGGACATTGTGCCCATTCCTTTATACGGTAAACAGAATTCAGCTGAGTCTGCTTTTTGTTATTGTTTTGATATCATTACGAAAACATGCCTATTCAAATATACTGAAAATTTCACCTCCAAAAACTAAAAAAGAACTGATATTTTTCATATTTCTGCTCCAAGCATAAATTGTGGGTACCCGTTAGAACCGCCTCGACGGGGCGGTTCTAACGAGTACCCACAATCTATGTTTTTGAGCTGTTATGAGAAAAATAATAATTATCCCTGAAAACCCCAGTTTTACTATATTAAAGTGAGGTTTAAGGGGGTAAAAATTATATAGGCATGTGGTCTTTGTTTCTACAGGAACCTTCTTTACAAAACCTATCAGAGTCCAAAAATTTCTAGAAGTGCTGTTTTAGTTTTCAAGAAAGGACTTTGTTGAATTTAGTAGCAAATTTGTGGTACCGACCGGCGAAATCAGTAAACACACCTGTTAATTTAGATCTTCGCAATATGTTTATTTTTTATAATATAACTAGTAGGCTCAATAATTGTGATATGATGCTCTTCTTATACGAGTATAGTATTACCTAAACAGTAAGATAAGCAGGAGAAGTGTTATTCGTCTCTTATGATTAAGTATTGGTACATATTTGATATGAAGTATTTCTTTTGATAGAAGTCATAACATTGGCAGACTTTGAATTATGGGTTAACATGTGTTGAAATGACTGAACAAACAAATAAACAAAAAAAAAAAAAAAAAAACTTCATTAAGGTTTCGTTAAATGAAAGTATTCTTATTTACGTTCACCAAGAAAATGTCTTAGCAGTAATACAAAGCTTTGAATTAAACTTTATCTAATATTTAATATTTAATGCCAACAGATACTGCCTCTATCTCGCTGTGCTGAAAATGAAAGTGAGAGACAAACGCACAGGTCGCTTATCAATTCTTAAGGACCGATGCTCGTATTTTATAATCGCTCGTTCTGTAGTTTTATTTTTGCAGTCCTAAACTGTCCATATGTCTGCAATACTTGGCCAGGATCTTCTCAAATCGTGTCTTTCGTACCCATTGTTTGTCATGATTTCCTTATCCAATTTCACAGGATGGTCAGGAACATCGATTTTCGCATACATATTATCTCTCTCTCTCTCTCTCTCTCTCTCTCTCTCTCTCTCTCTCTCTCTCTCTCTCTAATGGTTGTAGGAGGTAGAGAGATTTTTCTCAAGGGGACCGTCACTCCCATATCTTATAGGTACTGAGATATGACGTTGTCATTTGGAATATAATACTATTCTAAATGATTACTCATTGTCTCAGAGATATAAGAGCCCACATACCTATTCAAATACACACACTTGCTTCAGATAGAGCGATAAGGAAATTGCTAACTGTGTAGAAATTGAATAGAACCTACCTTGTTCGATTTTGTTTAAAAAACTTACAACAATAATAACGGTAATGATAATAGTGATGATGGTGATAATAATAATAATAATAATAATAAGATAAATATTCAATAAATGAATAATGACGATGACATTTTCGGTAGTTTTTCGTTTTGTTTTCTCTAGGAGATCTTCACTTCCATATCTTATATCTAATCAGATATAACGTTGTCATTTGGGATGGAATACAAAGCCACATATATTGAAAAGCAAAATGGTCACAAAATTTTTGAGTAGAAATCATATTAAGTTTATCTAAATTATACAACAGAGTTATAATGTTCTATTCTCCCTTTTAAAGTGAGAAGTGTAACAGCAACCGCCACTAAAACAGTCCATCTTGTTCTCTCTTCCCCGCACGTGCACGGATAAATACATGTATTGATATTTGCCTGACTGTTACATTAACAAGTTACTTCTAGGGACCAGGAAAATATAGTCGGGTTTCTCAAGTCCTGTACCTTGTAAAAACGTAACCCTAGCATCGGAAAGATATACGGCTGAATGTTTGTATATATTAAGCTTGGGTCTTGGTTCATACATAACCGCTGTAAAGCAATGCAAAACTAATTGCATTTTGGAGAAACACATGCATTTTGCATGATACTGGTTTAGAGTTTTGCCCAGCAACTGTAAGTTCTATTAAGTATATAGTACACATGTATATACCAATAGGTAAAATAGACCCAATATACACCCAACTCGCGATAAATTAATCTGTAGAGTTGATGTCTGAATATAAATTAGCACTGATTCAATGAAACATACAGAGCAAACAAAAACATTCCTGGACTTTTATTATTAATAGATTTCGAGAAAGCTTTTGACTCCTTGTCATGGTCATTTTTCCAGAAAGCATTAAAGTTTCTTAATTTTGGCTACTCCTTAAGAAGATGGATACATACATTTTATAATAATATCACATCAACAGTCATTCAGTGAGGCTACTTATCAGAATTTTTTAGTATAAGTCGCGGCTGTCGACAAGGGGATCCATTATCTCCTGATTTATTTATCATATGTGCAGAATTTCTGTCAAACTCAATAAGGTAAAATAAGAAAATAAAGGCGTATGTTGAAATGATACAGAGTTTAAAGTTACACAGTTTGCAGACGATACAACAATATTTTTAGATGGTTCAAAGGAATCTTTAAATAGTACACTTGAGGAGTTAGAAAAATACAGCTCTGACACAATTAAAACCAAATGGAAACTTGCCTGGGACACCAAAAATTTAGGCTGTTGGGGATAAATTTCAGTGTCGATCTAGACAGTAGGGTAAAAGAGAATTTCGCAATAAAAGTACAACACCTTCAAAAAATAGCAAAACAGTGGGCAAAAAGTTTACTATCACCATTACATAAAATAACAGTTATAAAAACATTTATGATTGCAATATTTAATCACCTTTTCATAATGCTGCCAAACCCAAATAATGAAATAATCCAAAGAATAAATGAGATAATGTTTGATTTCTTATGGAATAGCAAGACTAGTAAACTGAAACAATCTACAGTAATCAAACAGTAATGTGATGAAGGACTAAAAAAATGATTAATTTAAGGACTTTTATAGATGCTCTCAAATCAACTTGGATAAGAAGGCTTTTAACCACTGACAGTAAATGGCATGCTTTGATAACAACACAAGTTGAAGTTGATAAATTAACAGGATACAATATGATATTTGTAGAAGATAGATTTAAAATGACTACTAATCAATTTTGGAATGATGTCCTACAGTCACTCATAAATATCATTAAGAAAACATTAGTTACTGAGGAATATATATTGACGAGTCCAATATACTATAACGAAAAAATACAAATTGGTGGAACACACATATACTATAAATCTTGGTTTGAAAATGGTATAAAATATGTAAATGACTTAATAAATGAACACGGATAATTTTATGATCAAACTGAATTTATACAAAAAACAGGCATTCAAACAAACTTTTTGTAGTACAATGGTTTAATAAAATCAATAAAAATGTATCTAAAAATAAACAACCATGTCCATTCACTCCGTCACATATTTATCCCATGCTACAACAAAAGAAAGGGACTTAAGCCATTTATAACATCTTAAATAAACAATACAGAAATACCTACAGGACAGGTTACCTGGAATAAACTATATAATATAACTAACAACGAATGGAAATATATATACAAATATATATATATATATATATATATATATATATATATTTCCCTTCAACATAACCGAATATCCAGCAATGCAATGGTTTCAAATAAGCATAAAGCATAATATACTTGTAACAAATAAATTGCTGCATCAAACGAAAATAAAAAATGATTCATTATGTACCTTCTGCAAGTCAAATAATGGAACAATTATCCATCTATTATGGAAATGTAATAAAACCCTAAAGTTTATTAGAGATACAGCAAAGTGGTTAGGTACTTGCAATATTCAATGTAACATTACAGAAGAATATTTTATATTTGGCTTGCAGAGAGAACAGGTCTTCAACAAAATATTGAATTTCATATTGCTTTATGCAATATATATATATATATATATAAAGCAATCTTTGATTCTAAGCGTTTTTCAAAAGAAACTGAAATTTATGTACACAGTCCATCTGGATATAACTTATTCACATAAAAAAGAAGATGAATTCCAGAAGGACTGGAGCCAATATCAGACGCTAAGTAATGGAATTACTTAACATAATGATTCAGAATTATAGTTATAAAAATAATGACAGCTGTCTGACATATAAAGATATACTGTGCAACATCCAACCTTATCCCCATTTCACCCACCCCGACCCTCCCCACCCCTCTCCCCATACCAGGCTACCAGGTATAAGATATGACAAATATGATCTGTAAACAGTTATGGAAATATAATGGCTGAGTGATTGTGAAAAAGGTGCACTATCTTATCTTTCAAAGTAAATAGACTCGTAGGCTATTGTCTGTAAGTGTTCTCTTCCTCTTGGTGTTACTGGTAGACTATGTTCTGTAAGTGTTCTCTTCCTCTTGGTGTTACTTATAGGCTTGTGTGCTCTTCCTCTTGGTGTTACTTGTAGGCTATGGTCTGTAAGTGTTCTCTTCCTCTTGGTGTTACTGGTAGGATATGTTCTGTACGTGTGCTCTTTCTCATAGTGTTGCTTGTAGGCTATGATCTGTAAGTGTGCTATTCCTCTTGGTGGGACTGGTAGGCTATGTTCTGTAAGTGTGTTCTTCCTCTTGGTGTTACTTGTAGGCTATGGTCTGTAAGTGTTCTCTTCCTCTTGGTGTTACTGGTAGGATATGTTCTGTACGTGTGCTCTTTCTCATAGTGTTGCTTGTAGGCTATGATCTGTAAGTGTGCTATTCCTCTTGGTGGGACTGGTAGGCTATGTTCTGTAAGTGTCTTCTTCCTCTTGGTGTTACTGGTAGGACATGTTCTGTACATGTGCTCTTCCTCTTGGTGTTACTGGCAGGCTATGGTCTGTAAGTGTGCTCTTCCTCTTGGTGTTACTGGTAGGATATGTTCTGTACGTGTGCTCTTCCTCTTGGTGTTACTGGCAGGCTATGGTCTGTACGTGTGCTCTTCCTCTTGGTGTTACTGGCAGGCTATGGTCTGTAAGTGTCTTCTTCCTCTTGGTGTTACTGGTAGGACATGTTCTGTACATGTGCTCTTCCTCTTGGTGTTACTGGCAGGCTATGGTCTGTAAGTGTGCTCTTCCTCTTGGTGTTACTGGTAGGATATGTTCTGTACATGTGCTCTTCCTCTTGGTGTTACTGGCAGGCTATGGTCTGTACGTGTGCTCTTCCTCTTGGTGTTACTGGCAGGCTATGGTCTGTAAGTGTGCTCTTCCTCTTGCTGTTACTGGTAGGATATGTTCTGTACATGTGCTCTTCCTCTTGGTGTTACTGGCAGGCTATGGTCTGTAAGTGTGCTCTTCCTCTTGGTGTTACTGGTAGGATATGTTCTGTACGTGTGCTCTTCCTCTTGGTGTTACTGGCAGGCTATGGTCTGTAAGTGTGCTCTTCCTCTTGCTGTTACTGGTAGGATATGTTCTGTACATGTGCTCTTCCTCTTGGTGTTACTGGCAGGCTATGGTCTGTAAGTGTGCTCTTCCTCTTGGTGTTACTGGTAGGATATGTTCTGTACGTGTGCTCTTCCTCTTGGTGTTACTGGTAGGCGATGTTCTGTAAGTGTGCTCTTCCTCTTGGTGTTACTGGTAGGCTGTTTTCTGTAAGTTTGCTCTTACATCTTCTTTACTATTTTTCTCGAGTCTTTCTTTGCGCAGATAGAAGCTGTAGGTATTGATATGAAGTGATTTAATTCCTGGTGTCCTCTCATATTATTGTTAAATGGCAGTTTACGAGCCTTCAGAAATATAGTTGGCAACCATTAAACCAATATAGCAGGTCAATGAACGTCGAGTAAAAACGGACACTGGAAAACGATATATTGCTTGTATTGTGTATACTTGATAAAACAGCAATTTTGCACGTTTTAACCCTTTCACCCCTGAGTTTGGAAATGCACTTATCCATCATATTTGAATTTGGACACATTCATTTATGCGAAGAGGGGTTTTAATAAAAAAATCAATAACAGAATGGCAAATAGTGTAGATCTTGACATAACGGCATCGGTACGAGCCGTCTTATCTGGATCTGCACTGTTTGCACAGACATTTGCATTGGTCTATAGCGAGGAAAGCGTTACCATTTAGGACGCTCTGGGCAATATCTGCAGACACTAAATTCCTGATATTTTATTTTCTCTTTTTAGTTTAAGAAATTAGGCTTTGACGTTTCATGCAATTTGTCTCTAAGAAGAAAATGTGCATGAAACGTCAAAACGTATTATCTGCGAGAAATAAGAAGCTTAAAATATTTCAAATGGTCGCCTACGGAATGTTTTACCAAACATTTTTTGTGTTTATTTAATTATATAACTTGCAGTTCAGTTTATTGCATGCATCGACAAGACACATGCTTGACCTAAGTTCCTTTCTGTTGATGATAACGGCTAAATAACTCTGCAGCACCGTGAGAAAGCGTACCTCCTGACATTTGCGCTAAACGAAGACTCTAATCAGCCTTCGCATCTGCCGTTTGCTCAGTCTTATTTGTCCACATGAAGAAACTTTGCATCCTTGGCTATCCAGAATCCGCCAAGTGAAGATTTAGATCAGACTGCGCGAATGCGCAGGCTGAGCTGAATCTTCGCTAGGTGCATATGTCCAAAAGAACTTTTTCTGTCGTTCCGGCTCAATAATTATCAAGGTAAAGGGACCCCGACAGAACCTGAAGCAAATCAATAACAGTGCACACCTCAAAATTCCTTACAACACAAATCAAGATACCTCACGTGAACGAAAATTTTCATCAGCATTTAAGATGGTCAATAGAAAAACATGCCTATTCAAATATATTGAAAATTTCACCACCAAAAACTGAAAGTTTTCAGACAAAAATTCTGATATTTTTCATGTGTGCTCCAAACATAGATTATGGTTACTCGTCAGAACCGCCTTGCCGAGGCGGTTCTAACGAGTACCCACAATATATGCTTTTAAGCAGAAATAAGAAAAATAATGTATACCCCTGTAAACCCCAGTTTTACTATATAAATTGGGGTTTAAGGGGGTCAAAATTATATAGGTATGTTTTCGTGATGAGATTTTCCGTCATTTGGTATAAGCGAGAAATTGTGTGACTTCCCGCTTGCACTCCTACACAATAACCCCCTTCTAAAAAGGTGTCTACTCTACAAGCAAAGAATTTGCTCCCTTCGGAGACACTCAATACTTGTAAAGTAGATACCTAATCAAATGAAAATCAAGGACAATTTTGACAGAGATGCATCCCCTGAAAATGCATCAATTCCACTTAATGCTTAGTGTCTTTTCACTAAGGACACTGCCTCATTAGGGCCATTTTAGCCAACGTAGCAGGGAATTTTGTGTACATCTAAAAGCCTGCCAGTCCGTACTATCTCACAATGGCGTACATTAGTTTCAAAACAAGTATATTACTATTAATACTTCTATTGATAGTAAACCCGATTTCATTTCGTCTTTCATGCAAAACTTTAAGCTGTCAGCTGCCGACACGCCTCCATCATTGAACTCAAGCGATTAATTTATGGCCTGTTAACCAGCAGAACCGTCCCACGTTGTATACATTGAATTCTGATCCTTTGTTGCTCGCGTATATATTAAGACTCTGTTTCCGATTTGAGAATAGTGTATTGACAGAGAAAATATAACAATTCTTTCTACAGACTTTCCAACCCTTTATTCGGTTGTCAATAACTTAAGAAGTCGTGAAAGATGCCTGTGTCTTACACTTTCTCTTTGATATCCCTGCAAAGATTGTTCAAGCCGTCAAGATTTGTAAAAAAAATATGGCTGCAAGGGGGCGGGGCTTAATTTCCCTATATATATATATATATCGAAAAGATAAAAATCTTCTTGTCAGAAACCACCAAACCGATTTCAACATAACTTGGCAGGAATGTTCCTTTGGTAACCCTCTATCAAGATGGTTCAAGCCGTCATGATTCGTCAAAAAACATGGCCGCCCGGGGGTTGGGGGAGGGGGGCTTATTTTCCCTATATATCTATATAGAAAACTTTAAAAATTTTCTTGTCAGGAACCACTGGACCGATTTCAATATAACTTGGCAGGAATGTTTTTATGGTGATCCTCTATCAAGATTGTTAAAGCCGTCATGATTCCTCAAAAAATGGCTGCTAGTGGGGCGGGAGTTATTTTTTCTATACATCTATATAGAAAACTCTAAAAATCTACATGTCAGAAACCATTGGACCGATTTCAATATAACTTGGCAGGAATGTTTCTTTGGTGACCTTCTACCAAGATTGCTCAGGCGGTCATGATTCGTGAAAACACATTGCCGCTATGGGCAGGGGCGTATTTTCCTACTGTATCTATATAAAAAAAAAAATCTTTTTATCAGAGATCACTGGACCGATTTCAATATTACTTGATGGAAATGGTTCCTTGTTGATCCTCTACCAAGATTTTCAAGTTGTCATGATTCGTCAAAAAATATGGCCGCTAAGGGTGGGGCTATAAAAATTATACAAAAATCTTGTAGCAGTGAACTGGGCTGAAACTTCAAAAGTGAGTATGCAAATCTGTTTGCTCAGGTGAGCGATATAGAAAATTTGTGCTCTAAAACGAGTAGTATAACCATGACTAGGCCCGTTCGGGTATATGTGACAGTATGTTTATGCATTTAATTGATCAGCGCCACGTGAAAACCTATGTTCAGGAGTAAGCCGGTAGATAAGGCCCAGATCAGTCTGCGCATTGGCGCAGCCTGAACTAGGCTCTCCGCTATCCTCCACTATCCGCTTACAATTGAATACAGCAGATCATATATAAGTTACTGATCAGATAGTTGGGTGTCTAGGCTGATCTAGACTTTTCTTATTCCCATATGCCTCGACGTCACTTTTTTTTTCTCAAGGCATGGCTTAATTATGAGTTGGCAATTTAAATGGCTTCCTCTTTATTGCAAAAACAAATTTTTATTAACGGACCCTGTGTGAAAATGAACATTTTCTCAAATTGCGAATAGTCAGAACCTAGTTCACATTGAGAAGCATCCAGCCATAGAATAAAATCGAACAAAAACTGCTTAGTTATGGTGGATGACGCACCTTTGGTCTGACTGCGCGGGTTTTAAGTCGGTTCTGCATATTCGCCGGGTCCATTAAGTTCGACACTGTAAATGTATGAATTTTCCGTCAGCGAGCCTCTCCTGTTGACAGGCTCTGATTTCAAACAAGATAGTGTTCTTTTATTACATCCGTGATTTGTTGATATAGTCACTTAAAATTGTTTATTGTGTGACTATTAAATACAAAAGGAATTAATTCGCATGCATAATTTATGCATTAACACGTTATTTATGCTCAGGATTTGATGCACAATGCACAATAAGGTCTCATGCGTACGGATAATGAATATCTTGATGAGGGCCTTCCGCCACTGTACATCTACGGAACAAGAAGGCCCTGATCTGACCGTGCGGGTTCGGCATATCTGGCTGTGCGGGGTCCACACAGTCAGATTGGGCCCTTCTTGTGCTGTATCAAATCAGGACCTTCTGACTCCGTTGATCTGAGCATTTGTTGTTCACATATGACAGAAAAAACTTTTCTCTTGCGTTACGGTTCTCGTCGAAAGACATATGCTTGAATGTATTTCGCTGTATGCATATATACTGTATATAATATGTGAAATATCATCACGAAAACATGCCTTTATAATATTGACACCCTAAACCCCACTTTTATATAGTAAAACTGGGGTTAACAGGGGTATACATTATTTTTCTTATTTCTGCTCAAAAACATAGATTGTGGGTACTCGTTAGAACCGCCTCGCCGAGGCGGTTCTAACGAGTACCACAATCTATGTTTTGAGCAGAAATATAAAAAATATCGGAGTTTTTTTATCTGAAATTTTCAGTTTTTGGAGGTGAAATTTTCTGTATATTGGAATAGGCGTGTTTTCGTAACGTAAAGAATAGTAACGATGTCTAGGAGGTGGCACATTCACAGACCAAAGCCCACTACAAACACCATGAGGAATATTAAATGCGTGACGGAGAGTACATACGTAACAAGACAATGACAGAGCAACAAGCCTCTTTTCCCCACTGACGTGATAACAATGCTAGACAGAATCCACCACGCAAAACAGCGGACAGGACCAATCAGCCGGAAAGCCACACGAATTACAAATAAAACAAGAACCACGACCGGACGTAGAACGGTAAAACCTATCTCCAAGTAAGCGTTCTACAAAAATCTATTGCGGGCCGTTATCGGCCCGTCAGCTACTCTGACGGGCCGATAACGGCCCGCTATAGATTTATGTAGAATGCTAGCTGGGCTGGGGTTTAATTCGATTTTACTAGTATCAAGTCCTTACATGTTCAAATGTTATTAAATGATTCAAAACTTGTTCAGCTTACGTAGAACTATCTCATTCAGTGAAACATAAAGAAAATGTAAATCAAACTAAATCGCGGTGATGAAACTAAGATGAGGGCACATGATAAATTACGAAAACACGCCTATTCAAATATATTGAAAATTTCACCACCAAACACTGAAAATTTTCAAATAAAAATTCTGATATTTTTCATATTTCTGCTCAAAACATAGATTGTGGGTACTCGTTAGAACCGCCTCGCCTAATGCCTAACTACTACCCACAATCTATGTTTTTTAGCGGAAATAAGAAAGAAAAATAATGTGTACCCCTGTAAACCTCAGTTTTACTATATATAAGTGGGGTTTAAGGGGGTCAACATTATATTCGTGATGAACGCCTCTGACACTGACGAGCACTGACGAGCAGAGCCGAAGAAAATCGAGCGTGCGTATGTCCGTGTGTGTTTCTTATTTGTACCTCCAGCAAGCATTTGTACTGTATAAATATATTTCAATTTGCTTACTAATCAAAGTATTCATCATTTCCCATTTATATGGTTAAATGGCATGGCTTGCATAGTTCTAGAAAAGTAGAGTATCAAAATAAATATATATTTTTCTCATGTCTCGACAAAAACATATATTTCGCAGGTGCTTCCAATTAGTACCCAAAACATATATTCCTACCTGGAAATAAGATAATGTTAAAATTTCTGGTTGAAAAATTCATTTATCTTATCTGTATGGCTATTAAAGAAGAATGAATGTTGCCTAGCTGTATTAACGTAATGTATTGAGAAATAAAGAAGACCACGATTGTGAGAAACTGAGTCTTCGGTTAACACATATGTCATAAAGTACATTTTCTCATCTTTAGGTCATATAATTATATTTGTTTTGTTTTAGAAATTGCTAGGCAGCTTGTCACGTGATCTCATATTTGAGAAAGTATGTTTGGTAATATACAGCAAAGACATACCAAAATGGATATAATTCGCGCCAGTGGCAAAGGTATCTTCAGAGTATATGCGGACAGCGAAGACCCAGATCAGCCTATGCATCCGTGCAGGCTGATCAGAGCCTTCGCTGTCCGCTTACATAATTGTAGGACAGTGTCATCACGAAAACCTGCCTATATAATTTTGACCCCCTTAAACCCCACTTTTATATAGTAAACTGGGGTTTACAGGGGTATAGATTATTTTTCTTATTTCTGCTCAAAAACATAGATTGTGGGTACTCGTTAGAACCGCCTGGGCGGTTCTAACGAGTACCCACAATCTATGTTTTGATCAGAAATATGTAAAATATAGGAATTTTTTATCTGAAAATTTTCAGTTTTTTGGTGGTAAAATTTTCAATATATTTGAATAGGCGTGTTTTCGTAATGAGAGCGTATCAATGTATAGTAAAGACCTATGTCAAATTGTACGCTTTGGATGGTTGGCCTGGACTATTAGCGTAAGCACCGAAGACCCATTTCCCGATAGCGTGGCTCATATCAAAACTAGGCATCCTGTACAGATTATTTACAGTAGAAAACATTTTAGTCAAGAACATCCAATTTGATCAGGGAGATTTTCTTCCATTATCATGTGACCTTCGTCATCCAGATAAGCCTCCTTTTGTCCGAATAGTTTCAATGAACTCTTCCATTGTAAACGTCGGAAGGGTCAGTTACATATTCAAAGGGATGTTATAATTCTGCTTGTATTATTAAAATTTTCTAATTTTGAACGGAATGTGTACACTATTTGCATATGTCCCCTTTTTGTGTATTTTAAAACTGGCACACATGCGAATCAGGCATACCATGTCCAGCTTGTTAATTCTAGTAAGGGTGTAAAATTCCCGGCAAATTGTTAGCCACTTGAGCCACATTGACAGAAAATGAATCTTGTGTGCTGAGTTATGTCTCAGATCAGCCTACAAATTTTTCAATAAGTGTTCCATTGAATGCACAGACCGCTGCTCGTAGCCGTCCCTTGGTTCACATGTCATTATGTATCTTTTATTACTCTGCAACTCATTCAGATTTGAAGCATGAAATGTGGATGCCGAAAATAGGCCTGGTAATGAAGAAGCTCATATTACAGACAATTTCTGTCATTTCACTTATCTTCAGCGTGAGAAAATATATCTTATGACGCCGATCATCCTGAGCATGCTTACAGACCGACCAGAATTTACGACTGTTGTGTGAAGAAACTTTATTTCCATGGCTATTCTTATAGAGAATCTAATCGTGGCTGAAACTATTGCATGGATGTGCATGCTGGCCTGAGTATTTGCTGCAAGCACATGTCATAGTGTACATTTTCTCACGGTGTAGTTCAACTAGATTAACGAATGTCGTAAAAGTGGGAGCATCGATACCGTCTTTGGTACAAATGTAATTTACGACATGCTTTTAACAGATACTACTGGAAACAATTGGTTTGTGCTATTTTGGTGACTACCAAGGCATGCTTATTACAGACATTGAATTAGTTTCAGGATAAATATACTCCGTTGCATGTTAAGAGGCAGTTATTAATTAACTCTATGCCCATCAATAACCTTAAAGGGCTTGGATACACGTGGTAAATTTTCTGCATTTTGTTTGCAAGGGAGACAACTTTTCTGACTTCCTATTTGTTTCTGTGCAATAACCCCCTTTTATAATGTGGTCTACTCTAAAAGGAAAGGCTATGCTCCCAAGGCGAGCAACTTCTTTCCTTTTAGGGTAGACACATTTTCAGAAGGGATGCAAAAACATTATTGACAGAGTTATCTCTCATGAAAATGTATCCATTCCCTTTAAAGGACCAAAATTCCATTTTTGGCTCGTACGTCTCTGAATACATCGAAGATATCTTTGGTTTTATAGTACGATTCAGAAGCTTGTGGTGAATGCCATTTAGTGGCAATATTTTACAGCTGCATAAAATGCAGTAAGCATTGAATACCATAGTTACCCTAAAGATAGGCTGGCATCAGGGATTTTGCAGCATTTTAACCGTTACAACTTGTCTAATTCAGTAGAAGAGACAATTTGCATGAAATGTCAAAACCTATTTTCTTGGAAAATAAGAAAAAATCTGTCAGTATGTCGTCTGCTGAAAATTTTACCCAGCATGCTAAGCGTTTAAGCTTAGAACATCTATACCTGTGCTTATTCCAGTAGAGAGAGGTATTTGTGTCATTGAACTGATTCCATTTGATTTCTTTCCACTTTTATCATTTTCCTCATGTTATGCGGAAAGAAGAATGACACAGACGTGCCTGCAACTAATGGAACTACAATGTAGATTTATTTTTGTTCATTCGTTGGGGTTACTTTTAACTTGAATTGTCTCCTTCGGAGACAGTTTGATTGAAATGTCAAATATTATTTTCAGTGAAAAGTAACAGGAAATAGCATTACTCCTCATCTGACGATTTAGCCAACATAGTGCTAAAAGTTAACATTTACCACTCTCTGGGCTAAATCAGCAGATGACATATTGATAATCCTTTTCTTACTTTTTTTTCTTAGAAAACAGGATTTGACATGCTATGCTAGTTGTGTCCATTCATTGGAGACTATTTGCATGAAATGTCAAAACTTGTTTTCTGGAAAAAAAAAAAGAAACAAAGCAATATGCCATCTGATGAAAATATTACCCGAGTGCTAAATGTTAAAATGTATTTGATACGGAACATGTAGTGCTTATAATTATGATATCCTACTCTAATATGCGAATGAACCTAGAAATGATAATGAAGCAACAGCTTGTTGTATTACACATGTGCCCTCGCAAACGAAAGTGCCTTCGAGCATACGCAAAATGTGCTGATGCACACATCATCTTGCGCATGCGCAAGGTCTCCTCCGGGCTTTTCTGTCTAGTGATACATTCTGTAGTAGTCACTGAATCTGGCAGCGGACAGCGAAGGCCCTGATCAGACTGCGCATCTGCGCAGTCTGATTTGGGCCTTCGTGTCCGCGCATGCCCCAAGAGCTCCTTTTCGCTTGACGCGGCTCAAACAAAATTATTCACGGTTAATTGGTAAACAGAGATATCAAGTCATGCATGTTCATGTAAGCAGATGTACTAATTTAATATTGAAGTGGTAATGTAAACAAGTGTCTGTATAATTCTATATCTATATTATTCGACTTTTCATTTATGTGTACGTTTATTTAAAAAATACATTATTGACTGAAAGGTGTGGGCATTATATTTTCATAGTTATGAGAAATATATTACTACAGTGATAACTACAATAACTAACTTTGTGGGTAAGTTAAATAAAACTGTTCAATTCCTATTGTTTTAGGTGAAATGATACAATTTCTCGGAGGGGGGGGGGGGGGTAGGGGGACTGGCGGGGGGTGGGGGGGCAACTCTGTAAAAATGTTTTATGTTTAAGCTTCCTTCTGAAATGGGATCGACTCTAAAGGGAAAAAATTTGCTTCCATTGTGAGCGAATTCATTCTTACTAGAGTTGATCCTTTTTAGAAGGGATTTTATGTATAATAAAAGTAGTTACAAAAGTTGTCTTTCTTGTAAAATGGCAGAAAAACTGCCAAGTGTAACTAGTCCCCTTATTGTTTCCTTTAATAGAAAACTTCTAATCCCCTACACTTATAGTGTCATTGGAGGGTGCGTTAGGTTTGTACCTATGTCCGTCGGTTTGTATGCCCGTCCATAAAACAGCCCGTAAAGGACAAAATGTATCCGCATGATGATTGACAGATATGTTAATTTGATTTGTTGGAACGACATGCGGGTAACCTTACCGTAATACAAATATTAACTTTCATAAAAAAGCTTGGTCTACGCTGCTAAGCCTAGGCCAAGCTTTTTCTAAAGCTCATACTTGGTTAGATAAAGTTGAGCAGTCCTTTGGAAATAGCATTGGACCAGTTCACGATATTTCATAAAGTGCTGCGGAGCAGTGACAAATATTAAGATTCGACGTAGACAGTAAGATTTGTAATCATCGTGTTATAATTTGTATAATTCGGGTCTAATTAATACCATCTCTATGAATTAATATACTGAAAGGAAAAAGTAACGCATAGGTTTTAATTTTGTATAATTTTTATCGCACCTGCTTGTAGCAGGGTGCGATATAGGCGTCCGATTTTCCGTCCGTCTGTCAACATTTATGTCGACGTTCGACATTTATGTCAAAGTTAGTATTCTATTCAACTACAACCATCAAACCTTGCATGAAACATCTCCCTGACCTCCTGACTTTGCGACATAGGCGTCCGCTTTTCCGTATGTCTGTCCATTCGTCCGTCCGTCTGTCAACGTTTATGTCGAAGTTCGACATTTATGTCAAAGTTAGTATTTTAATCAACTACAAGACTAAACAACCATCAAACCTTGCATGAAACATCTCCCTGACCTCCCGACTTTGCGACATAGGTGCCCACTTTTCCATTCGTCTGTCTGTTCGTCTGTCTGTCTGTCCATCTGTTAGCAGTTCTGTTCTTTCTGTCGATGTTCGACATTTATGTCAAAGTTAGTATTCTAATCAACTACAAGACTAAACAACCATCAAACCTTGTATGAAACATCTCCCTGACCTCCTGACTTTGCAACATAGGTGCCTGCGCTTCCATTCGTCTGTCCGTTCGTCCGTCCGTCTGTCTGTTAACAGTTCTGTTATGTCGAAGTTTGACATTTACGTCAAAGTTAGTATTCTAATCAACTACAATTCTACAACAACCATCATACCTTGCATGACACATCTCCCTGACCTCCTGAGTTGGCAGGTATGTTGACCCAGTGACCTTGACCTATATTGTGCACTCCATTGACTTTGACGTTGACGTTCCAGATCTTCTCAACTATAAGGCGTACAACTACCAAACCATACATAGTGCTTCTCCTAGATGTACTGACTTGGCAGGTACCTTGACCGGTGACCTTGACCTATATTTTGCGCTCCAGTGACTTTGACATATTTTGCGTCGACGTTCGATATCTTCTCAACTAAAAGGCCTACCACCATCAAAACTTGCAAAGTGCTTCTTCTCAATGTACTGACTTGGCAGATACCTTGACCTATATTTTGGCTGCAGTGACTTTGACATAATTAACGTCAACATTCCATATCTCCTCAAGTGTAAGACCTCTAGCCACCAAACCTTGCATAGTGCTTCTCCTAGATGTAATGACTCGGCAGGTATCTTGACCCGGTGACCTTGACCTATATTTTGCGCTCCAGTGCCTTTTACATATTTTCAATATCTCCTCAACTATAAGGCCTACAACCATCAGACCTTGCATAGTGCTTCTCCTCAATGTACGGACTCTGCAGGTACCTTGACTGGGTGACCTTGACCTATATTTCGCGCTCCGTTGACTTTTACACCTTTTACGTCACCCTTCCATATGTTCTAAACTGTAAGGCCTTCAACCACCAAAACTTATATAGCATTTCTTCTCGATGTACTGACTCGGCAGGTATCTTGATCTGGTGACCTTGACCTATATTGTGCACTCCAGTGACTTTGACACATTTTATGTTGATGTTCGGTATCTCCTCAAATATAAGACCTACAACCACTAAACCTTGCATAGTGCTTCACCTCATTGTACTGGCTTGGCAGGTACCTTGATCCGGTGACCTTGACCTATATTTGACATATTTTACGTTGATGTTTGATAACTCCTCAACTTTAAGGCCTACTACCACCATACCTTGCATTGTGCTTCTCCTTGATGTACTGAATTAGCAGGTACCTTGACCGTGACCTTGACCTATATTTCATGCTCCAGTGACTTTTACACATTTTACGTCAACGTTCCATTATCATTGGGCTGTATGATACGAAAAGTCAGTGCTGAAGATATAGCCATTAGAGGGAATGGGACTGGCCTGGAATATATGTGCCCCACGAGGCACTTTGTGTACATTTTTTTCAACCCAGTTTTCCAAGTAAGCACTGCTAAGAATGAAATAAACTTATTTAATAACCACGTTCTGATTGTGGCTCCTGTGGCTTTTGCCCCAGCAGGTGCGATGACGCCTTCCGCGAATTTCTTGTTTAACTACCAATAACAAACAAATTAAAATTTGCCCATAGACTAATATCGTTCACACAAATTGTAACAACATGTCGAATTCACTGAATCGTCACAATTTCGCACGTGATCCACTGATCAGCATTTTTCACCCTTTTCACGTGCAATTCGCGAGCCGCGGACTCTACACAGTGAATAATCATATCGGACAGATCCTTTACGACGTTTGGTCCATTCCATTAAAATTTGTTTGGATACGTGACGTCGTGAAATGCCACAGCTACCCGAAAGAGACAGAGGACGTGCAGTTGATTTGTTAATGCAAGGTTTCTCACAGTCAAGGGTCGCTAGTCAGCTTGGTGGTTCCCAGTCAACCGTAAGCCGACCGTGCGACGGGGGCGGGGGGGGGAGGGGGTTAGTGGACAGACCTCATATTTGACGTCCCCGTGAGACAATCAGACGTCAAGATCGTGCGATACGTTTGGCAGATCTGCGTAACCGGTTCAGGACGGCGGTGGAAACAGCAGCAAACACACCAGGACGTCACAACAAAACGATTCATCCCAAAACTGTGCGAAACCGTTTGAAGAAAGTAGGCTTGTACGCCAGACGACCTTACGTTGGAGATCTAACACAGATAAGACGTCAGACCAGGATGAACTGGTTGCGACGACAAAGCCTTCGTCAGTTTCCTATGCACCGATACAGACAGTCTTGTTTAATGACGAGTCATGGTTCACCCTTTCTCCTGCTGATTCCACTTACAGCCCTGACCTTTCTTCCATAGAACACCCATAGGACGAACTTGACAGACGGGTTCGGTCACGACGTCGCGTTCCCAGTAACGTCCAAGAACTGGCGGCTGCTTTACAACAGGAGTGGAACCACATGCCTCTGAGAAAGATGAACTCCCTCGGCTAACAGGATACGTGAAGCATCGTGTGCAACCGGCGGCATATACGATACTGACTTTGAACTGTAATTTCGACACCTCATACTCTGGAACAATTCAACAGACATTGTGTATTGGATTCGCATTACATTACGAAAACACGCCCATTCAAGTATACTGAAAATTTCACCACCAAAAACTGAAAGTTTTCAGATAATGATATTTATTTTTTTTTACATTTCTGCTCAAAACATAGATTGTGGGTACTCGTTAGAACCGCATCGGCGAGGCGGTTCTAACGAGTACCCACAATCTATGTTTTTGAGCAGAAATTAGAAAAATAATGTATACAGTTTTACTATATAAAAGTAGGGTTTAAGGGGATCAGAATTATATAGGTATGTTTTGGTGATGATGTGATATTGAAATTTTGAGAATTTATTTAAAACTGAATTTGGAGTAAAATGAAGTCAACAGTTTTAGTTAAAATACTATTCTTTATATAATATACTTAAATGAATTTAGTTAGGCGTTTCTTTTACCTTTCAGGATGTATAGGAGCCGTGTGAAGCGAACATTTGTCCTCGGCAACTTTTCAGTAGTTTTTTTTTTTTTTTTTTTTTTTGTCTTTTGTCTACTGATCATTCCAAGACGGTTCTCCTCTGTTGCAGTTGTTCTTTGTTTGTAGGTCGGTGATTTCGTAGGTGACGTTTGTTTTGTCAATCGGCCCGTGGGTCAGCCTAAATGTTTATGTTTGTGACTTATTTATTTTATTATACCATTTAAGCTTTTTCAGTTTTAATTGTATTTGATTCTTGAAAATATTATGTACTTATATTGTTGTCACAATATGTTAGTTTTATATGACTGCTGCTTACTAGTCGGTTCAAAGCCTATTAGAGCTTGTTTTACTCTGTTATAAATGTTGTCGACTAAAATAAAAGCGTGGTTCTACTCGACGGATGGTTTGCTCGTTATTAACTTTTGGTTTGTAGTGCAACCTTTACCTTTACTTCATCACAACAATGAGAAGTTAATTTACTCAATTAATATCTGTTTTCTCTGTTGATCCAATGAAATGTTAAACAAATTGTGTAACCTGAACTATATCAGGTTTCACGGGCGATGTTAGAAGTACTGAAAAGCAGGTTTAAGCCACCCAACCAGGGCTTTACAATTCCAAGACTTTAGTGTTGTTTCATTTCCACTTTGTCTGAGTTCAATTCTTTTATTAGCTCTCTTTTAAATAAAGTGAATATTTTGTGTTGTCAATTCATGTAATTAAACGCGTATTCTCATCCGGGTCTTTTCTTTCGTCGGGCTATTTTAATCTGCCGAGGAACACTGCATTAGTTGGCTGTGACTGGACTGCACACAGGCGCAGTTTGACCGTTTGCATATGCGCTAGGGTCATTCCACTGAGACTTCTTCACCACTCTGTTAGAATTACAAAAACATACCTATTCAAATATATAGAAAATTTCATCTCCAAAAACTGAAAATTTTCAGATAAGAAAAACTCTGATATTTATCATATTTCTGCTCAAACATAGATTGTATGTTTTTTTTAGCAGAAATAAGAAAATAATATATATACCCCTGTAAACACCAGTTTTAATATATAAAAGTGGGGTTTAAGGGGTTCAGAATTATAAAGGCATGTTTTCGTGATGCTTCACCATACGATGTTATCTCGGTCAGAACAGGCCCTTAGATACAACAAGATTTCACCTAGGTCACTGTTGATGATATTAAAACAAAGGGACGCAGAGTGTCACAAATACAGAACTGTGCGGATTTAAAAATAGCAGATAATTTCACATTTAGTTCTTTATATCTTCGTAATATCAATAGTAACGGTTGAGTAAATAAAGAGAGCAATGATAATTATGATAAAAAATATCCGGCGGCTTTTGACTAACCTGATTAACTGATTAACAAGTAGTGCACACAGTTTTAACTTTGACTTTACTTAAAACATAGAAGAAATACACAGTCAATTTCCCACTCATAAATAGCGTCAGACTTTAAAATAAATGTAAAATAACATTTAGACTAAACTTATATTTTACAATTCAAACAATGGCCACTTAGACAATACCTGTAAAATTTAGTTAATTATAAATTAAACTTTAATTTGCTGTGTTGTCGCTGAAAAATAAAAGTCTCAGAGCCTCTCTACTGCGCTTGTTTAGCTAGCATTGGATCTTTAATACAGTAAGCGCCAGAAACGAATGATATATAAAAGACAGCTATAGACGAACATGTTCGTCTATAGCTGTCTTTTATATATCATTCGTTATGTTCCAACCTTGACAGACAAGAATACAACCTTTATTTTGCACATTTTTCCGAAGAAACGAGTGTCTACCCAAATGAATACTGGTATCAACAGATTCATTACAGTGCAAGATAACCTATGTTATACCCTTTCTTTTCGTTCTAGTTTTACATTTTATGCATATATAACTTACCTTTATAGCCGTTTCATTACAGAACCATGTTAGTTTACCATTTTAACGCAAATGACCCTCATGGGTTGATGCGTCGTTAAACCTGAACTCATCATCATCATATACCCTTTCTGACGATAATTAGGGTAATAGTTGTCGATGTGTTTTATCAGCTATGATTTGAATTGCAAATACTCCTAGAGATCGTGATCAATTGCTTTTGAACTCAGTCTATGTTTTGATTATTGTTATTTGCCCCATGTTTTTTTGTATGTTTTTACTGTTTTCATTTGGACGATGTCTTTATTACTTGGTGGTTACATTTATGTGTGCACATATCATGTGACTGATTTGGAACAAGCAACACAGAGCAGTCTTATGACATTCAATTTATATATGAAAACAATGAATGGATGATCAACAGTCACGTCCATATATATAAGATATAATAAAATAGTTTTGTGTTGGCGTCGGTCACATTAGTACAAGAATGATATTTCGTTTTAATTTAAGACCAGCTTATCAAGGGGCTACAGACACTTGGCAAGTTTTACGTCTGTACTTAGTGTTTACATGGAGTACTTTTTGTGACTCCCTTTTTGCTCTCATGCACACCATGCCGTTCTGAAAAGGATCTACTTTAAAAGCAAAGTATTTGCTCCTATTGACGGGAAATTCCTTCTTTTTAATACATGTAGACCCCTTTTCAGACATGAGACAATGCAAGTTTGACAGTTACCTACCCTGAAAGTTTATCCATTCAACCTTAGGTGAATGGTTTCGCCGCCCCGGGAGATCACACCGAGCTCACAGAATTCGATGTTGAACGTGGGAAAAAAAAGTCCTTATGCCATATGCAAACAGCGTAGGCCTAGATGAGAGTGTGCATCCGTGCTGTATTATCTGGACAGTTTCTGTTCGTCGACATATATTACAGTATCCATTAACTCTGTAAGCGGACAGCAAAGGCCCCGATCAGCTTGCGCGAATGCACAAGCTGATCAGGGCCTACGTTTTTCGCAAATTGCAAAAGGGCCCTTTCTTTTTCTTGCTTCTCAAAGCGGGTTACTCTTAAACGGTAGAATTCAGGGACAAATTTTTTCCGTTAATTATATAGGAACGCTTATACTTGGGAAACAATGCTTTTATTGTGGAGTGGAGCTCCCTTGGCAAAGTAGGCAAATACGAGTCAAGTAAAAATGCTATGTGTTTGAGGTGTATCCATTTGCCTTAAAGAGGCTGGATGCATTTGGTAAGTTTTCTGCCATTTCATACAAATATGAGGGAGATACCTTTTGAGTCTTCCCGTATGTTCTGCACATCAAGTCCCTTCATCAAGGTGTATACTCTAAAAGGAAAACAGTTGCTCCCTATGGGGAACAATTCATTTTCCTTTTACAGTAGACATTTTTCATTACGAAAACACGCCTATTCAAATATATTGAAAATTTCACCTCCAAAAACTGGAAATTTTAGATAAAAACTCAGAAATTTTTTCACATTTCTGCTCAAAACATAGATTATGGGTATTCGTTAGAACCGCCTCGGCGAGGCGGTTCTAACGGGTACCCACAATCTATGTTTCTGTGCAGAAATAAGAAAAAATATTGTATACCCCTGTAAACCCCAGTTTTACTATATAAAAGTGGGGTTTAAGAGGGTCAGAATTGTATAGGTATGTTTTCGTGATGTTCAGAATGAAGAAAACAGTTGACAGAATTGCCTACCCTCATGAAATGTATCGATTTCTCTTAAGCAGAAAGATATTGAACGAAGATTAGCTGAACATCGCAGCGTGATCCCTGTTGAAGGTTTTTGTCAGCGGTATGTTTTCACCTTGACATTTCTACGGATGTCAAAGATGGTGCATGTACAGTCAAACCTGTGTTAAAGGCAATCTGTTTTAAGCAAGCAAATATCTTAAATGACCACTTAAATTGCATTTACAATTGCCTATCACTTTCCTATTCTGTAGGATATTTTTACTTTAAACCTCATTGAAGGTTCTGAGGTCACGGAGTTCTTATTTCCTTTACAACAACTGTCCACTATATGTTTATATGGACAAGTATTAGACATCGCAATGTGCTGTGGGTGGATGTTGTACTTTCATTCGAAGTTAATAATGTACGTATACAGTTGACTCTCGTTATCTCGACCTCGCTTATCTCGAATAACCGCTTATCTCGAAGTGAAAATCTGGTCCCTGCCTATACATGAAAACCTAACAACAGATGGAAAATATTGTAGAAAAGAGGAGAAATTGCTCCTAAGGAGCAATTTCTCCTCTTTTCCACAATATTTTCAATATATCTCTAACTTCAAAAGTCCAATTACCTATCAGTTTGTTAAATGTGATTAATCAAATTATTTTTTCCTCAATTCTGCAAACCTGATATGTCGAACTACGGATATCTCGAAGTATTTTAGAGAGTCCCTTGGAATTCGAGATAACGAGAGTCGACTGTACTTGCAAGCGTACATCTGGTACTGATAACCGATTTTAACGTCGCTTTTCACATAATGGCATTTAATTGGGGATCTTTCAATTCCTGTACCTTGCTAAAAACCGTAACTCTACAATCGGAAAGATATACGGCTGAGTTTTTGTAAATTTAAAGCTTGGATATTGGCTCATACAAAACCGCTGTATAGCAGTGCGAAACTTATTGCATTTTGGAGAAACGCATGCATTTTGCACGATACTGATTTAGAGTTTTGCCAAGCAACTGTAAGTTCCATAAAGCGTATAGTACACATGTATATACTAACAGGTAAAATGCATCCAATATATACCAAACTCGCGATAAATTAATCTGTACAGTTGATGTCGGAATAAAAATTAGCACTGATTGTTTAAAAGGGCGTGTATTTTATAGAATTGTGTTGAAAATTTTAGTTTGCGGAAATTACGTTAATTATTATGTTTGGTCTTCATATATTTTTACCCAATATAATTCATCAACAAAGATTTTGAAATCATGGGCATGATGAGATGTGCGGCGGTTCCCCTCAACCTGCATGTTTACGATTTACTTAAGTACAACCTAGGGTTCTATACGAATATGTTTTATTAAAAAACATAAACACGAACGCCCGAAAGATGTCTGGTAAAATTTAAAATGTGTCATTCCAAATGGTGTCATAAATTTGCAATCAAACGTTTTCTTACATGTTTAAAAGAACCTGCCGTTTAAAAAAAAAACGCGACAAGAATTTTAAGCAATCAGTGTTAATTTATATTCAGACATCAAATGTACAGATTAAGTTTTCGCGAGTTGGGCGTATTTTGGGTATATTTTACTTGTTAGTATATACATGTGTACTATACGCTTAACGGAACTTCAGCTCCTTAGCAAAACTCTAAACCAGTATCATACAAAATGCATGCGTTTCTCCAAAATGCAATTAGTTACACATTGCTATACAGCGGTTTTGTATGAACCAATATCCAAGCTTTATAAAGTCTAACTTCAATGGCTCGAATGTCTTTGGGACCATAGAAAATTGTTCGAGACATTGGTAGTTCGAGCCACTGAGGGTTAATCATGGTGCCAGGTCAGGAAGAAATAGCAATAATTTAGGTATTTTTTTATTTCCTTCACAATAATTGTATGTTGAGTGTACTCATTAGAATCGCCTCAATGAGGCGATTCTAATGAGTACACACAACATACAATGTCATAATAAAATAAGAAAATTTCCCTAAATATTTGTTTTCTTGAGCTAGCGGAAGAATTTCGTAGGGACTCAAAAATAAGTTCGAATTAGCTATGGTAAACGAGCCATCGGTGTTCGCTATTCAGGTTCGACTGTATATACAAAAACTCAGCCGTATACCTTTCCGATTGTAGGTTTACATTATTTTGCAAGATACAGAAATTGAGAAACCCGATTATCATATTTTACGTGTATATGTCAAAAGTTTCTGTTTTTGGAGGAACTCTAATAATACTATCTGCCTACGTTTCGCTATGATTGATGTTTGTAATGCAGTATGTGGGCTGGTAAGTGCTCCCATAATCTTATTGTTCTGTCTGTGTAGCAAGATACATCTGTGTGTATGATAACTATTCTGTTTTCTTTCATTTTCCTGTTGCACCAAATTACGTTAGAACTGATGTACCTGTCAAAAGAGAAACCAAACTGTAGTCGAGTGCCAAAATACCTCCTACTGTAGCATAACTATTTGCTTGAAGTATATCAGGGTAAAAAGTTGCAATCAGAATAGCCAGACAGAATGTTCTACACCCTTTAAGCTCAATAAAAATAACTGATCGAATAAATTCTTATCTCTTAGGTAAGGTCAGCGAATTATTTTAGAGAATAGCAAAGGATATTTAAAGACTGCCCCGTCGCAGATTCCAGTGAACAACATTTACATATGAGGTAAGGTCAGTTTTAACACGAGATAAACACATGTTTTACATTTTTTGTTTCTATTCTATACTGACTGGTAAGGTGAAAACCACTTGCATATGAATGACTTCATTTTACTTTAGTACCTTAACCTTCTTTGCCGTTGGGACACCACTGGTAACATTGAGACTGTTTCTCACCATTTTGATTTGTCTTTAACTGCACTTTGCGAGATTGCGAAACTATGGAATGCCGTACCCTCTACTGTTTCGTTTCTTGACCGTCATGCAAATCAAATAGAATCTCCGATTTGCTTGCTCACTGATGATGTGGTCAAAGTATGAGTGTTCAGTAGTTTGTAACAGCATCTCATTTTTAAGGCCAGGATTCTCTTCTCGAGTTCCCCAGACCAAATTCCAATAAAAGTCCAAACGATTGCCTTTGAAAACAAATAACACACTACAGATAGAAAAGGGGAGTTTCGATTTTATTGAGACTCTTCATAAGCAGTAATAAAGTTTGCAACACTGTATACGCCCTCTAGTGTATACATGAGAGAACTCCATTTTCAATGACACCACAATGGGCACAGTGATTCCAAAGGAAATGAAAATATAATCTGCATTATGGTGAAGTACGGGGTCTCAAAAGCGTATAGGAAGGTGGATAAAGCCAGGGAGCACCTCAGCTTGATTTTTGAAGAGAAAGATATCTAAATTTCTTGTCATTTCCTGTCACTTTAAGATTTGCTGATGCCGCACATTACCAAAACACGCCTATTCAAATATATACAGAAAATTTCACTTCCAAAAACTGAACAGTTTCAGATAAAAAAAACTCTATATTTTTTCATATTTCTGCTCAAAACATAGATTGTGGGTACTCGTCAGAACCGCCTCGGCGAGGCGGTTCTAACGAGTTCCCACAATCTATGTTTTTGAGTAGAAATAAGAAAAATAAAGTATACCCCTGTAAACCCCAGTTTTACTATATAAAAGTGGGGTTTAAGGGGGTCAAAATTATATAGTCATGTTTTCGAGATGGATGTCAAGGCTATCGCAGACAGAATTTCTGGTTTGGCGCCATCATCAGATGTGATGTATCCGAAGTTTTAAAAACTATTTAATGTTTCAAGTCCAGTGTATTCACTCCGACATCAAGCGCGGATTCGTCTGGATTGTTCATCATCGATTTTCCTTCTGTGGCCCGAGTTCTATTTTATAGACCGTAGTGGTTTTGTTGAAACAATCAGCCAGTCCTCTAACCATATTCTGCTCTCAAGCGATTACAGCAGTGACATCTCCAAATTCTTGACATTCTCTTTATACTTTAATGAACTGTTTACCCTTTCAATGAAGATGTTGAATAATGTTGATAATACGGTATATAGTATTTCTTCTGTATGAAGTGATAGTCAGGGTGATAATGGCGCAACAATATTAGCCACAGGCTACAATGTACACTAGTGAGACATCTCGATTTTCAAAATCCATTTAATGGTTTTCTGTATGTTTCCTCAGATGTCCTACAAAATAGGCGCTGTATGTAGTTGCTGAACTGGTCCAAATTCACAAACGAAAAATTAAATACTTATTGTAAAACTGTACAGATACAAACAAGATAAATTCAGCGTTCATAAATTCAGCGTTAGTCTTTCTCTATATTTCTTGTCAAATATCCATCAAATAATTTTAGAAATAATAGACCTGTTCAGATTCAAAGTAGGAAGTATCCGGATTGGATATATTAGTTGTTAGGGTTACAAGAGTTTTAATCATCATCAAGTCGCTCAGCCTGATAGATGTTCGACAATAGGACGGATAAAGAAAACGATTTATTCTAAATGACACAAACAATGTATTCCATTAGAATTCAGAAATGCAGGCCGGAACAATGCAGACACAACAGAGAGCGGTGTCTGGTCAGGTTCTACAATGTTTGCTACTCCTCCGACAGTAATTTAGGAGCATCAATCAGTAGGGAGTAACATGGACTTTTTTTCCAATTTTAGGGGAGGAAAGGTGTCCGAATGCTAAGATTTTGTTGGTGAAATGATGTTATTTACGATTGATTATTTTATTTCACATGAGTATTCGGACATCTTAACTCGTAACAATATTTGTTCCAAAATATGAACATGTTCATTATACTACCTGTTGACATGTCTTAAACAAAATAAACAGCACAGACCCAGATCAGACACCGCTAAACTGCGAGGTGTCTGTTCAGGGTCTATACTGCTTGTCATTCATTCAGCTGTTTTAGACAGCGACGGATAAGGAAAGGCACTTTCAAAGCATCACGAAAACATACCTATATAATTTTGACCCCCTTAAACCCCACTTTCATATAGTCAAACTGGGGTTTACAGGGGTATACATTATTTGTCTTATGTCAGCTCAAAACATAGATTGTGGATACTCGTTAGAACCACCTCGTCGAGGCGGTTCTAACGAGTACCCACAATCTTTGTTTTGAGCAGAAATATGAAAAATATCAGAATTTTTTATCTGAAAATTTTCATTTTTTGGTTGTAAAATTTTCGTATATTTGAATAGGCGTGTTTTAATAATGGTATAGGACGCTAATGGTAAGGCATTCAGGTGTCTCAATATTTAGAGTTAGCATTCAACAGCATACGTTTTCGTGAAGAAAATGTTAAAAGGCACCTTATCTAGGGCGATTGCTTAGATTTTACATTTCATGTGTTTACGTAATGTCTGTGCGTATTGTTTAATGATATTTCTTGCATAAAACTGTAGTTTTGCATTTGCGCTGGAATTGTTCAAGGTCACAGTATAGAACTAAACAGGGCGTGCCTCGTAACTCAAAACGATTCACAAGCACATAAATTATGCGACAGTGAAACTACATGTACAGATCAGTCTATGCAAGCATGACGCCCGATCATAGCAATTCCTGTTCGTTAGAGGAGTATACTCAGACGAAGGTTCTAATCAGACAATGTGGATGTTCAGAGTTATGCGAGGATTCCTTTCCGCATATGTGCCAAGTTTCTTTTTTTTATTTCATCACGAAAACATGCTATATAATTTTGACCCCCTTAAACCCCACTTTTTTATAGTAAAACTGGGGTTTACAGGGGTATACATAATTTTTCTTATTTCTGCTCAAAAACATAGATTGTAGATACTCGTTAGAACCGCCTCGCCGAGGCGGTTCTAACGAGTACCGAGGCGGTTCTAACGAGTACCCACAGTCTATCTTTTGAGCAGAAATATGTAAAATATCACAGTTTTTTTTTTATCGGAAAATTTTCAGTTTTTGGTGGTGAAATTTTCCATATATTTGAATAGGCGTGTTTTCGTAATGTGACGGACACGAACTTATCACGTTTAACATCCTGTGTAAACATTTCAGCAAGAGCTATTTTAAAATATATTTGTTATTTTCTCTGAACAGAGGATCTGACATTTTATGCAAATTATCTTCGGGAGTGACAATTTGCATGAAATGTCAAATCATATTTCGTGGGTAGAAATGAAAAAGGAACATCCATTTGTCATCAGCTGAAATTATCATCGAGTGGTAAAGGCTCATAGAATGGGAGAAACTTGATACTTTTACTGGACAAATGACATGAAAATAACATCGAAGATATCAAAGCAAAAGAATGTTTTCTCAAGCTTCTTGAAATAAAAACATGTGTCAATACATGAGAAAAGTATCTTGAGAAAATGTTTACCCAGCGAAGGATCAAATCTGCCCGTGCGTTCGTGCAGTCTGATCAGAATCTTCGTCGTCCGCTTAAAGAAACCATAATTTCTTCGCTAGCATACAGACTATTCGGCAAAGAATTGTCAAATTGTGTAGATACACAGGCTGATCTGCGTTTTCGCTGGTTGCACGTGATACTGTACCCTTTCCTACGTCTTTTTTTCTTTACGAAATTACATTAGCTCTGAAGATGGCCAATCACAGTTGCACCAGGCGACATTTTGAAAAATGTTCGTGTTATCTGTCAGGGAAAATCAGGCTTTACATTTTTTTATAAATCAACTGTCAACATTTGATTCTGATGATTCAAAAGCTTTATTTGTTTCTGATAAGTAATAGGGAGTGGTTTAGAATGTCGTCTGCAACAAGTTTGCAAGGCGCACTAGGGGTTAATTTGATCAATCTGGGTGACACCAAGTAATTGACATGTGTAGCCCTTTTGTAATGTATTGTGAATCCTTAGTGTTGAATGTGTTCCAACATTGAACTTGAGTCTTGTTTCTGCTGTAAACAATAAAATGCAGCGTTTTGTAAATAATATCGGTTTGTTGCAGTGTTAATTATCTTGACTCTACTTTATATAAGAAACGTGGTATGAAATTACTCGAAAAAGGCAAACCCTATTCGGAGAGATAAGAACCTATTTTAGAAATATTGTCCAATAATTTTAGCCTGTAGCAAATAAAGTTACTGTCATATATAAAGGATTAAGATTTACAATGCATTGAGCAAAGTCGGCAGACGATAAACTGATGTAGTTTTCTCATTTTTTCCCAAAAAATAGGATCTGACATTTCCTGCAAAGTGTCTCCACAGAGGACAGTTTGCATGAAATATCAAATCTTATTTTCTGGGAAAAATAAAACAAAAATTAATTCAAAATGTCGTCTGCTGAATTTTTCCCAGTATGCTAAGCGTTAATAATTAAATGATATTGAAAAGGTAGTGAACGTAAAGAATACCGATAAAACTGCTATATCTAATTAATAAACAATGGCTACCTCCTATTAATTTGCTCCCGTGGCTTTGTAATCATTTATCACATGCCAATAAGTATAATTTCTAAATCCATCAAGATACAATTTGAAATATTCGTTTCATGAGCCTTTAACTCTTTCACTGCCACAGGCGATAATAATAGGCTTTACAAACAACATAGATCCAGATGAGCCGTCTCATCTGGATCTACGCTGATTTGACGTTCAGTCTTCCAACTTTACATATAAACTTCTTTTCAAGCAATAGTTTGTTTAAAAAAAAAAACAGACGACAAATGTCGTCTGAAATTTGGCGCCGAAAGACTTAATAATAAACAGAATACAGTAAAATACAGGACCCAGTTGTTCAAAGCATCGTTAGCTTAACGAGCCCGCTAATGATAAACTCGTTAACTGTTGTAGCTAATGTCTTTTCAAATACATTGATATACTTGCTGCAAGAACGCGAGTAGCAGGAGCTACTCACATTTTTTTCAGCAAAATATCTCACTGTATTTGCCATAATTCATGATAGAAATTTTAACATCAAGTTAGTTAACAACTTTGTTAAGTTTTAAACAACTGGACCCTGAATAAGAACGGGTTTGTATCTATAGCACACATAAAATACACGCGGTTTGTAGTCGCTCTTGCTACTCACATGGTTTGATGAGAATGACTTAAAAATCCAGGGATTCCTTGAAGAGAAACACCAAAAAATGTAAGGCATACCAGCTCAGTATCTAGTCAGACTGCCTATTCAAACATATGCATGACAGTCCAGGCTAGGCTCAGAGACAGGCAGGACTCCAGGCAGAGCAAAAAAGCCAATGAAATCCAATCCTTTGCAGACAGAAAGGGTATGAAGAAGTTCTTTATGCACTTACGACAGTATATGGTCGCCAAATCTCGGGAACCATCCCGCTTCATAGTGGAGATGGCTTACAAAGAAGCTATATTGAAAGGATGGGATGCACACTTTGATGGTGTCCTTAATCGGCCATCAGCTATCACTGATGAAGCTATCAAGAGACTACCACAGGTGGAATGGAATCCGCTGCTTGTTGAGTGCCCAACCATCCAACCATCTCTGAACAGTGAAAGCAATAAAGCTCCTGTTATTTGGCAATGCTCCAGGATCAGATGCAATTCCTGCAGAGATCTACAAAGCAGGAGATCCTTCAGTTGCAGAGAAACTGACAGTTATTTCACATTATGTGGAGAAAAGAGGTCACCCCTCAAGAATTCAGATGCATCGATTATCCACCTATTCAAACGAAATGGAATGCTCATGTCTGTGACAATCATCGGGGCATTTCTTTATTGTCAGTTGCTAGGAAGATCCTTGCAAGAGTCCTACTGAACCGATTGAATGAACAGCCAGGGCTTCTACAGAAAGCCAATGTTGATTCAGGAAAGAAAGAGGAATAATTAACATGATCTTCACGGCAAGACAGTTTCAAGAGAAATGCCAGGAACAGAATGTGGACCTCCACGTTACCTTTGTCGATCTTACCGAAGCATTGACACAGTCAGTCGTGAGAGACTTTGGAAAATTATTGCAAAGTTTGACTGCCCAGCCAAGTTCATAGTAATGTTGCTGCAGTTCCACGATGGTGTGTTTGCACGTCCAAAATGATGGCGAGTTTTCTGATCAATTCCCTGTGACAAATGGCGTTAAGCAAGGCTGTGTATCAGCTTCAACGTTGTTCAGCATGATGTTTTCTGCAATGCTCACAGCTGCTTTCCAGAATGGTGGCAATGGTATATCTATTAGGTATTGCTTTGATGGGAAGGGTTTTAACCTAAGAAGATTGCAAGCTAAATCCATGGTACAAACAGAGGTGCTAGACAAGTTTTCTTTGATGATGACATGACAAATGGTGCTCCAAAAGAAGAGCAGAAGCAAAACTAGTTACGCAAAAAGGCGGCAAAGACGCACTGAGGGTGACCCCCTGTTTGACTATGCTTCAGGTAGGGTTTGCCTGACTGTACCTCTACACAGAAAGTCTAACAATGTTAGATTTTACTACTCTTTGTGTTTTCATAAATATATACAACATACATGGTGTTAACTCATTCGAGATACTAACCTCTTTATATGTTTCCGTGCCAAGTGTTGACAGGAATGTACAATCTTCTAATGAATACTCGTCCGCCTCGTCGGCTTCGTCAATTACCGCAACTGTTTCGATCGACATTAAGCGATGTAACGTCGTGATTTGATGCGCCACATATTGCTTCAACATATTAGCATGGTAAGTACCGGTGCCGCCTTTACCATTATATATATATATATATATTTAAAGATTTAAACAAACTTCAACAAAGAATTCCGGCCCAGGATCATTACTGATGCAAGTACTTCAGGAAAAAGTGTATAGGGAGAAACATGAAATAACACTGGACTTAGTGAGATTCGAACCCACGCCGGCTTGCATATATATATCATTACTGATGCAAGTACTTACTTCAGGAAAAAGTGTATAGTGAGAAACATGAAATAACACTGGGCTTAGTGAGATTCGAACCCACGCTGGCTTGCATATATATATATATATATATATATATATATATATATATATATATATATATATATATGTGTGTGTGTGTGTGTGTGTGTGTGTGTGTGTGTGTGTGTGTGTGTGTGTATAGACAGTTGAATTATATTTGTTTGATCTCAGCAACATCGTGGGTATATATGGAAATGATATGCATGAATAAATATGGTAATCTTACAGCCATCATCAGAAATGGTTTCTATTTTAAAATTTTACCCCTCTGTTGACGAATTCGGCAGACGACATTAATTATTCTGTTTTCTTATTTATCAAATATCAAATCTGCATGAAATGTCAAATCTGATTGTTTTCTCTGACAAATAAGAAAAAACATTTCCAATTGTCGTCTGCTGATCTTTTCACAGCAAGCTAAGCGTCTAAAGAACACATCAAATCACTCGCAGAGTTTGTCACATTTCTTCTCTTTTGGTCTTCGTAAACAAGGCAGGATAGGCATCTTATATTTATATTCAAAACTTAATTAAGATCTGAATGTAAATTGGACATTGATTATCAATTACTTTGTGTTTTGAACATTAAAGACAACGATGTCATCTTTATAGGGTTGTAAACGTAATCAAAGTTCCTTGCAAAATACAATTTTATGGAGTGGAAACACGCATACTGCTGAACGATTGTCATTCTAATGGGCTATCTTACCGATTTTGTATATCAGGTAACGTCTCATTAATTCTTTACAATCATGCACAATAAAACTAGTGATGAATGTAGTTAATAGTTTTTGTGTTTTGACATATTTTATAACATTAAAACGAGATAACGTTGAAAATAACAATGGGGCGTTAATTGCTATTATCTGATGTTCATAGCCTTCATCTTTAAATGCAGACCTTCTGTTCTTATGTTTATGTAATTGAGCCAGACCGCGAGAAAACATTACGAAAACACACCTATTCAAATGTACTGAAAATTTTACAACCACAAAATGAAAAATTTCATATAAAAAATTCTGATATTTTTCAAATTTATGCTCAAAACATAGATTGTGAGTACTCATAAGAACCGCCTCGGCGAGGCAGTTCTAGCGGGTACCACAATCAATGTTTTAAGCAAAATAAGAACACTAATGTGTACCCCTCTAAACCCCCAGTTTTACTATATAAAATTGAGGTTTAAGAGGGTCAAACTCATATAGTAGTTGCGGCCATGGTACCTAAGCCGTAATTCAAGCTCATAAATCCGTAAACGAATGACGAATCAGAATGTTCAGACCAACAGACATGGACCCCGGAATAAAGGGTGTAATCAGGCGTCCGCAGATAGAAAGCATTACTTGGTAAGCAAGCTTCGCCCACCATGCCTATAGGCCTGAACGAAGGAAATATCGGTAGAAGTGTATGTCAGGGATTTTGGAAGTCTACTTATGGCGCGTCAGTGGCAAAAACATCAGAAACAATTCTGGAAACTGCCACATTGTAGGGATTGACTAGATCATGATGTCTTCCATAGAACTTCTTAAGTGTTGCTACCAGTTTGATTTTTTGATACCCTGGCTCAACAACTTTGTAGTGAGCACTTTCCCACGCTCCATGAAGTCCTGAAATAACAGGCTCTGGCATAACGGATTAACTGTGAAACGTAAACGCCGAATGCTGGTGCAGAAGGGATATTACTGCTCAGGAATGGAAAGTTAACAATGGGAACATTCAAGTCATCCCGTTTGTCGTAATAGCAAGCTTCCATTGTCAATGTAGAGATAACAATCCAAGTATGAGGAGGAGGCTGCAGTCTCCGTTGTTTCCTTTATTTCAAGTTCACGTTGATAGATGAATTCCAAATACTCTGCAAATTTTGTGTTTTTCAGAGACAATACATCATCTATATATCTGTAGGTGAAATTGAATTGTTGTGCGAGGTGTTTCTTGCCTGCTTGGAGGAGACTTTGTACAAAATCATACGAGTATAAAAACAAGTCGGCAAGTAACGGTGCACAGTTAGTACCCATCGGTATGCCGATTGTTTGCTGAAATATCCGTCCGCCGAACTCACAAAAATATTGTCGATTAGATATTCCAGCATCTTTATGACATCTGCATCTGAGTATTTCTATAGGCGTGTTTTTGTGATGAAAAATATAGTGCATATGGAAACAGATCTTTGGTAGGCCGGCTGTTTGTTAATGTGTGCTGGGCTTACACTGCTGTCTTTATTATTATTATTATTTATTTATTTATTTATTTATTCACTTATTTGTTCTGATATAGATTTTTTTCTTTTTATGTACGACCTTATGTATAACCTACTTTCATCTAAAACAGCAAATAAAAGTTGGAAGAATAGAGACCGTTTAGATCCGCAGGCTGGACTGGACAATAGCGGTTCGCAAAGAATATTACATTTTCCTATGAATGGATTTGAAATTCAGAGATTTAAAGAAAAATATACTACTTAAAGGGCGGTAGCGCTATCAAAAAGCTTTGCCTCCTCTGTAAAGGAGTCTGTTCTTGAAGGAAAGCGTTAGCTCCAAGGTACAAATCTTTCATTTAAGAGTGAAACCTTTTCCAGAAGGAAATTAGTACAATGGAAACCAAACAGGAAAACACAAAAAATGTCTCCCTTGCACAGAATGGCAGAGAATCTACCAAGTGTTATCTACTTCCTTAAAGTTCAGGGGCGATTTCAGAGGGATTCGTTGGGGTGGGGTGGGGTGGGGTGGTTTTATTCAAAATTTCATTTTCATGGGAAAGTTTAATTACACTTGATAAGTTGAGATTTCGCCTTTACCTAAATGTTCACATACCTTTCTCTTTACCTTATACTTTTGTTCAACAAGTCCATTTACTACCAATAAATATGTGTAAAATTGCTGGATGAGTGGCAAACAGTGTTGACCTTGATCGGACGCCGCGTTCTGCGGCGTCTGATTAGGGTCTACACTGTTTGCTCAGGCTTGTCTTTCTGAATACGTAGAGTAAGTACGGTAATTTGATCAAATCGAACCCCTCAGAAATCATCCTGGATCCGCCCTGAAGTTCTTAGGCATAAAGTGCATATTGTTGCATAGTCAATTAATTCAGTTATAACAAGATAATGATACACGTAATTATTTTAGTACAAACGATCACCAGGTTCTGATTAATAGATAGTGTTATAATGAAGTAAATAAACGGGTATTTTATTTATTTTATGTTGACACGTCATAGAATAAAAATCCCACACCTGACTGCAGTAATAATTATGACCCTATCCAGCCAAACGAAACTGCTAATCAGAATAGAACATGAGAGAACATAAACTTTAAGAGACATGTTCTTCCCAGGCCGACTACGTGGTAGTGTTTGGGATCGAAGTGGAATCAGGCTTGACACTAAGCTGAAAGTCTACAAAGTTGTGGTGGTGCCAATACTAATGTATTCATGCGAAACGTGGACAGTTTACCAACGGCACGCAAAAAGACTGAACCACTTCCATACAAGCTGCCTTAGAAAATTTTTAAAGATTAAGTGGCAAGACAAGATTCCAGACACAGAAGTCCTGAAAAGGGCAGGGGTGCAGAATGTACGTACATGTCCTTCTGAAACTGGTACAGTTACGATGGACAGGCCATATTACCAGGATGCCTGAGGAACATTTGCCAAAAAAAATCCTGTATGGAGAACTAGAAATGGGCAAACGAAATGGTCCGAAGAAGCGATTGAAAGACACCCTCAAAGCCTATCTCAAGGATTGCAACATTCCAACAGAATCGTGGGAACAAATTGCACAGGACCGAGTAAAGTGGCGAGGCCTCATCAGAAGAGATGCTAGTGAATATGAGGCACAAAAATTCAGCGAAGCTGAGCGAAAACGTGCACAGGGCAAAGCCAAAGCTAAGGCCTCACCAACAGAGCTGTCTTGCTATGACCTCTGTTGTTCCATCTGCAACAGACAGTTTAGAGCTAGAATTGGTCTAATCAGCCATCTTAGAACACACAAACAATGAAAGTTCTTGCATGTGAATAAGATCTGTCATTGTCAGACGAACTTCCCAGGCCTTACACAGATGATTTAAGAGAGGTTCACCAAATATTGTAAAGAAACTGACGCCAGTATCCTATAGGATAGTAAATTTATAAAACGATCCAACTATTTCGCACCAAAACTAGACTGCTGAGTAAACTTGTTTTCCACGCAATACAGCTCTTTACAAGTAACAGAGATTACCTTTAATTGGACAGGGAAAGATTTCTTATATACATGCAGCAAAACGGATATTACATTTGCGCTTTATATGGCTAATTGTTTGTTTTCTGTTTACTTTTAAACCTTCAGTGTCTAGGCATGCAATCAAGTCCCCATCAGGTGCCTCAGAAAGCGACGTCTATCCTTGATTTACAGTTTCCATTATACGTGTTTCTGTAAAGTAAAATGCGTCTGCTTCCCCTTAAATTAAAATGGACCTGTGCAAATGGTTAGGTAGAAGAATCTTCTGGGCATTAATAGGCGACGGTCTCTAGTATAATCACTTAAACAGTATTCGCTGCATTCCATGGTTTAATACTTATGAAAGTCTTAAGCCTTCACTTAGTTTGCTTGGTCAAGTTTCATACTCATTATCGGGTACCTATCGATTAACACGATACGGTTGTTGTTTGGCTGTAGTCGTCTTTGTCTCTGCTAATATTGTTCCTGTAAAACAATGACTCCACAAACATAACAACACCAGAATGCATTACACGCACAACTGATGTTGCAATAGACAATTGGTAGCAATAAATCTTATTTCGTTACATTACTTCAAAGTAGATAAATGCTCATCATGCTAAGGTATCATACTAGAAGAGGCCATTGATAAAGGTTTTCTGTCATGAAAATAACCTTCTGTATGGAAAGTTCCATCGTTTTCATATGGATTGCAGCAGGACTTTATCGGTTCCGCTTAAGTTGGTGCTAGGATGCATGTGCAGTCCCGTAAAGTACAATGCTGTTATGTGAAGAAACGTAATAAAACTGACACTCCGACTGTTGTCCTTTTATTTGCTCGTTTGTTTTCTAAGAGCAACTTTTATTATTGAATAAAAAGCAGTGTCGCACGTTATTAACAGCCGTGCATTAACTAGCGAAAAGCTGTGTATTAATAAGGCAATTCACGCGCTGTTAATGCACGGCCACGCAACTTTCAATATGATCGTACCGGGGCCAGAGATTTGCTGCCGTTACGAGATGTGTACTGCCCGGCCCTAGAACGAGCATAGTCAGTGGAAATTACATTCGCGAGACATCGGTGAACAGGTGAAACAAAAAAGTGCAAGAAGTAAACGCGAAATGTAGCAAATGTTTTCAGTTTTTATGCAATAATAGCGATCGAACATGGTTTTTCAATGCACTAACATTCGCCAGGTCCCTTAGGAGGCCTTCGGCCTCGGTTTTCAACACCTCCCACGGGACCTGGCGAATGTTAATGCATGGAAAACCATGTTTGATCCCAGTATTGATGTTTCATTTATGCTATACTATTGTCTCATTCAAGGTAATGTAAAATAAAACCGTGTTTACGTACCTCATGATTTGTGCTCCTGATTCTATTCAATTCGTTATGTTTGGGCTTTCTGAGCCTTCTATTCAATTCGTTATGTTTGGGTATCTAAGCCTTGTCCAGATCCTTAACATTACGAAAACATGCCTATTTAAATATACTGAAAATTTCACCTCCAAACACGGAAAATTTTCTGATAAAAAATTCTGATATTTTTCATCTTTCTGCTCAAAACACAGATTGTGAGTACTCGTTAGAACCGCCTCGACGAGTACCCACAATCTATGTTTTTGAACAGAAATAAGAAGAACAATGTATATCGCTGTAAACCCCAGTTTTGCTATATAAAAGTGGGGTTGAAGGGGGTCAAAATTATATAGGTATGTTTTCGTGATGCATTTCAATAAAAGGTAAATCAATCACATCATTATAACTGCGAAACAAGGTGCGCCTCATGACAAAACGTACATACACAGACAGCCAGAAAAAAAGACAGGAGTCGGCCCACGGAGGACAAGGCAAAAGACATAGTATCAAATACCTCTCCACTTTGGGTAGCTTTATGTCGGGAAAGTAATTCATATGCGGCCCACCGCCAAGCAATTAAGAGAAATGCCTATTCATGAACCATGATTTGGTGAAATGAATAGACATGTGGTCTGTCGCAGAGCTTCAGTATTACAACCATATGTTTACAACAAAACAAATACAACAGAGAAACTACCTTGGAAAGGTCAGCAGAAAAACATCTGAGGGTGTAAACTAGTTTAAATCGATCACAACCTCGCCCTTAATTCTGAAAAGAAGAAAAACTAAATATTGATAAGTAGTTGCGGTCATGGTATCTAAGCCGTAATCCAAACTCATAAATCTATAAACCAATGACGAATCAGAATGTTCAGACCAACAGACATGGACCCCAGAATAAAGGGTGTAATCAGGCGTCCGCGGATAGTAAGCATTACTTGGTAAGAAAGCTTCGCCCACCATGCCCATAGGCCTGAACGAAGGAAATATCGGTAGAAGCGTATGTCCGGGATTTGGGAAGTCTACTTACGGCGCGTCACTGGCAGAAACATCAGAAACAATTCTGGCAATTGTCACATTGTAGGGATTGACCAGATCATTATGTCTCCCATAGAACTTCTTACGTGTTGGTACCAGTTTTTTTGTTTTTTTGTTTTTTTTTATACCCCTGGCTCAACAACTTTGTAGTGAGCACTTTCCCACGCTCCATGAAGTCCTGGTAATTTGAACAGGCTCTGGCATAACGGATTAACTGTGAAACATAAACGCCGTATGCTGATACAGAAGGGATATTACTGCTCAGGAATGGAAAGTTAACAATGGGAAAATTCAAGTCATCCCGATTGTCGTAAAGCCTAGTATTAAACTTTCCATTGTCAATGTAGAGATAACAATCCAAGTATGAGGAGGAGGCTGCAGTCTCCGTTGTTTCCTTTATTTCAACTTCACGTGGATAAATGAATTTTAAATACTCTGCAAATGTTGTGTTTTCAGATCTGTAGGTGAAATTGAATTATTGTGCGAGGTGTTTCTTGACTGCTTGGAGGAGACTTTGTACAAAATCAGCCTCATACGAGTATAAAAACAAGTCGGCAAGTAACGATGCACAGTTAGTACCCATCGGTATGCCGATTGTTTGCTGAAATTTCCGTCCGCCGAACTCCACAAAAATATTGTCGATTAGATATTCCAGCATCTTTATGACATCTGCATCTGAGTATTTTGTGGCGCATCAGAGTAATCCCGAACGAAGTATGTGTCTTTGTAGTCAATGACAACATGCTGAAATTGACGGTTACCATTCTTGTGGAAGAAACACTGGTTGATAATTTCCTTTAATTTAGATTTCAATTTATCATGAGGAATAGTAGTGTAAAGAGTAGAGAAATCGAAAGATTTTAAACTGTTGACGGAATGAAGAGATTGTGCCTTTAGGTTTTCTAAAAGCTCTTTGGAGTTTCGAGGATCCACATCTGATTAACACCACTTCTGGCATATGCAGTGTCACAATACTTCTGAAGGCCTTCTTTAACTGCGGTTAGGATTTGTGTTAGAATCTGAGAAAGAGGCTTGTTTGAGCACTTAGCTGAACCCGCAATATATCTCTGCTTGTACAGATTCTTGTGAAGTTTAGGAATCCAGTACAGTTTGAGAAGGTCAATATCTTCCTCAGGGAGGGAAATTCCGAATGTCAGCATTACCGAATGGTGGTTTTGTAGAATTTCTTCCTTGGACAGAGCAGTAAGATTATATGTAGGGTTTCCGATCATGGTACTCATACCAAGCTCTTCCATTAAATTGATTCTGAAGGGAATGATCATTGAGAGCAATATGAAGTTCTTTGTAATAATTCTGGGATTATACTCGTTTCTCCACATATACTGTGCATACTGTTACGACCTTGCACTCCTACCTTCGATAATCAGCCTTGGCAGATTTTGCATAGCTTGTAGGTATATATTCAATGTCTGACAACTGCGTCAGAGAGTCGACTCTTTGGCTCAGTAGTTAGAGTAGGTTATTTTTTTTTTATCCGGACAGACCGGGTTCCAATCCCACGATAGGTGGGATTTGTTTAAAGCTGTGCTTCGCTTCATTCCTTTGTTACGACTTTCATGTCTTAAAAATACTCATTTGAAGCGTTTTAAGGAGAACTGAAAAATAACATCAAAACTCTCATCAAAGCTTCTCTTTCACAAATCGTCTGATTGCGTAGTATTGATTAGACGTCTTGTTCGACACTAATACATGTAGGTGACTCTAGTGAGTTCACTTAGGCTGTAGCAATCCTCACTGATTACCCATATGTTGTCAAGAACAAAACAAAACAAAAAAAAATCTGTTATCTCGATAAACCTCGAATTCTGATATTTATTTAGTATAAATAATAACCTAATTCCGTCTAGCACCCAATAAAAGAGTCACCAGCAGACAGCGTAGACTAAAATCAACACAAAAGGCAGCGCCTGATAATGTCTACACTTTTGTATTAAATGTGGGAATATTGTAATGACAGAAACAAACCAGACACCGCCTGTCATTAGAAACGGACTAGTACAGAGAGTTAAGGTAGAGATAGAGACGTAAACCCGATCATTACGTAAACACGCCTATTCAAATATATTGAAAATTTCACCACCAAAACCTGAAAGTTTTCAGATAAAAAGTCTAATATTTTTCATATTTCTGCTCAAAACATGGATCGTGGGTACTCGTTAGAACTGCCTCGCAGAGGCGGTTCTAACGAATACCCACAATCTATGTTTTTGAGCAGAAAAGAAAAATAATGTATAGCCCTATAAACCCCAGTTTTACTATATAAAAATGGGGTTTAAGGGGGTCAAAATTATATTGGTATGTTTTCTTGATGTAAAAAAGGGTGAAAATCTAATACCGGCCCCGAAAACGTTTTTTCATGCTCAACTCAACTGAGCATGAAATTTTTCATGCTAATAAATCTCAAATTACTATCAATGCCAAATTCTTTCTTGCTGAACATAGCTGAGCATGAAAATTTCTCTGCTAACAAATATGAAAATGCTCCGGCAGCTGACTTGAGTAAGAAAACAAGTTTTATAACCTCGGGCCCGGTTGCATTAATTTTTTTTCTTGTAGAGCACAATTCCATGAACCGTAACTGTGCACCATTATTTACTCTGTATGATCATCAACAATAGATACCACACAATGTCAAGGTAACGTGAAAAGGGGATCCAGGGAATATTGCGAAAAGCGTGATAGTATGCGCAGTATGAAAGGGCGTCTACTATTGCTTCTTCACGTAGTCTTACTATGTCCAGTAACTTTATATATGGATAGTGAAGACCATGATCATAGTGTCGCATTAAATAATGTGGCTCTCATCACGAAAACATGCCTATATAATATTGACCCCCTTAAACCCCACTTTTATATAGTAAAACTGGGGTTTGCAGGGGTATACATTATTTTTCTTATTTCTGCTCAAAAACATAGATTGTGGGTACTCGTTAGAACCGCCTCGATGAGGCGGTTCTAACGAGTACCCACAATATGTTTTGAGCAGAAACATGAAAAATATCAGAATTTTTAATCTGAAAATTTTCATTTTTTGGTGGTAAAATTTTCAGTATATTTGAATAGGCATGTTTTCGTAATGCTTAGTTTTTCCATATATTGTCAGAAGACTCGACTTTCTCTTGTTACTCACTTATTACTTAAAGGGACGTGGAAATACTTTTAAAGGAGGCAACTCTATCAAAATTGTTTTGCTTCCCTCCTAAAAAGAAGGTCTCGCTCTAAAAGGGCTCTACTCTAAAAGGAAATCATGGGAGCGAATTCTATTCGCTCCCATGCTTTCCTTTTAGAGTAGACTCCTTTTCAGGTGGGACTAAGTGTGTATAAAAGAAACTGTAAGTAAAAAACTGTTTTTCGGGAATACTAACAGGTACCGTAATAACCCTAAGTATTGGGACAGATATGCCTTTGCAAAGAGTGAAGACCCAGATCAGACTCCGCAGAATGCGGCGTCTGATAAGGGTCTACACTGTTTGCCATACATACAGCAATATTTTAGACACATCAATAGGTAGTACAATGGACTGTTTCAATTTTTACAACAAGTATGGTAAGTAAATAAGGTGTCCCAATACTTCAGGTAAATACGGTGTATCCAATTCCCTTAGGTGAACTTTCAAATCGAATTAAAGCATCTTTGTAAACCTTTGCTTCTTAAATCCCCACACGGTGAGAATTTGCTGAAGCTTTTTATTAGCGTTTATAATGGCGTCTTTCCTATGTTTCCGTCTAATAACATGGATAAAATCAGAATACTCTCTGTGGAGAAATTGGATTTTTAAGCCTGATTTAACAGGCAAAGAACCAAACGACCCAGATGTAAAATAATCATAATACTGTAGCAGACGGAGGAATTTGAGAGGGACACTGGAAAATGTGTGTAATGCAATTTACAAAGACCAAAAGCCAAGCATTAAGATGTGTCCATATACAATACCCAATGCTTTAGCTTGTGGCTGATACATTTTGCTACATTCAAGTTGTCAGTTTAAGAACACTAAATATCCTACCAAAAACCCGGATTTAGCAGATTTATCGTAATGAGACACAGATTATTTCCTATGTTTCGTTTCGCGTAACGTTATCTTCTATACCATTTTTACCCTATTTAGTGTTCAGACAGACATGCCTGAGCAAACACTTTAGACTCAGATCGGACGTCTGATCGTTTTAATCATATAGGCATGTTTTCGTTATGCAAAAACCAGAGCCGATGGCTCTGGTATTTGCATAAACGAAAACATGCCTATATGATGTTGATCCCCTTAAACCCCATTTTATATAGTAAAATTGGGGTTTACAGGAGTATACATTATTTTTCTCATTTCTGCTTAAAACATAGATTGTGGGTACTCGTTAGAACTGTGTCGATGCGGCGGTTCTAACGAGTACCAACAATCTATATCTTGAGCAGAAATAAAAAAATATATCAGATTTTTTATCTGAAAACTTTCAGTTTTTGGTGGTGAAATTTTCTGTTATTTGAATAGGCGTGTTTTCGTAATGAATACCTTTTCATGTTTTTTCCTTTCAGTTGTCTTATTGTTGTGTTTAGTACATTCTCATCGTATTAGGGGAAGAAGTAGCTGGTGTGCTTTGCTTTTCTTTGCGCAGTGGCATGTTTGGCGTATCTGGACTTCCTCTTGGTGTCATTTTTAATCTACGATCTGTGACTGTGATTCTTCCTGGAAATCTTACAGTTAGGACCAGTAAAAAGGAGTTAAAATGTCCGAGTATTTATGATACAAACGGTAAACAAAATCTAGAAGACTACACTTCCTGTCTAATTTTTGCATTAAGCTATTGCTACGCTTGGTAGGTCTTCAGCCATTTTGTACAAGGGAGATCGATTTTGTGACATCCAGTTTGCTTCCCTGTACACCAAGCCACTTCTGAAAGGGTTTATTCTGAAACGAAAGAATTTGACCCCTTGGAGCCTTTCTTTTATTTTTAGAGTAGGCCTCTTTTCTGAATTAAGACAAACAATTTTGATGGAATTGTCTCCTTCCTAAAGGAGGACTGGTTCCCCTTAAATGAATTTTATTTCATTCCGTTCAACAAGGAGAGGATCGAAATGAAATGCCAAACCATTCAAACTATTTAAACCATACTTCAGTTTAAACTGATCATATAACATTGCAAGCTTCCGCCTGCAACTGTCAATGTTAAAAGGCACAACTGGCAGTATAATTTGCATCGACAAGACATAAAACAGCAAATAACAAACAGAATTGGCTGAGTAGCAGGAACATTTCAGCAACATTTCAATAAATCGGTGATTTAATGTTTGCGGAAATAATAACAGTCTGTATAACTCTAGTTCACTGTTTATGGATTTTTGTGCTCTGTTTAACAGGCATCCATTACGAAAACACGCCTATTCAAATAGATAGAAAATGTCACCTCCAAAAACTGAAAATTTTCAGATAAAAAAAAACTGATAATTTTCATATTTCTGCTCAAAACATAGATTGTGGGTACTCGTTAGAACCGCCTCGGCGAGGCGGTTCTAACGAGTACCCACAATCTATGTTTTGAGCAAAAATAAGAAAAATAATGTATACCCCAGTAAACCCGTCAGAAAGGTTAGCAATAAGATCTGGGCCACTAAACACAGCAAACGCCCAATAATTGCTAAACGTTCTTTGAGTACAAAGAAGGTTTTGTATGCAATCTTCTCTGGTGAAGGAGTCGCAATAAAAGTGCGAGTGAAAAAGGGCAAAAGCATCACCGGAAAGTACTACAAAGACGTAGTACTGAAGAAACTGAAAAAGTATTATCAGAAACGACGCCCTGCCACTGGTTTTAAACATGTCCGTCTTCTACATGACAATGCCCCAGCTCATACCTCCGCAATAGTTACGGCGTTTTTGAAGAAAGAAAAAGTAACTGTTTTCCTTGCCCCATATGGTTTCCAAAATTGAAAGCATTCCTTGCTGGGCGGAAATACCAGTCCCGACAGGCACTTGGATCTGCCATTCATCAGTACCTTATTACTGTGCCAAATCAGCGTACCGTGACGCCTTCAAGAAGTGGATACATCGGCTGAAACTTTGCATTTCTAGCCACGGGGTATATTTCGAGGCCATGAAATGAGTACTTTTTGGCTAACTTGAAATTTGAAGTCTCCAGATAGAAATAAGCAATTCATTTCGAACATCCCTCGTACAACACTACCGCTGCCTGCTGCAGAAGAATATTGTATCTATTAACTAACTTTATCAAATTAAGGACGGGGCGGAGATGTTCTTTTTTTTTTCAAAATATACGGGTATTTCTTTTTAGCAGTTTTACCGGATGATATTGACTGCAAAATGAAACATTCTTCGGGGCATATACACAATTTAACGACCCACTCCGTATGTACGACCCACGGCCATATATGCATCCATCTGGTATCCGCTCAGTCTGCTTTGTGGGTTTGAAGTCTGGTAATAGGATCATGCTAATAGAGTGGGGCAACTTATTTTGAACTGCCAGTTGCTGTTTACAGCACATGACTCATTTAGTTCGAATTTCTGCAAATCTTCAGTTGTTTCGATCTTCCAGTGACTTCTTTTTATTATTCTATTGGTCATACATGTATTTGGTATTTGAAAATTGTTTAGATCTCGTAGAGAAGGCTTTCTTATTTTCTTGTCCTGTCACGGAACTTATTCGGTGGGATCTGTTTTTGTTTTGTTTTTTTGTAGAGTTTCTGTTCAGTCGAATGCAGTTCTCATTTCAAAAAAAAAAAAAAAAAAAAAAATCACAACACACACATCTTTTTATAGATCAGCTGTGGCTCATCAGATAATGCTGGTATGTCAGATTACCATAATTATCCTAAATATTCACACGCCTTTATTCCTTAACGTACTTGAAATCGCCCAAGTAACTACACAATTTGTGTATCTATAATATACTAGCGTATTGTCCAATAATGTAGGCCATATTAAGGAGCAATTTGATCTGTCTGTACTATTTGCTCAAGAATGTCTGTCCGAACATTTATGTCATTACGAAAACATACCTATTCAAATATATAGAAAATTTCACCTTCAAAAACTGAAAAAATTTAAGATAAAAAATTCTGGTATTTTTCATATTTCTGCTCAAAACATAAATTGTGGGTACTCATTAGAACCGCCTCAGCGAGGCGGTTCTAATGAGTACCATAATCTATGTTTTTGAGCAGAAATAAGAAAAATAATGTACACCCCTGTAAACCCCAGTTTTACTATATAAAAGTGGGGTTTAAGGGGGTCAAAAGTATATAGGTATGTTTTCGTGATGAAATTCGCAAAAGATGTGCGCGCAAAAGACTATACAATAGAATATATTTAACATTCTGAAAGAAATAACCCTGAATAACAATGAACATACTAACAAATCGGAAAACAGCTGAAGTGTCAGATATTCCAATCCCAACTAACTAGTTTTGGCCAAGTAGGCCTTATCAGTCACTCTCGTTAAGATATTAAAAACGTCCGAAATGAGCTCAGTAATCACAAAGAAGAACAAGAAAATATAAACTATACTAAAATGAAGAAGGGGAGACGTTTTATGGCCATCACACGACACTAACACTATCCGTAGTAACACAGTGTTCCTACATTTCAGATAGCATTTCAATGACTGAAAGTAAAAAATAAAGAAAGAAAACTAGAATACTCTGCCATCTGTTCATCTTCCCTGTAAAGTGCTCGAGATTGCATCATGTAGAACAGGCCCTGAGGTTATAAACCGTTTTCATGCTCAAATCAGCTGATCATGAAATGTTCCCTGCTAATAAATATGAAAATGCCAACAATAGTTGGCATTTTCATATTTATCAGCAGAGAAATTTTCATGCTCAGCAATATTTAGCAAGAAAGAACTGCAACTGTTAGTTAATGGAGATTTATTAGCAGGCTGAGTTGAGCATTAAAAAACAGTTTTATAATCTCGGGACCAGATTACAAGATGTACGATACGTTCAAATTTCTCCACAAAAAAAAAAAAAAAATATATGAGGTGGGTTGCACACTCTGTAGAAGCCCTGATACATAATTTACATAATTAGTTATAAAAAGGATCTGTTCTCATTTTTGGGCAAGGCAATTAAAGCATAAGGGTTCTCATCACGAGTGACCAAAGGTTACTTTTACACCAATTGTAAATGTAAGCGCCGACACAGAGTAGACTCATGGCTTCCAAAAAGTGTGACTTGTGTATTTGTGTTTGAGATAGCTACTTAATCATCTTTCAAGGTTCATATTTAAAAAAAAAAACGCAACATTCCTATTATCTTGATATTAGTGGTACTGGCGTGTTGGTCAGTGGACGGTGGACGATAACGGTGCTGTGCTGACCGTACCTTGTACCATGGAGACAGTTTACGGTGGCATGTATTATCAGACCCTTGGTGGATTTAGGAGGGTATGATTGGCACAGCTGCTTGTCCGCTGTCTGCTGTCCGACATCCTTTGTGCGTTTTACAATTTCAGTAAAAGTATATATATATATATATATATATATATATATATATATATATATATATATATATATATATATATATATATATATATATATGTGTGTGTGTGTGTGTGTGTGTGTGTGTGTGTGTGTGTGTGTGTGTGTGTGTGTGTTGCTACTATTATGAAACATGTTGTCTGAGGTACTCGTATAATATACGAATATATCAGACAATTACATTGTAAATGATATATTATATAATTGCTCTGCACTGTCATATGTCATCATGTATGTTTCATTATATTGTATCCTCATGGGCTTTACAGCCTTTTGGAATTTTGAAATGAAACTATTCTATTCTATTCACCAAAGTAAAATGCTGACAGAGAGAAAAGGACCATCACAACAAAACATTTTTCAGTAACACCAAAAATGCCTTGCGAAAGAATCAGTGGTTTGAAAACTTTTCTACAAGAATGTCTGTCGGAACTTGATTTTTTTGGCGTTCTATATAAATTCAGAAATGTTAAAAATAGTGCAGAAGATGTGCAGGAATAACCATAGTCAGAGAACACAGTTTTTTTTTGTTTTTTTTTCGGAACGATTTGAAAGGATTGTTACTCACTATAATAAGAACATGAATTACATGAATAGTCTGCAGCAAACTGCATGCATGGTTGTTAACCCCATTGTGGTTGATAACTTTGCTTTCCACTTTAATTGCGCGACGCTGGGTCGAACCTCAAACTAAATGATGATTCCCGCTTCTGTCTGTTTCAGAAGGTTGGCGCTTGATTCTAAATGTCTATGGTCGGGTCCATCATGAGTTTGTTTGTATTTTTTTGTGTTCTGACTTCAGATGGCCAATTAACCCTTTCATTTGTTTCATTCCAGTATGTGACATCACAAAAACACGCCTATATAATTTTGACCCCCTTAAACCCCACTTTTATATAGTAAAACTGGAGTTTACAGGGGTAAACATTATTTTTCTTATTTCTCCTCAAAAACATAGATTGTGGGTACTCGTTAGAACCGCCTCGTCGAGGCGGTTCAAACGAGTATCCGCAATCTGTGTTGTGAAAAATATCAGAATTTTTGTCTGAAAATTTTCATTTTTTTTTTTTGGTGGTAAAATTTTCAGTATATTTGAATAGGCATGTTTTCATAATGCTATATGCATTTCAATTTGATGTTCACAGAAGAGAGAGGACCCCAATGCAGACCGAACATATGTTTGTAATTTGGAGCTACATCAGAATTATGAGTGCGGTTTCACTTGAGTAAAACTGGTTAAAGCCGCCCAGAATTTTTTTTTCTACTGACTCGTTCCAAGGCGGTTCCTCTGTTGCAGCTCTGTGTTCGTGTGTCGATGGTTTCATCTGTGGCATTTGTTTTGTCGTTCATCATGAAAACATACCTATATAATTTTGATCCCCTTAAACCCCACTTTTATATTGTAAAACTGGGGTTTACAGGGGTATGCATTATTTTTCTTATTTCTGCTCAAAAACACAGATTGTTGGTACTCGTTAGAACCGCCTCGTCGAGGCGGTTCTAACGGATACCCACAATCTATACTTTGAGCCAATTTGTTATCTGAAAATTTTCATTTTTTGGTGGTAAAATTTTCAGTATATTTGAATAGGCATGATTTCGTAATGGTTTGTTTCTCGTCTCTTCTTCTTCTTGGTTTCCATCACGAAAACATACCTATATAATTTTGATCCCCTTAAACCCCACTTTTATATTGTAAAACTGGGGTTTACAGGCATATACATTATTTTTCTTATTTTAGCTCGAAAACATAGATTGTGGGTACTCGTTAGAACCCCTCGTCGTTTTTAGTTGAAATACGAAAAATATCAGAGTTTTTTATCTGATCTTTTTTTAGTTTCTGGAGGTGAAAATCTCTACATATTTGTAAAGGCGTGTTTTCGTAATGTCAGGAAAGGTGAGCGTCATGATCGGTGCCTCTCTATGTATCTTCACTTTAAAAAAGTTTGTGCAACACGAACATGATGAGAGCCGCATAACTGTTTTTAAGATGTCGCTAAAACTGATGTTTGAGAAGACAAAAAGTATTGTCCTGTTCGAACACAGAACCTTTGGTGTGAGAGACAAATATATGTCTCTTTGGACTACAGGTCGCTTATGAATTAATATATTTAGCTTTACGTAAAAAAAAGTACTGTTTACCATGATATTTACAACAAAACAATAACCATAAAAAGTTGGGATTGAAAATGTATAGCATTGTCACTGATGAGGTCTAATTGACCGAAACTAGCTAGTATGGCCTAGAAAACTTGACACTTCAGCTGTTGTTATTTTTGTGCGTGTGTTCATTGCTCCCAAGAATCATTCCTTTTAGAATCTGTTCAATGATTCTGCAAGCGGATAGTGAAGATCCTGGTCAGATGGGAAGCTCCAATATTTGTACATTTAATGTCAGTCTTATTTGTGCATGACAAGACGGAAGTACAAGTTTTCGAATGGCGTGATAAACCCGTGTATGCCTAGCGTCCCATTAAATGGACATTTGCAAACAGTGTAGACCCAGATCAGACGCCGCAGGACGCGGCGTCTGATCAGGGTCTAAACTGTTTGCTTTAAATACAAGAATTTCTATAAAACTTGGCAATAATAAAAACTAACCAGATACCCCTTATATAAGAAATGGCCTATCCAAGGAGATGAGGTGGAAGAGTCCACTTGACATAAATGGGTTAACATCAACACAATTCTACATACAGATCAGTGATCTTTCTATGGTTAGTCGACCAATGGAGCAAACATAAACGAGCCGCAACTTCTGACATGTGTGCCATAAAAATACACAAACCAGCCTTCGCATCCTTGGCTATCTAAAATGCGTTCAGTGAAGATTCTGATCAGAACGTGCATATGCGCAAATTAATTGGTTCTGAATTTTCGCTGGTGCACATGTCCGAAGGTACGTATTCTGACGTTGCGGCTCAAAGCTTTAACAAGGTTGATATCCCAGCTAGCATTCTATGTAAATCTACATCGGGCCGTCATCGGCCCGTCAGCTACCCTGACGGGCCGATGACGGCCCGATATAGATTTACGTAGAATGCTGACTGGGATGTGAGTCGTGCAATGGAAATAAAGTCGAGTCCCATAAGCAAAGGCTCTTAGTGAGTATGCAGGCTTCTTGCATGTATAAGGAAAAAAGATAAAATTCCGGGGATTGCAACTATAATAAAATTGTTTTACATTTCTTCTGTTCTGAAAGTATACGTATTCTAAAGGAAATAATTCGCTCTTGGAATAAAACCATTTTTATAAAGGATCTGACAACAGACAAGACGTCACAAAAGCCGTCTCCACTATGAAAACTATCGACCGTGTCCCTGTCCCCAATGACTTGTAACATCTGGTAGATCTGCCGCCATTTTCAAAAGGAAGACAATTGATGCACAACGTACAAAAATGGCGCTGATACAATTTGTGGTTAACGTAGGTCCAGATCAGCATGCGCAGTCTGATCTGAGCATTTTCTTTTTGTCGAAATACTACAGTATGCATTGATTCTTTAAGCCAACAATGAAGGTCCTGATCAGCCTGCGCATACATGCAGGCTGATCTGAACATGCGTTGTCCGAAAATTACATAGGGACCTTTTCTTGCGTTGCGCATCATTTGCGTTTCTGCATACCAAGTTCCTTCTGAAAAGGGATCTACTCTAAAAGAAAAGAATCTTTCGCCATTTTAACAAGGGAGACAACCTTTTTAACTTCTAGTGTGCTCTCCTAGACCCCAAGTCCCTCCTAAATAGTGGTCTACTCCAAAAGGAAAGAATTTGCTCCCATTGGGAGCAAATTCTTTCCTTTTAGAGAAGACCATTTTCTTAAGCGGGACTAAAACAATACATAACAGTTATCTCCCTTTTGAAAGTGTATCTATTCCCTTTAGGTCCCTTTTCGTTTGCATGGCTTATATGTAGCATGTAATGAACTTGGCATCTTTAGGTTGCCTATTGCCTGTTATCTTTGCTAGTCGGACAGTAATTACATTGGCAAGGTAATTGTTGTTACTATCTTTAGCGTCTTATGCTTGTTTTCTTGTAAATATTGTACAAGAACGTAATATATTTGCAATAAGCACAGCAACATACACCTGGGAATTGTATTACTGGGGGCCGTTTTATTATTTTGGAAAAGTAACAAATCACAGTTTATAACAATGACATATACACTAATAGAATATGGATATTTGTTATTAAAACAATAGATGGGGTATTGCAATTTAAAGCACTATCTTTCACAGATCTGGTATGTATTTTTCTTTTGTTTTGTATAAATACATACATTTTTAACTACAGCACATTTAGGATATACCTGAATTTCTTGCTTGAGTTGATCGATAGCATTTAACGGTTTAATATGATTAAATAGGAACCAGTTTTACAGATCCACTATTTTGTAAGTTTTCCACCTATAGACAGTCTCAGGGTTTGGAAGACTGGATGTAACTTGGTGGAAACAGGTTTGGAAGTGCCACCGAAGGTTTTGAAAAGCTACCAATTTATATAGTTGGTCGCTAAAATATAGATCTATTCATATACACCCCTTATAATATCCCTACATACTCATGTACTAATGTAATACATACTATCACCTAACTGAAATAGTAGTAGGTCCCTTTAGACAAATTTTATCTCAAAACAAATTAAAGCGGACTGGCTGGTTTTTAGTAAGACAGAACTTTGTCAATATCGCCTTTTACGTTTACTCCAAAATGGAATACATCACGAAAACATACATGTACCTATATAATTTTGACCCCCTTAAACCCCACTTTTATATAGTAAAACTAGGGTTTACAGGGGTATACATTATTTTTCTTTATTACAGGGGTATTCATTATTGTTTCTTATTTTTGCTCATAACATAGATTTTGGTACTCGTTAGAACCGCCTCGCTGAGGCGGTTCTAACGAGTACCCACAGTCTGTGTTTTGAGCAGAAATGTGAAAAATATCAAATTGTTTACCCGAAAACTTTCAGTTTTTGGTAGAGAAATTTTCAATATATTTGAATAGGCGTGTTTTCGTAATGTTCCAAAATGGAATACCCTTGAAACAAATGCAAGTCGTCAAACTCTCTTTGTAGCACTTTGGGAAGGTTACAGTTTTGTTCAGAATCAAAATGTTATATATTCATTGCCAATGCGGCTGGAAAACATTTATACTAAAACGAATTGACTATTTTTCATATAGCATGACTGATATTCAAAACTGTTTAATGTTGTTGTTTAATCAGGCTGATATACTGTTACTTCCTCTTCATGGGCTTTATTTGTATGGGCTTGTTTACGTAGTGTAAACAATGTGACCACTACCATTTTTAGCAAGCTATCTTTCAGAAATCAAACAAACCGCGTCATGGGAAAAGATCCGTTACATCATATGTGAACTGTAAAGTGGTAAAGGGATGGCGAGTCTGCGCATCCGCGCCGTCCCACCAGAACCTATACTGTTCGCTCAAGTAAGTGGCAGGACAAGGGGAAACTCCAGCCAAAAAACTTGACATGTGGCCTTGCTGACTTACTGGGCATCCCCACTGAAAAATTGATTCAGGAAAGGGCCGAAAAGCTTTCTTCTTGCGAGTTGGCTAAAATAATGTCCAATGTTACATATCTAAAGGTTTTTACTATCTAAAATGCACATACATGCTTCATTCCACTTCCAGGCGACGCGTGCGCAGCACAGGTCTCTAACGGGAAATTACTGCCATTTTATTTTCAGTCCATACACTTACTTTAGCACTGATGTTTCTTGGACAGAACAACCTGTTTAAGTCATAATGTGCAGAGGATAGATATTGGTAGAAACTGCAGACTTGCAAGTATAAACTTTCACAAAAATGATTCGTTTACGCTTAGCACGCAGTGTGTGCCAAGTGTAGAGCAAGGTTTTTGTGAAAGCTAATACTTGATTCTAATATTCTGCAGTCTATGGGAAATAGCATAGGATCAGGCCATGGCCTTTCATAAAATGATTCCGGAACAATGACAATCTCTAAGAGTGTCTACGCCCATGGTCGTAAACAACAAAATAATTTCAGTTTGTCTTCGATTCGAAGCTTGCTGTAGCATTGATATTTTTTGCAATGTGTCTTTCAGATACCTAAGCAGAAAGAAAATTTCCACGTGCTAGGACTTAACTGTGAAACTGATTGGAATTGCCGAAACATTGGAATACTTGAGAATTTTAAATAAAGGAATAATATTTAGAGACGAAGGTAAGTGTAGCATTATATTAATTATAAAGATATAAATATCTAAGGTGTAATTGGCTTTATTAAATCCATGCTGTGCTTGAGTCTATAAAAGCTTTAGATGGTTCAATGAACTTTGATTATATTTAATACAGTATCTGATTTAATTCTTCGGTTATCAATTTATATCTATATGAAATACTTGTTTGATTGTAAACATGTGTGTAATATTTCGCATGTGTATTTCATTTATCCGTTACTTCAAAACACTTTTAATCCTCAGTTAAACGCTTATAGCTGTCAACAAAAAGAAAAAAACAAAGATAAATATTGGCAGAAACGTGAGATGCATTACAGTTAAAATACGAGCAATGATGGTATATACAGTATTTAAAAATGATACACAAATAAAACAAAAACAATGACTGGGTCCGATGGATTCATATAATTAATGAGCTATAAGTCTGACTAACGTGAGCGTATACGCTTGCAAGGATACGCAAGTTCAGGAGTCATCCGCTTACCTTCAGATAATATGGTAAGTTTGGAGATAGTTTAGGATATTTTATGTAATTATAATGAGTAACCACAATGTATTCTTTAAGGCAAAATAAGGTCCCTATTGCATCACGAGAGTTGATCAGAGTAAAACAAATGCAGCAATTACGACAGTCTGATAGCAGCATACGAGTCTGATATATATTTTAACAGTCCTGGAAATCAACGAAAACTAAGCTATCGGCCGCTTCAAAGTTTTGGTAGAAATCGTTTACATGTTTTCGTTGATTACCAGCAATGTTAATGATTATGTCTTAGTATATACAATATTATAAATTATTTCAGTATTGTTCTTCGATCCAGGACTCCCGAAAGACAGACAGAGAGAGAGAGAGAGAGAGAGAGAGAGAGAGAGAGAGAGAGAGAGGCTTAACATTTCATCTGAATCGTTTTTTTTCCTCTGGGAAGTAAGAAAATGTGGAATGTCGTCTATTATATAATTTAAGATACAGTAAAACCTCAATATCTCGAACACCGATGGCTCGTTTACCATGGATCATTCGAACTCGTTTTTGAGTCCCTATGAAATTCTTCCTATAGGTCCAGAAAACAAATATTAAGGTAAATATTCTGATTTTATCATGAAATTGTATGTTGTGTGTACTCATTAGAATCGCCTCATCGAGGCGATTCTAATGAGTACACTCAACATACAATCATTATATAGATCGAAAATTTTCCCTAATTTATCACAATTTGCTCTCTTACCTTGCGCCATGATGAACCCTCAGTGGCTCGAACTACCCATATCTCGAACAAATTTCTATGGTCCAAATGATGTTCGACTGTATAAGTAAATCTTAGTCACTTCTTTGTCGACTTCACCTCCGTCTGGCTATCGTACTAACAGATGGTCTTTTTTTTTTGTTCAGGGCCCAATTGTTATATCACTGTGATACTTGTAAGGGTCATCAAACGATCAGCTAATCATAAAATATTACAATTAAAACAGAAAAGGGCTAACTATCAGGCCAAATTATGACGATCACGACACTATCTCTATCAGAGAAACCCCTATAACGATACTATTATTATCAAGGGTCTAATACATGTATCACGATGCATCACGACACTATCACCATTTTCAAAATCTAATGAATTTCCTTGATTTTATAGAGACCGGACTGTCTGTAATAAAGATACCTATCATTACCGCCGTCTCAAATAACAGCTTTAATTGCCATCACATTTACAAACATTTTTGCAAAGCAGAAGTCCTTTTACTTCTCATACTTTGTTGATTGAGTCTCTTCAACTTTCGATAGATATTTTTGTTCTACAAGTTACATTTTATCCTTCTATAATACCATTCTGAAGGGTTTTTTTTTTTTTTTTTTTTTTTTTTTTTGTTTGTTTGTTTGTTTTTTTCTTGTTGTTATTTCCTTTTGTTTTTGTTTTTTAATGTACAAGAAAAGAACAAAAATATCTAAACTATCGATAGTTTTAGAGACTATCCGCGAGAGTTATCGATAGTTTAAAACACTATCATAATAGCACTATCATGACATACACTGATATTTCGATGTCTCTTTACATCCCCTAACATAACACATATATGGAGTCGGAAAATATCATCAACATCACGTCAGTGGTTAGATCAGCTACCTTAGAAATGCTTAGTTTCCGCTATTTCGTAACGCATCACGAAAACATGCCTATATAATTTAAACCCCCTTAAACCCCACCTTTATATTGTAAAACTGGGGTTTACAGGGGTTTACATTATTTTTCTTATTTCTGCTCAAAAACATAGATTGTGGGTACTCTTTAGAACCGCCTCGCCGAGGCGGTTCTAATGAGTACTCACAATCTATGTTTTGAACAGAAATATGAAAAATACCAGAATTTTTTAATCTGAAAATTTTAATTTTTTGGTGGTAAAATTTTCAGTATATTTGAATAGGCGTTTTCGTAATGGCTTAGCATGCTGGCTAAAATATAGTAGATGCAAATCATTTCCCAGGAAATAGTTTCGGTGACTGGAGACAGGGAGGTACATGTATATTTATTCCTATATATAGTTAATCTTCTTTATACTGACATTTGATACAGCGACAAAATTTGTAAAGATAATTTGACTTGCACAAACCTTCGCTCAAGAGATGACAGTCAATCAGACATTATGCAAGAACATTGTATTTAATACTTCAAGAATTGTATGTTTTGGATATTTGTTAGAATCGCCTCACCATAATTCAGCTGCATTTTTCTGACGTATAATTCTGCTACGTTTAAGGAGTCTTTTCAGCAACAAATTCGTTTTAATGGGAGCAAATCGAGGGTTGAGCGCAAGACTATGGTAACTCAAACATATTTTTGAAACCCTTGTTTAGGGGCAAATTTGACCCCTTTGTAAACAATGCAAATTTAGGTGCCATTGCTCATACGAGCAATGGCACCTAAATTTTCATTGTTTACAGAAAGAAATGTTGTAATCTTCATTACGCCTTCATGGTGAGGAGATTAAGTTTGGGGAAAAACAACCATCTGACTTACGCTAGTCTTGCGCTCAACCCTCGAAATGCTATTGCTGTTACGAGGGTACACTGTATAATATATGATATAGTACAATCCTGAGTTTGTAATGGCATCCGTTTTTTCCCTGACCTGAAAATATTTCAATAGGTCTTCTCTTTTCAGTTTTTTATACATGAAAGCCCTTTCTCTGAAATGATTATTATGAATGACACAATTCCTTTGAAGTGTCAAAATTACAACTTCTATGTTAAAAAAAAATAAAAATAAAAACAGGAAAAAATATATCATATCCAAATCGTCTTCAGATCTCGTCGCATTAGAAAAAGGAGTATGTGATTTGGTGTCATTTTGAATTAATACGTATATGAAGCGAATGCCCATGTGAAAGTTTATGCCGTTATGCGCCTCTCCCCTCCGAGAGAATGGGTTTTAAAATTCCCTGCTATTGTCTCACGTGGTGATAATTTGCATGAACGGCAAATCCTATTTTTCCGTGAAAGAAATACGAAACTATTAATAGCTTGTCGTATGCTGAATTTGGTTTGATACTGCTAAGTTTAGTATTTTTAGCGCAAATAATCCGACAACAATATTTCGTTTGTATAATAAAGTCTCATTTAAAAGTTGTGTTAGTGAAAGGTTTCTAAACGTCAAATCCTGATGTAAAAAAAAGGCGTATACCTTAATGCGACGTCTTAAAAATAACAATAGTACATTAGGATGGTATCTGCTGCAATTTATCTTAGCGCTTTCAGTGTTAAAATAATCATTACCACACTGTTAAATGAAGCATGCAAATCATAAATTGGGAAATGTTTCACCAGACAACCTTGTTTTGGTGTAGAAATGATTTCAGTGCAACGAAGCCTGCATGTACTTCCTGGAAAAAAGAATACAAAAGCTACATGTATTTAGCAGTATCCCAATCACCAGTGTCGACATGCCAATGCAAAATGTGTTCTATACCGTAGCAGCTTTACTATGTAAGACAGGCAAAAATCTGAAGATTTGTTTAATCCATATATGCCGAGTGGATTCTTCGGCCTCAACTCTTCCATGTTCTATATATTTTATTATTAAAATGTTTTGTAGAAATTCGCATATTTAATGCGTATACTGTGGACCCAGATCAGACGTCGCGTTCTATGACGTCTGATCTGGGTCTACACTGTTTGTCAATGTCCCTTTTATGGGACGCCAGGAATAAATAGATTAATACCCACACAAATATAAATTCGGTGCAAATTGCTTATAAAAACTTAAGCTTTACGAACAGAAATATCATGACAGTTTTTTTTTTCTAATTATGTCTTGCCGCGAAAAATAAAAATCTAAACGGTCAGACTCAGGTTTCGATGCGGATATACACCCTTCAACACCTAGTCTGTACTATATTAACGCTAGCACCCTGGGTAAATTTGTCAGAAGACGACATTTTGTAGTTTTTTTTTTTTGTTTTTTTTTTGTTCTTATTTTTCCCAGCAAACAGGATTTGACGTTTCATGCAAATTGTCAAATTTGCATGACAAATCAATGCCTGTTTTTGGACAAATCAGGAAAATATTACAAATTTGTCGACTGCTGGATTAGCCAAGAAAGTGGTAAAGGTTAAACCTGGGGTAGTTTTCTCTAGACGCCGCTGCTCTTATGTTATCAAATACAGAGATGTTGATATCATGTGCAGCGACGAAATTAGTTAGACTGCATCATTAAAAGTTCCATGATTATGCAGCTGATATGCATCCTGTCTTAAAGACATAGCTAAAATGAGGCCAAAAGTAGCACCACTCACTAATGATGTTATTACCCCTACGTAGGCGCTATGCAAGAAAGATCAGAGGCATGTCATAAGGACGTGATTATGACATCCCAACACGGGATGGCAAAGAGGCCTTTTGAATGGTAATAAATATGTTTGAGGTGATAACATATAGTTACCTATGGGTCAAATAAATAAGCCAGTACTAAATTCTCCTGTTGGGCCTCTGCCTGTCTATGGTTTATTAACAGTGTGCTGGGTTTGTTGTGTCCAGTCTCGTATCAGTGATAATTCTAATGACCAAGACACGTCTTACTTTTATGTCTTCAAGCCGTCTTTAGCATCTGTGAAATGTAAGACAGAAGGGTATTTAGAAACAGCAGACTGCAAGTCCAATCATTAACGCTGAGCACTCTGGGTAAAAGTTTCAGCAGACGACATTTCGAAATGTTTTTCTTATTTTTCCCAGAAGAGAGGATTTGACATTTCATGCAAATTGCCTTGGAGATAATTTGCATGAAATGTCAAATCGTCTTCCGAGATAAATAAGAAAAATTGTCGTCTGCTGAATTAGCCAAGAGAGTGGTAAATGTTACATGTAAACTTGGGATAATTTCCTCTTTAAAAAGCTCTCCTTATGGCATCTAATTTAAAAATGTAAACATCATGTGCAGCGACAAAATAAGTCAAAATGCATCAACGAATGTTCCCTCGATAATGCAATTAATATGTATCCAGTCTAAATCCATCTTTAGTTTCTGTGAAATGAAAGACAAGATGGTTTTTGAAAATGGCAGACTACAAATCCAATCATTTATCTACCAATCCAGCTAGATTTTGTCGTCTAGACCTGTGTTCTGCCATGAGTTCTGTAGGGTTGAGTTTAGAGTAAAACTTCAATGAGCCGAACACCAATGGCTCGTTTACATTTGTTCATTCGGACTATTTTTAGTCATTAGGAAATTCACAAAGCAAACAAAAATTTAGAGATATTTTTGGGGAATTTTCTTTTTATCACGAAAATGTATGTTGTGTACTCATTAGAATCTTCTCGCCGATGCGATTCTTACAAGTACACTCAATATACCAACATTTCATACAAGATCGAAATGACCTTCCCAAAAAGACCCTACATCACGAAAACATACCTATATAATTTTGCCCCCTTAAACCCCAATTTTATATACTAAAGCTGGGATTTACATGGGTATACGTCGTTAGGTTCTAACGAGTACCCACAATCTATGTTTTGAACAGAAATATGAAAAATATCAGATTTTTTTATCTGAAAATTTTCAATATATTTGAATAGGCGTGTTTTCTTGGGGAAGAGAGAGCTAATCTTTGTGCTTTTCGTACGTTTGATCGATTTGTGCTTGTTTGGATTTGTCGGTTTCTTCTTCCTCTTGATGTCTGGGAAGGGCTGCGGTTTGTTTTGACATTATTGAGGCTTTCAATTCAACTTCAAGATACTTTGATGATTTATTAAATATTGACAATATTTACTTTGACCAAATGGTGGACCGCATATACCCTACAGAACTCCAATTAAATAGAGCAAATTCTTCCGATACCGAGGCACCTTTTTTTTTTATTTGAATCCATGTATATCTAATGGTACAGTTTCCACCAAAAATTTATGATAAACGGGACGATTTTGATTTTGATATAGTCAATTTCCCCTTTCTGTATGGCGATGTCCCCCGGCGTACCTCATATGGGGTATACATATCTCAACATATTAGATTCGCCAGAGCTTCTTCAAATCTTAATGACTTTAACTACCGTAATAAAGCCCTTACTGCCAAACTTCTTAGGCAGGGCTATCGTTATTTTAAACTTCGTAAGGCGTTTTCGAAATTTTATCGCAGACACAGTGCCTTGTTATCGGAACCAGAATTTTACGGTGACAGTGTACAGATTTAAAAAAAAATGTGGGTAAAACTAACTTTTCGGAGCAATTCAGAAAACGTATTAACCGTTATAAAAGAATTGGCTATAACCTGGATATTATGCGGCAGACTGCATGCCTAGTTGTCAACCCAATCATTGTTGATGGCTATGCTTCACTCTTTAATTGCACAACGGCGGTTCGGGCCTCAGACTCAATGACGGCCTCTTCGTAAAACTTTAACCAGTGTGTTGGGGCTTGACGATATGTCTTTGGCTTGGCCCGCCGTGGTTCATCTGCTGGTTTTCAATTACTCTGGCATACAGTAGAATTAGCCATGAGTTCTCGTCTTTGTTTATTATAGTGCTTAATTTGATTTTTATGTTTTCGCTTTTATGCATTGACTGAGTTTGGAGCCTTTATGCGAACCGATTTTTTCTTTATTTCTGTATTAAGAGTAGCATCAGGACCCAGGGTGAAGTTGGCTAGCTGTAAAAGTGCTTGAATCCCCGCTACACCCCGCCACCCAACCAGCCCCTCCTCAAAGCCCCAAACCTCCCCCTCCACCCCCCCCCCCCCCCGGTGATTTACTCTACTGACCGTTCTAAGGCGGTGGTCCCCGTTTTAGCCTTACTCTTTGGTGCTTTGTGGTTTATTCTGCGAGGCGATTTGCTGTATGTCTTACCTTGTGCCATTTTGTTCTTGTGTTTTTCAGTCCTTTTAGAATTGCGACTACCTCGCTTGGGGAAGAGAGAGCTAATCTTAGTGTTTTTCATATGTTTGATCGATTTGTGCTTGCTTGGATTTGTCGGTTTCCTCTTCCTCTTGATGTCTGGGAAGGGCTGCGGTTTGTGATTGTGGCACTCCCTGGACTTTTCTCTTACCTTTTTTGTGATTGTGACACTCCCTGGACTTTTCTCTTAACTTTTTCGTAAAGTTGGCCACTTGGCTTGTGTTATGATTGACCTTCATTTGCTCGAAATATACATATCTAGAATAATTTTCTATAGTCCCCAAGATGTTCGAGCCATTGACATTCGACTGTATACTATTCTTCCTTCATTTGTGTAATTGTTGTCTACATCACTGGGGGGGGGGGGGGGGGGTCGGGTGGTGCGAAGGTGCTGTGTATCTTACATCACTGGGGTGTCCAACTGATATTGGCTTACAGTTGGGCAAGGCCTGCTATCCTTGTAGTGGGTAAGGGTAGAGGGGGAATGTTTTTATTTCTTCTGTTTCTTCACTTTCATTCCTGTTCCTCTTTCTTCCCTGTCCCTCTCTTTTATCTCCTCTACTCTCTCTTCTATCTCTTTTCTCCCTGTCTCTGGGAGACGACACAAAATGACCCTCATGGGTTGACGTGTCGTTAAACCCCAACACAATCAATCAAATGTCTACATCACTGAATCCGTGATAAAATGGATTTCCTAAATTAGTATCATTGCTTCCGCATTTTCTTCAGATTCACACATGGTATCAAACATGGTTAGTAAAGGCTATTTTAAGTCACTAAATCTGTTTAAGTATGGAATTGTTTCCAGTTTTAGACGGGGAATTTCTGAATAAATGCATTTTGGGCTTACTGTAAGCATATGAGGAGGATTCAATAAGTAGGTAGCTAACAGAACAAAGATATGATGTTCCCATTTAAGTGTTACGTATGGTATAGGCACGAGTAAAACATGTATCAGTGTCGGTGTATTCCATCAAGAAAACACGCCTATATAATTTTGATCCCCTTAAACCCCACTTTTAAAGAGTAAAACTGGGGTTTACAGGGGTATACATTAATTTTCTTATTTCTGTTCATAACATAGATTGTAGGTACTCGTTAGAACCGCCTCGTCGAGGCGGTTCTAACGAGTACCTACAACCTATGTTTTGAGCAGAAATGTAAAAAAGATATCAGAACTTTTTTATCTGAAATTTTTCAATTTTTGGTGGTAAAATTGTCAGTATATTTGAATAGGCATGTTTTCGTAATGATTGGTAAGATATCGGCTCTTAAATCTTGCCAGGGATACCAAAATATAAGTGAAGATACCCAGGAAATGCCACAATCACAACGCACAGCCTTCAAAGCCTTGTATAAATTGGAATACAGACATTATTCAAATATATTAAAAATGTTACAACCAAAAAAGGAAACATTTCAGATAAAAAAATCTGATATTTTTCATATTCCTGTCCAAAACATAGATTGAGAGTACTAGTTAGAACCGCCTCGGCGATGCGGTTCTAACGAGTACCCGCACTCTATGTTTTTAGTAAAATAAGAAAAATAATGTCTACCCCTGTAAACCCCAGTTTTAATATATAAAAGTGGGGTTGAACGAGGTCAAAATTATATAGATGGCTGTTATTCGTTGCCCGTTTTGAAAGAGAAAGCGGACAGAACAGTCGGACAAGACGATGCACAGCGAACTGACCGATGTATATGTGTCTTCTGCACCATCATACTCGTCAAATAAAAGTCGATTTTTTGACATATTTGACCAGGGCAAGGCGGTAAGTCCTCTCCTTAATGCAATGTGCCCAGTGCTACGTAGATGTGACTGCAATATTCGTATATGATTAGACTCCTTTCTGTTTTTTAGGATTTAAAGTTTTTATCATGTTTACTGTGCCCGATCAAATCTGGAGTAAATATCAAGGCAACTAAAAATACGTGTGCCGTATCTAGATTAACCCATTGCTTCCTGCAACTTAAACGGGATATGAGACGCTATTCATCTTGCCGTTTCATTGTTTTCCGCTGGACTATATATCGTTGCATTAAAATACAGATCAATGATTTGTCCTTAAATATGACGAATCCCCTAATTTCACTTGTGGCTGTCACTGTCTATCATTTAGAAAGAATTACATTTCTACCGAGTCCAGTGGTACAATCTTCATTCAGTTATTGGAAATATAGTGTTAATGGGATTTGAATATTCTGCTCAGCTGCATCTCATTAATATTCATGAGAATACAATGACACCATTTATTCATATGAATATTTTTAAAAGTTATCATTCGAAAATGTTCAAGTAGAATATGAACAAATGAACGGATTCCTTGATATTTGAATGTACAGCCCTAATGTAGATATGGTATAAACGGTAAAATTTTAAGGTGCAAACGTTACTTAAATCTAAATGTAAATGAAATTTAAAAAAATAATTTAAACTCTACTTTCTCAAGTTATTGTATTGCAAGTTCATGTAAGTAGCGTAAGAGGAGCAATTGTCGATCAGGAAGAATAAATTGCTGTTCAGAGCATATTAGAGCAAACCAATATAGTAGACTTGGGACCACCTATATGGTAGCGGAAATCATTGTAATTCGAATAAAGTTTTGTTCTGTATAGATGTATTGATCATTTGATATGAATCTACTGATTATGTTTGGTTGCAAGTAGTTGATTTCCACCTTGTAACAGATACAAAAACTGATTTTCACACAGTACTATAATTGCAGCATTTTAGATCTTAAAAGGCCGAATTTCGCAGTCATTATGTCTATCCTTGCATGATTGGTACTCATTTCTTGAAACACTTGAACTAGATTGTTGATTTCGATCCTTTACGCATTATCTCAAAATAGTTATAGAAAATATTCCTCGAACGTATGATTTTTGTGACGTTTGTTTTACCTACTTAGTGCGCCATATCATTATGAAAACACGCCTATTCAAATATATAGAAAATTTTACCTCAAAAACCTGAAAATTTTCAGATAAAAAATTCTGATATTTTTCATATTTCTGCTCAAAACATAGATTGTGGGTACTCTTTAGAACCGCCTCGGCGAGGCGGTTCTAACGAGTACCCACAATCTATGTTTTTTGTGCAGAAATAATAAAAATAATGTATACCCCTGCGAACTCCAGTTTTACCATATAAAAGTGGGGTTTAAGGGGGTCAAAATTATATAGGCATGTGTTCGTGATGTTGTGTATTCGCTATTTGTGGCGCATGTGCATCAGCATCTATCCAACTTTCTCGGGGAATAACATCTTGCTATCAGTAAAAATTAACAAACAATCCAAGTTTTGTTTGTGTTGAGGTTTTACGGCCCAGTCAACCCAATCGGGTCATGTCGAGCGCGGTCAGTTTACCTAACCACACTTTTATTGGGCAGGCTTACTCCTCTAAGTGGTTAACCAGTATTGTGCACATTCTTTCGCCAGAAACTGAAAAAAATCCAAGTAGTGTATGCTTCCTCTATATTAAAAAGCTCATAATATTTAACTTCTGATCGACGACTGTTCCCCAGTCGATGACTGAAGTTATCTTTCGAAAAGTAAATTCCAACAATTTCCCTTTTTTTCGGTACAAATTTATTCCCACATTAAAGTGACGTGCGTCTTGCAGTTTTAAAACAAAAATAAATAAATAAACTTTTTAATTAATTGAATCAGTATTAATTATCAGTTTGTATGCTCGAAATATTGAATAAACCTCTTAAATATTGTTAGTAGAATATTTACGCTTTTGATCAAAAAGTACCAGTCTGAAATAATGAAGATTTAAAAATGTTTTCAAATTTATAAATAAAATTTAAAAGACCCACTGAGAATTATAATAATATATTGTGGGATAAACCTACTGATTTATAAATAGTGACATAGATTTCGATTTTGAATGTATAGACATTAACCGGTTGGAATTTTTATCTTCGCTTATATTGTTTAACACTATCATGAACTGGAAAATGTTCTTAAAATGTGCGACATGCTGCAAAAAGGCAAAGTACTTTGTAATATTAATCCAGTCGACAGGTGAACCACTGGATAGTTTTAATAAAAGACAACAAATTGTGTGTGTTATTGTGATATACCTAACGGGGAATTAACAATTTTACTCGGGGTGCAATATTGCCATATTGCCATAAAATTCTTTGATTTTGCACGTGAACTCTTCGGTTTAACCAGTACTTTATTAAACGCAAAACCATTCATCAAATGAGCAAGTATGAACAATCCTATCACCCTAAATTCCGCTGAACTATTCTTTTTTTTTTTTTTTTTTTTTTTAATAATGTTTACTGTATTCATGCTATTTTCTATACAAGTTGTGGTGCTCTTGTCCTACTTTCATCTCATCTGTGGTAACTTATTGTATTTTCTTTAATTCGTTTTCATTGTCCTTGAGACATTAAGTATGTATTATGATAATAATAATAATAGTGCAATGGTGTAATACAAGTATATGTATACTGGTTCTGTTCTGATTTTGGATTTTGTATGTATGTCATGTTGTCATGTCTGTACATATTTATTCTATTTATGGGAAATAATATATATTTGAACCAACAATAATTCGTGTATACTATCATTCCAGTTAGCTCTCGTCAAGCAAAAGAGCCCTTCGACCATAAGAGATATGTGCATGTTAAATCATCTTTCATCAGATAGCATCGTATCTTTGCTGTCCATTGATTATGATGCATTCTTCAACATCCACTTATTCTGAAAACAGGCATCGAAGGAGACAACCAGCCTGCGCAAATGTACAAACTGTGCGTCCCTCTTGTTGTCTACATATGTCTGGAAGATACCTTTTCGAAGTTAAAGGAAATGAATATACAGTCAAGGGTACATTATTTTTGTCCCCTTCTGAAATATGTCTACTCTATAAGGAAAGAATTTGCTCCCATTCTTCTCTATAGAGTGGACACTTTTCCGAAAGTAGCTTACACAGGAAGCGGAATTGATACATTTGGTACATTATCAACCATTACCATTCTGAGAAGGGTCTACTTTAAAGAAGAGAATTTGCTCCACTAGGAGCAAATTCTTACCTTATAGAGTAGAAACCATTTAAGAAAGAGCTTAGTGTGCTAAAAAGCAAGCCGGATATCACAAAGGTTATCATTCTTGTCAAAATGGCGTAAAATGGACAAATGTATCCATTCCCTTTCCTGTGTGTGCCGGTCTGAGATCTGAAAGGCCAGCTTCTTGCCAACTAATTAAATATTAGAATACTGAACTACAATCCTCAGTGGAGTTCAGTATAGTACGTATCTGTTGAAGATGTTACATAGATGACTTTCCCAGAAACTCAAGAATTATAATTACCTTTTTAAGTTCAATGTTTTCTGAATGCGCCTCTGTTGCAAGCATACTGCAAGTGCATGAGAAATGTTGCAAATTTTACACCTCGCCGGAGATAAAATACCGACACTCCCATTACAACTGATGCAGTTTGGTAATAGTGTGCATGGTTACGTGCCGTAGGCTGGCA